>CAWUHW010000008.1:1071341-1671341 GCA_963922195.1 Panagrolaimus sp. PS1159
AAGCAGTGGTATCAACGCAGAGTACTATTCTAAGAACCTAATATTGTCGAAAAACTGTAAAAAAACTACAAAAAATCCCTGAAAATTCCATAAAAATTCCATAAAAATTCCATAAAAATTCCATAAAAATTCCACAAAAATCCTCTGGAAAATGGTATTCTTACGTTTAGCTCATTATTTTCAACTAGATTTAAGTGAAAAACGCCTGAAAATTCCAGGAAATACCACTAAAATTCCTTAAAATTCCATGAAAATTCTACAAACATGATTCTCGTTTTATGGCAACCTGTCTTATATGAATTTTGGGACAAGAAGCAGTGGTATCAACGCAGAGTACTTTGATTTTCGACACGTCGAATTTGAAAATCCCTGAAAATTCCAGAAAATTCCAGAAAATTCAAATCCTCAAAATCTGTTAGATCTACATTTTGGCTATCCATACAAACGATATTAACTCCAGAAACTTGCATTTTCTATTTTTCCAGGACCATAATTCATAAAAGTTTGCAAAAATCCGGGTCCCGACACGAAAATTCCTCAGAATTCCATGAAAATTCCAGATATCGCAAAAACCAATATCACACCTTTTATATCACATATTGGGCCACCTTCATGCCAAATTTCAGATTTTTTGGTAAACACAGTCGAAAATGCCAGCTGTTGAAAGCGCGGCCAGAACTTATGGAACAACCTTATATAATTTTATTTTTTTACATATATTTTTGGTTTTTCAAGAGAATAAAGCGACGCCTAAAAATGGTTACAACTCGAAAAAAGGACAAGTAAAGGAAAACCTCCATCAAAGACTGCATCACTTGATCGAGATGAATCATCATCAGCAAAATCTTCAAAACAAAAGAAGAAGAAACCTGTTGCAGCAAAAACTGATGCAACTCAAGATGTTTCTGCTGTAAGTTGTATTTAAAGATTCGCGTGTATGAGATTCTGTATAAATAACATTTTAGAAAACAATAAAAAAGAAGGCAGATTCAGTTGATGAAACACAAATGGAAGGAGCTGGTGGTGGAGGTGGTGGTCCAAAACATTATCGACAAGAACCTGTAAGTTTTTTATATTTTATCTTTTACTTGTGTATTCATTGTTTTAAGAGACAAAAGCGTGATCAATCAATTGAACATGTTGGAGATGGATATGATAAACAATTGGCAATATTTGTTAAAGAAACTTTGAAAATTGGTATTCCAAAATTGGTTAAAGATTTTCATGAAGCTCGTGCAACAGCTCCAAAAAATATGCCAAAAACTGCATTCGAAAAAAATCATGATAAAAATCGATATAAAGGTAACATCTTACATACTATATTTAAGCATTCATAAATTTTAGATGTAATTTGTATGGATGAAACTCGTGTTGTTCTTACATGGCCACCAGATAATCCAAATGATTACATTCATGCAAATATGGTTAAAATTCGGGGTGAAGAGAAGTAAGTGCTTACAATTTGTTAAATCAATTTTTAATCCCAAACTTTTTTAACGAATTTTTAAAATTTCGGAATTTAATGGTTTGATACCGTAACCATTGTTGCTGTACAGCCCATAGATTTGCTGTACCGACGATATTTCATCATTTTTATCTTTATACATTTAACTTTTTATAGATATATATGTACACAAGGACCAACACCTAAAACAGTTGAAGATTTTTGGAGACTAATTTTTCAAGAAAAATGTAAAGGAATTGTTATGTTAACAGAAGTAATGGAACTTGGAAAGAAAAAGTATGTTTAACTTTTTTTTGTACAGAAGCTAGGCTAAATTAGATGTTTGGATCTTTCGACTAAAATTGCTAAAGATGTAGTCATTTGTCGGGTGATTTAAAGCGATTAGCCGCTATTGCCCAGCTCTGCTTTTATATTTTTTTCTTTTTTAGATGTGAACAATATTGGCCAAAATTAGTTGGTGATTCAATGACATCTGGACTTTGTACAATTGTAAATAAAAAGGTGACAGAAGTTGAAAAGATGCTTATTTCAACACAATTAGAAATAACTGCAAATGGTGAAACATTAAAATGTGAACATGTTCTTTGGACTGGATGGTAAATAATATTACATTTTTATCTTTTACATAATTTTATTTATTTTTATAGGCCTGATCGAGGTGTACCAGATAATTATTTGGCAACATTAAGATTAATTCGAAAAATGTCACCATTTTCACCATGTTTGGTACATTGTTCTGCAGGGATTGGTCGAACGGGTACAATTGTTGGATTAGATTTATGCCAAAAAACTCTTCAAGCTGGTGAAAAAGTTGATATGCATGAAATTGTTAAAGAACTTCGAAAATTTCGTCATGGATCTGTACAAACTGATGTACAATTTGTTTTTATGCATGCTGTTATTTTAAAATTGGCTGAAAATCGAAAAGTTTGTTTTTGGAAATATTTTGTAATTATTTAAATTAATTTTTTAGGCTGCAACAAAAGAACAGTTAAAACCATTCTTTGATGAATATGCTGCATATGTTGCATCACGACCATAAATTTAGTATTATCTTTATATAGGATTTTATTTTGTTTATTTAAAAATAAATGTTTTATTTATTGTTGTTTTTGTCGTTTGAATTGTGCATACCGTTCTAACACAGAGAGGACTTTCTTTATTTTTTGTTGCGGCAAATGTTTTAAAGTTGTGTGTTACAAAACGTCTAGGCATAAACAGTGCGAATCTTTTCTAATGACACATTATTGAATGATAAAAAGCTTTTATCATTCAATCATGTGTCAAAAGAACGATTTTTGGATGAATAATTTTTTAATACAAATCGTTTGACATTGCTGTGTTTCGTTTTTTCCAAAAGCATATTTTTTGAAAAATCAATAATATTGCATCATTCTTACTTTTTTATCGTAGAAAGATGTATTTTCGAAGTTCCCACATAAAAAATTTCATAAAATGTTATGAAAGAAAGCGTTTCATTTTGTAATTCTTTAAAAAACGTTTTTTGAGTAATATTTTGTTATTTCAATGAAAGTTTTAAAAAAAACCTGATAAACAGACATGCTAAAGCGTAATACTATAGCTTAAGTATTTTACATCCAATTTAGTTACTTTTTGAGCGCATAAAATCACTAACAACTTGGAAAACTTAATGAAAATTAAGTTCTTAAAATTAAAAAAAATTTTGAAGCCGGCGCGGCCCGCTGCGCCCGCAGGCAGTGGCAGATCGTTTCTCATCTCTGGTTTAGATCCGTGTTTATTACCCATTTGAAATAATTATGTGGAAATACACATTTTAGATGGCAACAAAAAATGAATTTGTGATTATCAAAGATAAGCAGCAACGCTTTGGAAATGATAATTCTCAAACAGATGATCAAAAACAATATTCCAATCTAAATTTGAATCAAAGCTACAAACTTCCAATTTTAATTCCTGTCCATTCTAGTAGCAAATCATATAATGATGAAAATTGCGGTAACAATATTGCTGCAGTTTCCAGAAAATAAACAATAGCATTGCTAATTTTTTGTTAAAACATAAAAAATCTACAGTAATAAAAAAGTGATGATGTTTATACATTTTGGCATTTATCCAAAAATTATTATTTTTTGGCATATAGATAAAAAATATCAGATTTAGGTAAACACCCCCCACCCCCCTGCGTCAGAAAAATCGTCAGATTCTTTAAAAATGTAATAAATACTAAGTTTAAAAAAAACCATTTAACATATGTTTTTTTTGCATTTGTTGATAATGCCCGAGGTTGGATTATACTCTATTTATTGATTGTTTGAAATGACTTTTTCAAAAGCGGAATCGCATTTTTAATTATTTTTTAATTATGTTCAATGCTGAAAATCGGGAAAAATACATTGTTCTTTTTCTATTCACATTTTGATGTGGACGGCGACGCAAAAAAGCCAATGAAAAAAGGTGCAAAAGATTTAATAATATTTTTCTTTACCTTTAATACCAGTTTTTGCCGACGTCAGATTTTGGAAAAACCCCCCACCCCTGCCCATCAGATTTCGTCAGATTTAGCTTATACCCCTCCCCCCCCTAAAAACACCGACGTCAGATCTGGACAGCCCCTTAGCGAAATAGATGCCAAAACTAACTTGTTTGAGGAGGGAACTGCAGCGACCGCTAAATTACCAGATTCTAAAGTATCTGATTACTGTAAAGAAAGGAAAAAATTATTTGCATTGGATGAACCTTCAGAATGGTCGAAACTAAATAATAATGCTGAAAAAAAACGTGATAAGCGATGGAAGAAAGATTTCAGCTCTACAACTACCAACAAAAGCACTTTATCCCTTCGTTAGTTTTCTTCTTGTCCCTTTTATTGATAATAATATTATTATTACAGATATTGCTGCTTATGAAAATGCAGTTGAAGCTGCAGTATCTGATCCGTTTGATGGCAAAAAGAAAGATATCAAAAATGGTGTTTCTGAATTACTTAGAAATGCAAAACAGCTTTTTCCTTCAACATTTGTTTTACAAGTAATATATCCAAAGTAAAAAAGCAAATTATATTTAAAACTAAATTTTACAGAATCCATTTGAATTTCCGAGACAGCAAGGTGATGAAGTACCACAACCTGAAGTATCCGAATTTAGAGCCTCACAATTTTTATTGAATCCCAATGAAGCATCAAAAAATGGTCAACAGAATATTCATGTTGTACACAAACAACAGACTCCACAGAATTCTGCTATTTTACAACAAAAATCTCCACATCATCTAAATCCAGGTAACAAAATTCATCATTTTTTATCACAAACTTTACAGCAATTATTACTACGTTGAAAAAATTTTGGCTGTTTTACTGATTTTTTTGCTAATAATTGATAATCTTTTAAAAAATATGAAAACTTTAGAGTTTTTTTAAATTGTGGTCAGTTTTTAAAAAAATGGTTCATTTTCTTTCTTTGCTCCCGCCGCGCAATTTGCCAAAAATCCAATGAATGATTTTTTTTCCAACCTTTGCTCATCAAAAGTAACACATAAATTACTGATTATTTCTTTCAATTTTATTGTATTTAACTCTTTTTTATTTTTTAATCCATCCCTTAGATGCTCCCGCAGGTCGTTAAACAAAAAAATGTGCAATATGTTTTATACCTACTTCAAAAATTGTGTAAAACTATGCTGAACGTTGCACATTTAATTCATTCGTTTTCTTTCGTGTTTTTTTTATGCATATGTATCATTGTTCTTATCGTTTCTTATAGTTCTAGATATGCATAATGATAATATTTGTGAAGGCAGAACTCGAAATATTATGGATGGTGAAAGTAATGATGAAGCAAGCACATCGAAGAATGATATCGACTGTAATCAAGATCCAATAGCTGCGGAAGATCTTTGGGATATTGATAAAGAACTTCAGGTATGTCAATTCTCGTTAACTACTGCTATAGAAAACTGCTGCTTTTTAGGAACTTGAAAGATTGCTTCCTGCCAACGTTAAAAAAGATTCTGTAAAATCGAATATCCCTTTTATTGCTGCATGTCTTCACATAAAAGACGAAGAGAATGAATTAAAAATGTTATCAACGAAATTGGAGTTGAATGAAACTGTAAGTTGACTTTGATCGTTGAAAGTGCTCCAACAATCTCGAGCATCTTTTTAGCAAAAAGAAGCAATAAAATTTTTAATGGATCTTGTGAAAGATGATATTTATGACATTGATTATCAAACTATTCAACCTCCAAGAAATAAATCAAAGTCAAATTATTGGGATTCATTTAAACAAGAATATCGATGGATTGGAAAAGAACAAAAAAATCTTGAAAAATGGCAACGAAAATGGGCGAGAAAGGTATGAAAAGGATTACTGTAGATTTATGGTTTATATGTAAGTTTTAGCTTGCAAAAGATTGCCAAAAGAAGGCAACAGAAAGAGGAAAAAGTGATGAATTATTGAAAGAAAAGGAAGAAACAATGGCAAAGAAAGGTGCGGCAAAAGTTGCTTCAATAATGCAAGAATTTTGGAAAAATATTGCAAAAGTTGCACATTTTTATGAATTGGTAAGCATCTTTGAGGGGATTACAGTAGAAATGTATGAACTTTTTTTAGCAATTAATGGAAGATGTAAAACAAAAAAGATTAGAAAGCCAGTTGATGAATGTAATAGATCGATCTTCAACTTTAACACAATTAATGATACCTGGTTCAAAAAAGACAAATATTCATAAGCATAATGATGAATTGAAAGGATTAGGTGATCAAGATGATTTTGATACTTTTCTTGCTTCAGTAAGTTTTTTAAAATCATTTAACAGTTTTTTAAATCGCTATATTTAAGCTGCCAGCTGAGTATCTTGAATCTCTTACTGCACAACATGGAGATTATGAAGAAGAAGAACAAGTTGAGCCGGAGCGTGTTATTTCATTAGCTGATGTATCACCAAAAAGACCATCACCAATCAAATCTCCAAATAAACTTGCTACAAATGGATTTAATGAAGCTGAATTACCACTAAAAGACACAAATGGATTTGGTGAAAAACGAAAGAAAAGATTATCGTTATCTCCACCAATAGCAAAGAAATCAAAATTGGATAATAATGATGAAACTGTAGAAGTTGCTTCAAATGAAACACCTGATGAACCAACGAATGAAACAATACAGCCACAAACTTCTGCAACTTCATTACATGACGAAGAAATGAATGATTTAGCAAAGGTTGCAGAATCTTTTCGTCCAACGGGTTCAACATATGATACTGCAAAAGTTCGAACAGAAGTTCCATCATTAATTTTTGCAACTTTACGACAATATCAGCATATTGGTCTTGATTGGCTTGCTTCACTTTTTGATAATAAACTTAATGGAATTTTAGCAGATGAAATGGGTCTTGGAAAAACAGTCGTAAGTCAACTTTTGTCGTTAAAATACTCCAACAATTAAACATTTATTTTTTAGCAAACTATTTCTTTTTTGGCACATTTGGCTGAAAATAAAAAGATTTGGGGTCCACATTTAATTGTAGTTCCAACATCTGTATTATTAAATTGGGAACGTGAATTTAAAAGATTTTGTCCATCTTTAAAAGTTTTAACATATTTTGGTTCAACAAAAGAAAGGCAAGAAAAGAGAAAAGTTTGTTTGAAAATTTTATAAAGCAATATTTTAGTTTGCAAATTTTCAGGGTTGGAAAAAGCCAAATTCTTTTAATGTTTGTATTACATCGTATGATCTTTATATTCGTGATAGTCGAATGTTTAAATGGAGAGCTTGGCAATGTTTGGTTTTGGATGAAGCGCATAATATTAAAAATAGTAAAAGTCTACGATGGAATAAACTTTTATCACTTCGAACAAGAATTCGCCTTCTTCTTACTGGTACACCACTTCAAAATAATCTTATGGAACTTTGGTCACTGTTATATTTTCTTATGCCATCTGTATTTTCTTCACAAGATGATTTTAAAAATTGGTTCAATGATCCAATGTCTGCAATGGCTGAAGGTGCAGCAGAATATAATTCACAAATTGTTGAAAAGCTTCATACTGTTCTTCGTCCATTTATTCTTCGCCGCCTAAAATCTGAAGTTGAAAAACAAATGCCATTAAAATTGGAAAGAGTAATCTTTTGTCCATTGGCAAGAATTCAAAGAAATATGTATAATCAATTTATTCGACAAAAATCGTATGTTTAATTAATTTTGTTTGTTTTTTGTTGTATTGTTTTTTTAGAACAATTGATACTCTTAAAGGTGGTTCTGCAGTATCGGTAATGAATATTGTAATGCAACTTCGAAAATGTTGTAATCATCCGAATTTATTTTATCCAATTACATGTACAGCTCCAACTGCATTGCCAAAACTTTCACTACCATATCCAAATATTATAAATGAAATTGAAGAAAAAGATGAAACTTTGATACTTTTACGATTATTAAAATCAGATTTTATTGATGAAAATGATAATTTATTGCCACTTATTGCAAAAATGTTTTTTCAAGCAAAAGAAAAGGAATTATTTCAACGTTCAATTTATCCAAAAAATGGATTAGAAAAATTTAAATTTACAAAAATAAAAACTATCAAAAAATATGATTTTGATGAAGCATCAAAGAGAATGCAATGGCTATGGAATATAACAAAATCAGTTCGAGATGAAATTTATGGTCGACATGATGCACTTGAAGCAAATATATACGAACCTGTTGAAAGGCATTTTCGAAATATTCATTGCAAATTTGTTCAAAGATATTCATTTCCATCTTCACCAGTTTATGCATTTTTTCCAAAATGTTCATTATCTCCTTCAAATGATCCAGTTCAAGAAGTTGTTTGTGATAAAATATTAGAAGATGAAGATCCACTTATTAGTGATATTCATTATGCTGGACTTATTCAATATCCTGACCCAAAACTTGTTGAACTTGATTGTGGTAAACTTCGAATGTTAGCAAAACTTTTACGTGAACTTAAACAAGGTGGACATCGATGCTTAATTTTTACGCAAATGTCAAAAATGCTTGATATCTTAGAAGTATTTCTTTCACATCAAAAATATCCATATTTTCGTCTTGATGGTTCAACGCAAATTCAACAACGTCAAATTTTAATGGATCGATTTAATGCTGATCCGCGAGTATTTGCATTTATTTTATCAACAAGATCAGGTGGAATTGGTATGAATCTTACTGGTGCTGATACCGTAATCTTTTATGATTCTGATTGGTAATATTTGTTTTTGTTATTATTATTTAAATGTATTTTATAGGAATCCTACAATGGATGCCCAGGCACAAGATCGTTGTCATAGAGTATGTTTTTAATTGGTATACTGTAACTTTTTAATATTGTTGTTTTTTTAGATTGGTCAAACTCGTAATGTTATTATTTATCGATTAATTAGTTCACATACAATTGAAGAAAATATTTTAAAGAAAGCAACACATAAGCGAAGACTTGGTGAAATGGCATTGGATGAAGGAGAATTTAATACAAAATTTGGTGAAAAGAATAATGTTCGAGAATTATTTGAAGGTGAAGAAGCTCTCAAAGGTATTATTGAAGATTGTAATGTTTCAATGAATGTTAAAGATATGGAAAAGGTTTGTATTTTGTAATTTTTTTAATGACATTATGAAAATTTTCTAGGTAATGTATAATGTTGAAGATGCAGCGGATGTTGCAGCTGCACAAGAATTAAGAAAAGAAATAGGTGATGATGATGAAACTGAAGCAGCAGCAGCAGCACCAGAAGATTTTAAAGAAGCTATTCTTTCACAGGTTATTTTTTTGTTTGAAAAATTTACAGTAATTTATTAATAATTTTTTAGCTTCCACCAGTACAAAAACGTGCATTTATAACATATTTGGATGATCAAATGCCAGAAATAAATGAACGGTTAAAACATTTTATGGTATGTTTAATTTGTCATTAAATATTAATTTTTAATGCTTTTTTAGGATAAACTTGAAGAAGAAGATACGGATAAAGAAAGTGAAGGATCTGGCAAAGAATTGGATTCAGATGATGATGATGATGAAGTTTCATCTGCAAGTCGAGTCTCAACACCAAAGCCTCCACCACCAAAGAAAACAAAAATGCGATCATCAATAAACGGGTCAAATGCTGCTGCAAGTTCAAGGTTGGCATCAACAAGAAATCGACGGGTACGATTTAGCGGTGTTAGAGAATAATCAAAAGAAAACAATAAAAGAAAACCATCATTTTTTAATTTTTATGATCTCATCTTAGATTTTTCTTACAAAACATCGGTTTTTATTGTTAAAAGTATAATTTTGTAACATGATTTTCGCTATCTTTTTTTGTTATGCGATTTTAATGAATTTTTTTGTAAATAAAATTTTTTACATTAAAGATTTATTTTAGATAGTTTAAGTACAGATATAAGTATTAGAAAAATGGAAAGGTTTAAGAGTTTATCCATAGAAGCCACCCCATCTTGGATATCCGCCATAGAATCCACGTCTAAAAAATTATTTTTCTTTTTAAATTTTTTGGGGAAAATAAAAATTTCAAAAAACAGAAAAAAGATTTACCTGAATCCACCACCATAAAATCCTCGATTAAATCCATATCCATATGGTCGGAATCCATATCCGCCATATCCCCATTGGGCATTTACAGTGGCAAGGGATAAAAGAACAATTAAAGCCAAAAGAATAATATGAAAAGTTTTCATTTTTTATATTTTACAAATGGTCAAAAAAAGAACCTTTGTTAATTTTTTATCCCAAACTTTTTTCCTTTTTATAGCAATTTTTTTCGCTGATCAATGTTGCTTCTGAAAAAAAAACTCCGCCTTCACGTTTTTCTTGAAGGCTGAAAATTATTTATTGTTTTTTTTAAAACCCGCAAAAAACAGGTCGAAAAATGTTTTTCTCGTTCGTAAAAGTTTATAATAAACAAAAAATTACCGCCCAAATAAAACTTTTTTAGGGAAGTCACTTTTTTTCTTAAAACAAAATTTTGGTGATTGAAAAAAGAGTAGTTTGAATGGGCGATGACTACAGAAAAAAATAATAAAAAACAATTTTTGAAGGACATTTTTTCTTCCATTTTTTATTTTGTTTATTGGTTTTTAGACGAAAGATTCAATTATTTATTTCTTTTTTGATGATTTTTGACTTTCAAAAAACAATATAGAAACAGAAATTCTTGTTTTTTAGAAAGAACAGAAACTTTTGACGTAAAAGAACGGAATCTGACTTTTGGTAATTTAAATCCAGCGAATTAAAGAAAAAAAGTGATGTAAACATATATCTTTTCTCGTTTGATTAAAAAAAGAGGTGACGTGATTTACGATAATCAATTTCACGCATTTCTGTTAGATTCTTGAAATTTAGACAGCCTTGATCCGTCTTTTCGAGAAGTTTGCTGCTCTATTTTTTTTTCTTTTTTAATTAAAAAGTGTGATGTCTTTGTTAAAACATTATTATGTTACGAGAGATATTTTGGTAACATCTTTTAAATGATATTTTAGCAAAATAAGAAAAAGATTGATTCAGAAATGTCGAAATTAAAATAATTGGAGCAACAGTTCTTAAAAAATGCAAAAAAGTAGCTGAAGCTTAAAAAAGTGTCAAATGAAAACTTATGTTCATGACAAAAAAATGAAGCTGACTTTTACCCAGAATATTGAAACCCTGTTTGAAAAAAGACAAAGTTGATGATTTGCCAAAATATTTTATTATTATGAGTTAAAAATTTTAGTTTTTGCCTAAATTTTTTAAAAACCTCAATTTAGTTATTTTTAAGTTCTGCGTTTTTTAAAATTTTAAATACTTAAAAAAATGATTTTCTTTGATAACATTGCTTTAAACTGTTACAGTAAATTTATTTTTTTGTTTGAGCGAAGATAACTTTGCATTCCTTCAAAAAAATTGTCAAAGATAATCTTTGTCATTAAATAGAGTTACTTTATTACTTTATTTGTATTATTTTTATGGAAAGAAAAAAAGACATAACATTGATAATAAACTTTTTTTTACAAATACACACTTGCATCTTTATTTTGTTTCAATCAATCAATTAATTATTAAAGAAATACAAATAAAAAAGGGTAAAACTTTTTCATTTTTGATTAACCACGTTTTTTGTTATCAGCTGCTACCTTTTTTTTAAAATGGAACTATTAAAGTTTTGCTTGTTTTTCTGTATCTTTTTTGGTAAGTTTACTGTAATTATTTAAGAAAAAATACAGTATTACTATTTCAGTTTTGTTAAACCCTGCAGAAAGTGTTGCAGAAATGTTACCGCTGACACAATTTTTAAGAAGTTTAGTAATTAGTAAGTTTCATCGAACTGAAAAAATTTATTACCAACTTTCAAATTTTTTAAGATCGAGATAAAATTTTTGAAAGATACGGTAATCGATTAATTCAAGATGGAGCAAGCGGAAATGTTCATCAATATCATCATTAAATAATCAAAAGTACAGTATTTATTTGGAAGCGACAAATATCCGTTTTTTGGATTGCATTTTTTTATTTAAAATTTCTGTATTTTTAAACGAAAAAGTTATTCAAACTTTTGATTTCTTATTGATTGTTTCTTTTTTTTAATAAACAAGTTTTTGTCTTTAAATTTGACCTTTTAATTCTTTTTCAATAAAAAACTGCACGCACGAGTTTTTCATCAAAAAAAATATAAAAATGATGTCATCTACAGTATACCAAAACCAACTAACATTATTAACATAAAATTTTATTAGAATTTAAAAAATAAACAACAAAACAAAAATAAACTCAACAACAATAAAGCAGCAAAAAACTATTGAGGTTTTCGACCAGCTTGCTTTAATAAATATTTTCGAAGAGATTGTTGCCTGTCTCGGAATGACCGTTGACGATTTCTTCCCCGAATTTTATTTCGAACCATACGAAAATCTTTATGCTTTGCCATTTCACGATTTGTCATACCAACATGTGGACCATTCTTTCGAGGCTTATTGAATTCATCCCGACCTTCTCGACCATCTTTAGCTTGTTGAAGACGTTCTTCTTTTGATTGACGATGAAGCTTTTTATGAAAATGAAGGATATCATTTAATCGAGGTAAGCCATCACCACCTTCACGTCTAGAAATATAAGCATTAAAATACAGTATCAAACAAATAAAAAAGTTTACCTTGCACGTTTTTCTTCAAATTCATCATCAAGTTTTTCGTCATCGTTTGTCCGCTTTCGACCACCTTGAGTATTTGTAAGACCAGTTTGCTTCTTTAAATTATGAGCACGAATTTTTCGAAAATCTGCATCACTTAAAATTCGATTTTCACTAACATGTTTTGCTTTTTCAACTTTTGCAACTGCTTCATCTTTCTTTTGCTTTTGTTTAAGAGTTTTTATTTGACCTTTTGTAAGTTTTTTCACTTTTGTTGTTTCTTCCGCTTCTTTTTCGTTAATTGATTCATCATTTTCTTGTTCTTCCAATTCTTCTTCCTCTTCCTCTTCATCATCATTATCAACTTCTTCTTCTTCCTCATCTTCTTCGCCATCATCAGTAACCCATTCATCTTCAGCACCACTGTCTTCATCCTCTTCAACTTCTTCATCAACACTTTCAAGATCTTCTTCTTCATCAGCTTCTTCGACATTAGCTGCTACAGTACTCTTTTTTGCTTTTGGAGCTTTTTCTTCATCGTCTGTAATCAAACAAACTTTAAATTTCACAAAATCATTTCAGTAACAAACCTGAAACATCAGTCCATTCATCACTGTCATCACTATCAACTTCTTCTTCTTCATTACTATCAGCTTCCATAGGAAGAATTTCTGCACCAGGAATATATCCAACAGTTTTATTAACACCAAATTCAATTGGACCAGCTTCTGCAGCTTCTTCATCAGCTTCAGTTGGGCGCCCACGATCCTTTCGATGTAAAAGTTTTGGATTAATTGATCGAAATAGGGTAATAAGTCCACGAGCAGCCATTGAAACATTTTTATTTTTGTACTTTTTATACTAAAAGTTTTATCATCTAAGTAAATGTTTATAAAGGGAAAAACTAACCTCACAAAGTTCACGCAAAAGTTCTTCAGTTGCAGAAAAGGGGCAATTTGTAAAAATTTCTCGAATTGCATTAATTCCAACTGTCATTGCTTCAGGAGTATTTCGATCAGTGACAAAATTATTTGCAATAACTCGAACAACATTTTCAACAATATCTGGTGGTACAAGTTCATGACAAGCTTGTGCAGCATAAAGTAAAATTCTTGTAACTTCACGTTGTTTTGGTTGAATATATCGATGAAGATAAGAATAAAAGCCAAGAGTTTGAAGACGATGAACACCAATTATTCGAGCACAAAGTGCAATTTGTTGAAGTCGAATAACAAACTTTTCATTCTTTTTTGATTCCAATAAACCAAATACACGATCAGTAAAAGTTTGAGGATCGAATAACATTTGAATTGCTTCAAGATTACAGTATTTGCTTCGGCTTTCCTTCTTTGCCTTTTCTTCTTTATTTAAAACTTTTTTAGTTTTTTCAAAAGCTTTTTGACGTTTCTTTGTTTTCTTTGCAAACCGATATGCAAGTGTAACTTCTTTTAGCGTTTTTTGTTCTTCTTTCTTTCCACTTTCATCATCTGTATCATCATCCGATTCAATGCCCTCTTCATCTTTTAATGAACCCAAAAAGAATCGCATTGCAACAATTTGAATCTTAGAAGATTTATGAAAAACGCATTCTGCAATTGCATTAACAATTTTTGGTTGACGCCAGTAATTCTTTCGAAATGCTTCAATCAAAACAAGCTGGGCAATTCGAGCAATAACAGAACGAGAATCTTTAAGCTTTGAAATAACAAAATTTTGTAGCCTTGCTTCAGCTTTTCGATCAGCACATTTCAGACTTCCTTGTTTAATAAATGATACAAGGGCACCAAGAATAAACTTTCTGCAAAGGATTAAATATTAGCACTAACACCAACAGAAAAAGCACAAACCTGATATGTTTATCTTCAGATTTAACCAATTCAAAGAATAATTCAAAGATTTGAAGATCCGTAACAACTTTCTTATTTCGTAGTGTTACCATTGCTTTACAAAATGACATTCGGATTTCAGGATCTAATCCAGCACCCGAAGCATTAAGAACATTTTTGAGTTGTGTAGCAAATTTTGCAGCGTATTCTAAAACTTTTAGATTAAAAGGACGTTTTAAAGCAGCTAAAAACAAACCAGGATAATTATCTGCAACTCCTGAAACAAATGTAACAAGTTCAGTCAAAACATTAATATCATGTCGATGAAAATGTGTATTAAAATTGAATAAATTCATTCGTTGTTCAAATTTAAAAAATCTTTCTTCAAATTCTTCTTTATATGATTCTGGATCCTTTCGGACCATTTCTTGTAAAAGACCCAAATTTGAATCAAGGCTTGCATAACGACCTTGTGGTTGAGCAACAATAGCCATGGTGATTCCTAAAAACAATAAAGCATTAACAATGGAACTGATTTACATGTCACGCCGAGTAAAAACTATTGAATATATTTTAGAATATTCTCATGATATTCAACACTATTTACCGAAATTATGAGCGACGCACATTTTTCATCTTATCGGATATAAAACTATAGTATACGGGCAGCTCATAATTTGGCTAAATATTATTGAATATAAGGGGAGTATTTTAAAATATATCCCATTCCAAAACCAGAAAGACATGTAAATCGGTTCCCTTGTAACATAAATAAATTCACACAGATTGTAAATTATTGGGCACTATTCTAACGCTAATAATTTAAAGATACGAATATAAAGCATTTAAAAACGTTTTTAACGTTGAAATACAAGTTTTACTTCACCCAAAATATTTTCAACATTTTTCTCAGCTGTCCGCAATTTTCTTGCCGAGAGAAATTCATTTTAGCTAAAAAAGTAAAAGAAAAAAAATGTGAGAGTAATAATTTAAATTATAATTTATTTACGTTTAATAAATTTTTTAGATTAATAATGTATAAAATGTCATTTTCTGAATCGTATTTTGCTACAAGAATGCTAACAAACTTATTAACTTAACAGCCAGTATCCAGAAATTTTTTTCTGAGGGGACCTGAAGCGTTTGGGTGGAGGGGGCTACCATCATTCTTTTGCCGATTGTGACAAAAAATCAAAGCATTTCATCCTTGTGATTTTAACAATGGATATCTTCGATCCTCAAATGATACATGTGTTCTTCCATCTGAATGTTAAAAATAAAATAATATTGGTATTCTTTAAAAAATAAGTGCATTTTAAAATAAATTTTGCTGTACTGTAATTCTTAAAGATAAACTTTTGCCATTTTTTTAAACATTTAAATAAAATGTGGCATTTATCTGTTAATCATTTTTTTATATCAACTATAATTTTAATTAGTTTTTCTAAAAAAAGTTTTTAACTTTGATTACCATAATTCCATACATGTAGCAAAACAGTCATATCAGTGAAAAAATAAATCAAAAAAAAGGTAAATAATAATAATTTATTTTCATAAAACATGTTTTTTTGGGAAAAATAAAGCAGTATAATGCCTAAAATAAGACAAAGCAAAAAACAATTCAAAGTTTAGCAAACTTTTTTGATTGTATAATAGAAATATAAACCAAAATTTAAAAAAAAATTAATATATATTTTTTAAAGTACATCATTTAAAGACATAACTTTGATTTCATGTAATGTATTAGTAAATTTATCCCATTCATCATTTCGAACATTGTATAAGCTTTCATTGACATCAAATAATAATACGCGTCCTTTTGCATCACCAACAGCTAATTGTTGACCTATAAGAAAGAATGTATAAAAAAATGTTTTAAAATGAAAAAAGACAAACCATTTGCACTCCATAAAACTCTTGAACCAGAACAATATCCACCAACACTTAATGAAGAAACTGGTGATTCAGTATCTTGATTAAGATTCCAAAGATTCAGTTGCCCTTCTGAATCAATTGATGCAAATGTTGCCGGATGTACTGGTGACCATTTTACATCAAGCACATAATCACGATGTTGCTCTAATGAAAGTAATGGTTTATCATCCTAAAAAAGAAAAGCTTTTCAATAAAAGAAAAATCTAGCTAAAGTAACTTACTTCCAAATTTGTAAGTTTAACAGTTGAATCCCATGAAGCAGTTAAGCAAAGCGAAGAAAAATCTGTTGTTGCACCAGCAGCATGATGAGTATCAACAGCAGAGATTGGACTTTTATGTACTAAAAAGGATCGTAAAAATAATACACAATAAAAGTTGTAACGTACATTCATATGATTTAACCATTTCACCTTTTTGTCCATGTCGATCACCAAAATACATTGCACCTTCATCACTACCAGTAACAAAGCTCGTAATATTATTATTTAAAAAGCATAAAGATGTTACAGATAAATTTCTTTTAGTTTTATATGCAAGATTTTCACCACTTATTGGAGTAGAAAGATTATCCAATGCCCATGAACATATTCTTCCATCCGTTGAAATTGTAACAAGATCATGAGCATTTTGACTTCCAACAATACTCATACAATAAACTGGTTGAGTATGCGATGTTGCAGATAATGGAGACTATAAAAAAAGAACATAAGCGGCTTAAAAAAAGAGCTGATAAGAAAAGCTTACCTTTTGAACGGGAGTCTTTTTATTAACACGATTATCCCAAATACAAATTTGTCCAGAATATAATCCACCAACAATAATATTTGAATGAAATCTAGCAAATTGTAGAGATGTTATACGAGATGGTGAATGAAAAGTATATTCTGGACGATCAACTTTGAATTTTGAATTCCAAACATGCACAATTCCTGCATGTGATAGCTTTTCACCATCATTTCTACGATCATATGCTGTTGCAATAAGCTCTGGATGAAATGTTGAAAAATCAATGGCACTAACATATCTGTTTTTAACACTTTCATCATAAAATTCACGATTTAGTGTAAGAAGTTCACCAGTACCCGCTCTACCATCAATTGTAAAATCATGACCATAATCAACACATGTATCTACCTTAAAAGCGGAAACTGCAAACACATACATTTAACGTAAAAAGCAACAAACCAATTCTGCCAATTCTCTTTCCAAAATTTTACCAGCTTTAGCAAAAAATGATAGAAATTCATCAGATTGTAAAATTTGTTTTTTTTCTTCTTTAGATAATTCTGGGATTCTTTCTTCTGGTTCTGGTTCAACCAAAGTATGATCGGGTAAACCTCTGAGCCCAAAAGATGGTAAAAGTTTCGCAATTTCATTTGAAGGTGATTCATCAAAATTAATATCCACTTTATCACCCATAGAAAATTCATCATAATCAAATTCTTGTGAACCCATTGAAAATTCACCAACGGATACTCTTTCATCTTCTGTTTGTGTCGTCTTACTGTATGCCATCTAAAAAAGTTTTTTTTAATATAAAAAGTAATCGATAATTAAACAAACTCCTTCTTTAGGTTGAACACTAAAAATTTGTTGAGTTTCACCCATTTCAAGTTTATGCAAAAGCCGATTTGGACGTCTTGGTGGAGAAATTGTTGGAGTTTTATCATTTTGGGATTCACTAATTGTGCCATTAAGCATAGATGAATTACCATTTGGTAAATTATTTGGTGGATGATCAGGTGAACCATGTCCAACATTTGCAAGAATATTTCGCATTTCTTCTGCAACTGTTGATGGACGACCTGCAAATTTGCTTTTATATCTTTATTGATCCATATTTGGAAGATGGAGATATATGAATGAATAAAGAAATGAATTTAAAGAAAAAACAAATTTAAGTTAATCTCTTCCCCAAAGATATCGATTCATTTATGAATATAACCTCCCAAACGACAAACCGTTAGCAAAATGTTGATCAGGTCTTGCTGCTGCAGTCTGTTGTAACCTTGCTTGTCGTATTCTTGCTAATTCCCGTTTCTTCTCTTCAAGCAATTGACGTCTTTCATTGTCACCAGCTGGAAGGCGATCAGCCATTTTTGCAAATTCTATGAAAAAACACAAATATAACAAAGATAATAATCTTTAACAATAAACCACAATAAAAACGAGTCATTCGAAGAAAAAAAATTGATTACATTATGGAAAACGAATTGTCACGGGAATAATGTGTGAAAAAATGGAATATTGATAAACTCTTCAGATTTTTACTTCGACGAGGCAAAAAAAATTTGGGGTAAAAAAGGTTAAAAACAAAAAGAAAGAACGATGATGACAAGTTTAAAACATGTTTGAAAAAAACGGGACATTTTAAAATAACTGCTGAAAACCGATAGTAGGCTTTCTGCCAAAAAAATTCCTCCACAGCACAAAGACTTTTTTTCTACTCTTGAGTAAATAGCGTTAAACAATTGTTTTTGGTTATATTTGCGCAGAAAAATCGATTGAAAATTTGGGCTTTATAGCTTAAGCTTTACTCATTAGAAAAAGAGAAGAAACGAAGAAGAAGAAAAAGATCAGAGAGAAAAGAAAATTTAAAGAAAACGAGAAAAAAATTGAGCGGCAGCGGCCATCTTCCTTTGAATCATTGCATTTTGCACATTGCTTGCAACACTTTGGCGAGCATTGAACAATTCTTCAACAAACTTTTTATATCAAAATTTTTTTCGATCTTTTGTACAATGATTTATTTAAATTTACAACACAAAAACAACCAAATCACTAGTTTAACCCTGAAACGTTAACTTAGCAAAGTTGAATTTTTTGGTAGCAATAAAAAAGTGTAAAATGCAACTGTTTTGATTCCTATCTTTTTGATAGTAAAAAAGTTATCAAAATGCGTTTTTTAGTGTTACTATCACATTTTGTCATAGCAATGGAAAAAACTTTGCCAAAAACATTTTATTAAAAATATAAAGAAAAAACATTAAAACTGAATAATTATTTTCGGAATTTAAAAGGTGTGTTACTCGAAAGATTACTGTAGAAATTATCGTTAAAAATTTGCATTATTTGATGAAGTTTCTCAAAGAAGGATGGAAAGAAGAATGTTAAATGTTTGACATCATCTTTGTGAATGGCTCAGTGAAAGAACACAACTAAAAGATATTGTAGAACTATCTCGTGAAAGAAAATTCATTTATACTCGAAAGCTGATGTCTCTCCCGAATGATCGCTGGAATCGTGTGCTGACTGTTGGTCGTCCTCCAACTCGATGGATCGATGATCTCACTAAATTTGCTAATAAAACATCTGTTGAATTGTTTGAGTATTGTATTCCTGATATACAATAATCAAACATACTTCATTTAGTAATAATAATATAATATTCAAATTAGCTGTTTATAGGAGACTTTGCTTCACTCAAAAAAGCAAAGATTTGTTCAAAAAACATTCTTTTTACTTTACTGTAATATTTTTTAGCATTTGTGGGGAAAAACTGGGAAGTATTGGAAATATTTGTAAGAAGGATAGGGGATAATATTTTATTCACAATAATAAAATATAAATACACAAGGGAATAATATACAATAATAAACAAGGAATAAATACAATAATAAAATAAAACAATATGGACGAGATAGGGTTTACAGCTGCTAATTCGGTTGCAGAGACCTTTCCCTAATCGTTGACTGCTTACCACTTTCTTCGGCTGCTGCTGGTTCCTTCAAGACTGGCAATCAAGACTCCTTTTCTGGTTGCATTGAGCTGCTTATATATGGCTCGGTTTGACCTGGTTGTTCTCCAAGGGATTTTATTGGTAAAATATTATGAGAAAATAGATACGCAGGAAATTGGTTGCAGGATTTCCTGACACTCCGGCAACAGGAGAAGGGCGGAAAACAGCGGGAAGAAAGTTCACGATAATTTTTAATAAAAGCTTTCATCGGTTGTTTGAACAAGTAATGAAATATAATTGCATCAACATGATGTTTCGAAAGTTTGCTGCCACGCGGGACTTGAGTTGGATCAGTTTTTGATTGATGATCTTCACGGCTTTGCGCTGAAGTTCCACCAAATTTCCATCTTGATTTTATAAGCGTTTCAAAAAAATGATGAGCTTTTCGGATATGTTTGAATGAACGGCTTTTTGGAAGCCGCCCTCCCCCTGGCGGAGAGGAAGAGTAGAAGGATGGGTTTTGCTTTTGATTTTGGTCGAGTTCAGTTTTATTTTCAATCATAAAAGAAATTGTTGAAGTTTCTTTTGATTCATTTTCAGAAGAAATAACATTTGAATTGCATAAAGATGGTTGATTGTCATCATAACTTGGGCGTGCATAATCATTAGGTTGTTGAGCATCAGATTGCGATCCTTCAAGCTTTGTTGTAACCAATAAAGTTATGTCGGGTTGGGATGAACAGCAAGCAGGAATAACAAGAAGATTTTTTGGACTTTGAGGTTCAAATGATGGCGGTGATTCAGAAGTAACAAATTGTCCGGCTCCAGCTTTGTACAAAGGAGGTATTGTCGTAGGAGGACCAGTAAAATTGGTAGAAGGGCATCCTTGTTTGACAGGTTGACCAGGAGAAACAGGAGGAACAACAGATGAAAAAGGTGGGGAGGTTGAAACAGGAGCTTGGGCGTCAGGAATAACATTTCTCGCTGACTGGGCTGTTTCCAATGGGGTAGGCTGTTGTATTGAGGCAGGAGTTGTTTCTTCAACAGGAGCAGAAGGGATAGGTTGTGGAGGTGGTGGATTATTTTGTTGTTGAAAGAGGAGAGATATGACGCCTAGCAGTTGGTCATACAGGTCATCAAGATGTTTGATTCCAGCCATACATTTTTCATATAAAGCTTTATCTTTTTCGACTTCAGATTTATCATCACCATTCATCCGACAATGAAGATAATTTTCGCAAGATGCAAGAACCACATTTAATTCTTTTCTAATAGGGGGTATGGCAGCCATAAACGGAACGACTTCCTGAGGAGTAGTGAATGTCGGAATAATTATTTCTAAAACAGCATCTACTTTTTCGAAAGCATTCTTTCTAGAGGGATTTATGAAGCTCATTATTGACCAATACAATCCGGTCGTAATTCAGGAGAGGTTTCTTAACAAATATCCAATCGCATTGGTCGATGCACCAAAATGTGGGGAAAAACTGGGAAGTATTGGAAATATTTGTAAGAAGGATAGGGGATAATATTTTATTCACAATAATAAAATATAAATACACAAGGGAATAATATACAATAATAAACAAGGAATAAATACAATAATAAAATAAAACAATATGGACGAGATAGGGTTTACAGCTGCTAATTCGGTTGCAGAGACCTTTCCCTAATCGTTGACTGCTTACCACTTTCTTCGGCTGCTGCTGGTTCCTTCAAGACTGGCAATCAAGACTCCTTTTCTGGTTGCATTGAGCTGCTTATATATGGCTCGGTTTGACCTGGTTGTTCTCCAAGGGATTTTATTGGTAAAATATTATGAGAAAATAGATACGCAGGAAATTCGTTGCAGGATTTCCTGACAGCATTATCATTATTACATTTTTTTTTGCTTTTTTATGTCAGACAAAAAAGAAGATGCTTATTCGCTTCGAAATCGAAATATGCATTGTATTTTAAACTTTCCTTTTTTGAAATATGAAAAATAAGCAAAAAAGGATTCTTTTCTATCTTTTTTTAAATGCAAAATAAAGTGTGCATTTCTTTTTTTCTCTGCATTTTAATATTTTGCTTTAATTTTTTTGA
Source organism: Panagrolaimus sp. PS1159 (assembly GCA_963922195.1). Lineage (NCBI taxonomy): Eukaryota > Metazoa > Nematoda > Chromadorea > Rhabditida > Panagrolaimidae > Panagrolaimus > Panagrolaimus sp. PS1159. The sequence continues at coordinate 1,093,436 of CAWUHW010000008.1, forward strand.
ATTAGTGATTACTGTAACCTAATTTTTTCGTTTAACTTTCTTATTTATAAACCATTTTTGAATAGATCTTAAAATTTATTAAGCTGATTTTGGTAAGTTTTAATTGCAAGGATTTTTAATACTTTAAATTTAAATATTTCCACCTTAAACTAAAAATTTTAATTCGTTTTTTGGAATATGTTTTTTACATTTTTTTAATATTACAATGAAAGAAAAATTTGATATAAACCTAAAAAATGTTTTAATCGTATTTATATTTATAAATTCTGTGTGAATATTTTTTCAATTTAAAAAAATTGCTAAAATTCATTTTCCCAAGCTTCGACATTTTTTCTTCGAGAAAATTTAATATAAGTCATTTGTTATTTTGAGAGAGAAAGAAAATTGCTCATCTTTTTTTGTTAAACATCATTCATTTAAGAAAAATGGTATAAAAAGATGCTTATAATTCTCTTTTTTATTAACAAATTTTAGAAGAAAAAATGAAGAATTTTTTCTTTTTCGTTTTTATTTTTGCTTTAATTGTTGCTGATTTATGTCATTCATGGCAAAAAATAGAATGCAATGAACCAAATGAACATCCAGGTTCAAAAAAGCTTAATCGCTGCGAACCGAGTTGTAATAATCCGGAAGTTGGTTTTTTTAAAAAAAACTATCAAAAATCAAAATTTTGAAAACACTATTTTTATATTGAAACTTATTTCTTTTTCATTTTCGAAGGAAAATAAAAAATAGAATTTTGAGTTAATAAAATTAGAAATTTCCAACTTTTTAGTTCGAATTTTAACTTTTTATTTCTCGTTTGTTTCCATTTTTGCACAATTTTGGAAAAAATAAGTTTTCACTAGTAAAATATTAAATATTGTAGCCAAGACTGTGCTATATGATTGGTGGTTATATGTGTGATTGCAATGATGGATATCTTCGATCCTCAAATGGTACATGTGTTCTTCCATCTGAATGTTAACAATAAGCTAATATTTGCATTTTTTTTAAAAAACTACATTTTAAAATTAATTTGATGTACTGTAATTTTTAAAAATAAACTTTCACAAGATTTTAAACTGAAACACCAAATTATTTTTCTTCAAATAAAAAAACGCCAAATAACAATTATATTTTGATTTTTCATGATTTTTCATGTTTTCATAAAAAATCCAAATTATTAACGATCCTTTTGAAAAATACACGAAACAAATAATTTTCATAATAATTTGCTTTTTATACCACGATTTATTTATTCAATACAAAAACTGATGAATTAATAATTTAATTTAAGAGAGTAAAATTATCCTTGTTGGAATTTTTAGATAGTAATAAAAAAGTATGAAATGGAAATGTTTTGATTACTATCTTTTCGATAGTAAAATTTTTTTTTCTGTAATATTTTTTCAGAAGTGCTAAGTTGTGTAGGATTTTACCTAATTTTTCCTGAATTCTACACAAAATATCACTTCTGAAAAAATATTACACAAACATAATCGTGCAGAAAAAATCCATTCATGAAAAATTCTACACAAATTATCACTTCTGGAAAAATAATACAGAAAAATTAATACATAAAAAAAGTCAAAATTAATATGCATTTCATAAAAAATGTGAAAAGTAAAATTTATACATATTTTTTATTACGATAAAGATCACAAAACTAAAATTTTTTAATAATGAATAGTACATTTAAAGTTAAGATAATTTTAATAAATTCCACAGTAACAAAATTAAGGGAAGAAATATTTAAAATTAATAAGTTTCAATATAAAGTTAATTAATTTTAAAGCACAATAGAAATTTAATAAAGAAAGATTCGAATGTTTTTACATTGCTTCAGGCTTGGCATTTGAGTGACTAGAATACGGTATAATGATCATGAATGAATGTTGAACTGACATAACTGAGCATCCAAAGGTTGTTGTAGTGCATGTGAACATGAGGCGAAGCATTGCCAACAATTCCACTTGAGCAATTTCAGGAACTTGTAAAAAATCATCGGTGAATCTGCATGCATATTGAATCTTTCCCTCCGAAGCAAAAGAGAAACGAACATATTTATGATCACCAGGATGAAATGCAGATTCAAATTTGGCAATAAAACCAGTGATAAGATTATAAGCAGCACTAACAGATTTTTGACAAACAACACTACAATCAGAAATTTTTATGTTGCAGGATATAGGTGTAGTTGTAACAGTTGAAGAAATGACAATATTTACTGTAGCATGTTGACCAGCATTTGCAAAACAATGGTTAATTTTAACAAATGAAGAATTTTCTTGAATTACATATGGAGAATTTGGTTGAGTAATAGAAGTTTCGTTAATAGTTGTTGAGCTTGCAGTAATAAGATTAGGTTGATCTTCAGACATAGAACTAATGACGGGTTCATAATTTTTTTTAATTTCATAATCAACAGTTTGATTTTTAACGTGCATGTGAATTTTGGGAAGATCAGGGATAATACTTACATGGTTTAACATACTACCAAAATTATCCAATGTTTCAAAAGTTCCATTTGACTTTTGTAAAAAAACATAATTCATCATTAAACAAATATTAATTAATTGATCATCAGCTTCTTTAAGAGCAGCTAAAATTCCATTTTCACCAAAATACATTACAAAATAAGCATTAACATCGCTTTCATCACGTTGTGTTTTGAAAAATGAGTTTTGCCATTCAGCATCGAAAAGTTTTATTTGTTGAACACCATATTCAATTTGTAGTTTATCAAGTTTCAAGTAATGTTCAGCCAACATAAAATCATCATCAGTTTTTTCAGCAGGTAATACAAAATGATTTTTAATAAAATTAGTTGATTCAAGTTTATGTAAAGTATTTTTCAAGTGTTGGATTGTGGTTTCCATTCGACGAATTTGGGTTTTTGTTGATAAATACATTGTAATTGAAAAATAACAGCAGAATTAGAAATAATAATTAAAAATAATAATCACACGAATTTGTTTGTATTCGTTGTAAATTGATAATATAGTATTTGAGTAATAAATATTCTTCTTTCATATAATTGAGCAATATTTGAGAATGATAAATAATAGTAAAAATAAATAACAAACAGTTGAATTGTTATGTATTTGATATATACTAGTAAAAACTTGACTTTGATTAGTTTTTAAGTAATAAAAAATATATTGAAAAAAATTCAAATAATCAGCTTTGATTAACTTTCATATTAATTTGAGTAAGAATACAATTTTTCATTAAATAACCATAAAGACAATAAGTTGAGTTTAACTTTGAAATTTGACAATAATGATAATAAATAATAATAATTGGTAACACTCGAATATGTGGTTATTCGGTGCAAAACAAACAATTTTGTATTTGGATAAAAATCTTTTTTCTTTAAAATAATTAACAATACTTTTTGATTGAGTAAAATAATATATTTCAATATTTAAATAACGAACACTTGAATTTTATTATAATTGACAAAATACCGGTAAAAACCGCAGTATCAGTAATTTTTGAATAACAAAAATAAATTGAAATGAAAAAATTGAGTAACAAATTGATAAACAAATTGATGAACACGAATTGAACAAATTGGATCAAGTTAAATAAAGCCGGCTTAGGCACCAAGAGCCCCCATTTCACAAGAAGAAGGAGATTGGACCTTTATTTCTTGTGCGTTTATTTAAAAGAATACAAAAAGAACGATTGATAAAAGTGTATGATTGAAATTGAAAGAATTGATAAAAAGATAGATAAAAGATGTGATATTAAAAAAAAAAGAGAAAGGAATTTATGTTGTTATTGTTAAAGTAAAAAGAAAAGGAATGTTAGAAAGCAAGAGCCGGAAGCCGGATCTTGACAAGAGCAGTGCCGAATAAACTTTAAAAAAACATAAACTTGAAACAACGAAAACGGAACCAAAATTTTTTTTCTAAACAATAAACAAAAGAGGAAATTTATATTTGATTTAACTTCAAAAATCCCATTTTAACTTAATCTCATTTTTTGTGTTTTGAAAAGTAAGAAGAAAACTGAACATTTAAAGATTTGGGTTAAAAAAAGGGAAACATTTTCTTTAAAAAACAAAAAATAACATTTTTGTGTTTCTAACTAATTTTTTTTTAAATTTGTTTGTTACGTTTGAAAGCATTTTTATTAGTTTAAAAACCAATCCGAGAATTTGAAAAAGTAGAAAAATATTTATTCTTGTACAAAAAGAAAACATTTATAATTAAAATTTTCATTTTTTAATGCCATGAAACAATTCAAAGCAACAAAAAGTTGATGTCATTTTTATATGATTTAAAAAGCTCTAATCTAAAACGTTGTCGAAATTTACAATTATTTTTCGCCTTAAACAATGATATTTATTTTATCAGTACTTTTAATAAATTGCAACGTATTCTTTAAAAACCAACAAAAAAAGGGCAGTTGCGATTAGAGAGCGGCAATTAAAATATAAATGTGAGCAAATCTAAATTTTTTAAATTTTATTTTTCTTATTGTAAGGAAGAAAAAAATGAATTATGAGAAAATTTAATAACGTCAATAAATAATGAAGTAGATTTACGCAAATGTTTAAAACAATGTTTTTACTTTTTTGTAGATACAGTAACAAAAAACGAAACAAATTTTCGCTTTGGCAAAATGCAACTTTTTCGCAGCAAATAAAATAAAAAGTTTCAAAAAAAGTTTTTGCTTTGTTTTTTTACTTTTTAGAAATCTAAGTTAATTTTTAACCAATTTCGTTTATTTAATTTTTTGAAGTGTTTTTGAATTAACGTATATTGTAAAAGAAACTTGAAGTCTTTGTTTATGTTCAACATAAGCTATTGTATCTGTTTTTAAATGACAAAATTTTTTGAATATCCGTGTTCTGCTATTGAATGAGACCGACTGTATTTTGTTAATTTTTTATAAATTACATTTTTAGAATCAAATACAAAGATGAGCCAAAATGCTAGAATTCCTTTATTAAAAAAGAATCAAACTCAAAGACCAGAACAGTAAGTTTTATTTTTCTATTGCTCGAAGGATAAGATATTGTGGTTCATGCTATATGTATTGTTCTTATAATTGAAACATATTTTAGGCGGTTGGATATTTACACCAAAATCCGCCATAAGAATACATTACCAGAAATTCCAATGGAACCTCGATTTCTTCAATTACCTTTTATGAAACTTTCAAGGTTTATTCTTACACTTTTTCTATCCTTAACTAATCCATCCTCTTTCAGATTTGCTGAATATAAAACAACACAATTAGAAAAGAATTATCGCTTTGAATTAGTTGCTGAACGGGATTTAGATATTAATGTTGATCTTGTTGATGCAAAACGATATATTGCTGAAAGTGCTGAAGATAATGGAATTCCAGAAGATATGGATCCAATTGATCAATATTTAATTGAAGAAGACGTTAAAGCAACAGATAAACGTAGAGCCAATCATAATGAAGTTGTATCATGGATGAGAAAGATTCAATATCTTGGAGTTGAAAATGCAAGATATGGTGTTGGAGCTGATCGACAAGAAACAAAAGTTGGGTATAAACTTTTTAAATCTGGTGAAACTGATCAACTTTATAAAGATCGTCAAGCACAAATTAATGCAATTAATCAATCATTTGAAGATGTATGTTTTCTTGTGGCAAAACAAGTCTTCAATGGATATTTTTAGGTAAATAATCATTCAACAACACATCCAACAAAGAAGGATGTTCATGCTGTTGAAGAATTTCCACTTTTACCTGATTTTGATTTCTGGCAATTACCATTTTCACAAGTTTTATTCGATTCTGATCCAATTCCATTAAGAAACAAGAATAAAGAACAAATTATGGAACGTGCTATTATTCAGTATGTGTTTAAAAGCTTTTTCTTTGTTTATTGATCCATTTTTCAGAGGTTTAACAGATGATAAAGGTGTCAGCTTTGTTGCATATTATGCTCCAACAGATGAAACATTGCAAAAACTACAAAAAGTTGAAAAAACTGGTGAACCACTTGAAGAAGATGAAAGACTTGAATATAAACTTGGTCGTGAATATATTTGGTCAATTAGAAATGAAGCAACCCGAAACTTTGAACCAAATTATTTCTTTTGCTTTCGTGATGGAAAAGCTTATTACAATTGTATGGATACCAATGTATGTGTTTATCTTTTTTGTACGTATCTTTTATGGATGATTTTTTTAGGTAAAACTTACAAGACGTCTAAAAAGTGGTGATATTCCTGAAACAATGTTAGTCAGAAATGATGAAATAAATGAAACTGATCGAGCAGAATTTGAAAGACGTTTGTTACAACTTTCTGAACGTGAATTTATTAATGATGAAGATGAAACAAATCCTCCTGCTGGAGTTGATGAAGAACAAGCTCGTCAAGAAGAAGAAGAAGAAATTCGAAAAGCAAAGAAAGCAAAAACTAATGAAATCTTTGGTGAAGGTTCTGATTCATCTGATAGTAGCAGCGATGATTCAGATAGTAATGAAGCAAGTGAAGATGAAAAGAAAGCTAAAAGTAAAAGTAGCAGTGATGGTTCAAGTAGTTCAGCTTCGTCAGATGAAGAATAATAAACTTTTTTGATCTCATTTTATTTGGTTTTTTTTATAAAAATTTTGTATTTTTACAAGTTTGAAAGATAGTAAATTGGATTTTTTTATACCGTAGTTTTTGAACAATCTATTAAACAAAGGATTTTAATGGAGTTTTGGTGAAAAGCTCGTTTCAGAGGTTGAAGCTGTATTTTCGAAAAAAATTGTATGAGATTCAACTTATCTATCACATACTGTATGTCCTTCAAAACCCTTGTTAATTTAACTAACGCCTTAATCTATAATTACAAACTTCAACACAAATATACGGTATTTCTTTGATAAGTTCGAATAAAAAGTTTTATAAATATTTGCAAACTGCTAAAACATGCATGCCAATGCTCCAACAAAACTTCCCAAGAATAAAAAGTTTATATTTTACAAAAAAAACAAACAAATTTTACAGCAATATTTCTCTCAACTTTCATCATCTTCTTCTACAACTTTTTTCTTATCATATTTTCTACGTTTGCTATTATATACTTTTCTTTCATCTGGTGACATTTTTGCATATCTCTTTTTACCATTTTCAGATCGACGTTGTTGTTGTAACATATATTCTTTTAAAGTTTTTACCATTTCGGGTGTACATTCATTGATTGGAGTTGCTAAAAGTTTTTCCATCATTTCTTTCTTTCGTCTATATGTTTCAGCTCTTTTTTGATTTTTTTCTTTCTTCTTTTCAATTGGTAATCTATGATAGTTCAATCTTGCATTCGCTGCCTTTGCTGCTTTTTCTTTATTTGTTCGAATTCGTTTTGGATAGTTTAATTTTGGCGTAGATTTTACAGCTTGATTTGATCTTTCATCGTTATCATCTTCAATGGTGACGATTGATTCCTGAAAAAAGTATATTAATTAATCAAAGAAACGCAAACAGAAATAACGATACTAACAAAAGAAATGGAATTAGAATCTGAAAGATCCATAAATTTAGAAAAAAAATATGAAAAAAGCGATAAAATTAAAAACTTCAAAGTAAAAAAAGTGATGAAAAACGCGAGCAAAAAATTTCATCAAAAAAATGGAAAAGATTCTCTCTTCAAGAGATTACAAACGATACAAAAATTTTAAAATCGCGCGGTTTTTTCAAAAAGAAAATTGATTTTTTAAAAATTTTTTCTTTGAAGAAGCTTTTTTTCAGAAAATTTTTAACAAAAAATAAAATAAAAAAGTGTTCCTTTTATAAAACCTGTTATTTGAAATTTAACTAAATGGTTTAGTCTAAACCACACAACAAGAGCAAAAAAGGGACAATGTTAACGTACATTAAACTATGATTTATTAGTGCAACCTACAGTTTGCTAAATAAATTTTTTTAAAAAATTTGCATAAAAGAATTATTTTATGCAGTCATTTTATTTGTAATAATTTTTTCCTACAAACCAACAAACAATTTTTTTCTCACTTTTGGAGATTTGAAGTTTAAATATGTCGCTATATTTTGAAGAACGAATGAATGAACAGAAAGGAGATTATCCTGAAAATGATAAAATTGTTTTTACTTTTCCATGGATTTTAACAATGCCTTGGCTGAATGAAGATAATACAGATCGTCAAATTATATGTGAAAGAGAGATGGTTACAAGTTTGAATATTACAACTATTCCATGGCAAATATCTTTAACAAATGATGAAATTTCTGTTGTTCCTTTAAAAGTTTTTTTATGGAATCCAATTTGTAATGTTTCTTATTCATTATTTTATGATGATGAAATGAGATATGAATTATGTAAGTTTAATTTTTAATTTCAAAAATATTTTTTTTAAAGGACACATTTGTAGATTCATCTAAAAAAATTTCTGCAATATTTAACCCTGGTGATGTCGAATTTAATACACCCGAAGGATTTATGGCAAGATTTAATGATGAATTTCAAAAAGGAAAAATTGCAAAAATTGTAATCTTTGTTGAAGTAATTTTATCATCAAAGACTTTCTTTTATCCATTTGATCATCCATTGCATTATTTTTATGAAAAAGTATGTGAAGAGTATCCAGAAGATTGGGAAAATGATTTTAGATATGAATTTTTAAAAGATTGGTAAGTACCTATAGTAAAATTTATGTGCTGATATGGTGTTTACAAAAATAAGCTTTTACCTTGTTCTTTTTAGTGATTATTTAATCAAGTGTTCTGATGGTTATTCAATGCCTGCTTTAAAAATGGTTTTAAATGTTTCAAGTAAATTTATGCATAATCATTTTAAAGAATCAAAAGAAAATGAATTTATTTGTGAACATAAAATTGATGTTATTAAACCTGTAATTCTTTATCTTCATTCTCTATGTTTCGAAATGCCAAAATTTTATGATCTTGATTTTGCTCGACGTCTTTTGAAAGCAATTGATTTCTTTGATCCTGAAAATAAATTTGACATTAAAAAATCAATTCAACAATCGCTTTGTCAAAAACTTGCAAAAGTAATTTTCTTTCAAAAAATTTTATTTATGTTTTCTATTTCATAATTTTAGGAACCTTCTAATTTTGTATCAATCTTACAATTAATATCTATTGCAATTCAACATGATTTTTTATGTGTTCTTAATATTAGCTGCTCATTAATTGCAAATAAATATTACTTTAAATGGATTGAAACATTTCCAGAAAATGTAAGTTTGTATTATTTTTACAAAGTTTTATTTTTTTTTTCAGGCAAGAAATCCTGAAAATCCAATATTTCGAGATATTTTTGGTCCTGAAGGTCATATTGATTTGGAAGATGATGATAGCGCAGTTTTTCGAACTTTTTATTTAGTTACATATGATTTTGTCAGTGCTCTTTTTACCAATGTAATTATGGATTAATTTTGTGACAATAATTTAAAAAATAAATTTGTGTTATCAATTATATGTTGTTAATAAACTCAGTTGTATCAATCAAAATTTTCAAAGGGGATTTACCAAAGCAAAAAGGTTATTTTTTCTTTGTTCAACGAACATAAAAACTTGCATAAAACACAAATTTTCGTTGAATCATTTTATTCCATTTTTTAAAATTACAAAATTTGGTGCTTTGTAACAAAGCCTTTGTTTTGATAATTAATAATTCGACACTTTAGACACAGAATGAAAATAATCTTTAGAATTATTTGGACATAAAATGCCTATATTTTTAATTAAAATGTGTTGTAATTGGGTGTTGAAATATTTCGGATAGTAACAAACACAAATTAACTAAAAAAATTTTTAGTTACTATCTTTTTAATAGTAACAAAAATTTCATGAATCAAGATTTTAACGTTACTATCACACTTTGTCATAGCATTAGGGAACACTTTTAACGATGATATTTGTCAAATAAAAAATTTCCTTTATTTTTTAAATTTTAACGTTATGGTTGAATATAACGTAGCTAACTAGTTAAATATGCTTTGATGAAAAGTATTTACATTTTTTCAAATTTTTGTGAGTCATAATTTTTTATTTTTATCTTTTTCGAATTCTATTTTTTTATACTGTTGTTTGATTTTCATCAACATTTTTTAAAATTTGTGTGTAGGAAAAATTTTTTTATTTCAAAAATATTTTGTTTTTATTTTCTTCAATCCTTGCATGAATTTTTGGGAAAAGCTAACTCAATTTTTTTTGTGATGCATTTTTAATAAATATCATAGAACAACAGAAAAAATATATGGACGAGAGTGATAGGCGAAAATTGACAGTTAATATTTCTTAATATTTTTTCTCCGTTTTTTAACTCCTTCTTTCATGTCTACTGCTACTGCTGCTGTTTGAAATAACATGGATGAGTAAGTGCCAGTCTCTATTTTTTGAAGACACATAAAAAATCGATCAGTAATTGAGTATCACTGATTATTACAAATATAAATAGCAAGGCATTTTCCTTCTTTTTTGTCAGTTTCAACTGTTTTTTTGCTTGAATTAAAGAGTGAAGTGAATTGGAGTGGCAGCTGTAAACGAAAATGGCGACAATGGTTGGAAAAATGTTTTTACTTTGGTTTCCACTTTTGGCTGCCAGCTTTCAATGTGATTTAGCTGATCAAAAAGTAAGTCATTTTTATTTAGCTAATCCAAAAAAAACAGAAAAAAATAAACCACGCTTAAATTATTTGTGATTCATCACCTTTTTTTTATCGTTAAGATTGATTTTAATTTTCAACATAGTTTTAAAGCATTAAAGTAAAGTTGTCATTAGCTTGAACTTCTGTAGCACCAAAATTTTTAAAAACCAATATTAGAAAATTTTATTGTTCATATTTGGTAAAATCTGTTAAAATTTAGACATTTTTAACTGCTTTTCATGCATATTTATCAAAATTTAAAATCGATGATCCAATGAATTTTGATGGCTATCGAACTGCTATTGAAAAGATTATCGAAGATGAAGGATGGGCTGGAAGTGAAAAAATTTGTCAATTAGTAAATGCCTTAAATATCCAATTGAAGCCAATTGAAGATTGTATGGATACTGCATTTGCATCAGAAGCACTCCAGCTTCATCCATCTATTGTCGTTCATTATTTTTCAAATATTAAACAATGGGATTATGCTTGCAATGAAGGAAAAGATCGTAAGATTATTTTTATTTCATTTGTATAAAATTGGATTCAAAACATGATAATAAGATTTTTTTGCTAAAAAAATTTTGAGTTACTATCTTTATGACAACGTCTTCCCCAATGCTATGACAAAATGTGATAGTAATACAAAAAAATTGGTTTTTGAAATTTTTTGTTGCTATTAAAATGATAGTAATAAAAACATTTGTATTTCATTTTTGTTTGTTACTTTCCAAAAAATTTTCAATTGAAACGACGAAACTTGCAAAAGATAAAAGATATTAAATTTTTTCATTTAAAAGGAATTAGTAAATTTTCTGAAACGGGATTGGTTATAGTTTTTGTTTTTAGGTTTCCAGTCTAGCTTTGATTGCATTCGTTCATATCTTCAACCCCAATACTGTAGAGGAGATAATACCAATTGCTTGTAAGGCTTTATACTCATTTTTTTAGAAAAAATCCTTTTTTCAAATTTTAGTGGAATGAAACAAGAATTTTTGTGCGTTTTACAATTTTATCATCAAAATTGTGGTGATGATGCAGCATTTGTACTTTGTTCAATGCAAACTGTGTCATATTATGGACAAAATTGCCTTTCTGTTTTGGATTGTAAAGATATTATTTCTGTTTCAGCTGGAACACAACAATTTGGAGCTGCTAGTGGAAATTCAACTGATTTTGGACATCTTCATCATGTTGCCGCATTTTGGTTTACATGCCGGTTTGTGTAAGTTTTTATTAAAATAAAAAGTTTGAAAAAAATATTTTTATTTTAGTTTATATTGGTTGAATTTAAATTAAAAATCAATTCTATCATTGTTTGAAACACAGATATAAACTTTTGTAACTTTTTCACGGATATATATTTTTAAAACTTTTTTATTTGAAATAAAAGCGATAGTTTAGCTGAGTTTGATGCCTCAATTGTAAAAATGTAATTTATCAATGAATTGATAAAATACATTCATGAAGTCAAAATAATCACAAATTTTAATAAGAGATTTGTTTATATTTGAGCTTTTGAAAAATTCAAAAAAAATGTAAGAAATTTATTAAACACATTTAATATTAAAGAAACATACATATAAAAAAATAAAGTAATATTTTCATTGGAATTTAATTTTGGAAGTTTTAAATCATAATGTTGAAATTAATCATGTACGATAAGGTTGATTTGAAGCCATTTTTCGACAAAGTGTCCATGCTTTTGTATTACAAGGAGCTTCATGCCAAAAATGTCTTGTATAAAAGAAACAATTTGACTTTACTGATTGGTCTTGTTCCTCAGAAAAAAAATGAAAAGTTCCGTTTATAGGAGTTCCATCAAGGAAATAAAAATTGTCAGCATAATATTTAAACTAAAAATGAATGCAATTTGAAAATAAAACTTTTTTTATAAAACTTACAAATGCAGCACTTTTTCTATCTTTAGGAGCATTTGCATGAGTTTTTAAAGCATCATGACGAAGACCAAACCATGTTTTTTCAATCTCATAATCAACACCCATTTCTAAAAAAAATAAAATTAATATATGTATTTTATAAAATACACTGGTTTGGGGGCTGTCCAGATCTGACGTCGGGGTTTTTGGGGGGGGAGGGGTATAGGCCAAATCTGACGAAATCTGACGGGCAGGGGTTGGGGGGTTTTTCCGAAATCTGACGTCGGCAAAAACTGTCAGTTGTGCATTTTTACGTATTTTAATCTGACGTTTTGCAATTAATTTTCTTTTTAACAATTTCTGTGGAAAAAGAAACTGATGAAGAAACTGAAGAAACTGAAGAAACTGTAAATAATAATGATGTGGATGATTTGCCAGTAATTGATGATTCAAAAGATCCTGATGCTTATATTAATGTTTTTGAAAATCTTCAAATTTGAGAGTTTTTGAATAATAAATGATTTATTTTTTAAAACTTAGTATTTATTACATTTTTAAAGAATCTGACGATTTTTCTGACGCAGGGGGGTGGGGGGTTTTACCTGAATCTGACACTATCCGATTTCGGGGGTGGGGGGGGGGGGTTCAAAAATTGCGACTTTTCCCCGACGTCAGATCTGGACAGCCCCTTGCCAAAATTATTTTTTCTTAACCCTTCTTTTTCTGTAAATGATATAAAAGAAAAAACTTACGAAGAATCATTTTATTTTCAGTTTCTTCATTTACTGAAGCTAAAGTTGATTTTAAACTCTGACATTTCAATGATGCATCAGTAAATGATAGCAGAGTTGCATTATAAAGATGATAGCATGATCGAGATTTCATATGTAACCACCATCCTTTTTCACAAAATAACTTTGGAAATCTTGGAACTTCACAAACAAATGGAATTTTTCTATTAGTATTAACATTTGACCATTTTCTACTTTTTGGGCTAATAGCTACATATTGTTCATTCGTCCATCCATTTGTGCTAAAAATTATTTGTAATAAAAATTTTAAAATCTTATCCATTGTAACCAAGATATTGGAATGAATGAATAATGTGTGTACTTTGCAAAAGCAAAGAAAAATGAAAAGATCCAGTAGCAATCAGAGCTAGACAATCGGGGCTATGTTAGCTGGTTGCAATCTATCATAGATTATCTATGCAGTAAATTTTCCCGAGAAAAAAAGAAAGATGGAGTGACTTCCGTGAACAGAAGAGATCGGTGATTCAAATCCACAGACAGCTTCCAGTGCGCGGCAACAAAGACAAAGAAATCTTTTTTTATGTGCAAATAAAAACACTTACATAGTCATTTTAGGAAATTTGTTAACATCATCATAATCTTTAAATTCAATAGAGAATTCAGTATGTTCACGAAGAAAGCTTCTTTCCCTATAATACAAATATATATTATTAAAAGTGCAATTTACAAAATTTAAACGTACCAAATATTCATATCCGGAAACTTTCCAAGTTTAACAACAGGATTAATCCAAGTTTGAGTACAATATTGAGTAGTTTTATTATGAGGATGATTACGCCATCTATCTAAAACTCCAAAACGAAGTCTTTCAATATTCATATTACTTTTTGGCCACCAATAATATCGTCCCATAACTTCATATGCTTCCTCCAAAGAATAATAAAATGGTGAAAGCATTCCATTAAAATGATTATAACAATAATCTGCTGCTGCATCGTGGTATTTATCATCTCTTATAACAAAATATATGCATGAATTCGGTTTTGATTTTGTGGTTGTACATTCTTGACTTTCATAAGGTTCATAACCATAAATAATTGTTATAGTAAAACTAAAATGAATATTTACAGATGTACCAGAACTTATCAGAATGTTGTGTTTTCAAATTTTAAACACCACATTAACTTTAAAATCGTCCGCGCGAGACATCTGGGCTTCTGCCTTATAGATTTTAATGCAATTTTTCATAAAAATGTCATTTCTAGGTTGATTGAATAAAACTGAAACATTTACTCCGCCAGAAGCTCATATGTCCCGATAGAACGATTTTATCAGCTCAGATGAGTACATAATTTTTGTTAAAAAGTAAAATTAGCGATGTGCTTGAATTTTTCAAAGTTCTCAGATCGCGCTAATTTTGGTCTTAAAAGATAGAGCTCATCCATACGATATTTTCATGCTTCGAGATCAGTGCTTCGACTTGGCCATTTTCATCTCCTTCCCCATCCCCTTCCCCCTCATGTTCTGAAATTTCCCCCTTCCCCTCCCCGGAACCCCGTGGGACGAAAGGGGGTGTCGGCACCTTCGATGTTTCAAAATCCCCCCTTTCCCCCGCCCTTTCCCCTCCAATTTTAAAATTTCCCCCCTTCCCCTTCCTCTCCCCCGAACCCCGGGAGAGGGGAAAAAGGGGACCCCCGGGGCGGGGAAAGGGCGGGGAGTCAAAGCGCTGTTTGAGATGCGTTTAAAAGGCTATAACTGCTAGATGTAACAAAAGTCGCGAAATCGATTGAGGGAGGGATCAAAACAACAAAAAACGCATTTTCGAGGGGTCTCACAAGGAAAATTTCGTCCACAAACCAGATACTCAAATGCTACCCAAAAAATACATCAAATGGAACAAAAAAATACATTAAAACATCAAACAGTGTGATTTAATTAAGCGCACCAATTTAGAAAATAATTATCTGAAAAAATTTTTAAAAAAAGTCTGTTGGCGTTATGTTCTTGCACATCGCTAAGTAAAATCCACAAAAAAATTTTTAATGAACAAAATTCGCGCCATTTAAATTATTAAATGATTTAATGCTAAATTTTAGGCTTTAGTTAAAAGAAAAATCTGTATTTAAGTAAATTAAAGCCCAGTTATGAATACAATTGTATCATTGCTCAAAACTTGCTAAACGGGGAGTCGCAATAAACTTTTTCTTTGTATTAAACAGGAAATCAGACATTCAATGGAAAGGTTTTTTTTGCCTTTCACAACTTCATTAAAAAAACAAAACAGCTCTAATTAATGCCGGATTTTCAAGTTTAGTTACAGAAGAACATGTTTTTTTAGCATTACTGCTCAAGCAAATTACATTAATCAATATAAGTAATAAAGTGTGCTACAATAAATACAAGAAGAAATATTTTTGAATTTAAAGATCGCACAATCCCAAAAACTATTCCCATAAAAAAAATGAAACTTACGTAAAAATCAAAAGCAAGAAGAGACGAAACATCACCGTTCAACAAAAAAAATAAATATAACAAATGAATGTATTTTTGTGTGCAATAGTTTTTCGTCTTTGAAAAAAAGAAAAAGTGAATGTTTGAAATTTTTATTCAAAAAATTTGCATAAAATTTTTTAATGGTTTTTTCTTTTCCCAAAATTTTGTAAGAGCTAGTTTTCATAAACTTCATTTTATTTTTTGGAGTTTGGTTCAAAAAATGGATAATAACTAAAGCAGTGTTAAATAATTATTTTTGTTTATTAACGATTGTAATTTTCGGATTCTAAGAAAAAATGCAAAAGTATTGTTTGCTATTCATTTGATAGTAACAAAGAAATGCGAAATGCATATATTTTTGTTACTATCAATTCAATAGTAATAAAAATTTTTGTAAATCAAATTTTTAGTGTTACTATCGCACTTTGTCATAAAATTGGGGAACACATTAACTTATATGTGTTATCAATTTTAACATTAACATTTGTCTTCGTTATATTCATAAAAACTTATGAAATGAATTTATAAAAAGATGGTGTGATTTTGTCACAAAATTTTTGTGCCGTAGATAAAAATTGAAAGTGTTTTTATCATTGGTTTTTTTGTTCTCAAAACTTTTGAAGAGTTAGCTATTCTAAACTTTGTTTTTTTGGAGTTCCAACGTTGAGAAAAAAACAGATAGTATCAAATGCATTATTAAATGATTACGTTTTATTAGTAATAAATCATTATTTTACTTTCGATAGTAACAAAATTTTTCATGAATTTTTTTTGTGTTACTATCACACTTTATCATAGGGTTGAGGAACATTTTATGACAAAAAATTTTATGAATTGTAACAGTAATATTTATCGCTTTTTGCTTTTCTTGCTTCATATAAGTCTCACACGCTATATTTCGTAAAAATTGTTAATTAATGTTGTATTTCAGAAAGAAAATCATTACTTTTATAGAGATTTTGATACACTTCAATGTTTCTACTTTTTTTCAAAGTTTTTTTCCTACTGTTTTATATCAGAATCTTACACATTTATCTTTTTAGTTTTCTGGTAAGTAAAAATTATTTTTAAAAAAATAACTGCAACGTTTTTATTTTTTGAGAGTAACAAAAAATGCGAAATTTATATATTTTTTTTACTATCAATTCGATACTAACAAAATTTTACAAATTTAAATTTGAGTGTTACTATCGCGCTTTGTCATAGCCTTGATGAACACTTTGTTTAATATATGCAATCAATTTTAAAAGTAATATTTATCGTTCTTTATTTTTTCGTTTCCTTAACAAAATCGATTTAAAAAATGATAATTTTTTTATGTCTTCATTTAAAATTAGAAGATATGTTTATTGTGATTGCTTCTTGTTTTTAAAAAAAAGCGTTTGTTCACTTTATTTTTTTATTAAGAAAGACTATGCGGTTTAATTATTTAATTTTTCTGAGAAATAAGGATATTTAACTGAAATTATGGAATTTTTAGGTAATAATAATTTAATTTATTCGAGACGAATAATCTCACTCAGATCCGTAGATAAAATCCGTGGACCAGTGAGGCAATAGATATAAAATAAAGAAAATGAGATATATACAATAAAAAAACATAAACAAAAAGTTAAATTGCTAGCTAACATTAAAAAGATAAATAAATTTACTTAATCCGAGTACTTTTGTATTTTTTCGTTTGTGAGATCGATTGTTGAGAGATGATTTTTGAGATGTTTCGTTGATTGATAATCATGGAGCTTTATGTTCAAGTTTGTTAATATCGAGGAAAGTCGTGTTGAAAAATGTAGAGAATTAAATTTTCCTTTTGCAAAATGATTTGACCAGTAATATCCACCGGAACGACTTGAAAGATGCACATACCGGAGATCAATATTTGAATTTGGATTTGAAACAAGAAAATCATATGCCAATACAATATCGGCTACTGTTCTTCTTTGATGAAGTGATGTCATTTCATACAATTTTAATCTTTCTCCATATGTTGGGATTACTGTAGTTTGAGAATTGTTTCTTCTGAACATCATTCTTGTAAAAGTTTTCTGACCATTTTCTAGTTGTTTAATTATAGTTTTTTTTGGGAGATTAAAAAGTGGTGATCCATATTCATAAATTGGTCTAATATAAATATTAAATATTTTTGTTAAAATTTTTTCATCTTTGATAATAATTTTTTTGAATATTGAATAATATTTTCTATTTGCATTTGTTGTAACAATATCCAAATGATCATTGATTGAACAGTCATTTTTAATATAAAAACCAAGATCTCTTACAACTTCTTTTCTTTCGATTTCAGTATTGTTCACAGAATATTTTGCATTTGGATTTGAAGGTCCAAATTGTACATGAAATGTTTTCTTGGGAGCAGCTTTCATTGATTTTGATTCACACCATTCAGATACTGTTGCTATAGCTTTTTTCATAATAGCTGAATCAAAATCTTTAATGAAATAAGAATAAAGTAATTTGAGATCATCAGCAAACTTGAAGTGTATAATACCATTAATATTCTTTAATAATTTGCTAAGTTTTGAGAAGAATATAATAAATAATATTGGTCCTAAAACAGATCCCTGTCCCGCTCCAGAATCAGCAGTTGTTTCATTTGAATATTTTCCATTTACTTTGACCAAGAATACTCGATGAACTAATAAAAAAATAATTAAATTTAATAAATTACCGTCAATTTTTGCTTCTTTTAGTTCTTTTTGCATTTGTTCAAATTTTGGTTGATCAAAAGCTTTTTCAACATCCATATAAATGACATCTGTTGTCATTTTCTTTTCAGTTGAACGAATAATATGTTCATTGAATAAAACCATTTGTTTTGTTGTTGAATATCCAGCACGAAATCCAAATTGTTCTTCTGGTAAAAAATTGTTTGTTTTTAAGTGGAGCATCAGCTGTTCTTTAATATATCTTTCCAAAGTTTTAAGGATTTCACTTGTACCACAAATTGGTCGAAAATCAGAAAAATATAATGAATTTAATTTCTTTGGTATCGGCGTAACATATGATTTAAGAAATAAAGTTGGAATATCACAATATTGAATCATATAATTAAATAAAATAGTGAATGGAATTGAAAGTGTTGAAGCACATTTTTTTAGAACATATCCAGGAATTCCATCAGGTCCAGAAAGATTTTTATTTTTGCAGCATTTTAAATATTTTTCTACTTTAGAAAAGTTAAAAATAATATTTGACAAATTTCCAGGTTTTGATTCATTTGAGGTGTATGAAATTGATCTATCAGATTTGTTGTAAACTGATTTGAAATAGGTAATAAAAAAGAAATGTAAAAAACAAATGTTTTTCTTACTATACATTTGATAGTAACAAAAAATTCAATAAACAAGATTTTTTGTGTTACTATCGCACTTTGTCATAGCAATAGGGTATTCTCCAATCATCGTTAAACATGTGTTATGATTTTTGCTATCATTGTTATGTTGTCAAAAAAATTTAAATTTTCGTTTTTAAAAAAACAATAGGTATACAAAAATACTAAACGTCATAAAGATTGCCTTAAGCATGAGATTTCTAGAATGCAACTTACATGTATTTTTGTAAAGTAAGAATCTTTTCACTGATCATTTGCCAAAAAAATCTATAAATTCGCTGCAAAAAAGGCAGTAAAAAAAGCATTATTGCAAAAAATTCTAAAAAACTTGTTTTTCTTTTCTTGTAAAAACAGCGTCGTTTAAGGCCATTCTAAAAAGAAAGAACCCAGAAAAAAAATTTTTACAATATGTTTTTGTGAAAGAAAATGTTTAAAAATAAATATCAAAAAATATGGGCAATATGCCAGACAATGAACTTTGTCTCTTTCACTGTACGTTTTTTAAAGGACAAAGAATCGAAAAGAAAGAAGGGAAATGAAATGTTTCCGTTTTCTTTTTTTGAACTCAAACAAAAGAATGTCGTTTAAAAAAAAAATTTAAAAAAAATAGAAACTATTTTTTTTTCGCGCAATGACGATCGTCTGGCACTCAAAGTACCCGACGATCGTCGTCGAAATCGATGATGGAAAAAAAGTTTGTAGACGAGTTCATACATAATCAAAAGGGAGACAAGAACAAAGATCAAAAGTGTTATTACCCTTCAGACAGATTTCATGTTTTTTTTGCAAGAAAATGATTTTATTATTTTTTTTGCGGGAAATTGTTGAGGATTTTTAAAGAACTCAAATTAAAAAAAGAGAGATGTCCAAAAAGTGCAAAGCAAAAACGCAGTTGTTCAAAGTTTAAAGACATTTTTTTTAAAAAAGAGAGAGACACATTTATCGGAACTCATCAACAACAAAAAAAAGCAAGCCCCAAGAAAGCCCACCCAAAGAGAGAAGGAAAAAAGATTTTTACCTACTTACAATTTTTTTTTCATTAAAAACATTCCTTAAACCAGTTGTTTC
Source organism: Panagrolaimus sp. PS1159 (assembly GCA_963922195.1). Classification (NCBI taxonomy): domain Eukaryota; kingdom Metazoa; phylum Nematoda; class Chromadorea; order Rhabditida; family Panagrolaimidae; genus Panagrolaimus; species Panagrolaimus sp. PS1159. Next base: position 1,113,569 of record CAWUHW010000008.1, read on the forward strand.
TGGCTGCTGCAGCAGCTTCCCGATCGTCTTCCTTTTTCCCTCTTTTTTCAATCAAACAAGCATAAAAATCAATCGATCCCTAAAAATGTTAAACGACTTTTATTATTATTCCTCTTTTTTCATCAACTAACTCATCAAAATTATCACCATCAACATCGTCAATGCATATATCCATTTTTGTTCTTTCTGTAAAAAATAAACCTTAACCTTTATTGTTTTTCCCTAAATATTTGCTCTTTTTCATTGCCTGCTATTTTTTTGAAAGGAGCTTTCAAAGTTTTTTAAATGAAAGTAATTAATTTTCTGCCCTTTTTGCCTTCTTCCAAAACCATGTGTTTTTTTTCCTGAGGGCTCATACCAATTATTAATTGTTTTAGTAATATTAAAGAGTTTGCAACAAATTCACATAGAACTTTAATTTGCTACAGTAATTCAAACAAAAATTGACTTTAAATTTTAGAACAAATTATTCTTTTTTGTTTAATCATATTTTTTTTATCAAAAAAAATTTATCTCTTTTTTGTGTTTTTAATTCTGTATTTAATAAAATTACATTGAAATATTATGGATTAAAGATATCTGAAATATCTTATTTTAAGCTAAAGAATGAAGCCAAAGTTAGCGTTAATAAGAATACTGAATGCCCTTTATTATTTCAACTTAATAATTTTCAAAATTTTTTGTGTTTTTAAAAATTTACTTATTTAATTATTTTAAAAATGACTAAAAAGTGCATTGTATTTAATAAAACTGTTTTAGAATCTTCCTTATTAAAAAGTTGCTTCTTGAATTTATTTAATTTTCTTTTGTTTTCACAACATTTTTATTTTTTTAAGTTCAGTGATTTAAAATAAATACAGTAAAAGTTGAACTCTTACATTTTTGGTGCCCTTTTTTCTTTAATGTCAGCTGATTCTCTTACATTAATTTCTCTCTTATTTTATAAAAACAAAACTTGAATTTTTTTTCTTCCATGATCGCCATCCCCCTACCCTTCTGCCTTTATGTCACATAATGTAACCGATCTTCGATCAAAGAATTCCAATTACTTTTTTTTCATCCCTTTTTTAGAATCTGAAAAAGAAACCTTGAATCAAAGAAAAATGTCCGGTTTTTTTCTCTTCTTATTTCATCTTATTTTTTCCGTGATTATCTAATATTTTTCATGTGTGAAAAAAAAGAAGAAGGAAAAACAGCGTGATTCAATTTCGATCTTTTCTTTTATTATTTTTTTCGTTATTCTTTTTTTTGTTGCGCAAAAAAAGCACGAGATTTTTTGCTTTCACACCTTTTTTTTGCTGTTCCGCTTTTTTGCACCAAAAAAAACAACAAACAACAAAAAAATACAAATAAACAAAAATAACGAAGCATCATTTTTTCCAATCTCTCATTTTTGTGTAAAAATAGTATTTAAAAAACACGGAAGGGGGAACACTAACAAAAAAATTCATTCATTTTGCAGATGTTAAATTACATTCAAAAAAAGCTACAAGATGCTATCACTTTTTTAATGGCATTTTTTAATTTAACTTTTTATACTATTTTTTTGCAACAAAATTTTACTATTTTTTTATAGAAAAAAAAAACAAAACATAAAAATCGAAAATTTCATTAATGTTTTCTTTAAAATAAAAAGTAAATAAATTTTGTAAAAGGGTAAATGAACTTTTGGAAACCAAAAAATGTTATGGCATTTTTGATTGCTATGTTTTCTTTTTTTCTCACAAAAATGCTGTTTGTTCTTAAAATGTTTTCAAAAAAAATGGAATCGAATGTTTGAATGAATCAGTTATAACTTTTTCGGTGGTGCCAACATTTGTATTTCTTTTAATGTCAGCCAACTTTTTGCTTCTTCGATATTTAAGTTTCTTTTGTGACATTGCTTTTGGTGAGAAAAAAAGAATTACATAAAAAATGATTCGAAAAAACTGTATTTAAAACCTCCCTAAATTTTGAAACCTTTGAATAACATATAAAATGCCAACAAATACCTCCATGACCTTATTAAATGGAATTAATTATTAATACCTTTGTTTTTATCACTTTTCAAAAAATATATTTATTTACAATTTTTGAAAAAATATATTTTTAATTAGTATTTTTTTGATTCGAAATACTATAATCCAAAACGGAAATTATCTTTGTATCTCTTGATCCTCCTTCACCCTCACTTTTTTATAAGAAATAAATTTGTTTTTATTCAAAAAATTAAAAACCTTCATTCAAAAATCATTTTTAATTTAGATTAATCTTTTTGTTTTTTTTTTCAAATTGGACTTTTAAAGCTATATATCTCATATTTTATATCCATCCTGGAATTATACATTTACTTTGAAAAAAAGGAAAACATTTTTTAAAAAAAGTGGTTAGAGCCTAAAAAAACAATAAAAAATTTTTTTTGGACGACAATGGCTCCGGTGACTTTTTTCAAAAAAACTTTTTTTTTGCGGCAAAAAAAAATAGAAACTTTGCTTAAAATTTTTACACGCAAAAAAGTCTCCAAAAAAAGTTGCACAGAAAAGCAGCTTCTGAAAATGGGAGGAGAGAAAAAAGGAATTAAGCTTGCATAGTGTTTTTTGATCTTTTGAAAAAAAAAATGCCGTGAAAAACTTTAAAGATGAAATTTTCAGTTTTTTTGTTAAAAGTGCCGTGTTTTTATTATTTTTTTACGGACATATGTTTTTTTTTTGTTCTTTTTTTTTCTTAAAAGGTTTTTTCTTCTTCCGTTTTCCTTTCTTTCTTTTCAATTTTAAAAAGCGAAATTTTGTTTTCCCATTGAGAAACAAAGCAAAATAAAAAAATATATTTGTTTCATTCAAAAATTTTAAAAGTCAAAGAAAGCCATATTTTTTATGTTTCTTTGTTTTACAATTTTTTATTTTTCTTTTGAAAAATGTTTTTGATTCATTTGCGCGATTTTTTTGTTTTTCATTCTTTTACTTTATTTTTGCCATAAATTATGTTTTTTGCCTTCACAGATGATAATCAACTGTTGAGAAAATAGACAGCTGAAGCAGTTGTTGTTGGCAGTCTTGGAAAAAATCTTTTTGTCTTCTTTCAAAAAGTTTCTTTACCGCATTTTTCTGTTTTTGCATTTTTATGGTAAAACAATATTTTTTCTTTTAAAGATTGTTATCTGTTAGTTTACTGTAGTTCCTATCAGATTTTATCATAATGTACTTTACATTTAATAAAACATTTGACTTTTGCACTTTTTACACTTTAATAGTGTCCAAAATATAATAGATTATACTTTTATCAATCTTCCATAAAAAATATCGAATGAGCTTTTTTAATTTCCTGATTTTCTAAAATGGAAATCTTGTTGCCCTCTTAATTTCACATTTTGAACAGAAAAATGACATCTTTTAAAAATTGCATTTTTCTTAATTAACAGCTTTAAAGCAAAATTAAAATTTTATCATTTTTTCGTTCCAAATGTGAAAATGGAAAAAATGTCCAAAAATTTTGTATCTTTTAATATTTTTTAAAAAGCGGTTCAAAAAATTATGTTTTCCAAGTAAAAGAAAGGTATTACATGATTTTAAAGGGAGCGGGAGGCTTGATATATTTTTCATTTTTAATATTTTTTGAATTGCATGAACCTGGCGATTGGGGTTTTTTTCTATTGTTCATTTGCCTGATTTTTAGGTTTATGCTATTTTGAAAAAAGCATTAAAATGAAAAATGTATTAAACCGTCCGGCCCCTTTAAAGATTTTCGAACTAAATTTCAATTTCGTCTTTGGTACGAAAGTCTGCACATTTTAAACTTTTTCAAACACTATATTTACAGTACCTTTTTTTTTACCACATCATTTAAAAATTTATAATTCATATTTTTTATTGTATTCCCTTTCTTTTATGTACATATTTTTCCACTTAAAATTTTTTACAACCTTTATTTATATTATTTTTTTGTTAGATAATTATTTTTTTTATGTGAGACTTTTTCGGACATTTGCCCTTTCCTTCCTTTTTTCCCATTGGCTCAGAAAAGTCCTTAAAACAGCTGAGCTCTGTAGAAAATGGGAAGTCCCTTTTTTCAATTTTCATGCATTTAAACATTTTCTTTTTCGAAGTCAGCTGGTAAAAATAGCCATTTTTGGAAGACAACAAAAAAAATGAAGCAAAAGACAAAAAATGACAAACTATTTTTTTTTCACTGAAAAAACGACCGCCATTTTTTTTTGAACACGTGAGTGTTTTTTTTTTGTTTCATTTAAAAAAAGTTTTAATGAGTACTTTTTTAGGAGAAAAAAAACATATGATTGGAACGGTTTTTTTCTTTCTGTGATTTTAAAACTTTTAATCACTTTTTTGTGTGTTTTAAAATTTGATGGGAAATTTTTTTTCCCTGTTGAAAGAGGGAAATTTTCACGTGTTTTAATTTTTTGGAAAAGTTTTAAATAGGGTTTTTATGAAATTTTATCAAAAACCATTTATGATAATTTAAAGGGCTTGAAACATCTGGGAATTTGAATATTTGGAAGTGATTAAAAGGTATTAAAGAATTTGAATAAATTAGATTAAATTTAAAGCCTTCCGCAAGGTTAATATAAAATATAATATAAAAATGTTGGTCAAACTTCCGGTTTTTAATCAATTGTTGCGTTTTTAAGTTAAAAAAATTTTTGTTTTATAAATTTTTTTATTTTAAATTTTTTAAAAATTATTGCTTTTCAATAAATTTTAGAAAATCGGATATATAAAACCACAAACTTTTATCCGTTTTTATCTTTTAATATGAATTTTTAGATATTTATTAGCTTCAAAATTTGCATATTTGCTTTTAAAAGATTTTTTGCTCTTCTAATCTTTCATTTTCAATCCTAAAATTACTATAATTTTTTTGTTTGACAATGGTCACTTTTTTCCTGTCAAAAATCCTTTTTTCCAACAAAGCTAACAAAAAACTTCTTTTTTTAAAAAAAATTATTATATTTTATTTATTTATTTATTTGTCTTCAGCTTCTTCTTCCCTCTCTTTTCGCATATTTGAATTTTTCTTGAAGGAAACCGGAAGTGATCAAACAAAAAAGAGTTAAATCATTTCCCTTATTATATTTCTTTTTTATACTTTTGTCTTTTTTTCCTTTCTCTCTCTTTTTCGTGCAACAAAAAAAATCATTGCACCATCGAAAGAAAAAAAAATCTGAGACTGAAGCCACTTTAGTTCGTTTCCTTCTTTTTTTTTCAAAGCTTCCAAGAAAAAAATGCTCTTTCTTTCGTTTTTTTTTGTGTTGCGCATTTAAGCTTTAATGTTTGTTGATTCCTTCCGCAGACAATCTTCCCCTTAGGCGATGAAGATGCTGGCTGATGACTAGGATATTTGACTGGGACCTTTTTTTTGCAATCGTTTTTTGTTTGATATTTGCCTTTGACGTCATAACGTCTCTTTGCTTGAAAGGCGTTAAGGATTTTCTTTTTCAAAAGTTTTAAGGTAAAAAAAGTAAAATTCCTCCAATTCATTCATTAGCTTAAAAATGAGTTTCTTTCAGATAGGTGTGAAGAAGTACTTCAGCAATGAAAAAGTGATCTATGAAATATGTAAAATTTTTTCGTTGTTTTGTTAATTAAATCTAAAACTACAGTAACATATTTGTAAAATACAGGTATATTACAAACATATTACTGTAACCTTTTAAAATATTTAGATCTAGTTTTTGATAGTAACTCATTTTTTTGCGATACATTTTAATTTTGTGTTACTATCATGAAAAGTTTAACCCCTCAATTTTTTACATAAAATTTGACTTTAATCAAAACACCATATTTTTATTTTATTTTTAAAGGAATTTTTTCGTTGATTGACACCATTCCTTTTTTGGTCATCTGTAAAATATTGTTTTTCAACTGTTTTTTTTTCAAGATCATATGTTTTGCTTTACTTTTTCTGATCAGTTCATCATAAACTTTTTTTTCTTATCACTGATAAAAGTAACTGTACATATATTTTTTTGTACCTTTCAATCACCGAGAAACTCGTGGTTTTTTACGTTTTTTTCTTTTCTTTTAAAAAAAGGGAAAACCCTCGAAAATTAGTTTTGCCAAAAAACGGCAGAGAAAAAAAAGCTAATGATAATCGTTTCAGAATACTAAAAACGATGAACAAAAAATTATTGTTTCCCAATTTTTTTCAAACAAGTTTATCTCATTTTTTTTCGTTCTCTCAATTTTTATGGGGACCACAAAAAAAATGTAAAACTTCCTCCCTCAATTTTCAGTTTTTAAAAACATAAAAAAAAGTAAATGGAATTTTTGCGACAAAAAAAAGTTAGTATAATACTTTTTTATTTTTCAAATGTGCTTGTTTTTGGGAGAATAAAAAAGTAAATGAAGAAAAATATAGAGGGTCCAATTTTAAAAACATACGCATCAAACTCATTTCCTATTCTTTTTCATTCTATTTTATTTTCATTCACCCTCAAAAAAAGATGTCCGTTTAAAGAGACTTTTTTGAAATTTAAATTTTTAGCACAGTTTTATTTTAGTATTATAGTCAGCTGATAGAGCTTTAAAAATTCATTCATTCATATTTTATATCTATGATTACATTTTTTTCTGCTATAATAGTATTTTGTATTTTTAACCTTTCCACTTCATTTTATTTCAATACTGCCATTTCTTAATCTGTGCAAAAATTTTTTACTTTTTTTGGATTCACCTTTTTTGAATCCTACAAAAATTGAATTCAAGTAATTACAAAATTTAGAATCTATAATTCCTTGTTTTTTTTGAATGATTTTGGATCTTTGGAAATTTAACTATAATAAGAGATTTGCCTTTTTTGAATGGCATTTTCTGCCTACATTAATCTGTTCAAATTTTATAAAATAGATTAAAACCAGTCAAATGTCAAAAATTTTGAGTATATAGTATTGTTTTTCTGGCATCAGTAAAAATTTTACGTGACTATTAAGTAAGATTTTTACTTCGACTTAAAATTTTTTAAATATTAAATTTGTATAAAAATTTGGTCCCAATTTACACAAGTTTCAGTAAACTTATTTCTTCGAGATTTTAAACATTGCCTTTAAGGACATAAAAAATGTATCTTGAGTAAAAATCAAATTGTTAAAAGAAATTTTTTTATTTTGCCTTTTTGAAAACTAAACCATTTGATACAAAGTTTTTTGCACACAAACTTTATACTTCCTCCATTAATTTCAACTTTTTTTTTCTTTTCAATCACCGTTAAATAAATTAACAATTTAATCTTTCTTCTTTTTTGTCATTATCGTTAAAGTTCTTTTTTTTCATCTTTAAATTTTCTATTGTCAAAAAAAAAATACCCAGCAGCAGCAGCCTTTTTAACAGGGAAGAAAAAAAAGAGAGGGCATCTGTTCATTCGCCTGAATTTTTTTTATATTTTTTTTGGGCAAAACTTCTGTTTTTTTCTTTCTTGTTATCGTTGGTGTCGATGATTATTGCTGCTGCTGTTTTCTTCTCAAAAAAAAGACAAAAAAAGAGAGAAGAAAAGAAAATGAAGCCGCCAGCTGATGGAAGGTTGATTTTTTTGCTCCTACTTTTTTTTGTTTTTGCTGCTGCCACCCGCGCCCTTTTATTTCTTCGAAAAACAGCTGATCTATGGCAAAAAAATTTTTTTTTCAATTTTATTAAAAATGTTTTAAAGGACAAAAAATTCTATTTCAATTGTTAAAATTGATCTACTTAGACAAAAAAAAATATCTGCTTCCGCTTTTTTAAGTTTTGATCAAAAAAAAAAGAAAAAAGTGTATAGTTTTTTTGCTTCTTTCAAAAAAAGGTGTTTCAATATTTCTTGGCAAAAAAGAGGCCTGCTTTTTTGATTTCTTTTTTATATTTTTTCAATCAATGTTGAAGCAGTAGTATCTTTCGAGAACAAAAAAATATAAAAAAGGCGGGAAAAAAGTATAATAAAAAACTATTAAAAACTTTTTTGATAGAAAAACGTGATTTATAAAATTGTGTAACTTTGAACCATTGTTTTTTTCATACTTGTTTCCCCCTCTCCCAATTTTGCCTGTTCTTTAGTCGAAAATAGATTGTTAAAAAAAACTTTTTGTGTATTTGCAATTCTTTCATTTTTTTAACCTCAAAAAAAGTTTTTTTTTGTTATTTTTTGACGGAATCAAAGTCTTCAAAAAAAAAGAAAAACCCCTCAGCTGCTGTTTATTTCTCGTTTCTGTTTTTAACCTTTATTTTTTTTCCACATTTTTTGTTGTAACAAATTTTTCATTTTTTTCTTACGTCTTTTTTTATTCTTTTTTCAAAAAAAAATATTTTTTCTTAGATCCCAAGGATATCTCATTATCGGGAAAAAAGAAGAAGCGATGAGGCAAGCAAGCAAGCAAGCAAAAAATGCGTGTGCTGCATTCTTCGTAACTTTGACACAAAAAAAATTCTTGAGGGCGGATGTGAAAAGAAAGAAAAGCCTTTAAGTTTATATTGCATAAGTTAAAAAAGTTTTTTTTTATCACAAAAAAAGTTGTAGGTGTAACAGGCATATTTTAAGAATTTTTTTGAGTGATTTTTGTTCTTTCTTTTTGAGATCAATTTTTCTATCTTTTTGCAAAAATTTAGTTTTTGCCATTACTGTACTTTTAAATTATTGCTTAAACTTGTAATTTCAAAATTTAAAAAATTTTGTAATTTGTTGTTGTTTTTTTGTATGCACTTAATTCTATTGTTTTTTGAAATCACACCTTTCAAAAAATTTCACAATTATTCAGTTTCAAATAACTTTTAATTTTTTTTGGTGCAAAACTCAAAATATTTTATTTGGATTTTTTGACTCTTAAATCCGGATGTTTAAAAAATATTATTAATAAAATCAGAGTAAACTTTCCAAAAATTTGTATTTAAATTCTTTTAGTTATTAATATTTTTTTTGAAAAACAAATTTTTGTATTTGTTTATTTTTTTGCTTCAAGATTTGTAACTTTTAAAAAAATAGTTTTTGATTTTTGCAGATATCAGATGTTTTAGCTTTAATAATTTTGTTTTTTATATACGAAAATTTTCAAATTTTTTTAAAAAGTAAATGTTTTGTCTCACATACTTGAATAAAAACTATTTTTGGGTGGTCGATATCTTTGATGTAGTTTTTTTAGTTCAGACTTTCTAATTTTATAGTTGAAGAATACTTCAAAACATATTAGTTAATTAACTTTTTAAGCTTTGTACCTATAATGGACAAACAATTTTCATCGTAGAACCCTAACTGTTTTTGCAACGAAAATTACTTGTTGCAAATGATGCAAGATTTCCAATCTTTGATTTTATGTAAAATATATATTTTTAGATACTTTTTTGTATTATTTATTTTATTTACTCAGTTTTTTTTGAAAAAGGAACTCACACCTTTAGCGTTTATTTTTTTCATACGAGCGGTTCTTGTTTACCCATCACTTCTTTCCTTCCTCTTTTTGTATTCTTTCTTCTTCAAGCCTTTTTCTTCTTCTTTCTTTTTCCTTGAAGCAATTCTCACGTCGTCTCTTCCATCAACCAACAACTTTAAACTATCTCTCTCTCTCTCACTTTCTGACTTACAAAATACAAAGATGCGCCTCCCCCACATTTCTTTGGATTCTTTTTTCCATCAACGAGCAAAAAAATAAAAGCGAACAAAAAAGATGCAATTCAGGTAATATTTACCTTTGCCTCCAACAAAAAAAAGCTCAAACACTTAAAGAAAAAAAGAAAGACTTTGACGCTGTTATACTTTTTTACCGGAAGAGAGAAAGAGATGAATGCTTCTGGCTCTAAAAAAATAAAAGAAAGAATTGCGCAAGCAACACTCACTTTTTTCTTTTTTGATCAGTCCAGTTTTTTCAGCCGTATTCTTTCAGCTGGCTGCTGTCGACTGACTAACTAACTGATTGAATGAATGGTGGTGGTTCAGTGAAAATTGATGGCGGAAGGAGGAAGCAAGGAAGGAAATAATCTTTGAAGAGGTTTTTTTTCTTTTCTTACAAAAGCTTAAGTTTTTGCGTTTTACGGGTTTCAGTTCCTATTCTTTTTTTTCTTGCGCAACTTTGAAACAAACATTTTTTATTCTATATTTTTTTATGTTTGAATGAATTGGAGAAAAAAAGAACTTGAATGCCTTTTTTTGTTCCTATATTTTTCTTTAAGGAAAAAAAACGAGAGTTTCTTTTCATTTTTTGTTTATTACGTTTTTGCAGAATAAACAACACTCGTTTTTTTGTTAAACATTTTTAAAGAAAAAAATGAAAGAATTGCGCGAAAAAATGGTCATTGATGAAATCATAAATAAATAATATAATATAATATATTCATCTCTTTCAATGGACAATAATAGGGAACAATGGGACCCTTAGGGAAAGGGGGTGGGAAGGGGAAATTACATGAATTTTCTGTTGCTTCCTTGAAAGAAAAAAAAATCATGTATGCTCCATTGTTAGTGGTGGTGATTATTATTATTACGATCATCGTCTGCTACTCCTTTCCTTCCTTCCTGCAACCATAAAAAAAATATTTTGCAATCGCCTTAGGCATTTACAGCAGCAGTAGCAAAAAAGAAAAGGCCTGTTTTCTTCAATATGATTCGATTCCAAAAAAAGTAGTTATAGACGAAGAAAAAAAAGAATAATGGACAAAAATTTTTTTTCATGTTTTATTGCTCAATTTTAGACTTTTTTCTGATCACGTAATTGGCCCCCTTTTTTGCGACACCGGATTCTAGCCCCAAAAAAAGGAAGGGGGGTATTACGCTATCGCCTGCTGCTACAAATGAATTTTTTTGTTGATTATATCTCGATATGCAGCAGCCATAGATTTTTTTGCATGTTCAAACGCCTTAGGGGGCTCCAACAAAACTCCTACTCAGCTGTGTTACTACTATCTTTTTTTTGTGGAAAAAGAAGATGTTCTTTTTTTTCACGCACATATGCAATTGTCGTCGTCGTCGTCGTTTGCTGCTGCTGTCTTCTGCCAATCGTTTACTCTTCCTTCTTCTTTTTTTCAAAAGAAGAAGATTCAAACAAAAACCGGTTATGGCGTCTGCTTCATTTTTGTTGAAGAAGATGCATTCTTTTTTGTGTCCTTCAATCATCACTCCTTGTCAATACTATATTTTTTGCTACTGCTACTGCTTCTTCTTATTTCTTCTTTCTTTTTTTAATTCATTCATTCATTTTTTCCTTAATCCCCCCATATTCTTCCCAGATATTGGCCTTCCTTCCTTCCCATAAAAAAATCTCTTTTTATAAAAAGATTCTAAATAAAGCTAGCTTTGATCCAAATCTGATCACTTAATTACTCTTCTACTTTTTTTATTACTTTTTGTTTCCATGTTTGTTTGTTACCTAATATATATACCTAACATCATTCTTTTTTGTACCAGGCCTAAAAAAAAGTTGCCTCAGGCAACATTAAAAAAACTTTTTTTTATTCCATCAATCTGTCAGGTTATTCGCATGACAACACAAGCGTGTTTTTTTTCTATTCTCTCTCTTCTTTTTTTTCAAACATATATAATTCAACCCATCAAAAAATATAAAATGTAAAGAGTTAAAAAAAGTGGTTATTGTTTGAATGTTGCCATTTTTTGTCTAGTTATTACCTAATAGAGTCCATCACAAAAATTTATTGTTCAGGATTTTTTTATTGTGGTGAAAACGAGAGATGTTATCTCTATGATCTTAACACTTGGGGGAGCTCTCTTAGACAATCTATTTTCACGGATCACTCTATTCTTTTTTTCGATCGTTGCCTATTCTTTTCCACTCAAGTTGTTTCTCCTGCTGCCGTTGATAGACCCTATGGCAAAAATGTATATATCTCTATTTTTTACGCAAAAATTTATTATCAATTTTCATCGTGCTTAAAAAAATTCTTTAACAAGACTGATGGCTTGTTTTTATGTGCAGCAGCAGAGACAACTGCTTTTCTTCTTCTCCAACAATTCTTAACTTTCATTATCGTCACTCAAAAAAAAAATATCCGTCGTTTTGAAAAAAAAAACTTTTTCTCCTTCCGCGTTTTTTGCTTTCATGTCTCTCGTCGGGTACTTTTTGTGTTTCTATTGTTGCGTTTATTTTTCCCCACCCAACCTTTATTTTTTTTCTGTCAGCTGGTAGAAAAAAAGTTTCTTGTCTATCTTTTTTCTTTCTTTCTTCTTTTTGCTTGGCAAAAACAACATGAAATACGACTTTCCTATTTTATTTTTTTTTCGTGATCACATTTTTTTTGTTGTTTATATTTTTATTTTACCTTAAAATTTTTATATTTTTTTTTCAGACGTGTAGCATTATTGCAAAAATATTATTAAAATTATTACAATTATAACCTAAACAGTTTTTATTATTGTATTATTATTTTTTATTATTGTTGGGATTTTGCGCACCCCTCTTTAAAAAACAAAATTTTACCATAAAAACAATAATAATAAATAAATAACAAAAAATGGTTTCGGCGCATCCGCATACAATTGATACAACAAGGCAGCCACCAAAATTGGGTGATTTCTTTTCACCCTATCAACAACAACAACAACAACAACAGCCAACATTAAATAGTTATGATATTAGCAGTAATAATAATAATGGTTATGAAAATATTAATTTTATTCCACAAGGGCATCATCGTCCGCAATCTGTGACGAATTTACCCCTTCGACAACAAAATCAAAATAATGCTTTAGCAAGGTTTGTAATTTTTAAAAATGGTCTTGAAGGGAAAAAAAGTACAGTAATGCGAAAGTATTTTTTTAATATTTACCGTAATAATAAATTCAGAAACTTTTGAAAAAATTTTTTTTAAATCTCGAAGCGAAAATGATAGTAAATGCAAATTGATGAAAGTTTAGTTTTGAGAGTTACTATCTCTTCCTTTTAAATTATCTCAAAAAAATTGCATAATTTCTTATCAATTTTAAATTTTAGACAGTCTCAACAACAAAATCGACGATCACCATTATTAAATGCAAATAGCAATTCACAATTTGTAAATCCCCTTGGTCGGCCTTCACCTTTAATGTCTTCACCAGATGGATTTCTTAATCAAGGTAACTCACAAATTGTGTTAACTTTAATCAAAAAACAATCTCCTCTATAGAAAATCCACAATTACTACAAAATCGTTCAAATAGCCAAAATTCAATTCCAAAAAATCCAAAATTATACAAAACTGAGTTATGCCGTTCATGGATGGATCATGGAAGATGTAATTATGGTGAAAGATGCCAATATGCACATGGAACAGATGAAAAACGACAAATTCCTCGACATCCTAAATATAAAACTGAAGCATGTTCATCATATCATAAAACTGGATATTGTCCATATGGGCCAAGATGCCATTTTATTCATAATGAAGATCCAGCACTTTTAAGACAATTAATTGCACAAAATGCTGCAGCAATGGGCACAACCGTTGGAAGTGAACAATCTTCTCCAACTTTAACTCCAACAATAACTCAACGACCACGAAATTTAAATTTACATCAAACAATGTCTGCTCCACCTTCAACAGTTGCAACTCCACAACAACAACAACAACATGGACAAATCGGAGTACAACAACATCAACAATGCCAACGACAATATTCAACAATTTTACCAATTGGTAGTCGGCCATCTTTGCCACCACAAACTCCTCAACAACAACAACAACAATATTTTGTACAAAAGCAACTTGGCTCTGATGGTGAATCACCAATCCCATCTTCAACAGATTCTGGATCCGAATCACCATTGGGTAGCTTTTCTCCAGGACTTGAAGATGCACTTTGTCGCCTTTCACCAACTTCATTCCGTCGATCCCTTTCACAAACAACTACCCGTTGGTCTCCAACTTCTGGCCTTCTTCCAACAACAACAACAAATTCCAGCGCTGCAGTCGCTGGAACCAATGTTGTTGGAAATAATAGCATTGGAGGTGGTAATGGAATTATTTTTAATAGTCCAAATGATCCATGGAATGATTCAACTTTGATTAATTCATTATCAAATTTATCTTTTGGAAATCATCATCATCATCATCAACTTACAACTCCTACAACACCAATTGATAATCCATGGGAGACAACATCATCTACCACAACAACAACAAAAACTTCTTCACCTGCCCCTGCAGCCCGTTTACCCGTTTTTGAGCGTCTAAGTAATAATTTGTAATTTATTTCTTTTAAACAATAACCTTTTTTTCTGGAAGCAGCCGTTTCTTTATAACGGGGTACTCTCCTATCTAAAATTCTCGAAACAAAAGATTGAAAACAGCCTTTTTTTCTATATTTTTAAATGTACAATTTTTAATTTAATTTAAAACTAATCTGTCTTTCAATTTTACATTTCTTTTTTAAACCTCAAAAAAAATTTTTTTTGCCTAAATTTTACAAAATTTTTTTCGGAAAGGCAATGAAAATCTTTTTAATTTAAATATTCTAAAATATTCAATTTTTTTTAAAAAAGTGTCCTAAAAAACGAAATTCGTCGCATCAAAAATAAACGATAATTTTTTGCCTTTCTACATATTTTTATTTCTTTATCAAAAATAAAGAAAAAAATATATGATAATTTCAAAAACCAGTGCCTTCTGTAATTTTTTAATTTCTTCTTGAGACCCCCGTTTGTGCTTTCACATTATTACACACATTTATTTTATAAATTTTTTATTAATTAAAAATACTCTGCCTTTTTGCTTTCAGACGCTCTTAACTTATAAAAAATCTTTGTAATATTTTTTGACATTAGTTCCTTCTTCTTTTTTATGTATGTAAAAGTGTATTTAGTGAATCTCTCTGTTTAGTGTTTTTTCAATGCGTGTGTCGTCCTTTTTTCCTTGCATTTAAAACTTTTTTTATGGCACCGCTTTTTTTTTTAAATCTTCTTTATTCTTTAAATCCGTGGCATTTATATTTTATACATATATATTAAATTAGTAATCACTAGATTTTATAATATAAATTTGCATATATATATATCTATATCTTCCCTTTATCTATCAACCTTATCTATCTTATATGTATATTCAATATATTTTATTCAAAAACAAAAATTTAATCATAATATAGTAGTTTTATTTCGCTAGTTTTTTTTATAATTCTGCTTTTTAATATCTTTGCCTTTTTTTATAAAGAACAAAAACAAAATCCGCGTGAATCTTGTTAATTTATTCGTGTCATCTTTGCTATATTAAAAAATTTTTTTCTATCCCCCCAATTCTATATATATATATCCGTGCTATATATTAAATATATATATAATCAATTTCTTATCAAAGTTGTTCCTAAAATTTGTTTAAAATTCCTTTTTTCTATTTTTTTGGTGTAATAAAAATTAATTTGTTTTTTATATTGTTATAATGAATATTATTAAATGAAGTTTTGAAGAAAAAAAAGCAAAATTTGTTTTACAGACTACACAAATATTAATTTATACAGTAACCATCTCCAAGACAAAGAATGAAGCTTGTGGGTTACAAAAAAACACTTTAAAAAAACTAAATAAAAGTTTATAATACATTTTTTAAAAAAACTCAAAAGTCAATAAAATATATAAAAAAACATACACACAAATACAATCATTTACAAAAATTTTCAATCTTCATGTAAATCGAGATCTTGAACATAACCAACATATTCACATGCATCATCAAAATCAACTTTTACAACATCATCTGATTCATGCAGTGCAACCCAAACTTTGTACTTTTTATCATCCCGATCAACAATTCTTCCAACACTTCCACGATATTTTCCTGCTAATACCATCACTTTTCCACCTTTTCCTTTTGGAATTACAGTTTCTATCCATTTTTCTTTTAATTCTAAAAATGAATATTTGAAAAAGATATTTAAAGAAAAGTTAAAACATACCATGCTTTCGACCATCTTCATCTCTTAACAAACAATTATTTCTATCACTTGCTTCAATCACAACCATTTTAGTTTTATAATAATCTCCACGCTTATATTCTTTATTAATACATCGAACTCGAAGATTTTCTGATGCCCATGGTTTTGAGGATGTTGGAGATGGTGAACGACTTGGCGATCTTCTTGCTTTCCCATTTGTTGCTGCTGCTGGTAGCTGCCTTCTTTCAACTTTTTGTTCTTTTTCTATTAAAACTTGTTGCATTTCTCGAGCTGTATCATAAGCTTTTTTATCTGTAAAACTTAAAATTTTGGGAGAATTAAGATTTTTAAAACCAAACTTACTCAAAACTTTTGAATTTTGTTCATATTCTTTTGATGAAACAAGTTTAACATTAAGCTGTGAAACTTTTACAATATTTTTTGTAAGTGCTAATTTAATATAACAGCTCATATTATCTCCATCAATACTTTCAATAATACCATATTTTTCTGCAGATGTTCCAGAAGTGATTAAAACCTTTGAACCAATTTTTAAATTCTTTAAATCTTCTTCTGAAGCAATTTTTGCACCAAGTCCTAAGTTTTTTACTCGTCGTTCTTGTCGTGTCACATTTACAACTCGTTTATTTGCACCTTTTCCAATTCCTTCATCTTCTTTAAATCCATATCCACGTAAAACTGCCATTCCAAAATCTTCTATTCTTACTTGTGAATAATCTGCATCTTCTGGAATTTCATCCGTTGAATCAATGGTGATAGTTTGAGTTTTTGTTCCGCCTGCCTGAAAGGTATTATTTAAGCTAGAGATAGGCAAATTAAATCAACTTACTGCATCACCATTTGCTTCTAACATAATTGCAAGCCGAGCTTTTTCAACTTCTGTAATTGTACCATTTTCTTCTTTTTCTTGTAGCTGTTTCAGCCTCCAATCTTTGCTAACAACTCGATCAATTATAAGTGGACCTTTTGCTTTTGGTTTAACTTCATCACTAAAAATTATAAAATAAAAAGACATTAAACATTTAAATTAAACTTACGTTATCATAACACCATCTTCAAAATGTGTTAATTTTGATCGCTTTGCTTCTGGTTCTTCAGTTCCATCTTCATTATCAGAATCATGATGATCAATCGGTAATGCAGTAATTTCAATGGTCGTCTTTTTCTGAACTGTTAATGTAAAAGATTTAAAACCACTTGGTTGAGGATCATTTGGTGGCGGCTCTTCAGTCATATTTGATTCTAAAATAATATAACATTAAGCAAAAGAAAACTTTTTGAAGCAGTTAAAAAAAACAGACACATAAACGCTTCAACGTTAATATTGTAAACAGATTACGTAAATTAAATTAAAACAATTAATTTAATGTTAAAAACAAAATAAAAAAGAAATATAAAAAAACGCGTTGAAGAAATTCAATTTTTTGCGAAATCCTTTTATATCTTTTTCGTGGTAAGACTTTTTGAAAAAAATTGCAGTAAATTTTTGTAAAACAAATTTTTAAAACGTTTTTTAAAACTTTTAATTTTTAAAAAAAAATTAAAAGTTCAACTAAAAATTGCATTTAATTGATTTTAAATATAAATTACAGCATTTAAATTAAACAAACAAAATAGTTTTGTCAATTTTATTAAATGAATATAGTTTTTTACTTCAATTCTACTTTTTAAAATGCGTAAAAACAGAAGATTTCAAAGTTATTTTTTATGTTTAATTAAAAATTAATACTTTTATTTTTTGTCGTTCAAAAAAGAATACAGTTTTCGTTTAAACAGTTTTTTTTACAATTTTTTAATTATATTTATTTGCAATTGTTGCTTTATAAAATGTTACACCAGTTGCGGGAACTTTTGCATCAATTTTTGCTTCAGAACCTTTTAAAAATCCAATATTTTTATGTGCCCATAAATCTCGAAGTTTATATCCGCTTGGATTTGTCATTCCAAGGATTGAAGCTTTAATTGAAACACCCTGAAAAAAATGTTTTTTTTATTGAGTAAACGATTAAAAGTTCAAATTATTAGCTTACAACCGTAAAATTTGCTTTATTTAAAACTGCGATAGCCCATGAATGTTCATGATTTGATGGATCAACAGGGGTAACTCGTTTTGCATAAACGTACACATCGGTTGTCTATAAAATGTTTTATTAATGACAATTAAAGGGGTTTTTGTAGAGAAAAACAATTTTGATTTTAGGAAAAATCGTGATTTTATCAAAATTTTTCCTACTCCAAATATAGAAAATCAGGCAAAAAGCATTGTTTCTTTTTCCCCACTTTTTTTAAGCATGGTCCTTATTTTTAGTAAAAATCAACGAAAAATGCTTAAAAAAGGGTGTTGAAAAAGAAACATTATTTTTCGCTAATTTTCAATATTTGGAGCAAGAAAAATTTTGTTCAGAGATGCAACTCTCCCTTTAATTTGTTAATTTTGATTTAATTTTTTGAGATTAAATAATTTAAATTTAAAATTTTTTTGAAACCTGATTTAAATGATATTTACGATTTTTGATTAGAGTTCTGTGAAATCAATATTTTGGTTTCGAAAACTCTAAAATAAAGAAATCGAAATTTCAATATTACACTAATAATCTCGAAATTTTGGTATTTTATTTCAAATTGGAAGAATTATTTCGATAATTTCCAGATTTTGATTTCACAGAACTTTACTATTATTTTAACAGAAATCCCCTTTTTACCAAAATAATGAACATTTTGGAACTTGTTTAATCTTTATTATAAATAACTTACATTGACAATAAGTTTACCAAAATGCCCAAGTGGATCTTGATCAATTGCAATAACTTCTTTATTTTGTAAAATTGCTTTTTGACTTGGAGTTATATCTCTTAAATCATTTGACATAATTAAAGGTGCAGACCAAATTGACCAAATTGTCATTTGTGCTTTTGCTTGATCATCGGTTAATTCACTATTTCCAGCAATAATCTAAAAAAATATGGGATATATTAAATCCCATATATCCATCCCATCACAAACCATATCCGGATCATTCCATTGCCCTGGGCCATGTACAGCAGCCATTTTATCTTGATATAAATTATACCAATCAATTATTGATAAAATTGATTTCCATGATCGTGAAATATCATCAAAATTTCTCCAAAGATTACAATGTTGTGAAATTTCTGTATAATTTACTTTATCTTGTTCAGAGATAAGATAAGCCGGCCATGAACATGCTTTAAAAAAAGGAGATGTATCAAATCCCCTATCAATGAAAGAAAGAAAACAAACCATAAACAATTGGTCGACCGGTTGCATTTAAATCCCTTTCCATTTCAGGATATCCTTTTGGCATTTCAGATTCTTCTGCATAACATCCATCAAGCTTAAGATAATCAACATCCCATTCAGCAAAAGTATTGGCATCAGTTTTTAAATGCCCTAATGAACCTGGATATCCCCCGCAAGTTTTTGTACCATAGTCTTCGTAGATTGCAAATTTTAAGCCAAGATTGTGAATCTGAAAAAGGTTTTTTGGAATTAAAATGGACAGAAAAGTTTATTATGTTGAAGTTGCATAAATGGAATATTTTATTCAAAAAGGAGTGGATGATTTGATACCATTTTAACATTTTTTGAAATGGTATAAACCTGAAAATCAGGCAAAAGAACAATAGAAAAAGACCCTGATTGCCAGGTTCATGAAACTTCAAAAAAAAAAACAACACTAAAATCAAAAATATAACAAATCGCCCGCTGCTTTGACGGATGAAACCAGCTAATTGCTAATCCGATCTTTTATTTATATAAATTTTAAAAATATTTTTTTAAAAGTTGATTCAGAAAAATATCACTGTAACAAAAAAAACTTTTCAAAATTTTTTAAAAATTTGAAAGGCTGGATTTTAGAAAAAAGGCTAATTTTGACGAAACTCTTTAAAGTTTCGGTCCCTTAAATTTTTTAAATTTGGATATTAATTATCTACATTTAATTCGCCAAAAAGTCCTTTCGCGTTAATAGTAAAATCAAAATTCCGACAAAAATTGATCTTACATGATTTGCAAGACTTGGATCCTATCGCCCGTGATAGTAATGGTGGGGTTTTAATATTCATATTTAATAATCCTAAACTATAAAAGTACTAAACCCAATCCCCAAAAATAATATAAAAAAAACCCGAAAAATAACTCACCAACAGATCAGCTATCACCCCAAACGACCAAACAACACTAAATAAATCCAATCCAAATGGATAAACACCAAAACAAAGGAGTAAATCAACAACCTTTATTAAATAATAAAATAATTAAACCAAAACACAAAATATCACAGCTCCAAGTTGCAACGACCAGTTCAACTTGATGGACTGACGTTTTTATAAAACAAACTCAACAACAAAACTAAAGAATCGGTTGTTACACATTTTGCCAAGAACGGCGGCTAACATAAATAAATAAGTAACAATCTCACCTAACGCAA
The DNA here is from genome assembly GCA_963922195.1 of Panagrolaimus sp. PS1159. Taxonomy (NCBI): domain Eukaryota; kingdom Metazoa; phylum Nematoda; class Chromadorea; order Rhabditida; family Panagrolaimidae; genus Panagrolaimus; species Panagrolaimus sp. PS1159. The sequence continues at coordinate 1,133,841 of CAWUHW010000008.1, forward strand.
CTCGCCCCCGCCCCCTATGATTATCGTCCCCGATAATTTTTAAAATCATGTTGCTTTCCTTTTCCACGACCATAATTTGAATAACCATGATACGTTCCACGAGCAGCAAATCTTCCACGACCAGAATAACTTCCATGACCAGAATAACTTCCACGACCAGAATAACTTCCACGACCAGAACCAATTCCACGAGCATAAGGCTTTCTACGATCATTCCCACGAACTTGTTCTTGACCATTTTGGTTTTCTCCATGACTTTCTTCAGAGGAATTTTGATGTATTTCACGAGATTTGTAGTTGAAAGTTGGTTTTTCATTCCACTCACGAAGACGATCTTTTGAAGCACCAGTGATGATTGAATTCTTTGATGACCCATTTGAAGATATTTCACGTTCATCTTGATTCCTTTCCATTAAACAATTGACATTAATTTTGAAGGAATAACCAAGGTTTTTCAAGTATTCTCCAAGCATTTGAACACCATCTTTTGTAAGGATGCCCTGATGATCAACATATTTCACATTTGTTTGAGAAAGTGGAGTAGCTTTAAGCCAGTGAATGAGTTTCATTTCATCAAATTCTTGATTTCCTCCAATTAAAACACGATTTTGCGGAATTTTCAGTTCCTTGTACCAGATATTGAGTTCTTGATTTATATCTGGAAATGCGCAATTTCGAAGGATTGGAAGAACCAAAATATCAACATCATTGTGACGAGCAATATTTTCCAATGCTTCTAAGAAGATTTTTGTGGCTTCAGCGAATTTCGAGTCGTAGCGAAAGAACAGTTCACCAGTTGGACAGTAGATCACTCTTTTGACAGCACCACCAAAGATTACTTTTGATTTTTGAATGTAGTCATCCGGCAACAACATTGGCCAATGTTGAGCCCCCATAGCTCGAGCAATGATTGATGCGTTTTCACCTCCCGCTACTACAGTATCAGATTTTCCAGAAGGCATAAACTTTGCATTTGTGACGAATGCCATGATGCTATTGATTCCTTCCAAATCTTGAACATTTGTATTCATCAAAGGTTTCCCAACATTTTCCATGAATGCCTTCCGACGATGTCGGCATTTGCATACGGCAACTTTCCAAGCTGCATGGATCAAATTCTTTGGGGCAGTATTAATTCGTTTTGCTAAGATCTTCTTCAATGTTTGGATAAATCTTTCCGATAGACCATTAAATTGTGAATTGTAGCCACACGAGAAGACGGATTTAATTCCCGTAAGTTCTGTAACCCTCTCCATCAACTTATTATCAAATTCCAAACCCATATCAGATATAATGTGATACGGAAATCTTTGTTCTCGTAAGCACCAATTTTCAAGAAATCTTGAGGCAACTTCTTCAGCTGTTTTCGTTTTCAATGGCCAAGCTGCAGCGAATTTTGTAAAATGATCAATTATTACGAGAATATACCTGTAACCTTCTTCACTCATTGGCATCTCAGCAAGGTCCATTCCAACAATTTGCATTGGAAATTCAGTTTTAATTGAACAAAGTGGTGGACGATCACGTCTATGACTCCGATGAGCAAAACATTGCATACAACCTTGCGTCCATTCTCCAATATCTTTTCCCATTCCTGGCCAAAAATATCGATCACTTATAATTTGCTTTAATTTCTTAGCTCCAAAATGACCACCAAGCTTTCCACAATGTACCTCTTCCCATAACGCTTTACGCTTTTCCATAGGTACCACCTTCCGTTCAAGTCCTAACTTTTCAATCTTAACTAAGCTATCATTTGCAAATCCAAAGATGTTTCTTCCCTGCAATGCTCGACCTTCCTTTGCAACCTTCTCACAAATTTCCGTCCAACTTTCTTCAGTTTTAAGTATTTCAAACCAATTTTCATGTTGTTCCTGAACGGTGCAGACAACTGAATCCATAACTTCAACATGTTCACCAAAATCTGACCTACTATGACACCTGCTTAATGCATCAGCAACGGTATTTGCTTTTCCTTTGACAAATTCAAGCTTAACATCTCGATATTCTTGCAATTCTAACGCCCAACGGACCAATTGTGGAGATAAATTTGCACCTTTAAATAATCCCAAAAGTGGTTGATGATCAGTTCTGATAACAACTTTAGCTCCCATAATAAAAGTACGAAGTTTACGCATTGCAACTACAACTGCTAAGGCTTCGAGTTGAGTAATGTTATAATTTCTTTCCGCTTCAGAACAAGCTTTGGAGACATAAAATAAAGGATGTAGTCGTCCATCAATCCCTTCTTGGGTCAAAACAGCACCAATTCCTGTTTTACATGCATCTGTCCAAATGATAAAAGGTTTTGATCCTCCAATAGCCGCTTCATAATCCGGTTGAGCTAAAATAGGAGCACTAATCAATTTTTCCTTTAACGCATCAAATGCAGCTTGTTCACTTTCACTCCAACAAAATTGTGTATCCTTTCTCGTTAATGCTACTAATGGTGATGCAATAACGGAGAAACCTTGAATAAATTTACGATGATATGAGGCAAGTCCAATAAATTGTCGAACTTGGGTTACTGTTTTTGGTACAGGGAAATTTTTAACTTTATCCACCTTATCCTTTCCCAATTCAACTCCACGTTCAGAAATAACATGCCCAAGATAACAAAGTTCTATCTTTCCAATTTCGCACTTTTTTGGTTTAAACATCAGACCATACTTTATTACTCTTTTCAAAATCTCCTCAAATAACGCTAAATGCTCTTCTTCAGTTTCTGTCGCAAGCAAAATATCATCAAGATATACAAAAATTGATTTACCAATCAAATCGCCAAAAACTTCTTGCATCATACGATTAAAACAAGCAGGGGAAGTACTTAATCCAAATGGTAAGACGACAAATTGAAACAGTTCACCAAGTACAGAAAAAGCAGTTTTTTCTTTATCTTTATCAGCCATAGGGATTTGGTAATATCCCGATGCAAGATCTAATGCTGTGAAATACTTTTTACCACGCAAACTCATGAGCAAGGCATCCTGATTTGGTAAAGGATAAGCATCCTTCTTCGTAACTGCATTCAATTTACGGTAATCAACACACATTCTTATTGTACCATCTTTTTTCAATACCAAAACAACAGGACTATTCCACGGCGAAGAACTTCTTTCAATTGCTCGTTGATGCAATAGATTCTCGACTAGCTTTTTAACTTCAGGTCTCATTGGAACAGGTACTGGTCTTGCCGGCTGCTTGATTGGTCTTGCATCCCCTGTATCAATAACATGCTCAGTTACTGTAGTTTTTCCAAATTCTTCATCCGATGCTGCAAAAGCTTTATGGTACCTTTCAGCTAACTCCTCCAATTTCTTTCTTCCTTCTGCTGAAAAAGCTGGAGCACTTAAATCTAGCAGCTCCTTAACTTTAGCACAACGCCCTTCATCTTCCAACTGAATTACAACCACCTTTTCATGATCTTCAGCAGGTAATTCCCTTATAACTTTTGTAGGCCATGCTTCACCAATAACTTCACCTTGCTTAATAACTTCCAGCTCATTCCCTTGATTATTGAACTCCATCCATGCTGCACCTCCTCGACTTCTGCAAACTCCACTTTCCATTCCAACCTTTTTAGCTTCAATGAATGACGGACTACCCGTTCTAGGAGTTCTAACTTTTACAAATGCTTTTGTGTGAGGTGGTATAACTATTGTTTTTGCAACATATACTTGATGGCCAACATGATTAATAAAAGCTAAGGCTTGACTTTCTTGAACAACTCCAACTTGTTGAACTTCTTTTGGCTTTCCTTTCAAAGAATAACTCAATGCTTCAATCCAATTATCATCATCTTGGAAAACATTAGTGCCAATTAAAGCATTTTGTTGTAAACCTTTAACAACAAAAAATTTTGCATATTTTGTAGGACATGTTCCCCAAGCTATCGGTACCCGAATGCAATTTACAACACATAAAGGATTACCATCAGCCCCAATAAGTCGTTTATGAATGTAACTTTCTGGAGGTAATTGTACAATCGAACACCCATCCTTATCACGTGCCCTCATAATATGACCAACTACTGTATCCTTAATGACTGAAGTGCTTGCACCTGAATCCATGAGAACTCTTGTCTTTACGCCATCAATCCATATCTCTAACAGTGCTTGCTTTCCAAACATCGGTTCACCTCCAACAGTATCTTCTTCACCATTATTAATTTCAAAAATACCCGAAACATTCAGCTTCATATCTTCAATATCAACGACATTTGCATTTAAGGGCTTCTTTTCTGTGCATTCCCGTGCAAAATGACCTTCTTTATTACAGTTGTAACAATGTTTGGGAAATGGATACCGATTACTACCAAAACCATTTTGTTGGTAATTTGAATTTGGTTGTGGGAAATTTCGATGTTGTGGCTTTACTTCTGCTCCAGCATTTGCTTGATTAGCTGATCGATGTTGGTATCCACCACCAGATGCATGAGTATCTGAACGATTTGAGAAGAACGGCCTTTTGGAACTGTTCGAAGATTTAACTTCGGCTCTTTCACCTTTATTTTTAATTGCTTGGGATGATTCAAGACCTAATACCAGCTCCTTAAGTTGATAATAGCTAGCTGCAACATTTGTAAGGACAATGGTTTTAAAAACCTGATCTGAATCTTCTTCAGTTAAACGTAGCAGAATTTTCTTTAACTCATTCTCCCGTGCATTTACATCATTCCCAAAAGCTTCAGTTACGCGTAGTTCAACTTCTTCAAATACTGATTTATAAAGCTTATTTGGTGGCTTCTTTATCCTATCCAATTCAGTACGTAAATAGAATGTGGAAATAGCACCATCAGATCCCATTGCAGCAAGCAGCTCCTTTTTCATTTCAGTATAACTTGCGCCCCGCTCTCTTAAATTATCATGATATACTAATAATTTTGGAAGGTAGCTGCCCAAAAAAATTGCTCTATCTTCATCAGTCCAACCTTTGCTTTGCGAACTTGCTTCATATAGATTGAAGAATCTTTCCAGTTCTTTCCTCGATTTACCAGTAAACTTCTCTGGCATGGGCAGCGAAACTCGGCTTTGTGGTGCAGTAACCCCATTTGGTAAAAAAGAAGTTAACTGACCTTGAGATGGTTGATTCATCATCGATTTCTGACATCCTTCTTTTCCAATTGATAATTGAGAAGTTGCACGAGATGGTGGTGCTGTTTCTTTGAAATTTTTTTCAATCACTTGTACTCGATCCTGAAATTTCATGTATTTATTAATAAGCTCTTGTACATTATTAAACCCTAAATTTTTAAGCTGTTTACTAATGTTATTGCTTAATCCCGGTTTATGTGCTGCAGCTTGGCTATTCTCCTGGAGTTCAGCAACTTTTGCTTGTGCTGCTTCTTCACGCTCTCGTAAAACTTCAAGTGCCTCTTCTCTCGTTTTAATGCCATCAAAAAGATAATCGATCTGATCAATCAATACTGTTTGGAGCTCCTCAATTAAATCATCCGAAACAGCAGAACAAGCATTATTTAATACCTTTAATTTCTTATTGGCAACTTCAATAGCTGAACTAAGATTTTGATGAAGTTCTTCAGCTTGAGTAACAATATTACGAGCAACTTGTATTCCATCAGGTATTGGTTCCCGATTACAATCAAGCTCTTTATCATCTTCTTCCTCATCATCATCCAATGGATCTTGATGTGTAGGATCAGTAATTGTTGGCTGAAATGGGTCTAATCTTGCTTCATCCTCATCTCCAAAAAGATTGCCAATCAAAGCCCATTCAGTATTAGCTTTAACAGCACCTTGATTATCTTTAAACATATGTCCCCCATTTTGTTGTGTATGTGCAACATTTGTTGGACCATCTGTATCTTCAAATTTATTAACCCCATATATATCTGCACAAAGTTGTTGTGTATGTTCAACACCTTTTGGCATACCACCTTTACTATCTGCATAACCATTATCATAATCGCTTTTAATAATCTTTGCACCTGTTGGTTGTATTGTAGGTTTATCTTTATCATATATATCTGCTTTCAATCGGCTGCATATACCTTTATCTCCAATGTAACCATGCTGTTCTTCTAAAAGGTTGGCATGCCTTTTATCGGAATCGTCATGGCGACGGCGCGGGCCCTCCAACTTGGATCCTATCGCCCGTGATAGTAATGGTGGGGTTTTAATATTCATATTTAATAATCCTAAACTATAAAAGTACTAAACCCAATCCCCAAAAATAATATAAAAAAAACCCGAAAAATAACTCACCAACAGATCAGCTATCACCCCAAACGACCAAACAACACTAAATAAATCCAATCCAAATGGATAAACACCAAAACAAAGGAGTAAATCAACAACCTTTATTAAATAATAAAATAATTAAACCAAAACACAAAATATCACAGCTCCAAGTTGCAACGACCAGTTCAACTTGATGGACTGACGTTTTTATAAAACAAACTCAACAACAAAACTAAAGAATCGGTTGTTACACATTTTGCCAAGAACGGCGGCTAACATAAATAAATAAGTAACAATCTCACCTAACGCAACTCAAGCCATTTAATTCCATGTGGAAATCTTGTTGCATTTGGTGTTAATCTTCCAGCTGGATCTCTTTGCATTGACATCCAACAATCTAAAAATGTCAAAAAGTTCATTAAACACTTTTTTAAATAACAACCATCAATATGAATATATTCATATCCGACATCTTTATATCCATCTTTTGCCATTCGATCTGCTTGTGATGCATATAAATCTTCATTGATACAAGCTTTTGGATGTTTAATGCAATCTATTTCACAATAAAATTTTGTCCATGACATCCATCCCATTGGTGGAGTTCGAACTAATCCATTATTTAATCCTTCAACAACAACAAAAATGGCAAAAATAAAAATTTTCATATTTGCCATTTTTTGATGATGAAAAAAAATTATAGGCTTAAAAACTGACCAAAACTAAAAATAAAAATGGACAATTTTTTATTTTTGCACTTTTTTCATTTAAAGACTGGTACCATTTGGGGGAAGAGATAGGGACTGCAGCTGATTAGAAATGGCTGATAAAAAATGATAAAAAAATTTTTTAACGGCAAAAAAAACACGAACAAAGTTAATGAAAAAAAAAATTGGAATAAAACAAACATTTTTTTTTGATTAAAAAAATCAACGTTTTTTTGTTTGAAGTATACAAAAGCAAACATGAAAAAAAAATATAATATCGTGTGCTTTTTTTATAGTTTCAAGAACAGAAATAAATATATGTTATTTTTTTAGTTAAGTTTTGACTCTTGACTTTGAAGATTTATTTATCAAAGTTGGAATGTTTGTTTGTATTGATCAAAATATTTATTCATCGATAAAAGATTAATTAAACACTAAAACAAAAAATCGAATGGAAAAACTTTTTTGGTAAAATTTGAAAAATTGTAATTAGCAAAAATATCTGCTAATTAATGGCCTTTATTTTTTTCAAGATAAAAAAACAACAATCAAATTTTAACAAAAAAAATTTGAAAAATGATTAAAAAATTTATTGAAAAGATTGAAAAAAAATTGTTTTAAAAAAAGCTAAAACTGCTATGTAAAAATTTCTTCACTAACTAATTTCACGGACTTTCGTGTAAAAAAGCAATTAAAAGTTTAGAAAAATTTTTTATCTGAAACAAAAAATTTTAATTAGAAATCTTTTTGAAGAAAGAGCTCAAAAAATTGTTTAAGTACGTACGTTTTTTTTGAAATGGCATGAACCCGACAATCAGGGTCATTTTCTATTGTTCTTTGACATGTTCTTCAGGTTCATGCCATTTTATAGAAAAACAAGTTAAAATAGAAAATATACCAAGCTGACCGCACCCTTTAAAAATTTTTTTTCGCAAGATCAGCTAACTTAATTACCAAATGAATAAAACTGCTGTTTCGTAACTATCGTAATATTATTTTACAAAATGAATATTTTTAATTAATTTATTTACCCTAATTTTATCACAATTAAAGTGAAAAAAAATTCTAAAAAACTACAGTAATGAAAAAATGGCAGTGAAAGACTATTGTAAAAAAGCTCTTACAGTAACCTTAAAAAAACTGAGCAACAAAAAATAACAAAAACAATACAGGAAAAATTTCTTTTACTCGTTCACAATATAGTTAATATAAATAATACACATATAATAAAATAAATTTTCTAATACAAAAAAGACTATAAATTTTCAAGTGCTTTCATAACTTTGGCATACACAACAAAAATCAAAGCATTTACAGGAAATCCACGCATAACCAAAACAATTCCGCCACGATAAAAGCTTCTTATTCCTTCTTCTTTTGCTTGAGTTCGAATTAATCGTAAAACATTTTTTCCTGTTTCAGTTGAAGAAGTTTGAATTCGATTTTTTACAACTTCAACCGGGCATATTGATAACCATGAAATTGAGCCAGCTGTTCCACCAGCGAGCATCTAAAAAAATAATTTTCAAAAGTTAGATAAAAGTTTTGTTTTGAAGTTAAAAGAATTGAGATATGTTGTACCACTGCCCTTTTAATCTTTCAAAAACAAAGGTTAATCATTGATAAGCTTTTACTGCTTTAATTTATGATTTTATAGGATCAATAAAAAGTAAAAAAAAATATATTTAAAGAAATTTAAAATATTGATGAGAACCGGCACTCTCGAAAATTGTAAATTGTTTGGAGATTGGGAAAATTTAAGGATTATCTGTTTTCGACGAAGTTACGAAATTCTTATATCAAACCACAAAACTACAGTAACCAAAAGACAAACAAACCTGTGCAAAAGTTTCATTCATTTCATAGTTATGTAATCGACGATAAAGCATCTCATAAACAGGTATATAAAATAAATTTCCAAACATATCTCGAAATGTCATAATTGAGCCACCTTGATATAATGAACGAATTCCACCGGATCGATAAAGCTTTTTTACGCAATCCATTGGACCATGAAATTTAGTCTTTGGATCTTTATCTGCTGTTGCTTGAACCTAAAACTTAATTTTATACTGTAATTTTTGAACATTGTATACTAACTATATCAATGGAACACATCTAAACAAAAAAATACTTACTTGTAATTTAGTTTTAACCAATTCAACAGGAATAGCAGGGCCCATTTGAAATAGAGTTCCAACAACGGAAGCCGCTAATATTTCAGACATTGGTAATCCCTTTCGATGCTCAACATTTGGTTCATTTGGATGTAACCATTTAAGTGTTAGCCCATAACCAGAAAATAGCAAAGAATTACATATTCCAACCGAAATAAATGGTGCAAACATTCCTTTATAAAAGCCTATAAGCTAAAATTTTGATCAAAAAACAAATTTTAAATGCTTCTTTAAAATAAATAAAATTAAAACTTACAGATTCATTTTTAAAAGTTTTTATACAAACATCATAAATTCCATTATATCCCTGCATGGTTTGTAATCGAGCTTTAACAGTATCTAATGGATGGCCAAGAAGTAAACCAGAACCACCTAAAAATCAATATAGTAGGAGAATTAATTAAGTGTTTATAAAGTAATCCCATAAAATGAACAAATCTAATATTAAATGTTTTGAACTTTGTAAAGTATAACTTTACAAAGAAGTTTACAGTCAAAACTGTGAACAAAATTTTTAAAACGTCATTTTCTTGTCTCAAAGACGAAAGGTAGTCATAAATAATAAAAACAATACAAAAAATAACTTACCAGCAATCCATCCCGCAACAAAATCCTGATACATTTTTGTAAGTAAATAAAGTTAGTAATAAAAGAAAAAAATAATTTGCAGCAAATATAAAAATTGAAATGAGTTCGTTTTTCAGAGACAAATGTTCTTCGATTTTGATTGAATTTGCATTGAAAAAATAAACCTAAAAAAATTAAAAAATAAAATTTGCATCAAAAATGGAAAACAAACATAAAAATCATTAACTAAAATTAACCCAAAATATCTAATCAGTTCCCGCTGTAGAAACTTACTTAAGTCTACAATTACAAAATGGATAAAGTAAATCCTAATCTACAGATAACAAAAATCAATCAATAATAAAAAAAATATTATCAATATTGATTACTCTTTTTTTTCTTACCCAAACTAATAAAAAAAAGTGAATGTCAAATGTCAATAAAAAAAAGAAACTTGCAATATATTAGTTTTTTTTGTTTGATGCAGACGAAACAAGTCCAATATTTATCACTTTCGTGTTCTTTTTCTTCAGCCACCACCACCGCCGCCACCTCCAATGTTAATAGAGACAAAATCAAAATATCAAAGAAACAAGAGAGAAAATACCTTGAAAATAATAATAATGATCTTTACTCCCCTTTTTTTTATCAAAAACGGTTTATGATTGAAAAAAAAATCACAAAAAAACGTTATCCAACGTTTTTTTTCCTTTTCGCCAATCTTTTTTCTTTGTTGTTTTTTTTTGAAAAAAAATGTGTGCTTTTTTTTAGCTTGAAAAAAGTTTAATGTTTCTTTTTTTCTCTGATCTTCTACTGCTGCTTTTTAGTTGTTGTGTTTTTCTTAGACAAAAAATAACCACGCAAAAAATATTTATTTATGATTTTGAACGAAGATAGAAAAAAAAGAAGATGATGAGAAAAACGTGATTTAAATCAATAAATAAATAAGTTGCAAGCTGTTAAAATGCTTGTTGTTATCGTCTGCTGATTTTGCTAATATTTTAACAACTGATTTCTAACAATCATTTGTTTTTAAATTTAAAGAAAAGCAGAATTTTAAATCTAAGAACGTTTTTACATTTAAATAAGGCCGAAATGAGCTTGTGCAAAATCGTAAAAATAACTTTAATACCAACAAATTGCCCTCAATAAAATGAATTTATTGAGGGCAATAAAAGATGATTAAAAAATAGCAACATTTATCACATTACATTCAAAACCCTTTTAAAATTTTGAATCTTTTTTTTTAAATTGCTTTAATTAATCTTAAACCAATTCAAGGCGGCAATTGCATAAAATCAATGCAAACACCCTTTTTAAAAATGGAAACAAAACGACAAAAAAAGAAAGAAAGCAAAATAACGAAAAATTAATCCAATATAAAAAATTAAGTTAAAAGAATATCGTTTGTTTCTTTTCACTAAAAAACTTACTTTTAACTGATTGTCTATTAACTAGTAAAAGAGGTTTTTTTTGGTTCAATTGCAAAAGGTGCTTCAGATGGTATTGATACGGCTATTGAACTTGGTATTGATTGTGGAAATATTACTCAAAATGAAATTTTGGGTGGTGTTGTTACTGTTGCTGCTGTTCCGGTTGGATTTATTGCTGGTACTACTGTTGGAGCTGCAAAAAGTGTTGGAAATATTTTAAAAATATTTTTTTCAAAAAATGTTTTTTGTTGTTCCTCGTTGTTTTTTCTGAATAGAAATGATACTGTAATTTTGTTTTAATTGTTTGGAAAATGAAAAGTTTACTGTACCCCGCAAAAAAAGTTATCTATTTAAAAAATTTGCATGATAGTTTTTAGTTTTGTTTTTTGAATAAGTTTTTGTCATTATTTTACTTCTTTCAACAAAACTGACGAACATTCTTTCCAACTTTTTTCGACTGGTTTTTAAAAGTACAAATGACTGAACAAACAGCTAATGATGCATTAAAGGATAAAATAATTTTTACTTATCGATGGGATTTAACACCTCCTTTACCTGATGATGATGATGATGATGCAGATGGCGATGATGAACATGAAATTGATAGAATGGAAACAATGATTACATCTTATAATGTTACAACCATGGAATGGCAACTTCACTTAACCAATGATCATTTGAATATTCTTTATCAAGGAAGTTTGGTAACAAACGGAATTTTTAATGTTTCATATAAACTTTTCTGTGATAATAATATGGAAATTGAATTATGTAAGTAAATTTTTATATATTAAACATTAACTTTTAAACATGCATTTTTAGATTCATCTCCAGTAATTTCTGCAGTATCATCAGGTCAGCGTTATAATACCGAATTCTTTACACCTGATGGATTTATGGATGAACTGAAAGATGCTCGTAAAACTGGTGCAGTTGCGAAAATTGTTATTCTTATTGCATTATCATTATCTACACAAGTCTTCTTTCGACCATTTGATCTTCCTTCACATCCTTTTAATAAAAAAAAATGTGCTGAATATCCAGAAAATTTCGAAAAAGATTTTAGGTTTGAATTTTTGAAAGATAGGTAAGTATTTTATTCTTAGCTCATGTATTATTTAAAAAATATTACAGCAAAAAAAGTTGACGCTTATTGTTATTAGTTTTATTTTTTGTACTATTTTTCCCTGTTATCACATGTCGACAAACCAAAAGAAACGGCCATCAAAGAAAAATTAAGAAAGTCAAGTTCGTTGTGGGACCACACATTTTTCTTCTTCAAATTTTTTTTGCAAAACTGTTTTTTTGATGAAAAAGTAGCTCAACTTCTGGAGTTTTTATCTGGACATCTGTATGAAAAAATGTTATTTTTTTTATCTCTATGTGTTCCTTATATGCTAAAGTACATATCCCGGTAGACTCAAGTCTTCAAGTAAATCTTAACATATATTTTATTCTCGTTGAAGTATACATAATTATATGTGATTGTGACGGAGAATCCGAAAATGCTATTTTTAACAAAATTTTCATTGTGAGACACCTCGATTTTGCTGATAATCTCTTTTGAAATTGATTGTTATTTTTGATTCTGAACATAAATTTTGAAATCATTTTTTCCCACACAAACATGTTTTTTTTTCATTCATTCTTCAAAAAAGTTAATAATGTTATCATATTTCATTGTGGTAAAATGAACAAATTACTGTATCCACAAAAAAAATATTGTCTTTTATGATTTTAATGTAACCAAATTTGCATATTAATTTTTTTGAAAGCACTCTTTTTTATTTTTTCAACAACAAAAAACCGACGAATATTTTCTTCTCTCTCTCTCTCAACTTCAAAAAAGATGTCGCTATTTTTTGAAGAACGAATGATCGAACAAAAAGAAAATGATCCTTCAAATGATAAAATAACATTTGTTCATCCATGGATTTTAACAACAATTCCCTTGCAAAATGAAGTTAATGAAGTTACTGAAAATGCACATGTTCTTTGCTCAAAATTTATGATGACAAGTTATAACGTTACTGTTGTTCCTTGGATATTAACTTTATATACTGTTGGGAACCAACTTTCAATGATTGCTGTTCGCCCAAAAAATGTTTTGTGTAATTCAATTTGCAATATTTCTTACAGTCTTTTTTCTGATAATGATATGCGTTTTGAGTTATGTAAGTTAATTCTTTTTGTTTTTCCTTTTAACTTTTAAACATTTGTATTTTTAGATTCATCTCCAAAAATTTCTGCAAAACCATTAAGAAATGCCACCACATTCTATATACGTCATGGATTTTTGAAAAAATTTTACCATGCTTTTCAAAATGGAACAGCTTTAAAAGCTGTAATATTTTTAGAAATTACAACATCTGAAAAAATGTTCAATCGTCCATTTGAACATCCATTACATCCTTTGAATAAAAAAATATGTGAAGAATATCCAAAAGATATAGAAAATGATTTTAGATTTGAATTTATGAAAGACAGGTAAGAATTTTTATACGGTATAAATTATGCCTTAAATAAAATACAAATACAATTAATTTTTATTTGGATTTAATTAAACTCCAGAGATGATGGATTTGAGCATATTTAAGTTTACTTAAGCATTTTATCGTGTTCAGCGATGTCGAAAACCTATAAATTGCTCGAATTATGCCAAAAAATTGAAATCCAGTAAAATCGATTTTTGGTGTTGAAGGTAATGAGAGCATCTTTGTGCAGCTGTTAAATCCCAGGTATGAGGATTCCGCAGCTAATATTTTGCCTATATGTTTCCCTATTTCTCTGAACAACATTTTGAATCTTAATACCATTCTCTTGTAATACATTACTTTTAGCGATTATTCAATAAAATGTCCTGATGATTATTCAATGAAAGCTGTTGGAATGGTTTTAAATTGCTCAAGTGAATTTATGCGAAAACATTTTAAAGAATCAAAAGAAAATGAATTTATTTGTGAACATAAAATTGATGTTGTAAAACCTATTATTATTTATCTTCATTCTCTATGCTTTCAAATGCCAAAAACTTATGATCTTGATTTTGTTGATCGCCTTTTAAAAGCAATTGATTTCTTTGAACTTGAAAATGATTCTGGCATTAAAAAATCAATTCATAAATCAATTTGTCAAAAGTTTGTTGAAGTAATTTTTTGCACTTTTAAAAAGTTTGTTATTTTTGTATATTTTAGGAACCATCTAATAATTTTCATTCTGTTTTACAATTTTTATCAACTGCAATTAAGCATGATTTTGATTGTCTTTGCAATATGTGTTCTGCATTAATTGCAAATAAATTTTATCATAAATGGGAAGAGGCATTCCCATCAAATGTAAGTTGGAATGTAAATAAATTTTTAATAATTCATTTATTTTTCAGACAAGAAATCCTAATAATTTATTATTTCTTGAAATCTTTGGTCCTGAAGGTCATATTGATTTGGAAAATCAAAAGTCTCTTACTTTCCGATGTTTTAAATTAATTGAATTTACTTTTGTAAATTCATTTTTTACAAATACAATTTTGCAATGATTTTATAAAATAAAGTAGAGTTTTTGTTTATTTTAAGTTTTTAAAAACCAAATTTTATTTTTTTCAAAAATTTTTCAAATTTTCAAGGGGTACTACTTTTTAAAAAAAATTATTTGTTTTAAACAGATTATTAAAAAGTCTGAGATAAATGTTACTCTTTTTTATAAAATTGTTTTGTTTTAATCTGCAATTTTGTTTTTATTGAATAAAAGTTAATACTATAATCAAGTTTTATATTTTCGAAACTGAACAAATTACTATACCTATAAAGAAAGATTTCATATTTTTGGATTATAAAAAACTTATCAATTTTTTGAATAATAAATTTGTGCAAAACTTTTTTGAATCTATTAGTAGTACTTGTTTTTTTTAAACGCTTCTTTGGGATTTATAACTATATTTCGAGAGATCAGTGTTCAGCGAAATTTCGATTTCAAAGTCCGAAAATGCGAAATTTTGATTTTGACCTTTTTTACCCGAAATTCGAAATTGAAATATCTTTTTATAAGATGCTTCATTTTTGTAGAAAGGAAAAAAGATTCGGAATTTTGATTTCAGAATTATTTCAATCTATTTCGATTTTAGGCAAAAAAATGTTTCGAGTTTTTAATATTTTGTTTTTGGATTAAAATTCTTTTTTTGATAATTTCAATATTTCAGTTTCGGCCTTATGGATTTTGATTTCAAAGAAACTTGATCATATTTTGCAAAAAAAAATGTTTAAAAATTTTTTCATAAAAAAATTTGCATACATTTTTGCATACTATTTTGTTTACCAATCAATCAATCAATGAAAACAAAATTCATTCATTTTTTCAGCAACAAAAAACAGACGTATATTTTTTTTCTCTCTCTCAACTTCAAAAAAGATGTCGCTATATTTTGAAGAACGAATGAAAGAACAAAAAGAAGATGATCCTTCAAATGATAAAATCGTTTTTACTCATCCATGGATTCTTGAATTTCCACAACCACCAAATCAACATGGTGAAAATGAAATGTTATTTGGAAAACGATTTGCAACAGCTTATGGGTTTGACAATGCAACATGGTATTTGAATTTTACAAGAAACGGTATTAAACTTCAAACATATAATAAAAATGGTCCTGAACAAAGTCGAGTATGGAATGGTACTTGCTTCATTTCATATGATTCATTTTATGATGTTGAAATGCGATATTTATTTCGTAAGTTTTCTTTAAATTTTTTGTATTATAACCGTTTTATCCCCTCGTTATTCCCCATGTTCCCCCCAACCCAGAGGAGAAAAGGGAATGTCGGTCCCTTTGAGATTCTCAGGAACCACCAAAATGCTAATATCCGTCAAAAGATATGGGATTTTGGGGGTATGATATGACATTATCTGGGCCATGATTTATTGGAATGATCGTGTCGTTTGTTGATATGCATACATAATTGGGGTACTTTTTTTTCTAGATTCATCTCCACAAATTAGAATGACAGAAGTTGCAAATCAAGATTGCTTTAAAACTCCTGAAGAATATATGACAAAAATTATGGATGCAATTAACAAAAGAAAAATTCGAAGAATGGTTATTTTTGTTGAATTACATTTACCAACAAAATATTTTTATCGACCTTTTGAAAAGCCAACATCTTATCTTCTTGGAAGCTTTTGTGATGAATATCCAGAAGATATGACAAAGGATTGCCGATTTGGATTTATGAATAAAAGGTAAATCAATTTTTGTGGGGATTCAAGATTTTCTTAATTTATTCTTTTAGTGATTTCTCTATCAAATGTCCAGATGGTTCAATTCCATGCCGTCGAATTGTTCTCAATCTTACAAGCAAACTTATGCGAAGACATTTTGCTGAAACAAAAGATATTGCAATGGTTGTTGAAGATTCATTGAATGTTGTAAAACCTGTCATTTATTATCTTCATTCTCTATGCTTTCAAATGCCAAAATTTTATGATCTTGATTTTGCAAAACGTCTTTTAAAAGCAGTTGATTAGTTTGAACCTGAACAAATTTCAAATATTACATCATCAATTCATCAATCACTTTGCAAAAAATTTGTTTCTGTAAGTTTTTTTTTTATATCATATCTTTCAATTTAAAATATATTTTTTAGGAAATTCATGACTTTGATTCAATTTTAGTTTGGACTTCAATTGCATCTCAAAATTCATTGTCTGAGCTTCAAGATATGGTTTCTTCAGAAATTGCTAGCAAATTTTATTTTAAATGGCAGCAACTATTTCCAGAAAATGTAAGTTAATTTAAATTTTGTATAAATTTATAATTTCGTTTTTAGGCAAGAAATGTCGATAATGCAATGTTTCGTCATATTTTTGGCACTGAAGATCGTCCACATCATTTTTTTGAAATGATTGAACAAATTTTTTGTGATTCTCTTTGTACTAATGTAATTTTGCAATAATTTTATTTTAAAGGGATACAAATAAATAATTTATCATGTTTCAAGAATTTATTATCAGTGAAAAAATATCGGTTGTTTTTTAACGCCTGTAACTATATTTTTTATATTTTTGGATAGTAATACAATAGCTTAAAATATAAATATTCTGAGATTACTATCAATGAGATAGTAACAAAAATTTTCGTGAATGAACTTTTTGGTGGTACTATCGTACTTTGTCATGGTGGAAGAAGAAGAAATTTTTTAAGGGGTTGTGGTGCAACACTATGAAAAATATTTTAAATTTCAATCAAAACTTTGTTAATGAATGAAAAAGATTTAAAGATTAACATTTGCAGCTTTTTTTAATAAATAGACCACATTTTTTTTGCGTTGTTTCGAAGTTTTACATCATTTATTAATCGAATGTTCATTAAATATTAAAATTTTAATTTTAAATAAGGTAAAATTATTTTCAACCCTTTGTTTAAAGCTTTTTCAATGAATTTATTAAAATATCTTTACAATAAATTTTTTAAATTTTTCTATAATTTGTCAATGAAAAAATTCCCCCACATGTGTTGAAATACTTTTTTGATCTCTCACCACTTGGCAATATAAAAAAAATAAAAGTTTAAAAATCAATCAGCCGCCTTTTTTATCTCTTTTCCCTGACGTTCGAGATATATCCTCAAAGAGATCACCCCTTTTTTTAACATTTGCTTTTGCTTTGAGGGCAAGTGACTGATTGCTGTTGCAACAACATTCAGTCAGTCACTTGCCCCAGACAACTTTTGTTGTTGTTCTTTCTTCTTGTTTTTTTGTGTTCGATTATGTTATATTTTTTAGGCGCTGGTTTTTTCTGTTGACAAATTGTCGATTGCTAATAAATGAATAATATTATTAACAGTTTTGAACGTATTTTTTTTCCATTTATAAGTAATTTCCAATTGAAAAATTGTTTAAAACATAGAAAGTTTAGAATTTGTAGCGTTTTAACACTTTTGTCGAAATTGATAATTTGAAATTGAAAAATTATTTTTAATTGATTTAATTAAAAAATGAAGTATTTTTATTTTTAGGACTGTGTTTAATAATTTTGCATTTAATTTAATTTTGACTCAATTTTTTTATAATAAATTTGCTATAATTTTCATGACATTTTTTTACTGTAACTATTTTTAAAAAAAAATATAACCTTTTCAAAAAAGCACCCAATGGCATTTTTCTGTTATAAAATTAGCCCATAATCAATCACATTTTTTATTTTTTAAAAAACATATGATTCATTGATTTTTATTCCGTTCTTCGATTGCCGATCCCGTGGAGTGTTCTTTTTAAAATCCATTTCAAAGATTGCTGCAGCTTTTTTAAATCTTTCTTTTTATAACGTTTTTTTAATTGTTTTTATTATTTTAAGTTAAATAAAAAATGCCAACATTAATTCAAGAATTTTATGATGAAATTTGTTGTGAACTTTTAAATGGTAAACAATATGATGCAAAGGCTGTATATACTTTTGCGTTATCAGGAAAAGAGAATTGGGATGCATTGGAGAGATATTGTTCAACAATAAAATCGTTATGTTTAATTGATTTTTGTAATGAAAATGCTGATTCTGTAAGAAATTTTTTTGGGGATACAAAGGGAAAGGGGATCAGTATGACAAAGCGTGATAGTAACAGGGACGTAAGGGTGAAACACAAGGCGCACGTGCCCGCTCCGAAAATGATAAAATTCTTTGATCTTTGAAAGCGGCTCAAAAACGTGCCCCCTCCGAAATGTTTTTGCCCCCCCCCCCCAAAAAAAATAATTCCTAGTGACGTTCTTGGATTAAAAAATTTTAAAAAAAAGATTTACTTTTGATAGTAACCTTACGTTAAAAAATTAATTTACTTTTTGTTACTATCACACTGATAGTAACCATAAAAATTCATTTTTACTTTTTTTGTTACTATCCAAAAATTGCGTGAAATAAAAAAAGAACAAAATTTCAAAAAAAATTAAATAAAAGTAAGAAAGACGCCAATTTTTGTGTCAGTCTATTTTGAGTTTTTTAAAATCCAAACATCTCGAATGTCATCTTACTGAAATAACTTTAAACTAATAATATTTTTTGTCTCAACAAATTTTTTTCCAAATTCTCGGGATTTCAAAATTTGAGTAGCCTGTTTTAAACTAAAAAGTGTCAAATGTCAAAAGTTTGTTAAATCTTTCCCTTTTTTCAGAGAACAATTGGAAATAAAATTCTCAAATTTCAAGTTGAACGTTTAATTGATTTACTTGGAAATTCTCTTGAATCCTTGGATATCCCATATATTTTAAGTGACAATTATAGTACATTTGTTGAAAGATTTATTGATACAATTTGTGAAGCACAAAGTTTGTTTCACTTTTTAAATCATATTTTTTATAACTTTTAAAATAAATTTCAGAACTTGTTGAACTTTCAACAGATACGGTATCAATTTTAACACAAATTACAAATAAATGTTCAAAATCTTTAAAAAGGATAAAAACTCGTTGCTATGCTTTACCTTCCGAGCCTCCAAGGGATTTATATTTGGATTCACTGGATTTACAAGTTCATAATGTTCATTCCTTAAAAGAAATCCTTGAAAAATGTTATCGAACAAAAAGTTTAACGTTGGATTTATTCAATAATTTATCTTGCAGTGATTTGGTCAATCATTTTGATGGTGTTCAAAAGTAAGAGATTTTTGAAAATTGCCGCCCGTCATAGGTGGGAATAAAAAAAAAGGAGGGGGCCCCCATGAAGCACCTGTTGAGATTGAATAATAATCGCTGCTGCTTTGGAGGAGAGCAAAAAATCTTCTATTTTTAAATTCTTTGTTGCAATATTGTTTTTTTGGAATGTTTCACAAATGAGTAATTTTAGGACAGATTTATTTTATCAACAGTTGTCAGAAAAAAATAAATATTTGGAAACATAAGTTATGGATATAGGATATCTCAAAAAGCGATAAGGATGACAAATATTTCGGCATTTGTTAATTTTTGGAGTGTAAAAAAGTTTTTAAATTCACCTCAAACAAAATTTTTTATAATTGAACCTGAAACTCAGGCAAAAAAGCATTGCTTTTTTGCTTTCAATTTTGGCAAAGAAAAGAGTTAAAAACACAAAGTTGTTTTCCTTGATTTTCAAGAACAGTTATAAAAAAAGTTAAGTGAAGAAACTTTTTTTTGACACAGACAAAAATAAAAATCGTGTTCAGACAATTACCTAAAAATTTGCACACTGTAATCCAAAGACTTTTTGCATAAATTCAATTTTACTTAATTTTTCTTTTTCAGTCCACACTTTTATGCTTTACGACATTTAAAGCTATGTTTAACAGATAAATATCGACTATATTTTACTTCAATGCATAAAATTTTTGAATGTTGTGCTGCTTTTCCATCCCTTGAATCTTTTGATCTCGTTGTAAAAGATTTTAAAGGAATTTCATATCCACCTGTCAGTGAAATCGTTGCAGAATTTTATAATCTTTGTGAAATACTTTCTGCAAGAAATTACAAATTTAAAATACATTTTACATGGCAAATTTTTCTTAAAATGGTTTGTTTTTTTTTCACTCCTTTTTTTTTAAATTCCAAAAACAATAATTTTAGGATAAATTGTTTAAACAAATGAAAGGTGAATTTGATGGATTTGAATTATCATCGGATAATATGATTTTACCAATTTATACGAAATCCGTTTCTTTAACTTCAATAAAAACGGCAATATTGAAATTCAAATTTTATTAAATAGAGTTTTTGCATGTAATAAATAACAATTACTTGATATTCATGAAATAATGGATTTTGTAATTCAATGTTTTAATGATAAATCTTGATTACTCTTTTTGTTGTTTATGGTTTAAAAAGTGGTCCGCAATGATATGACAAAGTGTGATAGTAACGCTAAAAAATTGCTTTACTAAAATTTTTACTACTATCCCACTGATAGCAACCAAAAAATTTCTAGTTTACTTTTTTTTGTTACTATCAAAAATTACGTATTGTGAAATAAAAAAGACCAAAAAACAAATATTAGGTTGTTCTATATGTTCTTTTCATCAGATAAATGGTTTCCAAAGCACTCCAAATGAGGCATTTTACTTCGACTGAAAAAAAATGCGGGGAGCACTGGCGTTTGAGCACGTTTTTTTTGGTAGAATTATTTGGAATTAATTGAATTTCGAGCAACAATTAGTTAAAATTAGAATTAATTTAGTTTGTCGGAATTTGAAGTAATCGGAAACACTAAGTTTGGAATTTTGACAAAAATGCACAAAATCAACACTACCCACAATTTTTAAAGTGGCCCAAAATTTTTGCGTATGCTCAAATCAAATTTTTCACGACTTTTTTGAAAAATAACATTTCATAAAAAAATGTATTCTTAAACGGAGGGATTAATAATAAAAACTTAGTAAATGTTTATTAATTCAATTCTTAAAAAACTTGCAAAACTTTTTATCGCTGTAATATAACACGTGAAAAACAAAAACTATTTTGAACTTGTCAAAAAAACGTCGATGAATGCTTAAATTGGAAATTTCCATTTGCAAAAACAGCATTGTCTTAAAAAAAGACCAAAAAGTGGAAAAATGTTTTCCAATTTAAGCATTCATTTAAAAAAAGACAAAAAGGTGGAAAAAACTTTTCCATTTTAAGCATTCAAAAATAAAAAGACCAAAAAGTGGAAAAAACTTTTCCATTTTAAGCATTCATTTAAAAAAAGATAAAAACGTGGAAAAAACTTTTCCATTTTAAGCATTGGTTGAAAAAAGACCAAAAAGTGGAAAAAACTTTTCCATTTTAAGCATTGGTTGAAAAAAAGACCAAAAAGTGGAAAAAACTTTTCCAATTTAAGCATTCATCAGAGAAAAAACGAAAAAACACAAACATTTCCAAAAATGCATCATCAAAAAATGGAAATGCACATTTCCAAAAATGCATCATCAAAAAATGGAAATGACCATTTCCAAAAATGCATCATCAAAAATTGGAAATGCACATTTCCAAAAATGCATCATCAAAAAATGGAAACGCACATTTCCAAAAATGCATCATCAAAAAATGGAAATGCACATTTCCAAAAAAGCATCATCAAAAAATGGAAATGCACATTTCCAAAAATGCATCATCAAAAAATGGAAATGACCATTTCCAAAAAAGCATGATCAAAAAATGGAAATGACCATTTCCAAAAATGCATCATCAAAAAATGGAAATGACCATTTCCAAAAATGCATCATCAAAAAATGGAAATGCACATTTCCAAAAATGCATCATCAAAAAATGGAAATGCACATTTCCAAAAATGCATCATCAAAAAATGGAAATGACCATTTCCAAAAATGCATCATCAAAAAATGGAAATCGAAAAAAAAAAAAAAACAAACTAGCAACTACTTTAACAACAAAAAAATTTAGATTCATTTACGAATTGTACAAGTTCTTTTTGGTATGTCTGTTGTAATTGGATTTTCAGACGGAACCTAAAAGATGTGTAAAAATATATGTGAACAAAAGAACGTTTACCTTTCGTTTACGAGTTTTCTTTGGTTTAGAAGATGAAGGTTGTTCAAGAGCTTCCACTCTAACGATTCCATGAGAATTTTCTGCTGCATCATCTATCAAACTTGCATCTTCTGTGACACCTACAGCAACACGATTAACAGAAGTAGGTTCTTGAGTCGAAGCAGGAGACCTTGCAACATTATGAAAATCAGAAATTAACTGTGTTTCTGGACTAACGACTTCAGGTTCATGTTCATGTCCATTAATAGTAATAATTGATCTAGCAACATTTCTGCTACTCATCTAAAAAATCAGGGATAAATTTATATATAAATTAACAAGCTAAACTGACCTTTACAAACTAGCAACGATGATTGAACGACAATAAAGAAGAGCAAAATGTTTAGAAGCAAAAGTGAACCTGAAAAAACAACGCAATATTTGATACAGAAAAACGTATGAAGCAAAACAGAAATCACGAGTAAAAATAATAAAAAAAATTAAAAATAATACTGAAACTTAACAACAGATTAAATAATTGCTGCAAAAAAAAGGGAAGAAAATCGACTAAGTTTTTTTACCGCCAAAAAAAAGAAGAAAAAAATTTAACGAAAAAAATCGTTTAAGTTTTTTATACCGCTAAAAAATAGAAAGAAAAAAATTTGGTTATTAATTCTTGAAACGAAAATGTTTCTCAATTTTTATATCTTTCAAAGCAAAAAATACACACGAAAGTACCTCTCATTTTTATATAAAAAAAAGTAATAATTCCGCGATATTACTTTAATTTTATATTTTTTGTTGTTAATAATTTACCAAGCTTGTTTTTGTACTAATTACAGCACTTTTTTAGCTGTTTAATAATAAAACATTATTCTTTCAAGAAGTTCTTTTATTCTTTATAAATTTGTTGCTAGATTGTTGTTTTTCATCAGCGGTTTGTTTTTTATATTACTTTATCTTTACTTTAATGATTACTTTTTTAGATGGCTGATCAAAGACTCCATCAGTTTAACACTGGTGTACAACTTATTTATGAATCTTGCGAAAGTTCATACTGGTTTTTATATGAACAAATCAGAAATGTCGCAGAAGGTTGGAAAAATCTTCCGTTGCCAGGTGGTGATGATATTGAACATCCCGATCCTCACAATGATACCACAGTAAGCATTTACATTTTTTAATAAATTTTACGTGTTTAATTTTGCCTTTTATAGATTGGTCATACAAGTATAACAGATTTTGTTGCATCAAATATTTTAATGTCTGGAGACAAGTTGCAAGCTTATAGACAATTGTATGATAAGCTTGAACATGTCCTTCAGAATCATGGAGTATCATTGCGATTAATTGGTTCTTTGTTGCAAGATACAGCATTAACCGGATCTGATCTTGACATCGTTGTTGTTCCAAAAGTTGGCATTGATATCAGTTTGTTAACTGATTTATTGCCTGTACTGCAACGACAAAAAGAATATTTAAATATAAATGGTAATGTTTATTTTCGAAGAGGACGTGTGAGTTTGTTCGATTAGTAAATATTATAACCTGTAAAAGTTTTTATTTTGTTGCAAGCTGGTGGAAATATGAAGTTGCAAGTTGATCTTAGTATGGCTGGAGTTGGACAACTTTCATTGTCGTGCGGTCATTTCATTAAAAAAGTCCTTTATGGTCATTCAAATATCGAAAAACTTCCACTGAATAAAATCATTACTCCTGCAAGTTTTGAAATTATTTTGATCAATGTTGCCAGCTT
Source organism: Panagrolaimus sp. PS1159 (assembly GCA_963922195.1). Taxonomy (NCBI): domain Eukaryota; kingdom Metazoa; phylum Nematoda; class Chromadorea; order Rhabditida; family Panagrolaimidae; genus Panagrolaimus; species Panagrolaimus sp. PS1159. The sequence continues at coordinate 1,158,137 of CAWUHW010000008.1, forward strand.
TCTAAATTTCGAAAGCGATAAATTTGTTGTGCTGCTTCCTCCATGTTCAGGTTAACTTTATTTTTTAAAAGTATTATTATTTTGGTGAATTTAGCTCTTGATCAATTACACAAATCTTTCTCTATGTTTAAATCTGCTTCCATCATCACATTCGTCTTATTTTCACCTGAACAACGAGAAATAATTATGTCAATGATGCAAGATTCCGAAAAGCCCTCTGATACATCTTTAAGTTTATGTTCCTTAAATGCTGTTCCATCACCTGCAACCGAAAGTCAATCTGGTTCTCCTTTTTCTTAAGTTTGTTTTTATATTATATTTTTGGTTTTTTTGTTATTAAATTAGTTGCTAGTTTGTTCAGCTTTAAACGTTAAAACAATAGTTAATCTTTTTCGATTTCCATTTTTTGATGATGCATTTTTGGAAATGGTCATTTCCATTTTTTGATGATGCATTTTTGGAAATGGTCATTTCCATTTTTTGATGATGCATTTTTGGAAATGGTCATTTCCATTTTTTGATGATGCATTTTTGGAAATGTGCATTTCCATTTTTTGATCATGCTTTTTTGGAAATGTGCATTTCCATTTTTTGATGATGCATTTTTGGAAATGTGCATTTCCATTTTTTGATGATGCATTTTTGGAAATGTGCATTTCCATTTTTTGATGATGCATTTTTGGAAATGGTCATTTCCATTTTTTGATCATGCTTTTTTGGAAATGTGCATTTCCATTTTTTGATGATGCTTTTTTGGAAATGTGCATTTCCATTTTTTGATGATGCATTTTTGGAAATGGTCATTTCCATTTTTTGATGATGCATTTTTTTTTTTTTTTTTTTTTAAACAAAAATTTAAAAAATTTGCAAAATTTAATTATCGAAAATTTAATTCAAAAAATCAAATGCTTTTGCTAGAAAAATTAAGTTTTAAACTTACTCCGTTATTTTGCTTGTTTAAAATTTTTTTATTTAACATTTCATATCACTTTTGTTTATTTTAACTAAAGTTTTAAAAGTTTTAAACTTTATTTCTACATACATATATATATATTAATATATAATCAAATTAACTACAATTTTATTCTTTCTTAAATAATAATAATACGGTAAAAAATAGTAAAATACATAGGAAAATTATAAAAAAGTATATCATTTGAAAAACTATTATTGGCAGGCAAGATTTTTTTTAAAAAATAGTAATAAATTTTTGAAAATTGTATTATATCGTTCTTTACAGCTTTTTGCACAATCATCTGTTATTTAATTTTTGTTTTGTTAAAATTTTTTAATTGAATATCATAAATTTGCCATCAAAAAGAAAATCTTTACATTAAAAAATCAGAAAAAATTTTTGGAAAAAAAAGTTGAACAAGAAACTGAAATCTCTTGACACGAAAAAATTTAAAAACAGTGAAAATCTCTGTGAAGTCACAGTGAAGAAAACAGTGAAAGAGATTGTTCACTGTTTTGCATAATAGAGATTTTTCACTTTCACTTTTTTTCTCTATTGTTGCTTTTAGAGATCACTCTCTTTTCACAGTGATTTGAACAGCACTGCCCATATCCATTTGCATTCATTCCATATTGATAGGAGTTTTGTCCAGAATATGGATATTGCTGTGAATTTAAATTATTTAAAGAATATTGTAATTGTTGCTGTTGTTGATATTGATTTGAATTGCTACTGTAACCATTGTACTGGGCATCAATACAAAATAATGAAAGCAAAATTAGAAGAAATTTAAAAACCAACATTTTTTGTAAAAGTAGTAACAAAATATTTATTTCGTTTTTTACATTTGAAAACTTTTATTGTTTTTCAAGTTTGTTGACTTTTGAAACCTCTGAACTTCAACTCGAATGATCAGATGCAATAGTTTAAAACATTCAATGGTCGGATATAAAAATAGAAATTAGTTGATTTACTCGAGTGCTTATGTAAACAGTTAAAGCTCAAAAATTTTCACATTTTTAACAAACAAGTTTAAAAAACCGGAGAAATTATATTTGTGTGTTTCAAAAATGGCTGTCAAATCGGTGTAGAATGAAATATAATTGTTTATTTGTATAATACTGCAGTTAATATTACTAAAATAAATACACAAAATTTAGCAACATTTTTTCACGGATGATAAAAAAATGAATTTACAAGGTGGAATAATAATTTATTGTTTTTTTTTCTTTCGTGATTTATACCAAATCGTTATATCGGATTTCACATGATTTTTCACTCAAAAGTATAAGTGCATGTTGATTGAACAACAAAAATAAATATATTGTTTTTCCAAGAAACATCAGTTTAATATTTTCCCGTTTCTCAATTTTTTGATTACATGTTTTTGACAAGGTGTTCCCCAATGCTATGACAAAGTGTGATAGTAACACCAAAAATTAATTTATTAAAATTTTGTTATTAGGGGCTATCAAGATATCTCGCAAAGACGGGGGGAGGGGGGTTAGCCAAGTATCATGCCGCTTTGACTTTGTCGCCAACATCCTTCGATGTTTTATCACGTACCGGGGGAGGGGAGTAAAAAATTAGGAAATTTGTATCTCGAGATATCTGGATGGCCCCTTATCTCTTTAACAGTAACCATAATATTTGCATTCCTCGTTTCTTTGTTACTATCAAAAAGTTTTTAATCTCACTAATTTAATTTTTTTCTCTCTTCAGTTTTCTTGGAGAACCAAGTAAAAAAATCATTTGCTTTCAGCAAAACTAATATCAACAAAACTAATATAATATAATTTTTGCGTTTTAAAGCAAAATGAGTGGACAAAAATTGTAAAAGATTTTACAACATAGAATGAATCGAATCGATTGAACGAGCAATCGATTCGATTCATTTATTTTCTTATTTTCTTTCATGAGTTATAACAAACAAAAACCAATTAACAAAATTGAAATATTATATCATTAGTAGGATATTAATTATAGAAAACGCAGAAAATTGAATAAGAAATTAAAAATATTGCAGAATGGACGCAAAGATTAACAAAAAGCTTATACCAATTTATTTTAAAGATACCAATTACTTAAAATTAATTCAAAATTGCTTTAATAAAAAATGATGTCATAAAAGTATATGCAATTGAATAAATTGTTCTGCGAGCTAGTCGACCTTCAGAACCAAAAATATCACGGATTCTATCATCCTAGAAATCAAAATATGAATTTTTGTAAAAAATTTTACAATTAACTTACATTTAAAAAAAAATTGTATCCATCCATTTATGATAATGTTTATTTGCAATTACGGTACAAATCATATCCAAAAGATGAAACAAACGATGATGGGCTGCAATTCGAAGCCATAGCAAAATTAAATCAAAATTAGCGTTTTCCTAAAATATAAATATTAAAAATTAATAAAATTCGGTAAAAATCTTACTTCAGCAAATTTTTGACAAAGTGATTTATGAATTGATTCTTTAATGTCAAATTCATTTTCAAGTACAAAGAAATCAATTGCTTTCAAAAGACGTTGTGCATAATCAATATCAAAAGATTTTGGCATTTTGAAACATAGAGAATGAAGATAAAGGATTACAGGTTTAACAACATCGATTTTATGTTCACAAATAAATTCATTTTCTTTTGATTCTTTAAAATGAGTGTGCATAAATTTGCTGGAAACATTTAAAACCATTTTTAAAGCTGGCATTAATTGACCATCAGAACACTTGATTAAATAATCACTAAAAAAAGCTATGTTTGTAAACTAATAACAATAAGCGTCAACTTTTTTTTGCTGTAATATTTTTTAAATAATACATGAGCTAAGAATAAAATACTTACCTATCTTTCAAAAATTCAAACCTAAAATCTTTTTCGAAATTTTCTGGATATTCAGCACATTTTTTCTTATTCAAAGGATGTGAAGGAAGATCAAATGGACGATAAAAAATTTTTGCAGGTATAATTATTTCAACAAAGACAACAATTTTTGCTACTATTTCTTTTTGATATTCATCATCAAATCTTGCCATAAATCCATCAGGGGCATTAAATTCGACATCATCATCATCATCGTCATCATCAGGATCAGATATTGCAAAAACTTTTGGAGATGCATCTAAAAATATACTTTGGAATTATCCATAAATCATATGACCAAAAAATCTTGACTTTCAGGCCAAACATCAGAGTTAATAACAAATTGGCAGATCTCTGCCCCGCTCTTCCCCCTTTACATGGTCACGTAATTCCTGGAAGTTCATTTCTTTCAAACAAATATATAAAAAGTAACTTACATAATTTATTTTGCATTTCATTATCAGAATATAAATTATAAGAAACATTGCAAGTTACATTCCATAAATAATCTATAGAAGGAGAAATAGAAAAATCTTCATTTGTTAATTGCAATTGCCATTTAAAAGCACTAACATTATAAGATGTAATCATCAGTACTTCACGTTTATATGGACGACGACCTTCATTAATTTCATTTAATGGTGGAATTCCTATAACCAATGGAAAAATAAAAGCGATTTTATCATTTTTAGGATCATCTTCATTCATTCGTTTTTCATAGTATAGCGACATTTTTTTTGAAGTGAAGAGAAGAAAATGTTTATTTGTGCTGATAAAATAGTGAAATGCAACGAATAAAAAAGTGACGCTTTATGCAAATTTTTATTTTTATTGTTCTAATTTTTTTTACGATTTAAACCAGCCCCGTATTCAGGGGGGGGGGCACTTGGGGCACGTTGGCGCTTGCGGCAAAACATCAAAGGGGTGCCCCCCCCCTCCCCCCCTGAAAAAAATTCCTGGATACGGCACTGATTTTAACGACGTCATTTTGTTGCTTAATTTTGTGGGACAGTAAAAAATCTTTTTATTTTTTATTAATTTAAACTTTGATAAAAAAAGCATTCGATTTTAGAAATTTAGAAAAAAACAGTTAATTCCCGGAATTAAATTTTATGAATCAGAAGAAAACGGAGACTTTGTTTAAAATTTGAAAGAATCTACTTTTTCGTTTTCAGAACCTTCTTCATGCGAATTAACTTCTTTGAAGTCATAATCTGGTGGAGGAATTCCTTTTGGTGGGTATGATTCAAATCCGCTATAATTTGGGCCAACAATAATATTGTTTATTGTTGTTGAAGGTTTAGGCTGAAGGGGTATTGTGCCAATTATAATTGGTATTGCAGCTGTTGCACCACTTGAAAATAGTGCATTTGTATGAACTTTAATCTAAAACATATATGAGATTACTGTATACAGCAAATATCAAAAATATTGTACTCACAAATACACGATACTGTAACTTTATAATATCACAATGATCCAAGCTTGGTGGGATTGATGAAATTTTAATGTCACGAATGAATACTGTATTTTGAGACATTTCTACCTGAAAGTTTTTTTAGTTAATATTAAATGTGCCTGAAATATACCGGTAATCGAATATCTTCAACACAATATTTTTTTGAAAATTCTTTTGACATTGTATGCTTAGAAAAAACACTTTCATCTGTTGCAGTAAAAATATATGTAGCATAAATACCAGATTCTACTGATTTTATTTCAGTCTTAGATTCATTTTCAATTGACACATGTAATGAAATATTTTCACCACAAACATAGCCCATTTTTGGCATTTTCAACTGAAAAATATATTTATTTATGTTCCAAACATGTTCGTAATGCTATGTCAAAGTTTGTAAATTTTCGAAAATTTTTGTTACTATCCAAAATTTGCGATATTTGTATGAAATAAATCAGAAATTATTCCAAAAAATCCATTTTTTTTATGAAAACTTTTTTGGAATTCTATGCATCGACTTTGATTTTTTTTCTGTGACTGTGCATTTAACAAACTTTGGCAGATAATATTAATATTCCCTTTTTAACAACATGCAAAAACAAAAACATACAGTAATCTTTACAGCTTTTGAAGAAAATGCCCCTGATTTTTCTAAATAATTTATTACAGGCTCTGCCAATTGACTATCAACATTCAAATCAATAAATGGAAAAACAGAAAATTCAAGCATAACACTTTTATCAAATAACCATGGAACATTGATATTTGCTTTAATAAAATATCGAATATTTCCATATTCTTCAGTAATATTTTTTGGTGCATTAATTGGAATTTTAAATTTAAAGGGAAATTGATAATTTCCAGCTGGAATTTTGTTTGAACCATTTTTGCATTCCCATAAAATGAATTCTTCTTGAATGTAAAATTGCGTTGAAGAATAATGATATGTATGTTTTCCGCGTTGATGATGAAATTTTGCTTTTGCTCGTCCAATAATTGATACATTAATTTTTCGAGCTTTTGATGGCTTTTCAGTTTTTAGATGAACGATTCCATGAACTTCAGAATCAGCATAAAAAACATTTTTTGCAGAAATCAACGAAATTTTAAAATCTTCCATTTTTAGTATTAAATAGAAAACAGAATAATTTAATTTTACAAGATCTCAATGTTTAAAAATATTACACATGAGAAAATACAAAAATTTCACATCAGTTTTTTTTTAAATTTAAGACGACGAAATAAAATTTAAAAAAAAATAAGGCAGTTTTTTTTATTCTTTCAAAGAAAAGGCAACTGAAACTATGACAACAAATGAATTGCTTCCGTGAAAATATTAAACATAAATAGTTTTAAGAAACTGATAATTTTTTTATAGTTGTTAAACAAGTTTTTTAACGTGTAAAAAAACCATAAAAATGTAATGTTTGGACTTTACAGTAATTTTGTTAATCATTGGCAAACGTGTTTGGTACTTACTATTAAATAATATTTTTGGTGGTTTAAATGTGTCATAAAAAATTTAATTTCATTGATACAAATTAGAGGCAAGACATACAACAAAAAATTTTTGGTTTTTTGTTTTTTACAAATTTACAAATTTATCAAAAATGGTGTTAAATTTTTTTTAAAAATTCTAAAACATGTTTTTTATTTCGTAAAACCAATTTTTAGATTCAAAACATAATAACTTTTTATTATTCATAAACGAAATTACATAAAAAAAATAATAGCAGTTTTTAAAAAAACTTCAAAAGTCGAAAAATACAAAAATGAGGATAATCCATTAAAAATAATTTAAATAAATGTTACACAAAGTTAAGAAAAATAAATATTATATATAAGTAATTTTTTACATCATTCCTGCCTTTTGCAGATTCTTTTGAATAATTGTATCAATTACAGACGAAATAACCAATTGTACTTGATTTGTATCTGTTGCACATGTTTCATGCATACTTAAATTATAAATATTATTGCAATTTACCATTTTAAAAAGTAAAATTGAGAAACAAATAAAAGTGACAAAATTTCAAATTTTTCGCTTTCTTTATATCCATTTTTAAAAAGGATATAAAAAGAATTAAAAATGCCGTAAACAGAATTTTGCGCAGGGCTTAAAAAAATTTTCGTCATTCAAAAAATTGAATGCAGATGAAAAAAAATTAAAAAAATTAAAAAACTACGCAAATTCAAGAATTTTTAATAAAAATAAAAGATTTGTTTGCGTTAAAAAAAAGTAATGTTTAAAGTTTAACAAAATTTTGTATTCTTTTTTTAAAAATTCTAAATTTATATCTTCTGTGAAAAATGTTTTTAAAGTTCTTTAAAGGTTATTTACGGAAAATTATGGTAAATTTTAAAAAAGTGCAACTTACTAAATAGTCTTTTTATCTGGATGCATATTTAATTCACTAAATTTTAATTTAATAAATGCAACAGCTTCTTCGTAATTTTGTCCACCTTAAAAAATAAATTGTATATTTTACTTTTCAAAAATGTAAAATTTAAACCAACCTTCATAATCGGGAAAGCAAGTGGTAATATTAACTCTTTGAATTTTTTCCATAAACAAATCTTTTTTATTTAAAAAAAGAATCATCGCAGTTTGTAAAAACCATGAACTATTACAAATTGAACTAAATAATTGCATTGATTCAGTCATACGATTCTAAAAAATTGAAAGTCTTAAGTGGTTGCATAGTTGAGTGGTTCCGAGCGCTGGTTTAACAGGCGGTATGTCGCAGGCTCGAATTACATTTGACTTTGCAATTCCATCGTTAAAAAACTTACAGTTGTTTCATCTTCAAAAAGTACTTGATCATATTCACTTATGGCTGTAATGAAAATCTGAAAAATTGTTTGTTGGATTTTGAAAGGGATATATAAAAGCTTACAATTGATTCAACATTATCAAAACAGTGAATCCATTTTCGCCGTTCACTTCTTTGTCCACCAACGTCAAAAACTCTAAAATAATAATTTAAAGATGTTGATAATCAACTTTTTGAGATCATTTTTAAAAAGGTTCAAAAAGTTCTAACACGAAAATTTAGTTTGATTTTCGTGTTAAGAACTTCGCAAAAAAAAATTCAGAACATTTTGCTAAAACTTTGAAACTAACCGAAAATCTAAATCTTTTATTTTAAATTTAACTTCAACGACACCAGTTGTTGCAACTCTCGAATAAAGGATATCTTGTTCAGATGGCCGATATCCATGTTCATGAATCCTTGAAACAGAATCCAAAAAGCTAAAATTCTCAAATATATTAAAATCCATTCAAAATTCTAAAAACTAACTATTTTGCTGAATCATTTAACTGATATTCTGATCTCATATCATATGCTTTTCGGACATTTTTATCTGCCCATAAATTCATGCATGCATTTGCAACTTCATCGGTGAATGGTTGATTCTCATCACCATTATCAACAACTCGATATATAATTGTTTTATCACGTTCTCGATCACTATCTTCTAAAGGGACATGTAATATATTATCCATTGCACGTAAAATTGCTGCCATTGATGTTACGGTATTACTGTAAACAACTGCTTTCCTTTCTGCAATTTCTTCTTCCGAAAAACCATTTGAATGTAAAATTCTGTAAATGTTTTAAAACGAAATTATAAAATTAGTTCGTTTGAAGTTTTCCCTTAAGGGAGTGTTAATATGGTATTTTTGAAATACTGTAAAATAAATTATTTTTACATAAATAGCGCAATTTTTAAAACATATTTTTTGCATTAATTAAGGTTTTTTCAGACTATAAAAAATCTTTTGGACTCATTTCAAGATTAAAAACTAACAGCACAAAAAACTGTGTCAAAGATTAGAGTACCAAAAAGGCAAAGATTTTTTAATAAAATTGTAAAAAACTGTTGCAACATTTTTCTAAAATATTTCTGAATTTGCATCAAATATTCGTAAAATTTTAATGATTTTTTTTATAATTTAAATGTTGCTTTTAAGATTGACAAAATTTAACCAAATAAAATGTCACAAAAAAAAGTTAATTATCTAAAATTTTTCACATTCTTAATTTGAATATCTGTAATCTTCTCTCTCTCTCAATAATAATATTCTAATTAATTTATAGTCGTATTTTTTTAAAAAAAGTTAAAATGCTTTTTTACTTTGACGTAAAAATATTACGCAATTATTAAATAGTATTTAAAAAGAATGAATAAAATTTAAAATCTTTTAGAGATTAAATAAAGATTAAAAATATAAAAATGAGAGAGATAATCTTTTTATCTTATAAAATAAAATAACTTACTGCATTTGTTTGAGTACTGTAGATTTACCACATTCTCCAGCACCTAAAAAATAAATGAATTGATTAAAAGTGGGATGTGAAAAAATGATAATAAAAGTTGAAGCAAATTTTTGAAAATTAAAAATCTTACAACAGCTTTAGTCAAAATGGGGTATAACACTCATTAGAGGATCAAAAATTTGAAAAAAGATTCAGAATCCGACATTCAGAATCCGTCAGAATCCTAAGATCATAAGAATCATATAGAGGATCAAAAGAGGATCAAAAGGAGGTATAACACTCATTTGGGGATCAAAAATATTAGTACAGCCGGAAAAACTTATTATTAATTTTTTTTACCTATGTTTAAGTCTAAGAAAACTAAATTAAAGAGGGGGAAAAAAGGGCACAAATAATAACGATATGGCATACTTTTTAAAGCATAATAATTGATATTTTTGTAGTATGGCGTATATGGCGGTTTTAGAATTATTGTGTTTTTTATGTTTTTTCATGGGTTCAAAATTATCTGACGCAAACTTTTATAAAGAATTGGCTCTAAATTCTTTTGTGCAATGTTTGTAAATGCATGTCCAACAAATTTTTTTAGGTAAAAAATTTGAAATAATTGCATGTTTCAAAAATATATAAATAAAAACTTTAAAAATAGTATTCCAAAAGGTTACAGAACTTTTAAATTAACAACGACTTTTAACCTTTTCTCTTTTTATTAAAGCACAAAAATGGATATTTTAAATCCCAGAGAAATATAGAAAATATATTTCCCTTTGGGATTTCAAATATTCCAATAAGCCCACCGTATTTAAGGAAGTTTTAATTAAGCTTTATAGTTTATAGTTTGTCATCAAAAAGCTTTCTTAGTTTTTCGAAATCTACAAACTGTTCATTTAGACTCAATCCGATTATAGAACCAGATCTTTGCTAAAAATATAAAATTTTTTAAATGCTCTTTTTTCATATTTGTTTAGCACTAGTTAAATCTTAATCAAAAATCAAAACTTCACAGACATTTTCAACAAAAATTATTAAAATTAAAAAAACTTACCAAGTAATAAAAGTTTTATAATTGCTGAGCTTGCTCTTTTATCTTGATTTAATTGTTTTTCAATTGCTTTACTCTTTTGTTGCTGTTCTCGGGCTTCTTCCGTTTGGCAGGAGCTCATTAAACCTCCCATCTTTGTTTTCTTCTTTGTTTTTTTTTTATCAAAATTGATTATATCATTGATTTGAAAAAATATGTATTAATAAATATTAATCAATTAAGTGATAAAAAAGAAAACAGGAAGTCGTTTGTAAGAAAAATGATACCAAGAAAAAATGTAAATTTATATTACTTGAAAAATTTCACCTGTAAAAAAAAGAAAAGTTATATTAAAATACATTTGTGAATTGCGTATGTTTGAATTAATTATTATGTAATAAAAATACATGTTTTCAAATGGGATAAACATCTGCGATAAAAATAAAAAAAAGTGACAAAAAGAATTGGTAATCAATAATAACTAGGGCAAGGAATTGAAGTTTAAGGCATTGGGATGTTGGCAAAAAATTAGTATGAAAAAAAAGTCGTAATCAAACGTGTTGGGAAATTGCCTGTTGCGCATTTCAAAACAGTATTAATTTATTGTCTCAAATTTGTTTTAGAAACAAACGTAAAGGAAGCTGAAGTTTTAATGAAAAAAAAAATTACATCAAAAAATGGTAAATGGTATCAAAAGCCATTTATATTTTATAAAACTTAAATTCATATTATTTAAACAAGCAAAATTATTAAGAAAGTGAAATTTAAATTTTACAAATTACTCTAAGGTTTACAGATTGGCTCAAAAGTCTTACTCAAAAGAGAAGAAATCACTTTTTAAAATGCGTTCTCCGAAAAATGGGCTATATAATTCAAATTCAAAATCCCATGTTCTTTCTTAAACAAAAAAATTATACAATTTTTAAGTCTTTGCTAAAAATAAACTGTTTCTCAAAAACAAACTTGTAAAACAAAAACGGCCATTAAAAATTTAAAAATAAAAATCGCGCAAAATAAATGCAAAAAAGCAACCGTTTAATAAATGCAAAGAGAAATTAACTTATTTTTTTAGCTGACACGCTTCTTTTTTACCCAACTTTAATTTTAACAAAATGAAGGAGAAAAAGAAAGATTATGGTAACATACAAAATACTTAATTCAAAAAAGAAAAAAATGAAAGCATTTAATTTATTTCAATTTTTTTTTATCCCAAAACCTCGTGGCATTTCTCTGCCACGCAAAAGAGGACTTTGGCTTGAATGCTTGAATATTGAAAAAAAAGTAAAAACTAGGTAAGTAAGAAAGTAATCACCCTTAGCGACTGACTGGACTGGACTGCCATCGGATTTAAAGCTTCTGTCTCTCTTTTTTTTTTTGAAGTTTATAATTTATGGCGCTTTCTTTAAGGCTAGCGTGTGAAGAAAATGTGAGAAAAAGTAAGGTAAAAAAGGATGAAAGTAATATTTATTAAATGCGCACACACCTGGAAAAGCACATAAAAATTAACGAAGAGAAAAAAAAAGTAAAAGTAAAATGAAAATTGGTAGTTTAACACGATTTTGTTTTTATTATTTTTTTAAAATCAAATTTATGTTTTTACCATTTCCGTCGTATCTTTCTTAGAAATTCTTAAGTGTTTTTTATACTTTTATGAGATAGTTCTGTTTTATTATTGCTTTTTTAAAGTATACATTAAATAAAAAGGTAAAAAAATAATTTTACAGAAATTAGACAGTAAAATAAAAAGTTAGCAAAAAAATGTTTTAAAATTATTTATGGTAAAACATCTGTAACACTTTTATTACTACTGGTAAAAAAAATATTTGTATTAATATTTCAATGAGTTTGAAACAGAATTTGAAACAACTTTGTTAAAACGGAAGAAAAATTTTAAAATAAAAATTTCAGAATTAAAATTTTAACTTTTAATTAAAAGCTAAAATTCTGAAATTCATTGAGACGTTTTATGATTCCCAGAAGAATTTTGTTTTTAATTTAAAATTTTTAAATGTGGATATAATTTTGAAAAAAAATTTCATAACAGCCTGACTGGTCAGCATTAATTAATTCTACCTTTGTCAGATTTGTAACTATTCAACCGAGAAACAATTGTACTTACACGTGCATATTTGAATATTATATAATGTGATGAGTACGAATACCACACCTTTCCAAAAAAAAATTAATTATGCACTATTATTTATGTTTTTACTTACGCTGTATATTTTTCGATACAAGAGTATCAAAATTGAAAATTAAGAAACTCTGCACAAAATATAATGTAGAGTTTTTAGAATCCCACATAAAAGAAAAGTCCAACAAAATCGAGCACTTTTATTTTTTCCATTAATCAAAAAAACTCTAAAAATGGAAGCACAATTTTTATACAAAAATTTAACCTTTTACCCCATATTTTCTAAGAAAATACAACCTTAAATCATCCCCTACGTTTTTAAGAAAATTATAAACAAAATAACTTAAAATACAAAAAAAAACTCTTACAACGAAAACAGAAAACAGTAATAATTAATTTTTTTTCGTTTCTTTAACTCTTCGGGGGGATTTCTCTTTTTTATTAAACAACTTTCAAAGTGTAAAATGTAAATTATACCCCTTTGGGAAATGTGGGATGCTACACTTTTTACATACACCTTTTTGATTTTTGGAATTATTTTAGGTAAAAAAAAGTAAAAACGAAAGAAACAAAAATTCAAAAGATTTCTATCCACTCGAATCTGTCTTTTCATAAAAATTGTGGATAATCATCCCTTCTATTATATATGTTTCCCCTCTCAAATGCCGTTTTTATCAAAAAACAATAATTTTTAATTCTTTGAAAAAAATATAAAAATGAATGCTTTTTGTTTCAAAAGATTTTTTTTATTTTTTACGTTTCTGTCTGACACTTCTTTTCAAAAATTTTTCAAAAAAGCAAAAAAATTCAAAAGAATATATTTATTAATTCCCGACTTTAGCCATTTTTCTTTCTTTTCTCAATCATAAATTTTCAAGCTTTTCTTCGGGCATTCAAAAAAAATACCGAAAACTGACAGTTTTTACTCCGGAAATTTGTAATTATTGGGATGAAAAAAAGAGGAAAAATCCGACACAAAAAAAGAAGAGTTTAATTTATGCATAAAATTAAAAAGTGGAAATTGAAAAAAATGATGATTCAATAACTGCAAAAAAATTATAACTGAAAAACGGAAATTTTAACAAAAAACGAAAATCAAGTTTTCTCCCACACACAAAACACATGCAAATACTTTTCGTTTCAAGAGTTGTTTCAAAATCGGTAACAAAATTACTAGCAAAAAAAGAGAGCAAAAGGTTGTAAAAAAATTTTATTTTGCTAGAAACAATTCAATTAATTTTAAAACAAAAAAGGAAAAAAAAGAAAAGAGTTAAATTAATTTAACTCAAAAACTGAAAAAGTAAAAAAGAGGGGGGTACTTTGGAATTATTTGTAAGCAATTTTTTTATTTAAACTTTCTTTTTTCCGGTTGAATTTCTCACAAATTTTTTAAAAGGTTGCAATGAAAAAAGAAGTTGTGAGTAATTGTTAAATAAAAAAATGTGAAAGGTCACACATTTCCCAAAAGTTTAAGCATAAAAGTGCAAAATAAAATTGGTAAAATTTTTGAAAAAAAACTTGATTGTAAACAAGTAACAATTTTCACAAATAGAAAGTTTTTGAAACAAACTAAAAAAATTGATAAAAAACGATGAATTTGAGTTGGTAAAAAAGCATATAAATTACCATTCAAATTTCGAAAACTTTAAAAATTGTGAAAACCAAATTGTGCCAAAAATTAAGATTTTTAAATATCTGTGAAAAAATTTTCTTTTAAACTAATTTTTGTAAAAAAAACCTAATTGTAAAACCTGTATTACACAAAAATGTTAAATTAAATAAGCGTTCTTTAAATTTTAAACATATATTTAAAAAATTTTTTTATTGCATTTATCCATGACAACAATGAGTAATAATTATTTCTTTTGAAAAATACTACTTAAAACTTAAAGTATATACCCATAAATTTTTACTTGCCAAAGTTTTAATTTAAAAAAACTTTCAACTCAATCCCATAAAAAGCCATTTTTAAAACATTAAAATTTAATGTTACAGAGATCACACTTTTTGTGTTTAAAATAACTCCTCCTCAATTTTTATTCAAACTCATCTAATAAAAACATACACTTGTTTCTTAATTTAGTATAAAAATTTTACTTCCGTTTTATCAAAAAAAGCTATGTAATGTTTTTTTTATAGAAGGTAATCTTTCTCATTAAAGGAGGCGGACCCTTTGATCCATTTTTTAAAAAAAAGAATTTTGAAATATTTCTTTTTTTTCCAAACCATCGATATTCGTGATCAGGGTGACTCTTGAAACGAAAAAATATTTCCTTTGTTAAAAAAATAAAAACAATGGAAGCTGCATTTTCGTTTCAAGAGTCACCCTGATCACGAATATCGATGGTTTGGAAAAAAAAAGAAATATTTCGAAATCCTTTTTTTTTAAAAATGGATCAAAGGGTCCGCCTCCTTTAATGAAAAGCTTAACTTCTAATTAGACATTAAATAAAAAATAAATATTTCAAAAATACTAATTAGTCACTTTTTAATATTCATTTTTTTAAAATTAAAATAGAAAATTAATACAAATTTATCGGAATCTAAACAAAACCGAAATCGAAAAAAATTTTTTTGGTAAAAAATTGTAAAAATTCGAAACAATTTATAAATAATTCTTACGACCATTTTCCAAGTCCACTAATTTAAATGTGCCAAAAAAAATGACAACGTGTTTTAAAAAAAGTAAAAAATCAGAATGTAGTATATTAAATTACACCTGTAAAAATTTTTATTACAGTCAGGTGCTTTTACACCCCCTCAAAGAAAAAAAAACATGTTGAATATTTTTATTAAATTTGAATTACTTTTTTTGTCAAGCTTTACATTTTAAATTTACGTCAGCAGGTTCCCATGATGAAAGATTTAAAATAATAGAAAACATGTTCGTGTTAAGACGCTATTTTCTGAAGATATTTTTTGGGTGTGAAAATATGCTTAAAATGTTGATATGAATGATATCATCATAAAATTCTTCGTAATAGCACTAATGTTTTCACAAATTCAAAACAAGACTTAAAACAATTATTAGTCATTTATTGAATAAATTTAGCTTTAAATATTTTATAAAATTAATACGAACAATAGAAAGAAAAAAAATTTGAGCAACGAAAAAAGATTTACACAAAAATAACGAATTCTTACATCTTTATGCAAATTAGTATGCAACATGCAAAAAAGTTGTAAAAATACTACAAATATAATTTTAGGCAACGATTTTGCACGTTGCATACAAAGTTACATATTTATTTACAAATTTTATGGCATTTTCATGATTGGTACTTTCTTGTGATTAGACATACCATTCTTTGTAATCCGATTTTCTTTTATCCATAATTTTATGATGTTGATGATGTCCATTTGATGATATGCTAATTCCATTAATATTATTGTTGTTATTATTAGTATTCATTGCTGATGCTTTTTTGAAGAAATCATTTTCAGGAATATCAAAATTTTGATTTTGTCCTGGTGCGGCAGATAATACAGTTTGAACGGGTCTTGAAACGATTATTCCATTATTTGTTGGACATATTTGCGAAGATGGATTTCGAGGTTCTCGAAAAGAATCAATCGGAATTGGCGTATATCCATTTGGAACTGTCGCAGCTGCAGCAATTGTTGCAGTTTTTAAATCAATTGGTGGAGTTTGTCGACAATAAAATACATAAAAAACAATTAAAGCAATCGCAATTATTACAAATCCCGAAGCTCCCAAGATTAGTGGAGTTCGAGGAAAATCATCAATTTTTATTGCTTGTCCCATTTGAAGGGATGATGTTGGAGTTGTTGTTGGATTCGAAAGAAGAAGTGGGGAAAGTGTTGAAGTCAAAAATATTGGATATGCTCCTGGCGTTTTGATAGATGATTTTGATGCTGAAAAAAGTAAATTTTAATTTTAATTAAAATTTTTAAAAAAATAATCAAACAAAGAAAAGAATGCGCGCTACCGTGCAAAAAACTAAAATTTGATGATACAGGAAAAGCTTCGATTGATGGCTTTGTTGCAAATGTTGGTGGTGTCGTTAAAGGAAATTTTATTGTCGAAGTCAACAATTTTGTTTGCGGCACTATTGTTGTTACAAATTTTGATTTTGATTCAATATCCGTCCAAAGTTTATCCAATTCATTCGCAGTTTTTAGCGTGATTTTTCCAATTACACAAGACTTTGAATTTTCTGAATGCGAATGAGATTTTGAATTTTGAGTTGTGGAGGAAGAAAGTGTTGGAAAAACTAAAATAAAAGTAAAGAAAAAAAGATAGTGCAAAAAAAGGGTAGCGCACACAAGCAAAAAAAACAGAAAACATGAAAATGCCAACGTTTTACTTCCAAAAATGTTTTTTGTTTGTTTTAAAAAAAATTTAACAGCTTGATTTTTAGTCCCAATTAAAATGACGAATATTTTTGCAAAATACTGAAGTCATGTCCGAAAAAGTTTTATAATGGCTAAAGTTAAAAAGTGTTTAAATTTGAAAACATAAAATTGAAAAACATTAATCGAAAAGGCTCTTATCTTTTTTAAAGGAAATTAAACCTCATTTGTTTAGAAAAAAACAAAAACCTTAATTTGCTATTTTTAAGCATCTGCAAATTTGTAATCAAAAGTTTAAAAATTTCAGCTGTCATTAAATTAAAAACTGTCTTGAATATTTTATAGAAGGAAGTGAGAGATTCACCAACAACCCCCGGGGTTCCCTCCACCTCAACTTGGTAAACCAATTACATTTTTGTAACATAAAAAAGACGGCCATCAAACATACTTAAAAGGAATTTCTACTTTCATAGAAATGGTTTCGACCCGTGTATTCTTAGCACGAAAAAATTTACCCTGTAATAAAGGTGCGTTTATGAGGCAAACATATGTATCTTCTAGAACAAATATTTAAAACGCACTTTTATTTTAAGTAAATTTTTTGCACCAAGAAAACACAGGTCAAACCCCTTTGTTTGAACGTGGATAATCCTTTTAATGGATAATGTTCCGTTTTTAATTCTAACTAAAAATTAACTAAAAATCTAATTTTGACATTTTTGTTCCATCTTTCGGCTTAATAAGAAAGTTCAAAATATCAGCTGTCAATAAATTTTAAAAATTGTCTCGAAAATGTTAAACATCTATAGA
This sequence comes from Panagrolaimus sp. PS1159, assembly GCA_963922195.1. Taxonomy (NCBI): domain Eukaryota; kingdom Metazoa; phylum Nematoda; class Chromadorea; order Rhabditida; family Panagrolaimidae; genus Panagrolaimus; species Panagrolaimus sp. PS1159. Next base: position 1,175,978 of record CAWUHW010000008.1, read on the forward strand.
AATGACAAGTTTTTTGCAATTTATCCTTCCCCTTAAATTGGCACTTCCGCTTTCAAAAACCAAAAAACCGTGCAAAAAACAACTTACTTTTTGATATTAATGTAGGCGGTGTTGTTCGCTTTGTTGTTGTTGTTGTTATTACTGCCGCTTCAATTTCAGGAGGTAATATTGGTGTAAAAAAATCTTCTTCTAAAATTCCAGAATTTTCATCAAATTTTGGATATGGAATTTTTAAAGCTTCTTCGGTGCATTCAGGTAATTCCCATTCCAAAAGGCATAAAAATGGGAAAATTGTTGTTGTTGCAACATTTGCAAGCATCTCTCTTTCTTTTTTTTGCAACAAAACTTTTTTCCCAAAATTTAGTTTAAACTTTTTTTTTTAAAAAGCAAAATCCTCTTCCTTCCTCTTTTTTTGGGAAAAAAAAAGTTGCGCTTCAAGTATTTCTTAATTAACAGGCGAAGAAGAATAAACAGAGAGAAATCTCGAAGTAGCGACTTTATTTTTCAAACACATAAAATTTTGAAGAAAAAAAAGAAGACATTTTAATTTAGTATTTTTATTTTTGGCTTTAAAAAAAATTAATCTCTAATATTATTAATGTTGTTATTGAAAAAGGTAATCAAGTATAAAAAAAGAAAAGATATACCTTCAGAGTCTTTACTTCTGCTGCCTCCACCGTTATTGTTGTTGTCAAAGAAACAGATTTTTGAATTTTCGTGTTGAGACAAACAATCAGGAACAATAAAATTAATGAATTCGTCGTTTGTTGCTTCAGTCTAAAATAAAATAAATGGTTTTTTGTTTTGACATAAAATCCAATGGCACTGACTTCTTCTTCTTCCTTTTCTTCTTCTTTCATAAAAAGTGAAAAAAAAGGTAAATTATTGTGCCATAAAAAAATTTTCCAAAAAAAAATAGAGAGAGAGAGGAAAGACTTACACTTCTATCAAGTCCTTCTACTTTTTCTTCTTCGACTTTGATGCCGTCGGTGAAGTCGTTGTTTCTTTCTTCTTCAACAAGTGCCACCTCTTCTTCATCGTTGTTTTCAATGGCTGCCATGTGAACATATAAAAAAAAAAATAAATATTTGTGAAAGTCAGTTTTTTTATATAAATAAAAAAATTTGAAGGTTGCTAAAAAAATAAAATAACCTTTCATTTTCTTCTTCTTTTTTTTGTGGATAACTAATTGAAGGCCATGTATTTTGTTTTTTTTTGTAGCAAAAAAATAGCACGTTTAAGAAAAAGGAAACGTGAAAGAAATGGGAAAAAAAATAAAGGTGGCAATTTTTCATTTTCTCTCTCTTAAAAAGAAATGAGGGGTATTTTTGGAAATGAAAGGAATGAAAAAAAAGGAATTGCTCTTAGGTGTGTGTATGTGTACGTATATGTGTTGGATTTTATTTTTTAAAAAACTGACAAGGAAAAAAAACAAGTGATAAGCTTTTTTGGAAATAAAACTATAAAAATAAAAAATGTAATGACGAAAATCTGTATAAATATTTTTTAAATGAAAGAAAGGTTGAAAATTTAAAATGAAAAAATTAAAAAATACGAAAAAGATAATGTAACGGAGATTTGAAAACTTTTTTAATGCAATAAAAAAAGAATTTGAAAAAAAATTGTAAAAAATACATAATTTTATAATTTTAAAAAACTTTCTAAAATATTAAATTTCGTCACAGAAATTTTTTTGTTTGCAAAAATGTCTTTTAAACACGGTAAATTTTTACAAAAAAATTGTTCTCTTAACGATCTCAAACAAAGCTGCACGAAACCGAGTTTTGTAAAACGAAATGAAAGGTTTAAAATTTTTTTTAATTAATAACGTAAACAACATCGTTGGAGAAAAATTTTCCAAAAAACGCCAAAATCAAACCCAAAAAAAATTATGATTTTATTTTCGACTTGGTTGCCGTTCATTTTTTCCATAAATTTTTATATTTTACATCATTCTTAACACATTGTTTTCATGAAAGTTTCAGAATTTGTTTCGCGAAACACGAAACCAAAACTTAAAAAACCGCAAAAGTTTCGCAAAAACAAAACGAAATTTTCGAGCAGCCGTGATCTCAAAATCAGAAAAAAATAATGCATATTCAACCAACTTTAAAATCTCGAAAAAATATTACTTTGATGAAACCAAAATAACAAAACCATTAAATCCATAAACACTTTGTTAAAGGAAAGCGTTATAAAAATTAATATTTAGAAAAAATTATGCAATGGAATGAAGGAAGACGGAAAAAGTAGTGCATTTGGAAATTGTCCCTCTTGATTTCAAAATAAAGACCCTTCTTCTTTCTTTTATTCTTCTTTTATTCAAAAGAGAGTGTGTCTATTTCAGTTACATATTTAATTAATGCCTAAAGGCACATATAAAAAACAGGAATGAAAAAGAGAAAGAGAGATATCTTTCGGCATTTTTTTTCAAAAGCACTTTTTATTATTCATATTTTTTGAATTCAATTTAATCAAATATATATTCTTCTTTTTTACATTTTTTTGGCAAACAAAATATCAATAACATTTTTATACTGCTTCACACTTTTTGAGACGAAAAAACTCTTTTTAAATGAAAATAAGAAGCAATCATTGCATTAAAATTTTTTCCAAATTCAAAGTAAAATTCAAAATTACACCGTCATTTATTGATTAAATTTTGTTTACACAACTAAAATTCAAAAAAATATAAATTTTACTGTTAAAATTGATAAGACATTTAAGTTAATGTGTTCCCCAATGTTATGACAAAGTGCGATAGTAACATTAAAAATTTGATTTACAAAAATTTTTATTACTATTGAATTGATAGTAACAAAAATATATGCATTTCTCATTTTTTTGTTACTATTAAAAAGCAAAAAATGTAGCAGTTCTTTTAAAACATACTTTTTACTTACCGAAAATCTGAAATTATGAAGATGCTGGAGTTCTAGTAAAAAATGGTAAACAGCAAAGAAATTGAAGCAAATCAAAATCTCTATAAAAGTAATGATTTTCTTTTTAAAAGATAATCAATAATAAACAGTTTTTACAAAATCCAGTTTAACTCCTTGGAGAAATAAAAAAAGGGAATTGTATACGGAAAAGCGATAAATATTACTGTTACAGTCGATAAACGAAAATAATTATTTAACATTGCTTTAGTTATTATTATCCATTTTTTGAACCAAACTCCAAAAAATAAAATAAAGTTTATGATAACTAGCTCTTAAAAAATTTTGGGAACAAAAAAAACCATAAAAAAAATTTTTATGCAAATTTTTGAATAAAAATTTCAAACCTTCATTTTTCTGTTTTTCATAGACGAAAAACTATTGCACACAAAAATACATTCATTTGTTATCTTTATTTTTTTTGTTGAACGGTGATGTTTCGTCTCTTCTTGCTTTTGATTTTTACGTAAGTTTCATTTTTTTTATGGGAATAGTTTTTGGGATTGTGCGATTTTTAAATTTAAAAAATATTTCTTTTTGTATTTTTTGTAACACATTTTATTACTTATATTGATTAGTTTAATTTGCTTTAAGAGAGAGAGCAATAGTGTTAAATGACGTGTTTTTTTATAACTCAAATTGAAAATTCAGCATTTGCTTGAGCTTTGAGTTTTGCGAAAGGCCAAAAAAAATCTCTCCAATGAATGCCTGATTTCATTTTTTTATGGATAAATATTACTATTTATGCCTTTTTTTATTAGAAAAACAAGTAAATTGCGCACTGAAATTTTTGCGCGGGGACAGTTGCGTACGACGATTGCGAGGATGATAATAAAAACACACAAAAAGCAGATGCCGTTACATGTCGAGTTTATTAATTTCATTACTTATCAAAACGACATGGCGCAAATGCCGCCGCGCAAATGCCGTCGCACAAATTGCATCTGCGCAATTGTGGGGGTACGGTTCATTGCAATCCTTTGTTTAGCAAGTTTTGAGTAATGATACAATTATCTTCATAATTAAAAAGGGAACTCCTTTTTTAGTTTATTTATAACCATTGGTCATGGTTATAAAGTTGGTGAAAGCCAAGAATGTACAACCACAAAATCAAAACCGAATTCATGCCTCTATTTTGTTATGCGAAAAAATTTAAATCATAGAGAAGCAGCAGATTATTGTTATAATCATTTTAATGGAATGCTTTCACCGTTTTATTATTCTTTGGATGAAGCATATGAAGTTATGGGACGATATTATTGGTGGCCAAAAAGTGATATGAATGTTGAAAGAATTCGTTTTGGAGTTGTTGAAGATTATCGTGATCATCGAAACAATGGAACCGGTCAATTTGTAACTCAAACACATTTTAATCCTGTTGAACATCTTGGAAAATATCTGGATATGACTATTTGGTATGTTTAAATTTTGTTAGTTATAATAATACATATTTGTATTACAGGGAAAGAAGCTTTCGTCCTGGTGGACTTCTTGTCTATGTAAGCTTTAGCAACTATGATGAAAAATTTGAACGCAATGCTCTGTGAGTCTTTTTATTGCATTTTCTAATCAGTGTCTCCAAAGTTCCACTTTTTTTGGGACGCGTTCCGTTCCATTTTTTACAAACACGTTCCATTCCGTTCCTAAATCCATCCGTTCAGTTCTGGAACGGGAACGGAACGGAAGAACGGGCGTTCCGGAACGGAACGGTGGAGACACTGATTCTAATATCTTGATTATACAATATTTTAAAATTTGTATTACAATTCATTTTAGTCCACTTGCAAGAGGTAAGGATCAACATGTAGCTATTAGACCAGAAAATAGAAAATGGTCAAATATCAATATTGATCATAAAGCTCCATTTGTTTGTGAAGTACCAAGATTTCCAAAAATATACTGTGAAAAAAATTGGATATTACATATGAAATCTCGATCATGCTTTTATCTTCATCAAACTCTGCTAACATTTACTGGTGCAGCAATGAATTGTCGCAGTTTAAAATCAAATTTAGCTTCAATAAATGAAGAAACTGAAAATGATATGGTAAAAAGTAAGCTATTTTTTTTTATTCTTTACCCAAAAAAGGAATGATGAAAGCAGATTTTTACGAAACCAGTATTTTTTTTGTTTAATAACAATTTCAAAAATTTTTATAGATATGATTCAAAATGGTGATCCAAAAGTATGGTTTGGCCTTCGTCATGAAGCAACAAGAACTCAGAATAATCAACAAGCGCCTCCAAATAAAAAAAGTGTTGCATATGTAAGTTTTGTTATTCATTTTTATTACATTGAAAGTTTAAATGCATTATTTTATATAGCTTCAATATTTTGCAAAATATCTTGGATATAACGTTGATGGAACTCCTGTTTCAAGTACTTTTGAATCCTTTGGTAAGGATCAACCTGATGGTAAAAAGGATACAACAGAAAATTGTTTCCTTATTGAAGAAGATCGAACATGGCATGATTATCCTTGTGATAGTACACAAGCATGGTCAGTATGTCGAAAAATGGCTTCAACTCAACGTTATCGTTATTAAATTTAATTTTCATGTATTAATAAATATTAAATTTTTATGTACTATTTTCACATTAATAAATATGTTTATATTTAATGTTTTTTAAATTAAACGGAATTTAAATGGCTAAAAACCTATTTTTGTTCATAAATAAATCTTTAAATTACTACATTTCAATAAAATGTTTTTTGGTAATAATTTAAAAAATCAAGCACTTAGCCAGAATTGCGGATTCTAGGTCCTCTCCAAAGTAGGCAAAATCTTCTGACAAAAGGTCAAAGGTAGACCACCTCCAAAATTAAATACTGCCTGCTGGTTTGAACTTAATGAAAATAAAAGAAAAAATGCAATTATTGCATAGAAAACACTTTCAACTTCTATTTACGGCACAAAATCACACCATCTTTCTATAAATTCATTCCATAAATTTTTATAAATAAAACAAAGACAAATATTACTGTTAAAATTGATAACACGGGTACTTCTTTAGTTTGTCCCCCCCCCCCCCCCCATTTTTTTTTCATTCATAAAAGCAACCGCTCATTGCTCCCACCCGCCCATCCTTTTAAATTCTCAACACAAGCTCACTGTATTTATGCAAATTTGTGAATGAAAAAAAAATGTGGGGGGGGGGGGGGGGGGGGGGGACAAACTAAAGAAGTGCCCAAGTAGCATTTGGCTTACAAATTTTATCTTTTTGCATCAAATCTATCCTCTTGTTAATCAAAAAGATTATTATTCTTTGCTTTGTTCAAAAATTTATCGCCTTGAAACTTCTAAACTTCTTTTACATGATATATCTATTTTATTTGATGACTTCAAATTTTTGGTTTCATCTGTTAAAGATGTTGAACTTATTGAAATTGATATCACTTACAATGATGGAAAGCCTGTTATGCTTGAAGATATTCTTGAATCAATTCCGCATATTGAAGAATTTAAACTGTAAGTAAACTTTTCATTTTATTTATATTAACGTTAAATTCGTAAACGAATTTGTAGTCGTTTCAAAGATGATTTTACCTTTGTTCCAAATGCAAAAAAAATGGTTCAACTCAAAAATCTTGATTCTCTTGTCTTAGAGAATATTCATGAAGTTCTTAATGTTGATGATCTCTCCACTTTTATCAAAGTAAGCAAGTTGTCTTTCTATTGTTGCTGTATTTTGGATTTTAGAATCACAAGAATACAAAAATTTGGCTTTGTTTTGCTGGTATGCAGACGTTTGACCGAAATCCATTTGACCGAAAGACGTTTGACCGAAAGACGTTTGACCAAAAAGTCATATGACCGAAACGGACATTTGACCGAAAAACCTGTCTTCAGCTAAAAAATGTTGCATATTTTTAAACTTTTGATGTACCTCAGTGCTTCTCAGCATTTCTCAGGCCTTGGTGTTTCTTAGGGTTTTTTGGATTTTCGGTCAAACGTCTTTTCGGTCATATGACTTTTCGGTCAAATGTCTGTTTCGGTCAAACGTCTTTCGGTCTAACGTCTTTCGGTCAAATGGATTTCGGTCAAACGTCATACAATCGTTTTGCTGATGGAATTTCTGATGGATATAAAGCTCGACTTGATGCTCTCATTGATATTATTATTGAATCTGAATTTTTTGATCATGTTATTGAATATGATGGACAAGATCAAGAGAAGTTTTATGTTTTAGGGGAACATCCTAACGTTTAAGATTTTTTTCTTTGTTTAAATTTAACTGTGAAATCATTTGGTTTTTTATAATAAATATGTTTTTCTACAATCATTGATTTTGCTAATCTGCATGGTACTCTTTATTCTTATTAGCATTTTGGAGTCAAATTAGATGTAGTCTCATGTAAAATTAAGCAAGGATAAACTGTGATTATTGATGTTAATTATTATATCACAGGTGGTAAATTCGATGTGGTTGTTGTTTTCTGATTTGTCAACAGAGGTATACCTGAAAAAATGCTGTAGTTGTGATCGTTTAGGGGATTCTTTTTACCAATAACAATTTTTTTCTGTTAAATTTGGAAAAATTGTCATGTAACGGCTTTAACGGCAGCGGTATAAAAAACATTTACATTTACAGTATGCATCTTATGTTTGTTACATTCAAAAAATGTTTCTCTTTTCTTTAAGATAAGATAAAGAAACAAAAATGTCGTAGTTTTTTTTACGTTTTCTTGTCCCCTCGTGGAAATATACGTTTAATTCTAGACAACTCCAACTGGTGTACTGGAATTACGGCCTCGAGTATTACAATAATCGTAACATATTTTTCGATTTTATTAAACTAAACAATTTGAGCACGATCAATACATTTTTTGCCAAGCTTTTTTTTACCACAAACTTTACAGCAATTATCACTGATTACTATGTTGAAAAATATATTATTACTCGTACTTGATTATAATAATTATAAGTTAATAATTTATAATTATAATTGATAAAGACTTTAAAAAAAATTGAACAATTTTCAATTCTTGGTGAAACGTTCCTTTTTGCCAATCGGTTGCTCCTTGCTTTTTTGAAGTAAAAATTCTTCAAAAATCTCAAACAACTTTGTTTAAATTTAATTTTTATTCTTTTTTTAAATTTCAACAAAAATTGGTATGTTTAAAACAGATGCACAAGATATTTTGGGTTTGACACCAAACAAAAAAGAAGAAGAAAAACCAAAGCCAAAACCAAAGAAATCTTCTCCTGCAAAGGTAAGCATTTTATTTATCAGCGGTAATGTTTTGCTGTTGCTTAATGTTCTTCCTTTTTAGTCTGGAAAAAAGAAGCGACAAAGAACTGGCGTTGATTCAGTAAAAAATTTGCTTAAACATACATCTGGAATTGATCATCATGAATTACTTAGCCAAATATCTGAACCTCCACCAAATCATTTGGAGCAATCACGGCTAAAAGTATGTTTTTAAGTTACTGTTTTTTTGCTCTTTTAATAGATAACTATTTTAGTTCGGAAAAAAACATGTTCGAAAATGGGATACCGGTGAATTTGATAATCCCGCAAGAGAAGATGGCCTAAAACTTTTACATTGGAAGCAAGCAGGAAAGAATCAGGGAATTTATCCATTTGCAATTTTAAATAAAAAAGAATCTATTCCAACTTTTACCGATGAAGAGTACAGTGCTTTACTAACTTCAAAAGAATGGACAAAAGAAGAAACAGAAGAAATGTTGAAGGTTGCTTCAGATTATTTTTTATCGTATGTTTTTAAACTCATGCTTTGCAATTGCTAATGAAAAAACATTTTAGATGGGATGTTGTTGCTGATAGATTTGAATTTAATGGAAAGTCTCGAAATGTTGATGAAATAAAAGCAAGATTTTATTATATTGAAGATATGATGAATGCATATAATGGATTTAAAGCTCCAATGTCTGGATTTAATGTTAATACTGAAATAGAAAGAAAGCGAAAGCTTCGACTTTATCTTCATCGAACAGAAGAACAACTTGAAAAAGAAGAAAAAGCAATGAAAGAAATTGAAAAAATGCGCCGAATGTTACAAGATAAAGAAACACAAGGACAAAAGCGTGAAAAAGTTATAACAAATTATATTCAAGGACATAAAGAAGCTTCAAACGGGTATGCAGTAGCTTGTAATTTTTGCTATTTACTGTAATATCCAATTTTTAGTCAGTCATCAAAACATGGCAAAAATTCTCCAACATTTTTATCTCTTTCTGGTCCAATTACTCTTGATGATACTGTAGGATTTGCGCTAACATCTCGACCAATCCGTAAACTTCAATATGGTAATGGAGCATATATGGCATCAGAAATTATTGAAATTTCTTTGGGCTCACATTCTACAAAACAACCGCTTATTCATTCAGTTTCAAAACATATTTTTGACAATTTTTCTTCAAAACATGGAAGAATTTTGCTACCAAATTTTAATCAAAGAATTGCAGAAAATATTATTTCATTTCGATCTCGAATTCATCAAATTAGTGAACTTAAAGGATCTCTTACACTTTTATTAACTGAACATTCAAAGCTTACGCAAAAACTTAAAGCTGCAGGAATTCATACTGTATGTTTTTATTTTAGTTATTATTGTAATTTTATGATTTTTTAGAAACCATTACGTCAAAACTCTTCAATGAATTATTTTTTACAACCTCGTAAACTTTCTTCTGGTGGAACAAATGAATCACTATTTTCAATAATTCCTCCAACATATCCCCTTCCTGGTATTATTAGCTATAATAATGCTGGTGAACCTGTTAGAAAAGTGAATATTAATATTGGATATCCAAAAGATATTTCTCGTCCAAGACGTCTTCCAAGTGAACGTGAAAGATTAAGTCCATCTCTTCCAACACCTTCAACCTCAGCTGCAGCGGCATCATCGACTTCAACATCACGAAATAAACTTCAAAAATGTTTATCAACTCCAATATCAACACCAGTAAATACTCCAACATTTTCATCACGTGGTCGTCGATTAAGTATTAAAAAACGGGATGATGCATTTGTTACAGAAGATTCTGAAATGAAAGATTTAAGTCATGCACAAAGTTCATCTTCAATTCGTTCTCGACGTCCAAGTATTAAAATTAAAAATGAAACTACAACTCCAACAACACCTACTCCAACAACAAATGAAGATATTGAAATAGAACAAACTCCACCACCGAATTCAAGAACTTTAAGACGTCGTTTAACAAATTCTGCGGCTCCAGCAGCAAAAGTTGCATCATCTTCATCAAAATCTGATGACGTTGAAATGAAAGATTTAAGTCAAGTTCAAAGTTCATCTTCTATTCGATCTCGACGTCCAAGTGTTAAAATTAAAAATGATGATACTGTAACTCCTACAATAACAAGAATTTCTACTCGTCGATCAACAGGAAAGTAATAATTTGAATGTGAGATTTTTTTGTATCAATTTGTTTTTAAATAAATTAATTTTTTTGAATTCATGCATTTATTTAAAACATTAAGCATACTGTAAAAAATATAAAATTTTAAAATACAAGAGTTTTAAGCAATTATTGCAAATTTTTTAAAACCTATGAAATTTTATTTTGATTAATCAATTCTTCCAAAATTGGTTTATATAATTCATTGTCCAAGGTTTTAAAAGCTCCGGTTTTAGCAACTGCAGAAAAATTTTCAATAATATATTTAAAATACCATTTCTTTAATTTTTCATATCCATAAAAATGAGCAAATTTAAATCGTGCAATGGCATTTTCAATTGTTGCAATATCGGCAATCTTTTTACTGGCATATGACTAAAATTTTTGGTGTAAATGAAAGATTTAAAAATTTGCATAAAATACTTACCATTAAGCTATTAATTTTATATTTGGATGCAATTGAAAAGACAGAAGTTTCTTCACCTTCAAAATCTTTAATTGTATCATTATGGCAAAATTCGATCATTTTTTTGATGATTTTTGGTTCAAAATCAGTTATTCGAAGTCGATCGGTATCATTTGAAAGGAGTTGTTTGAAAACTGGGGATCGGGCTTTCATTACTGGTTTATATGCCTAAAGTGTTGGGATTATATTAAAAAATGTTTGTTGAATCTGGAATTTTTAAAATGTTTTTTACAAAATGTTCCCCAGTGTTATGACAAAGTATGATAGTAACACTAAAAAACGCATTAAGAAAATTTTTGGAACTATCAAAAAGATAGTAATGTATTTTATTGTTTCAATATTTAGAAATTATTACTGCATTTGGTTATAATTAAAAACTAGTAATTTCCTGTTAAGACTAATTTCGATTGTTGTGAGTTTCGGATTTTTTAGAATAAAAAAGTTTGAAATTGATACTCAATCTTCCCCAGATCGAAATTTCGATTTTCGATGAGCCTCCATGGACTACTTTTGCTTTTAGGCATCATTAAAAAAAGATATACCTTTATTTCCTCTCCTGCACATTCAGTTGTAAATTCAGCTTCAGAATCAGATTAAAACATTTTCAATAATTCATCTCCCAATGGAATTGGTTCATCATCATATGGTAGATTTGATGATAAAGTAGATGTTACAGCATTAACAGCAATATTTTTGCTAAAAACTGCATTTACGGTAATTTCAATATCATCCAAAACGCTTGTAAATGATGTTTTAGGCATTTTGTTTCCATGAAAAGTAACATTTTGACTATTATTTATTCGAAAAAAATATTTTTTATCTTTTGGTTCACCATCATTGAATTCTGTCTTAATTTCAAATTGTATGATATCATTGTAGTAACCAAAGTCAGGATCAATTTTAATTTTTGCTTCATAAACTTTATTTCTATCATTGAAATCAATGGCTGTTAAGGTTGGACTTTCAAGGATTCGCTTTTCATATCTTTCACCAAAATTGAAAAGCTGAAATTGTTCGACGGTCCATGTAAAAGATGTATTGAAATATCCAAATTTTGTTTTCGCTTTTAAAATTTCAATATTATTTGATTCAGCAAAAATAAAAGGAATTAAAAATGAAAGCAAAACACAAACTTTCATTTTTAGTTTGCAAAAAAATGTGCAAACTGACTAAAGTTTTTTGTTAATTCAATCCTTTTAAATAATGTTAAAAATTGTCTGAAGGTTGTTTAACAGTTGTTTATTCAAAGGTTTAATGATATCAGCTTTGTTTGATATATATATATATGTATTTACGACAATGGATTTCACAAAGTTGATATTTTTTGGTTTAATTTTTTTAAATGGCAGCAAAGAATTATGTACACTAAAGTTTAACCTTTGTCAAAAGCAGCTGTTAAATTAGTTTTTTCTATCACACATTTCCATTCTGTCTGGTTTTTTTTGAAACAAATTAAGCCAAAATTTGAAATTTTTATCATTATCTTTGATCGTCAAAAATATTTTTTTATGTATTTCTGGGTTTTTGAAAATTTATTTGTTTGTTGTATGACGAAATAACAAAATTTTTGATTACAAATGATGAAACTTTGTTTTTAAATTATAGCAGAACGTTAATTAAAAAAGTTGTTAATTATCCATAAATTTATTAATAACAAAAAAGAAACTGGACGATTTTCATTTTTAAAGGAGCCGCAATAGAATTGAAACCAAAAAAGAAATAGAAAATATAGGGAGAAATAAGCTATGATTACATATTTAATGGGAAAAAAAATATTTTTGGAAGCAACAGAAAAAAAAGAAAACAAAGAAAGTACTGTAAATAAAATGAAGCACGAACGCGCAAAAACTGCTGCCAAAAAAGAGATGGAAAAATGAAGTATTCTCTTTGAGAAAAAAGAAATTTTTAAAGCAGAGCCTATAAAATAAGGGGTCACCTTCGAGAAACAAAAAAATCAACAATAAAAAAATATGAGTTCGAATTTTATTTAAAAATTCTGTGTTAAAAATATTTATAATTCTAAGTCGATAGGCGGGCTCTTGAATGCTTTTTAAAATAAATTCTTTTTAAGAGAGAGAGAAATATTTTGGACGGACAATAAAACTGGAATTTAGACGAAAAACAAAAAAGGACAAGGCAGTGAAAAAAATAGGATTTTTAAAGTATAGATGGCTTTTTGGCAGCTAAAAAAAGCAATCAAAAATAGCGCGGAATGTGTTTTTTGTTTTTAAAAAAACAAAATTTTTGGGGCAGTGATTTAAAAAAATAAGAATGAGAATCATTTTTAAAATAGCGGCAGAGAAACAATAGCGACGACGGCATTCATTTACTTTTAAAGGATTTTTGTCTTTTGACGAAAACGAAATTTTCGTTGTATGACAAAATCCAATCAATACTTTTTTGTTTTTAACCGTCGCAACACAAAAACACAAACAGAAAAAAAAGGGACAACAATAAATAATAATATTAGTTTTCAGCTAAAAAAACTGAAAGGGAAAAAATTAACAGAAAAAATTTAAAAAATTCAATGGGGTTAAATAAAAACAAGGTGGTTTAGAAAATTAGTAAGTTTCACAAAAAAAACAGGCGCAACAAAACATTACAAATTTTTTTCATTTTTATTTTCTCCCATTGAATTTTTATTCTTTTTTATCTGTTATTATCCCTTTCAAATATAATAAAAGCGCACTTTTTTCATACAAAACTTTTTTTTTGAGAATCAATTCAAAAACAGACTATTTTCAAAAAAATATAAAAAATTAAAATAAAAACAAAGCAAATGAAATGAAAAACAAGAAATGGGAAGATTTTTTGTAAAAAAATTTGGAAAAAAAATTTACAAAATTTTTTTTAACAATTTTAAAGAGAAAAAGAGAAATAAATCTAAAACTGAAGTTTAAAAAAAATATAATAAAAGAAATTAAAGTTTTTTTTATTTTTTAGATCGACTAAAGAATCCTCCTTTTTTGGATTTACTGGATTGTGAGGAAGCCGGGGGAGGGGAGGGTTGAGTTTCAGCTTGTCCGGTGGCATATTGAAGTTGATTAAGCCACCTGTTCATATCATCCTAAAATAGAAAACAACAGAGATTAGTTGCTTCCAATGATAAAAATTAGTTTTACTTCATCATGAGCTTGTAGCAAATATTCTGCACCAACTGGAAGTCGAAGAGATAATACATGCTTTTTCTTTGAATAATCTGCAACTCTTATCGAACAACCCGAAAGTGGGATACCAGATTCTCCACGATGTGTAGAACCTTCTTGTCGATGCTTTTGATCTTTAAAGAAATATATTTCACCATTTTGCAATACAACATATAATTTTTCCCATGTTCTACAAAAATAAAATTATTTTAACTTTTTTTTTGAAGATTCTATAAATTACCTATTTGCAGCTTTTCGATCCAATGAATCATACGTATGCTTTCGCATTAAAACACCTTCAAATGCATCACCAACTTGAGTTCCTAAAAAAATTTGCATAATTAGTTTTGTCAAAAAAGCATGACACAAAAAATGTAGGAAAGAGTAATTATTCACAACAAATAAAAACTCAATACAACAAAAAATTGACTATCCAAAAACTAGGACAACAAAATATAACAAAAACAAAACACAAGAACATTACCAATAAAATCACGACTATCAAATCTTGCTGATCTTGAAAGGGATAATCTCCAGCCGGATGGTTCAGATGCCGTTAAACGACTATGTTCACGTTCTAAAATTCAACCACAAAACATAAAAAAAATAATAAAAATTTGTGGGATAAAAATTTTAGTGAAAATTTGTATCTTCCAACGAAATACAATTTTTGTTAAAACTATATTTCGTTAAAAGACATGCTTTAAAACCGAAAAAATTAAACGAAAGGTAAACAGTGGTGTAAAAAAACACAACAAACTGAATTATATTAATATCAAAAACTTAGAAAAATAAAAAAAAAGTGTACCGAGTGTGGAGGAGTGCTTTTGTGAAGATGGTGAAGCGGTTGATGGACCTTCAGAAAGATATGAAGTTCCAAGAGCCAATTCTTGTTCACGTGCAATTTGATGTTCTCCTGAAATAAATAGTACCAACACGTGCCACCGACTTTTTAAAAATCAAAATAAGTTAGGAAATAAAAGAAAACAATATTTCTTTTAATTAGAAAAAAAATAGTGATAGAACCAAAAAAAATATACAGTAACCAAAAAAATTGTGTTTGAGAAATTTGCACTATTACAATGTTTTAAAAAAATTTTCAAGAACCAACCTTCTCCACTTCGACCTGGTTCACTACTTGGGAATGAAGTTTCACCCGATTTTCCAGGAGCTGTTGAATGTCCTAAAGGCCTCGTTGGACTCATTCCATCTCGTTCGCCAATACCATGTGGTTTTCGATGTCGATTTTTTAATTCAAAGTTTGTTAATTTTTCGAGTGCTAAGAAGCGTTCTTCTTGTGCAGCAGCAGATTTTTCGAAAGCTTCGTGTTTTTTAATTAATGCAATAACTTCTTCGAGATTTCGGCCAAAGTTTCGTGAATGTAGATATGGCTCTTGCGCGGATAACCATGCATCAGCAACAGCTGCATCACGAGCAAATTGATATACTTCGAGGACTAAAAATTGTAATATTACACAAATTATTTATTTTTGAAAAAGGGTTAAACTTACTAAGTCGAAGATATTCCCATCGATCTTCCCATCTATGCATCATTTCGGCTCTTTCGGTCGTAAGTTTGATAAGTTTCTTTTCAATTTCTTGTTGTGCATAATGTTTTGCATCAAGAAGATTTCGTCCCAATGTAATACATGCATGGAAATTTTCTTCTCTTGTATCAATTTCTGCTTTAAGACTTTGATGGTTATTCATAAGTAATTCAACACCAGAGACATCTCTAGGTCTTTCATGGCTTGTCATTTCACGTTTAACTTCATCCATCCAAAGAAGGAGATCACGAACCATATTCATAAATTTGAAAAGATCTGAGGTATCTTGTAATCTCATCTTTCTTCCTTCACACATTACTTGCAATTGTTTCCATGCCTTTAAGACTTCTTGTTCACGAGTTGCAATTTCTATTGCTTTATCGCCAGCATATGAATCTCTAAGATATGCGGCATCTTCTTCAATTTGTTTAACTTGTGCCCCAATTGCTGCAACATCTTTAAGGAAGTTATCGTGTTTACGTCGAAGTGCACCAACAGTTGAAGAATCTCGACCAAGTTCATCTGGCATTCCATGAGTTTTTTCAAGAATTCTGCTGAGACAATCTCTGCAGTCATGGAAGAATTTATGCATTCTCCTTGAAGCTTCAAGCATTTGTGAACGAGTATCAATTAGTTCAAGTTTGTCTTTTTTTTAAATTGTTAACGATAAAAAAAAGACAAAGAACTGGCGTTGATTCAGTAAAAAATTTGCTTAAACATACATCTGGAATTGATCATCATGAATTACTTAGCCAAATATCTGAACCTCCACCAAATCATTTGGAGCAATCACGGCTAAAAGTATGTTTTTAAGTTACTGTTTTTTTGCTCTTTTAATAGATAACTATTTTAGTTCGGAAAAAAACATGTTCGAAAATGGGATACCGGTGAATTTGATAATCCCGCAAGAGAAGATGGCCTAAAACTTTTACATTGGAAGCAAGCAGGAAAGAATCAGGGAATTTATCCATTTGCAATTTTAAATAAAAAAGAATCTATTCCAACTTTTACCGATGAAGAGTACAGTGCTTTACTAACTTCAAAAGAATGGACAAAAGAAGAAACAGAAGAAATGTTGAAGGTTGCTTCAGATTATTTTTTATCGTATGTTTTTAAACTCATGCTTTGCAATTGCTAATGAAAAAACATTTTAGATGGGATGTTGTTGCTGATAGATTTGAATTTAATGGAAAGTCTCGAAATGTTGATGAAATAAAAGCAAGATTTTATTATATTGAAGATATGATGAATGCATATAATGGATTTAAAGCTCCAATGTCTGGATTTAATGTTAATACTGAAATAGAAAGAAAGCGAAAGCTTCGACTTTATCTTCATCGAACAGAAGAACAACTTGAAAAAGAAGAAAAAGCAATGAAAGAAATTGAAAAAATGCGCCGAATGTTACAAGATAAAGAAACACAAGGACAAAAGCGTGAAAAAGTTATGGAAATATATTAATTTATACCCCTTTTTTGGATGAATTTTACCCCTAATTTTTTAATCCTCCCTTTTTTGGATGAATTTTACCCCTAATTTTTTAATCCCCCCTTTTTTGGATGAATTTTACCCCTAATTTTTTAATCCCCCCTTTTTTTTCTTAAAATTTTATGGGTTAAGTAATTTTTAAAAAAAAAATTGAATTTCTTCTTTGAATATTTTACAACATATTAGAAAAGTGGAATATTAAAAACTTTATACAGTTGTTTTTACACAAACATTTGTTGCATAAAAGCAGCATCATTTTTATTTATGTACATCTGCCTTTTTTTGGTCAAATGGGCAAAAGACAAAAAAGGAAGATAGCTTTTTTTAGTCTAAAAAATCATTATTTATTTTTCTTGTTCGGGCCGTCGTGTATTTGTTTTTGCGCTGGCTTTTGTTGCAGCAAGCTGTTTGGAAAAGAAGAAAATTCTATTTTTCTCCGACATTTGTTTTCCATTATATTTTCTTTAATTTTTTTGTATTTAGAAAGTCCGTTTTTTAAAATTTGATTCAAAGATATTTGTTTTAGATGTCAACAAAAAATGATAAATATTCATTTATTGAACAAAGTTTTACCGGCTCCGAAAATCTATATTACAACTTGAATATAAATCAAAGCAAAAAATGTGCAATATTAATTCCTGTTCAATCTTATAGCAAACCAAATAATGATAAATATTGTGGTAAAAAAATTGCTGCTGCAGTTCAAAAAAATCCAGCGACAATAATTTCTTGTTGAAAAGTTTGTAAAAAAGGTTCCAGCTATAATTGGTTCCCATTGAGAAAGCTAATTGTTTTATACGATAAAGTTAATATTTAAAAATTTAACGAGGGACTGCAGCAATAAATTTTATAGTATTTAATAATTATGAAGAAAAGAAAAAATCACAATTATGGAATAAATCTTCTAAAATTTCAACTTTTTCAACTCTTAATGAAGATAATAATAATTTTAAATGGAAAAATGAAAATGTTTTGGATGGAAAAATGAAAATGTTTTAAATACCGTGAATAAAAGCACCCTTTCTCTTCATATTGCAGCATATGAAAATTCAAATGAAACTGTTGGATCGGATTTATTTGGTGGTGAATATATTGAAGGATTAAAAAAAGAAAAGCTTGGATCAATTAAAAAACAATGCTTTACTGATACTTTAAAATCACGAGTAATATAAAACACAAAAAATAATTTGCAATTCATATGAGTTTTTCAGAAAGCTTTCGAATTTTTAAGACAGCAAAACAATGGTGTATCAGAGCCCGAAGTATGCCAATTTAAAGCATCCCAACGATTAGTAAATCCTAGTAAAGCTTCAAACAAAAGTGAACAACAAAAAAAGAAAGCTTTTTCATTTGAATCTGGTAATAAAAAATCATTTAAAAAAAGATTGCTACTGAATAATTTTAATACAAAATACTTCAGATGCTGAATCAGATAGTGAATTTTTCGATGCTTCAGACGTTATTGATGCCATTCAAGATACAGCTGCTGTTGAAGATGATGCTTCTGTTGAAGATGATGCTTCTGTTGAAGATGATGATTCTGTTGAAGATACAGCTGAACCAATATCAAATTCTTCGCCTTCTCGACGAAAAAGGAGTAAGTCTTTTGTAAAAAAGAGAACCCTATTTTCACTGTTCCCAGAGCTTCGGTAAAATAATAATTCCCCTTGCATCTTTCAGAACGGATAAATCTTAATAGTCCTTGTGAATCATCCAACGTTGTTAACAATAATGATGCAAGCATCATTTGTGAAGTTGAAGAACCATTACCAAAGCGAAAGCGTGGAAAAGCTGCCATATATGAATTTTTGCAAGATGCTGCAAGCATTGAAGAATTGAATAATTTAGCAAAAGAAGCAGGATTAACACTGTAATTGTTAAAAAAATCATTTGAATTTTTAATTTTTAATTTTAATTTGTAGGAAGGAAGATAAAGGCAGAACCGTCCTCTTTAAATGCAAACATCAGCAATGTGATTATAAATGGAAAGCAAAAATAACAGATGATTTGACTTATAACATTTATACAACTGAAACTGAACATGGTAATCATGAAGATGCTTCAAGAAAAGGAATTACCGAAGAAATGAAAAATATTATCGATAAACGGATCGCTGGTAATGAAGCTTTCAATCCAGAAGCATGCCTTCAAGCATTTCGTAATCAAAATATGCGTGTACTTCCTACAAATTTACAAGTTAAGAATTACATTGCTTATCGTAAAAAAGTACTTATTCCAAATGGTGGTAATATAAATTTTCTTGATTTGGAACGAATGGTTGAAGAATTATGTGACGATCCAAAAATTGTTGATTTTAAGTATTTGTTAAATGCTGATCCGTCGAAAACTCAATTTTCTATTATCATTACTTGTAAATCTTTGATGGATGGCTTACGTGAACAAAAACATGGACAAATTGACGGGACATTCAAATTAATTACAAAAAATTTTGTTGTTATTCTTTTTGGGTATTCTGACGTTAATCGGCATTTTCATTGTACTGGTACGTTTTTCTATTTTTTTTCAAATTTATAAATATAAAATGAGTAATTGTAGGTGCAGCTATTGTTAGCTCTGAAACAACACAAGTTTATACATGGATATTTGAATTCATGAAGCAAAATCAATTTTATGAAGATATTTGGATGCCTGTTGAATTTCTTGCTGACAATAGCAAAGCTATTTCAGCTGCCCTTCGTATTGTTTTTCCAACAGTTTATCGAAAAAATTGTTTTGCTCACGTTATAATGATGGCTGATAAAAAGATGAGACAATACCATCTTACTGATGTTGAAAAGGCTGTAGTAATGGAAGATATTCATGAACTTTCAAATATTAGTGAAGAAAAGATGTTTGATATTGCGGCCTCTGCTGTTGCCAGAAAATGGTTAAATGATTTTGAAAGTGAAGAAGCAATGGATTTTGCAAATTATTTTGCACAACAATATTTTGAAAAAGATAAACGATGGTTCGCCCAAAATGGTACTTCATATCGTTGCAACAATGGTATTGAAGTTACAAATAAATGGATTAAGGTGGATTTTATTACGCAAAAAGCTCCTTTAACTCGTGGAATTACATTGCTTCAAAAATTTATGGTTCGAATGAGAGATAAGAATTTTGGAGCAGCTGAAGTTCGTATTACTGATAAAGATTGGGTTGCTGCATATGATTTCAAACAAACAACTTCAATTATTCAAGATGAAGATGCAAATCTTTATTATTTACGTCGATCAACTTCAGAACTGAATGACGATGACTTTCAAGCATTGGTTGATTTGCTCGATAGTGATGTTTTCACATATGAAGATGTTAAAAAGTTTCAACGTAATGTTGTTGTTGTTGCTGATTCAAAAGTTTTTGATGGTATTTTAACTTGTAGCTGTCCCCTTGGTGCACAACGAAAACTTTGCAAACATGTTATTGTTATTGAAGTCAAACGGAAGCGCCGTAAATTCACATCAATTGAAGCTCGTCCTCAGCAATTAACTGATTGCGGAAGAAATCGATGTGGTAGACCAAAGAAACATGGCCCAGCTTTGTCTTTTGATTAAAACTTTTTTTGTTGATTTTCTTCATTGAATTGTTAAAATCTTATTGTTTCTTTTCATGTTCATGTAATATAAATTACATTATTAGTTACATTAGTAAAATGCACATAAAGTTTAGGGGTAAAATTCATCCAAAAAAGGGGGGATTAAAAAATTAGGGGTAAAATTCATCCAAAAAAGGGGGGATTAAAAAATTAGGGGTAAAATTCATCCAAAAAAGGGAGGATTAAAAAATTAGGGGTAAAATTCATCCAAAAAAGGGGGGATTAAAAAATTAGGGGTAAAATTCATCCAAAAAAGGGGGGATTAAAAAATTAGGGGTAAAATTCATCCAAAAAAGGGGTATAAATTAATACTATACCAAAAGTTATAACAAATTATATTCAAGGACATAAAGAAGCTTCAAACGGGTATGCAGTAGCTTGTAATTTTTGCTATTTACTGTAATATCCAATTTTTAGTCAGTCATCGAAACATGGCAAAAATTCTCCAACATTTTTATCTCTTTCTGGTCCAATTACTCTTGATGATACTGTAGGATTTGCGCTAACATCTCGACCAATCCGTAAACTTCAATATGGTAATGGAGCATATATGGCATCAGAAATTATTGAAATTTCTTTGGGCTCACATTCTACAAAACAACCGCTAATTCATTCAGTTTCAAAACATATTTTTGATAATTTTTCTTCAAAACATGGAAGAATTTTGCTACCAAATTTTAATCAAAGAATTGCAGAAAATATTATTTCATTTCGATCTCGAATTCATCAAATTAGTGAACTTAAAGGATCTCTTACACTTTTATTAACTGAACATTCAAAGCTTACGCAAAAACTTAAAGCTGCAGGAATTCATACTGTATGTTTTTATTTTAGTTATTATTGTAATTTTATGATTTTTTAGAAACCATTACGTCAAAACTCTTCAATGAATTATTTTTTACAACCTCGTAAACTTTCTTCTGGTGGAACAAATGAATCACTATTTTCAATAATTCCTCCAACATATCCCCTTCCTGGTATTATTAGCTATAATAATGCTGGTGAACCTGTTAGAAAAGTGAATATTAATATTGGATATCCAAAAGATATTTCTCGTCCAAGACGTCTTCCAAGTGAACGTGAAAGATTAAGTCCATCTCTTCCAACACCTTCAACCTCAGCTGCAGCGGCATCATCGACTTCAACATCACGAAATAAACTTCAAAAATGTTTATCAACTCCAATATCAACACCAGTAAATACTCCAACATTTTCATCACGTGGTCGTCGATTAAGTATTAAAAAACGGGATGATGCATTTGTTACAGAAGATTCTGAAATGAAAGATTTAAGTCATGCACAAAGTTCATCTTCAATTCGTTCTCGACGTCCAAGTATTAAAATTAAAAATGAAACTACAACTCCAACAACACCTACTCCAACAACAAATGAAGATATTGAAATAGAACAAACTCCACCACCGAATTCAAGAACTTTAAGACGTCGTTTAACAAATTCTGCGGCTCCAGCAGCAAAAATTGCATCATCTTCATCAAAATCTGATGACGTTGAAATGAAAGATTTAAGTCAAGTTCAAAGTTCATCTTCAATTCGATCTCGACGTCCAAGTGTTAAAATTAAAAATGATGATACTGTAACTCCTACAATAACAAGAATTTCTACTCGTCGATCAACAGGAAAGTAATAATTTGAATGTGAGATTTTTTTGTATCAATTTGTTTTTAAATAAATTAATTTTTTTGAATTCATGCATTTATTTAAAACATTAAGCATACTGTAAAAAATATAAAATTTTAAAATACAAGAGTTTTAAGCAATTATTGCAAATTTTTTAAAACCTATGAAATTTTATTTTGATTAATCAATTCTTCTAAAATTGGTTTATATAATTCATTGTCCAAGGTTTTAAAAGCGCCGGTTTTAGCAACTGCAGAAAAATTTTCAATAATATATTTAAAATACCATTTCTTTAATTTTTCATATCCATAAAAATGAGCAAATTTAAATCGTGCAATGGCATTTTCAATTGTTGCATTATCGGCAATCTTTTTACTGGCATATGACAAAAATTTTTGGTGTAAATGAAAGATTTAAAAATTTGCATAAAATACTTACCATTAAGCTATTAATTTTATATTTGGATGCAATTGAAAAGACAGAAGTTTCTTCACCTTCAAAATCTTTAATTGTATCATTATGGCAAAATTCGATCATTTTTTTGATGATTTTTGGTTCAAAATCAGTTATTCGAAGTCGATCGGTATCATTTGAAAGGAGTTGTTTGAAAACTGGGGATCGGGCTTTCATTACTGGTTTATATGCCTAAAGTGTTGGGATTATATTAAAAAATGTTTGTTGAATCTGGAATTTTTAAAATGTTTTTTACAAAATGTTCCCCAGTGTTATGACAAAGTATGATAGTAACACTAAAAAACGCATTAAGAAAATTTTTGGAACTATCAAAAAGATAGTAATGTATTTTATTGTTTCAATATTTAGAAATTATTACTGCATTTGGTTATAATTAAAAACTAGTAATTTCCTGTTAAGACTAATTTCGATTGTTGTGAGTTTCGGATTTTTTAGAATAAAAAAGTTTGAAATTGATACTCAATCTTCCCCAGATCGAAATTTCGATTTTCGATGAGCCTCCATGGACTACTTTTGCTATTAAGCATCATTAAAAAAAGAGGTACTTATTTACTTTCCCCCCCCCCCCCCCCCGATCTTATTTACTATTCCCCCCCCCTTTTTTTTTTACAAAATTTTAAAATTTGAATAACATTTTTGTTCTTTTCCATTCCAATTCTTGCAATTTGCATTAAAATTTTTGAAAACCGCAAAAAACGCATAAAAGGAAGTCGTGACATCGAAAACGAGCTTTTCTTCATTCACAAACAATCTGCTGGATGGTCGTCATTTTTTCCTCTCTTATAAAATTTTTCAAAGTTTTGTTCTCTAGAAAAAATACAAATATGAAAATATGAGTATTTTTTCTTGAGAACAAAACTTTGAAAAATTTTGTAAAAAGGGGGGGGGGGCGATCTTATTTACTATTCCCCCCCCCCCTTCCTGGCTATTTTTAACAAATTTTGTAAAAAAAGGGGGGGAATAGTAAATAAGATCGCTACGGCGATCTTATTTACTATTCCCCCCCCCTTCCTGGCAATTTTTAAAAAATTTTTAGACGGTTAAGTATATTTTCAAAGTGTACAGGAATTTTTTGAATTAACATTTAAAATCATGTTATTATTGGTGGATTGGTATTGTTGTTCTTTTATCACTATGTGAAAATATCTTTGTGGCAAAAAATTCGAAGGATGTGAAAAAACAAAAAAAAGGGGGGGGGGGGGGGGGAATAGTAAACAAGATCGCCGTAGCGATCTTATTTACTATTCCCCCCCCCCTTAAAGTCATTTTTAAAAAAATTAACATATTTATTCGCCAAAATTGTATTTTTGTTGAACTTGAGACCAAAAATGGAAAAATGGATCATCCTTGAAAAATCTTTTTTTTTCTTTTCTACAATTTTTCGAAGTACATCTATATGTAACACCTTTTGCTCCGCGATTTCGCTTATTCATCGTTCCACCACATTCACAAGTGCAAGAATCATCAGGTAATAATCGTTTATCAATTAGCCATTGTTCAAGTTCTTCATCAGATTTGTTGAGCAAATTATAAAAAGATCGATTCGTAAGATTTCTAAGTTCGTCCATTCTTTGAAAAGAAAAAAGCACAAAAAAGGAAAAAACATTATTTTCAAATATGCAAATTTTACCTTTCAACTTTTGACTCAAAAAAAAAATGAATTTTTTCTGAAAATCATTGCCAAAGAAGGGGGGGGGAATAGTAAATAAGTGCCAAAAAAGATATACCTTTATTTCTTCTCCTGCACATTCAGTTGTAAATTCAGCTTCAGAATCAGATTTAAACATTTTCAATAATTCATCTCCCAATGGAATTGGTTCATCATCATATGGTAGATTTGATGATAAAGTAGATGTTACAGCATTAACAGCAATATTTTTGCTAAAAACTGCATTTACGGTAATTTCAATATCATCCAAAACGCTTGTAAATGATGTTTTAGGCATTTTGTTTCCATGAAAAGTAACATTTTGACTATTATTTATTCGAAAAAAATATTTTTTATCTTTTGGTTCACCATCATTGAATTCTGTCTTAATTTCAAATTGTATGATATCATTGTAGTAACCAAAGTCAGGATCAATTTTAATTTTTGCTTCATAAACTTTATTTCCATCATTGAAATCAATGGCGGTTAAGGTTGGACTTTCAAGGATTCGCTTTTCATATCTTTCACCAAAATTGAAAAGCTGAAATTGTTCGACGGTCCATGTAAAAGTTGTATTTGAAATATTCAAATTTTGTTTTCGCTTTTAAAATTTCAATATTATTTGATTCAGCAAAAATAAAAGGAATCAAAAATAAAAGAAAAACACAAACATTCATTTTTAGTTTGCAAAAAAATGTGCAAACTGACTAAAGTTTTGTGTTAATTCATTGCTTTTAAATAATGTTAAAAATTGTCTAGAGATTGCTTAACAGTTGTTTATTCAAAGGTTTAATGATATCAGCTTTGTTTGATATATATATATGTATTTACGACAATGGATTTCACAAAGTTGATATTTTTTGGTTTATTTTTTTTAAATGACAGCAAAGAATTATGTACACTAAAGTTTAACCTTTGTCCAAAGCAGCTGTTAAATTAGTTTTTTCTATCACACATTTCCATTCTGTCTGGTTTTTTTTGAAACAAATTAAGCCAAAATTTGAAATTTTTATTTATCAAACTCTCTTGATTAGAATTCTTTGAAATTTCAATAATTTGAAATTTTTATCATTATCTTTGATCGTCAAAAATATTTTTTTATGTATTTCTGGGTTTTTGAAAATTTGTTTGTTTGTTGTATGACGAAATAACAAAATTTTTGATTACAAATCATGAAACTTTGTTTTTAAATTAAAGCAGAACGTTAATAAAAAAATTTGTTAATTATCCATAAATTTATTAATAACAAAAAAGAAACTGGACGATTTTCATTTTTAAAGGAGCCGCAAAAGAATTGAAACCAAAAAAGAAATAGAAAATATAGGGAGAAATAAGCTATGATTACATATTTAATGGGAAAAAAATATTTTTGGAAGCAACAGAAAAAAAAGAAAACAAAGAAAGTACTGTAAATAAAATGAAGCACGAACGCGCAAAAACTGCTGCCAAAAAAGAGATGGAAAAATAAAGTATTCTCTTTGAGAAAAAAGAAATTTTTTACAGCAGAGCCTATAAAATAAGGGGTCACCTTCGAGAAACAAAAAAATCAACAATAAAAAAATATGAGTTCGAATTTTATTTAAAAATTCTGTGTTAAAAATATTAATAATTTTAAGTCGATAGGCGGGCTCTTGAATGCTTTTTAAAATAAATTCTTTTTAAGAGAGAGAGAAATATTTTGGACGGACAATAAAACCGGAATTTAGACAAAAAACAAAAAAGGAAAAGGCAGTGAAAAAAATAGGATTTTTAAAGTATAGATGGCTTTTTGGCAGCTAAAAAAAGCGATCAAAAATAGCGCGGAATGTGTTTTTTGTTTTAAAAAAAACAAAATTTTTGGGGCAGTGATTTAAAAAAATAAGAATGAGAATCATTTTTAAAATAGCGGCAGAGAAACAATAGCGACGACGGCATTCATTTACTTTTAAAGGATTTTTGTCTTTTGACGAAAACGAAATTTTCGTTGTATGACAAAATCCAATCAATACTTTTTTGTTTTTAACCGTCGCAACACAAAAACACAAACAGAAAAAAAAGGGACAACAATAAATAATAATATTAGTTTTCAGCTAAAAAAACTGAAAGGGAAAAAATTAACAGAAAAATTTTAAAAAATTCAATGGGGTTAAACAAAAACAAGGTGGTTTAGAAAATTAGTAAGTTTCACAAAAAAAACAGGCGCAACAAAACATTACAAATTTTTTTCATTTTCATTTTTCTCCCATTGAATTTTTATTATTTTTTTACCTGTTTTTATCCCTTTCAAATATAATAAAAGCGCACTTTTTTCATACAAAACTTTTTTTTTGAGAATCAATTCAAAAACAGACTATTTTCAAAAAAATATAAAAAATTAAAATAAAAACAAAGCAAATGAAATGAAAAACAAGAAATGGGAAGATTTTTTGTAAAAATTTGGAAATTTAACAATTTTAAAGAGAAAAAAGAGAAATAAATCTAAAACTGAAATTTAAAAAAAATATAATAAAAGAAATTAAAGTTTTTTTATTTTTTAGATCGACTAAAGAATCCTCCTTTTTTGGATTTACTGGATTGTGAGGAAGCCGGTGGAGGGGAGGGTTGAGTTTCAGCTTGTCCGGTGGCATATTGAAGTTGGCTAAGCCATCTATTCATGTCATCCTAAAAACAGAGGGATTAGTTGCTTCTTTAATGATAAAATAAGTTTTACTTCATCATGAGCTTGTAGCAAATATTCTGCACCAACTGGAAGTCGAAGAGATAATACATGCTTTTTCTTTGAATAATCTGCAACTCTTATTGAACAACCCGAAAGTGGGATACCAGATTCTCCACGATGTGTAGAACCTTCTTGTCGATGCTTTTGATCTTTAAAGAAATAAATTTCACCATTTTGCAATACAACATATAATTTTTCCCATGTTCTACAAAAATAATTATTTTAACTTTTTTTTGAAGATTCTATAAATTACCTATTTGCAGCTTTTCGATCCAATGAATCATAAGTATGCTTTCGCATTAAAACACCTTCAAATGCATCACCAACTTGAGTTCCTAAAAAAATTTGCATAATTAGTTTTGTCAAAAAAGCATGACACAAAAAATGTAGGAAAGAGTAATTATTCACAACAAATAAAAACTCAATACAACAAAAAATTGACTATCCAAAAACTAGGACAACAAAATATAACAAAAACAAAACACAAGAACATTACCAATAAAATCACGACTATCAAATCTTGCTGATCTTGAAAGGGATAATCTCCAGCCGGATGGTTCAGATGCCGTTAAACGGCTATGTTCACGTTCTAAAATTCAACCACAAAACATAAAAAAAATAATCAAAAAATAAAATAAAAATTTGTGGGATAAAAATTTTAGTGAAAATTTGTATCTTTCAACGAAATACAATTTTTGACAAAATTATATTTTGTTAAAAGACATGCTTAAAAACCGAAAAAATTAAACGAAAGGTAAACAGTGGTGTAAAAAAACACAACAAACTGAATTATATTAATATCAAAAACTTAGAAAAATAAAAAAAAAGTGTACCGAGTGTGGAGGAGTGCTTTTGTGAAGATGGTGAAGCGGTTGATGGACCTTCAGAAAGATATGAAGTTCCAAGAGCCAATTCTTGTTCACGTGCAATTTGATGTTCTCCTGAAATAAATAGTACCAACACGTGCCACCAACTTTTTAAAATCAAAATAAGTTAGGAAATAAAAGAAAACAATATTTCTTTTAATTAGAAAAAAAAATAGTGATAGAACCAAAAAAAATATACAGTAACCAAAAAAATTGTGTTTGAGAAATTTGCACTATTACAATGTTTTAAAAAAATTTTCAAGAACCAACCTTCTCCACTTCGACCTGGTTCACTACTTGGGAATGAAGTTTCACCCGATTTTCCAGGAGCTGTTGAATGTCCTGAAGGCCTCGTTGGACTCATTCCATCTCGTTCGCCAATACCATGTGGTTTTCGATGTCGATTTTTTAATTCAAAGTTTGTTAATTTTTCGAGTGCTAAGAAGCGTTCTTCTTGTGCAGCAGCAGATTTTTCGAAAGCTTCGTGTTTTTTAATTAATGCAATAACTTCTTCGAGATTTCGGCCAAAGTTTCGTGAATGTAGATATGGCTCTTGCGCGGATAACCATGCATCAGCAACAGCTGCATCACGAGCAAATTGATATACTTCGAGGACTAAAAATTGTAATATTACACAAATTATTTATTTTTGAAAAAGGGTTAAACTTACTAAGTCGAAGATATTCCCATCGATCTTCCCATCTATGCATCATTTCGGCTCTTTCGGTCGTAAGTTTGATAAGTTTCTTTTCAATTTCTTGTTGTGCATAATGTTTTGCATCAAGAAGATTTCGTCCCAATGTAATACATGCATGGAAATTTTCTTCTCTTGTATCAATTTCTGCTTTAAGACTTTGATGGTTATTCATAAGTAATTCAACACCAGAGACATCTCTAGGTCTTTCATGGCTTGTCATTTCACGTTTAACTTCATCCATCCAAAGAAGGAGATCACGAACCATATTCATGAATTTGAAAAGATCTGAGGTATCTTGTAATCTCATCTTTCTTCCTTCACACATTACTTGCAATTGTTTCCATGCCTTTAAGACTTCTTGTTCACGAGTTGCAATTTCTATTGCTTTATCGCCAGCATATGAATCTCTAAGATATGCGGCATCTTCTTCAATTTGTTTAACTTGTGCCCCAATTGCTGCAACATCTTTAAGGAAGTTATCGTGCTTACGTCGAAGTGCACCAACAGTTGAAGAATCTCGACCAAGTTCATCTGGCATTCCATGAGTTTTTTCAAGAATTCTGCTGAGACAATCTCTGCAGTCATGGAAGAATTTATGCATTCTCCTTGAAGCTTCAAGCATTTGTGAACGAGTATCAATAAGTTCAAGAAGATTTTCCCATGCTTCATTAAGACTGTCTTTCCATAAAGCAATTGTTGGGGCATCAGTATGTCCATGTCGGATTAAGCCATCACATGCATTATTGGCATTTGCAACACGTTCAGAGCCAACAGCTTCTGTATCACGTGCAAATTGTGCAAATCTTTCTTGTAACATTTGAACATGTTCATAATCTTGTCCATTTTCATGTGATCCTGCAACAACTTCTTTGTCTGCAATCCATTGGAGCAAATCATCAATTTCACGATGTAATGAATAAAGGTGAAGAGTTTCATCCAATCTTGCACGACGGTGCCGAGTTAAATCTTTCAAACCAGCATAAAGCTTTTCAATTTGTTTTTGTCTTACGGTAATTTTATCAGATAATGGTGAATTATCATCAATAAAAGCTTGAGCTCGATTTGCAAGTTCCATAATTTGATCTTCATATCTGTCAATAGCTTGTTGTAACATTTCATGCTTACGAATTTGATTTTGTGTTGAGAATTCATCTTTTCCTCGATCATCTTGCATCATATAAAGTTCTTGTTCACTCATCCATGCTTCAGCTTCATTGCAATCGTAGAGATAGCGATGAGCTTGTTCAGCAGCAGCAAGTCGGTCCTTTTGTTCAGCAATTGTATTTCTAAGTTTTTGCCATTCAGAATCAAGTTCATGCATTTTTTGTTGGAATGTTTCAGCATTTTTATGTCCTTCATCAATAAGTTGTTGGCCATTATTACGAATTTCATTAATCCATCCTTGATGATTATCAACTTCATCAGCAAGAGTTTGATTATTCTTTTGAAGTCTATTACAATCAGCAAGATTATCTCCAAGTTGTTCAGCTTGGGCTGCTGGAAGCCTTTCATTAACATATAGTTTTTCATCTTCAACATCCCGCATAAATTGGAATGCAGCTTTCTTTCTTTCCAGTTCATAACGACGTTGATCAAGTGGTGCACGAAGTTTTTTCAGTTGTTCTGCAACAGCTAATCTATGTGCTTTAATATCTTCAAGCTCATCTGGATGCATTTCTTCAAGCTGTGGTTCCATATGTTCAAGATGTTCAAGTTGTTCAACTTTTTTAACCATTTCTTTTTCAATCATTGCTTGACGCTGCATTGCAACATTTACGGTTGTCAAATCTGATGGTGGATGATCTTCACCACCAATTTGTTGTTCTAGTTGTGATGCATAATCTTTCATATCAGCAATTGATTGTACATAAAGTTGTTTTCTATTTGCATCGAAAAGTTTTTGTCCCTTTTCTTCTGTAGTATTTTCAAGTTGTTCCCATTGAGTTTCAAGTTCATCAAGTCGAGGATCGATAGCTTCAACAAAGTCTGGCTTATCACTTGTAAGTTTTGTAGCAGCATGTCTAAGTTGTGTAAGTCGATCTTTATTGGATTGAAGTTCGCTTTTGAATGCTTCATGTCGGTTAAATTTGGATGTGATTGTACGAGCATCACGATAAGTTTCATCTTGTGCTCGAATCATCTTTTCTTCAATCCATTCACGAAGTTCTTCACAATCTGATAAGAATTTCTGAAGTTGTAAAGCTTCATCAAGTTTTTGTGAAATTGCAGTTGCTTTTTCACGATTTGCAACTCTTCTTTCATCAATATTACGAGCCTTTTTGTGAACTTTATCTGCTGCATAATGTCCATCATTGCATAATTGATCACCAAAGAGAACAACCGAATAAATCTTTTCATTGTTGGCATCCATAGTCATTAACAAATCTTGGTGACGTTTTTTCAAAAGTTCAGCCTCTTCAAGTGAATGTGGTACACGTTCAGTAGCAAGTTGATTTTCTTGTTGTGCAAGTAAAACTTCTGCTTGCTTTGCATCTCGAAGGAACATTTGAAGGTTCATGCCTTGGCTGAGCATATGTTGACGATTTTCCCACATTCTTGAAAGCTCTTCCCATCCTTCTTCAAGTCCAGCTAAACGTTGACGAAGGAACATATATTGTGGATCAGTTTGATCTTGGGTAACCCGATCTCCCATGGCACGCATTTTATTGTAATCTTCTTCATATCCGTCAATTTCTTCACGGATAGCTGAATGTTGTTGTAAAAGTTGTTCAGCTTCTGCCATAGATTGGGGTTCATCTTCTGAGGCAACCTGACGTTGAGTTGCAGAAAGCCATGCTTGGAAATGATCCAAATCACGTAAAAATCGTTGAAGATCACCTGCTTCATCAAGTTTTGCTTCATGTTCACGAACTTTGCGATTAAGAACGTCCCATACATGATGAATACGTTTAATATCTTGTCGAATTGCTTCAGCTTGTTGTGGCTTGTCTTGTTCAATTCTTTCTGCTTCGTGTTGAAGTGAATCGAGTTTTGCTTGAATTGCAGTTAAATCTCTTTCCATCATAGATAAGCGGCGTTGAAGTTTCATAACTCCACTAAGATCATTTGTAAGATCATCAGAGTCTTCAAGGACACGAGTTTTGTCTTCAATCCATGTAACAGTTTCCTGACAATCAATTCGGAATGTTTCAAGTCTATGTGCACGTTCAAGTTCAGCTCTCTTTTGATCAATCATATCTTTAAGTTGTGCCCAACGAGCATTTAAAGTATTTTGCCGTTGAAGAATTTCATCAGCATTTGGATGATCAACGTCCAAAAGTTGTCGAGCAAGAACATTAACTTGGTTAACTTTTGCTTCTTGTGCAGCTAAATCTTTTTCAAGTGTTTCAAATCGATGTTTCATAATTTCAACTTCTTCAAGATCATTGGTTGGAATAAGAGTATCAAGAAGTTTTCCCTTTTCATCAACCCATTTTTCAACTGCATCAGCATCTGATAACATCTTATAAAGACTAAGAGCATCAATAAGACGTTGGCGGCGCATTTGTGAAAGATTTTGAACTTCACGTTTACGTCTTTCAGTTTGGGATAAACGTTCAAGGACATCTGGATGTTCACGAGCTTCTTCGGGGAGTTGTTCAATTGTAGCTTGGAGAGTTTCAAGTTGTTTTTCAAAGTGTACAAGTTCTTCGTTAACACCATCATGTTTACGAAGAAGAGCTTCTGTGCTACTTTCATCACGTCCAACTTCTTCAGAACTAATAACTCGAAGGGTGTCAACAAGACGCGCATCAACTTCATCAGCATCAGTAAAGAATTGATAATAATCAACTCCGCCTTCAAGTTTTCTACGGCGAGCTCCTGCAAGTGCATTAAGACGATCAAAGTAATCTCGAGCTTCAGCAATCTTTTCAGGAAGTTGTTCCGCATTTGGTACTCCTTCATCAACAAGAACTTTTTGTTGATCATCTAATTCATCCAAAGATCGGCCCAAACTTGCAAGATTATTTTCAGCATTACGATGTTGTGCAAGAAGTCGATTTACAGATGTAATATCTCGGCCAATATCTGTAAGTGCCAAAACTTGTTCTTGATCACGGAAGTTGTTAAGAAGTTCATTGTAGTCAAATAAGAATTGATGAACTCGTTTATTATCTTCAAGCTTCCTTTTCTTTTCAGCAGCTAAATCTCGGAGCTCTTGATATCGGCGATCAAGTTCATCAAGGCCTGCCCGAAGATTAGCGGGATCAACAGGGAGATATCCATTATTTTCTGGGCCATCTTCACTGAGATATTGTTCAGCTTGAGAATTAACGTTACGAATTTGATCATTGATAATATTGATATCACTTTCAAGAAGATCATGTTTTTGAAGAAGATCATCTACATCTTGTAAATGATCACCAAGATTTTCATTCAAAAGTTTTTGTTTAACTTCATCACATTGATCTTTAACACTATCAATATCATAGAAAACTCTTTGAGCTCTTAAACAATGTTCCAAATGGTCACGACGAAGTCCTAAAGCTTCAAGGAGTTTATTCCAAAGTTGTAAGACGTTATCTTTGCGTTCAGTAATTTGATCAATTCCATGATATCTTTCATTATTTAATTCATCCGCAACTGCAACAACTGCAAGGACACGTTCTTCATATGCAAAAATATCAGTTTCAATTGCTTCATGTTTCTTCTTTGCTGCTTCAACAGAACCAAGATCATCACCAAAGTTTTCTTGACTAACAAGTCCATGATTTTCAGATAACCATGTTTCACGCATTCCAGCTTTTCGTCCAAATCTTTCAGCAAGTTGTTCAAGCTTTTCTTGTCGAATTAATTCTTCTTTAAGTGCCATTTCACGCAAATGTTCAGCTTTTTCAAGTTCTTCCCATGCTTTATTAATTTCTGCTACAGTATGACCTTCTCTTGGACGGAATGGCCGTTGATTATTTGCACGCATTTTTGATAAAAGTGTAAAAAGTAAAACTTCTAATTCACCTTTTTCTTTAAACTTTGGTGGTTTATCTTGGGTACGATAATTATTAAAATCAGTTAATTGGCGTTGAACTCCAGCAAGAGAATTTTCAAATTCTCGATCATGTAAAGATTTAATTGTTCTTCGAATCCAATCAAGTAAATCTGTTGATAAACCTTCATATTGTTCTTTTAAAGCTTCATTTTCCATCATTTCAGATAAAACTTTTCCAACACGTTTTCCTTGAATTTCTTCTTGCTTAATTTTATTGAAATAATGGTAATATGTAACAACATATGTAATAATAGATTTATCATCTGGATTCTCAACATTTACATCTTCAGCATCTAAGAATTTTGGTAAACCAAGTTGTTGTTCAGCAATATCAAAAGCATTTCGAAGATTATGAATTGCATTTGATTTTTGTAGGGAATCATAATCAATTAAATCAGGGCGATGTTTATGAATTAATGCATTAAAAGCTAAGCCATCACGCCATGAAGATGCAAAATTTTTAACATTAACATTTTTGTATTCAGCTGTTTTCATTTGACACCAAAGTAGCAAAGCTTCTTTTGCAGATTTGCTTTCTTGATTATCAACATCTTCAAAGGTAATATCTTGGATCTGCAATTAGGAGAAAAAAATTAGCATAAATTTTTTGAAAATTTTTATGGATTTAGTTTTTTGTCCAAAAAATTTTAATGAGCATAATTTGAGTCTATTTGTAAACACAAAAAATGACTAATTTATGACTCATATTTTTTTAAATTCCTATCTTTGATAGCAACAAAATTCTCAAAAAAATTTGTCTTACCTGGAATCTCAAAATAATTGTCCAAATTAGACCAAGTGTTAGCCGAGCATTTCCATCTACGATATCCCCAGAACCAAGATTTTCCAAATGTACATGTTGATCACGTAAAAATTGTAGGGCTTTATCAACATTTTCTAGACAATGAATTCTCATTTTTCCTTTTGTTGGTCGTTGAAGATTTTCACCAGATAAAACTTTTAAAAGTTTTAAAAGCATTTTTC
The DNA here is from genome assembly GCA_963922195.1 of Panagrolaimus sp. PS1159. NCBI lineage: Eukaryota > Metazoa > Nematoda > Chromadorea > Rhabditida > Panagrolaimidae > Panagrolaimus > Panagrolaimus sp. PS1159. The sequence continues at coordinate 1,210,537 of CAWUHW010000008.1, forward strand.
CATCTCTCAAATCAATATATAAATCTTGAACTTTACAATTAACTCGAATTAAATGTGAATTTATCCATTTTGTAAAAGTTTTCTTTTGAACTGATTCACGTTCATCTAAAAAATATCAATTTTAATAGTAAAATTTAAAAAAAAGGGAGAAGGGGGAAAAATTGGGGATAGCCGATATACATCGAAATTCGCTTTGAGGCAATACACTTTTTTGCGGGATTTATGAAATCCCTCATAAAGCTTTAACCCCTTTGCCAAAAAATCTCAAACCTCGTAATCTTCGAACTCTAAAATCAATAATTTCCATATCACTATGCTCTTTATCATTATGATTTTCAAATTCAAGTATCGCTTCAGTTTCCACCGATTCTATGGGATTTTCTTCATTCTCTTCTTCCCCAACAATAACAATTTTTGGAATTGCTTTTTCCTCCTTCGAAAAAGGTGATGAAGATATCCCATTTTCTTCCATCATCTTATTTTTTGTATATTAGTTTAACACAAAAAAAAGAATAAACAAAACAAATGTTTGAATATACTCTTTTTCTATTTTTGCTGAACCACCACAAAAAGCGATAAGGGTAAGTGAAAATGAGATTGTTGGAAAAACTCTTTTTCCTTTTTAATAGAAGAAGAAAGTGATAGAAATCGATTTTAACTCTCTTTTTTAAGCATGCATTTTCATGAAGCGCAGAAAATTGAAGGGGAGTGAAAAACTGGGCGTTCTTGTTGTTTATCAACAAAAATATATGCTATCATGTTTATTTTAGTCTTCTTTCAAATTTACACATTTTTTTAACAGTCTTGTTTGAATCATAAAAAATGTCTGTTTTTTAAGGTTTGCTGGAAGCTTGCATCACTCCAGACAGGGGGAAGATGTTTGACGCCGTAAAATAGGTTTTTTTTGCAAAAAACAAATTTAACGTGAAAAAAATGTAGAAATGTTGAGGGTTAAAAACCACAAAAAAATTGTTGTAGATAATCAGAAATTGTTTTACAATCTGAGTCATCTGTTTTGAAATATTTTTTTTAAAATTTGTAATTTTCGAAACTTGCAAAAAAATGTTTGCATAAAATACCCAAAAATTCTAAAACTTTATTTTAATGCCAAACTTGTTTTCTTCCAAAATTCTGCCCTATTTTTTGCCGTTTTTTGCCAATATTGCTTTTATTATTTTTTAGTTTTGTTTTATTTCTCCGCTTTTTTTAAAATGTCTCCCCAGAGATTCTCTTCCATTTTTTTCTGTTTCAAAAAAAAGAATGTTTTTGCTTAAATGCTCAATATTAAATCAATTCAATCTTGCCTTTTTTTCGTTTCTTTTGTTTCTATATTTTGAAAGCCAAAAACGAAAGATGCATAAAAATTGTTTAAAAATAATAAACTGCGCAAAAGTCAAGGTCAAGAGCCGCTTGCTTTCTTTTTCCGTTATTTTGAGCTTAAACTCTGTAAATAAAAACATTGTTTTAAAAATGCTGGCTTTAAATGGGAAAATAAGAAGTCATTGATTTTAGAGTAGATATATACCAGCAGATTAAGGCAAAAAAATATAAGGAGGGAAGGATAAGATAAAAAGAAAACAAACCTGCAAGAGTTTTAATTCGCATTCGTTCAAAATGCCTTGATGATGAATTATCATCATATTCATCGTAGCCTTCACCATTTTGATAATTATTTTCATTTGGCCGTACGGCAATATCTGTTGTCATGTCGTCAGTTGAGTCCTAAAAGAATGGCAAATTTGATAAAAATGGGAATTTTAGTGATTAACAAAAACAATGAAAAATTTAAAGCTAAGTAATTAAGAAAAATTTATTTTTACTGTTTAGGAGTATCTCCAAGTACAAAAAATTTGCGTTTTAAAAAACTTTTTTTTAGCATCTCAAAAATCGAATACACAAATCAAATAAAAACGAGGTGGACATTTGAGATCCAATTTTATATCTCATAGCTTGATATTAACTTTGAGCTCCACCTTTGAAAGAGATATTACAAATCCCACCACCACAAAAAGTGAAAAAAGTACCGAAAAATAGATTTACAAAACATTCAAAAACATCGAAAAAAAAGTATTAATAATTTACCTTTCTCCCATTTCCAGGAGGCATGATTACAAAATTTTCAAAAAATTTTAGTCCAAGAGTTTCCTATAAATTTTTCATTTTTTTGGTTAAACAAAATGGTTAAACAAAATTTAAATTTATTTTTAGTCTATAGATATCTCATATCCCTTTTATCTAATCGTTCAACTTAAGCTTTTGTTACTAATTTATAAAAACAAAACTTTTGTCAAAATAACAAATTAGTAAAACTTTTTTTCAAAAAGTTTCAAAAAAAAATCAATGATTCACGAAAAAAGAAAACATCCCTCTCAAAAGTGGAGCAAAAAAAACATGATTCATTTTTATAAAAAATTAAATAAAACTCACTTTTTTATTAAATTAAAAAATAAAGTTTTTGGCAGGAATAAAAATCTTGGAACAGCGGATTTCAGCAAATTTGATGGTGTGTTTGAAATACAATATAAATCCGCTTTGAAAAAAGCTAATAATTTTTTACAAAAACCGTTTTGTGCGCAAAAACGGCAGCAAAAAAATTATGCCTTTTTTCGGCAAAATTTACCCCTTTGTTTTTGGTATAATTTTTTTGGGGGGAATATTAATGGAAAGTTGGAAACCTGCAAATGAATTTAATAAAGTTTAACATTTTACGATATACGGATATAGGCAAAAATTTCGGAAAGCGAAAATTTTCTGGACAGGATAAAATTTTTTTAAAAAATAACAAAAGATATGTAAAATGGCACGTTTTTAAAAAGCAAGTGGTCAAAAAAAAATAAGTTAAAACGATGACATAAGGGAGATATTAGGTTTCTGTCAACTCTGTCAAGTCAGTAAAAGTCAAAAAAAAAATCTTGCGGTTCCCGGCACAAAAAAAGCTGGTGCTGCTGACGATTAAAAAAAACTTTTCGTCTTTCTTTAACGGCAAAAAAAGAAGAAAACGATGCGTCAGTCAGAAAAAAATTGGACGGAAGAAGAAAAAAAAGAACCAATGTCCCCGGGTTTTTTTTGGCTTATAATAACACAAACGACAACAACGACCTCGAAGGAAATAAAAGAAATTCATAAAACAACGAGGAGCTACTTTGAATGGAAAATGAATAACAAAAAATGCCGAGAATGAATAATAAATTTATATAAAATGCCAAAAAAAAAAGAAATTGTTGTTATTAATAGTTTATGGAAGAAGAGAGAATGTGTTATGTAAGATTAATTTAAATGATAATTAATGTTAAAAAATTGGTGTAAAGAAGATATTATAATATTTAAAAATGAAATAAAAATGGAAATAAAATGAAGAAATTATAATTTCGTGCAAAGACCGAAAAACTGATAGTAACTCAATTATTGCCCAAGTAAAAATTTTTGTGTTACTATCATGCAAACAGCAAAGCTTTTCGTTAAAGAACAAGAAAAATCGAAATAAAAATACGAAATTTTCCTGCAACGACAAAATTTGATAGTAATCACAAAGCTGCAAAACTTTGCATATTGCATTACTATCACTAAAATTGATAGCTTTCAAACCACCCAAGAACTTTTTTTATTACTCTAATTATTTCTTCAAAAATCAAAAAAATGCAATTTAAAAAAGAAATAATCGCCATTGATCGCACATTTCACACACATATTTAACTGATTAGTCAAAAAAAATAGTTTTTTTTAATTTTTTTTTGGTTGCGGACAACCGACTGACTGCCCTTCAAGAAAGAGAGAGTAGCCGTTAAAAATAAATCGTAGAAAAACAAAAGAAAGATTAGCTTTCCAACTTATTGCTTTCTCCTGTTTTCTTGCTTGCAAATGCCCTAAAGCAAATGGGCTAAAAAGCAAGAAAGCACGAAAACAGCAGGCGTCAGTTGTCACAAAGAAATAAAGTTTTAAAAGTTTAGTTTCAAAGAAAAGAAAAGTTTTTGGCAAAAACTTAAGCCGAGACTTGCAAGAAAGAAATTCAACGATAAAACATTTTGGGGCAAAAAAAAGAGAGAGGTTCGAAACGACCGCAGATGAAAAAGAAAGAAAGCCATCTGAGATATTTTAAAAAGTCGATGGACATAGAAAAAAGGCCCTTTTTTCGTACATATATTTTTTGGACTTAAGCTTTGACAATCGATTGTTGGTGCTGTAAAAGAATGGCAAAAAAAATAGAGGACCCGAAAAAAAAGGCACAAGAGTGAGACAGTTTTTTTCGGCTCTCGTTTTTTTGTCAAAATGGAGAAAAAAAAAGTGCCAAGAAAATTGAAGTGAAAGAAGAAAGGAAACACAAACATTTGAAAGAGATGCGCGCATTAGTTTCAATAAAAAAATTTTTTTCCTTCATCGATGAAAAAACGACGACGGCGAAAAAGAAAAAATGGAAGAGTCGGGGAGTTGATGAAGGCGTTGGTTGAAACCCGATGATGATGCAGCAGTTTATAAACACACTTTTAAGCAAAAAAAGAGAGAAAGTAAAAGAAAAATAAAAAATAGGTCAAGATAAATAAATAAATAAATATAGCTTTATTTGAAGTTCAATTTTACTTGAAAGGTAAAAATAAAAAGTCTTGCAACAAAAAAGTAGAATAAAAAAAGTAAAATTTTGTTTATGAATAATTGCTATTTCAAAACATTTTTATTTCGAAATTAAAAAAAACACTAAAATTGTCTTGCAGCAAAAATGATAGTAATTTAAAAAAAGAAAATTTGTAAAAAATGTGTTACTATCAAAGTTTTAAAACGTGTAAAAAAGATAATACCGAGACAGAAAATAATTTTAGAATCCTTATTCTTAAAAATATTCTGACCTCCTTCGAGTCTCCCAAAATGAAAAAAAACAACATTAATATACAAATTCAAAGCTAAAAAAATGCTGAAAGGTCCTTAATTTAAAATTCAAAGACATTAAGGAAAAACGAATACAAAAAAGCGGCCCAATAAAGCCATAATAAAGAATCACAACAAAAAATTTCTGCTGAAAAAATGTTTGATAGGGAAATCGCATTAAAAAGCAGCGTTTCCGCTTCCAAAAAAAAGTTTTTTAGCTGCCGTTTTTGTAAGAAAAAACGCAAAACTTAAAGCTGCTTTCCATTCTTAGAAAAAAAAAGAAAGCTTTTAAACACTTAAAAAACAAAGGTTTTATTTTTCACGGACGACTTTTTCTTTAAATTTTTTTATATGTATATTTTTTTGTTTTAAAAAAGGAAGAATCTTTTTTAAAAAGAAAAAAGAGCCAATTTTAGAAGATGGGGGGGGGGGGCAGCTGATACATACATATTATTCTTAACAAGAGCTAATAAACAAAAAAGACAAAGCTTTGAAAAAAACACGTTTTTTTGTTATTTTGCTTCAAACAATTTGAAATTGAATTTGTGGCATTTATTGCTTCCAGATTCATACTACTACTAAAAGGCCTTTGCAGCAACAGTAGTGAAACCATTTCTGTTATTTTGAATGGCACTAGCTTGGTTTATAAAGCAAACTAAAAAATTTGAGGACATTAGTTTTATAAAAATAGCTTTCACTTTAAAAAACAAATTCTTGCTGCTTTTGCTTATTAGCTGCTGGCTATTGGTAGTAGTAGTAGTTGTATTATAGCCATTCAATAGGAACAACAACAACGTCTAGTACTACTACTGTTACTGCTACTATGTGTGTGTTTTTTTAAAAAAAAACCGAACACATATTAGAAAAGGGCAAAACATTTGTCCTCGACTTTTTTTTCTTGCAAAAAAAGCGTTCTCAACATAAATGACTATATTGGCCACGAACGACGAAGAATGGCACCGAATTGGGGAATATTTAAAAAAATGAAAGTTAAGGACACACAAAAAAGAATGAAGTAATCAATAACGAAAAAAAGTGGACTCTTAAAAATAGAATAATTGAAAAAGGGGCTTTTTTTAAAAAGTGGCATTAAAAGGAAAAGGACAATAAAAAAAATGCCTTTGGCTGCTTTGTGTGAGTTGCATGTTTTTTAATGGGCATAAATTTTTCAAAAACGTTTTTACAAAGTAATGTTTTTGGCAAAATTTTAGCAAAAATGAAATGAATTGCACCGGAAAATTAAGAAAAATAAAAAATATACTATCATCTATTTTTAAAAAACCCTAAAAATCGAATTTATTATTTTTTCATCTTTGTCAAAAAAAATGCTATTTTTTGCTTTCAAACATGTCATAAAATCGCAATATAAAATTTATTAATAAACAAGGTTTTAAGCATCTCAAAAAAGAAAGCAGAGAGAAAAAAGAATTAAATTCGATATTAGTAATGTTGCGCCTGTCTAAAGTGGTCGTTTTTTTCTTGATCAATGCAGTAAGGAAAAAAGATGAAGATGAGAAAAAATGCTTGCGGGGAAAAAGATAGAGAGAGGAATATATTATAAATATTTGTTTCATGTTTTTTTTTGCCTCTCATTTCATGCTTAATTCTTTTAAAAGCATGGAATAAGGCTTTAAAGATAGAAAAAAGCAGAATTTCATATTTTTTGAGCGCACAAAAAAAATACATACATTTGCGCAAACATCGATCAGAGTTTGCAAAAGAAAAAAATTACTTTTTTTCAAGCATTTTTTTTAGGTGTAATATACTACTTTCATGTTCATCTTTTACACTTGAAGAAAAAAAATGGAAATGGAACGGTCGTGTTTTTTAGGAGAAAAAGCTAGCAAGCAAGCAAGAACGAGCTCAAGAATCATCTCGTCTTCAAAATCCAGGAAAGAAGAAAAGAAAAATGCTCAAGAATTTTTTTCTACAAAAAAAAACTGAAAGAAGATGTTAAAAATGAACAAATAAAAAAAAGCAAAAATGATAAAAAAAATCAAGGAAGAAAAAAAGCTTGACGGAACACAACAGCAAAAAATCATCGTCGTTGTTGAAGCTGTTGTTGTGGTTGAAAATATATATTATTGTTGTTTTGTTGGATGGGAAATAAAAAGATCGGAACAAAAAAAATATGGGACAACAATAAATAAAAAAATGCAAAACATCCAAAAATGTATAAAATTTTTTTGTTAAAATAAATGTTATATCGAACACAATCAATGAAAGAAAAAAGGGTGAAAAAGAAATGGATGAAAAAGAATAAAACAGGGGGGATCTGTCATAGTTAAAAAAAAGAAAGAACGGAACAAACAACAATAAATTAAAAAAGTACACGATAAATATCAGAGACGGGTTTGAAAATATGAGAATGTTATCAAAATTTATGTTTCAAAAAAGATTTATAATTATGGAAAAACGTTAGAAATTGAAAAATACATGTTAAAGTGCAAAAGGGATTTTTTTCATTTTAAAATGTTTTTTTTGAAATTGCATGAATCTGAAAATCAGGTAAAAGAACAATAGAAAAATACCTCGATCGTCAGGTTATTTTTTTCTGATGTTAAAAAATGTTAAAAATGAAAAGGCCGCTTCCTTTAAACAAATTTCAGTTATTATAACATAAATTTTAAAAAAAATTCAATATGTTTGAATCTGGAAAAATTTTGTATTAAGCACAATTGAATGTTTAGTTGAACTCAAAAAACTAGCTTTTTCATGATTCTTAAGATCATTTCTCTCTTATAAGAAACCCCCTCAATAAACAAACAAAAAACGAACTTTTTACGTATATTCTAAAAACCTATCGATTAACAAACAAAAGAAACACCATCATTAATCCAAAACTTTTTTCTTTTAAAAAACAGGCTTTAAAATAACTTAAATTTTTTTAAAACTTCTAAAAAATGCATCTGCAAAAAAAGGGAAAAGGGTTCAAAATACTGGGCTTGTTAATGTCAAAATTGATCAACAATCAAAAAAATCAAGACAAAAAAAAGTTCCGATTTTAACCTTGAAACATTTTTATAAAAAAATTCCGACAATAACAAAAAAAGAAGCGGCGCCCCGTTCATTTTTTTTAAAGCAGGCGTGAATAAAATAATTGAATTTTTACGAGTGTGAAAAAAATATATATAAAAATTAAATTTGCCAAAAAATGAAAAAAATTCAAGTTTTATTTTTTTTTGTGCAAAAAAAGTAGAAGATTAAATATCCGTTAAAATCCCTTTCAACTAAAAAAGAGGCTTAATCGATTCATATAAAATGTCACTTAAAAATTCGGTGAAACGAAAAAAAAATATGTTTATTGAAAAACAAAATGTAGGACAATGATTTACATTAATATAAAATGGGGGGGGGGGATTTCAAGGATAAGTATGTCTGTTAATATAAATGTGTAAAAACAATATTGGGGATTTAAAGCCATGTGTTGCGATCATAGAAGAAAAACTGCCAGGGTTTTGCAGGCAAAGCGCGGGAAAATGGTACAAAAAAAAACATTTTGAAAAAAATCAGCAAACAAATTTTCTTTTCACTGCGAGAAATCTGGCAGTTTTTCTTCATACGTCGCAACACAGCCCTTTAAGGGTGGAAAAAATAAAAGTTGGACAAAAAATGTCATTAAACGAAAATGGATAATAATAATTGAATTACAAACAAACAAGCTGTTTTTGTTACTATCGTTTTGATAGTATCGAAAACTTTCGTGAACAAATTTTTTAAGATTACTATCGCACTTTGTCATAGCATTAGAGAATGAGTAATAATTTGATTACAAACTTTTAATAGGTTTCATTGTAAAAAATCATCGATTTTAAAAATAACTGAGATTTGATAGTAACAGTTTTTTTAACAAAGTAAGTTACTATCATTTAAAAATTTTCGTTCTGAGAAAGCAAAAAAGTTACAACTTTAAGTGCAATTTGGCGTAACACTTTTATCCAAAAAACGCAAAAATGTAGTTTTAACAATTAAAAATATTAGTGTTTTTATAAATGTTCCATATTTAACCACAAAAATAAATGTTGGCAACAAAAAAAAACAATGCAGCAGAATCTTTTTAAAGCCCCCTCAAACAATAGAAAAAAATGTAAAAAATTTTTATTGAAAAACATCGATCATTTTATGTTTTTAAAGATTTCCTTTTTCTTTTGCTCCCCCAAAAAATGGTATCCCACAGAGTCGTTTTTCTTTTAACTGACTTTTTTCAATATTTTTGACGACAAATAATGCCGTTTTTGTGTCCACATTTGGCATATATTTTTGCTACATAAAAAACTTTTTTTTAAATCTCAAAAGAACAAGAGAAAACACATTTTTCATAAAATTCTTGAAAAATTTTGTTTCACGTCTTTTTTGTTTTGCGTGAAACCCTATTTTTTGACACACAAAAATATGTATGTTTTAAACAAAAATGGAAAAAAAGGCAGCGACAAAAAATTCATGACAAAAAAAAGTTTTTTTTTGCCGGACATGTTTCCGGCTCAATGCTGTTCTTCTTGTTGTTTTTGTTATTATTACTGTTTTGTCCTTGCTGAATATTTTTCATGGACAATTCCGATAAAATAAAAAAAAAGAAGAAGGAAATGCAACAGATTTGGTTGTTTAAAATTGACAATAAAGGCTAAAAGCATGAAAGAAAGAAAAAATGGATGGAATAAAGCTCCGATGAAAGAGATAAAGAATAAAAGAAAAATGGATATATCGAAGATAAAACAAGCAAAATACAGAAAGAACAAAATAAAGATTATGTGTTTATAAAAACTGCACAAGCAAAAAATACTATTTGTAACAATTTTTATAAATAATTTCGTAATAAAATAACAATTTATTTAGATTAATGTTTAAAAAACGTTTTTTCGACTTTGTAAAATCTTGACAGAGGAAAAAATCAAAAATGTAGGAAAAATTTAAAAATAAAGTTAAAATAAAAAAGAAAAAATGATAAAAAATTGAAAAAAAAAATTTCAAAAAATAACCAAAAAACTCCTCTTAACTTTACAATAACAGAAAAAAACATCTCACATTGAAACTAAAACCGTTTCATTCTTCCAAAATATATTTTTTCCCTTTTAAACAAGTTAAAGAAACAAAAAAACAATAAAACTTGAAAAAAAAGAAAACAGGCTGCAAAAAAAACTATTCTACTACAGCCTTTGCGACAAGAAACATAGCATCTTTCTTTTTTCTTACAAAGCTTGTTTTTTTTCTTCTCAAAATCGATGATGAAAGCAGTGTTACATTGAAAAAAAAGTGGAATACATTTAATTTAATATAAATTTACCGATATTGGGATTTGGGGGGGGGGATAAAACAAAAATAAAATTGTACAAATTTTTTATATGTTGCATTTTTAGAGAAAAAAAAAGAACCCAAGAGAGAGGCGGAAGAATGATATGTATGTTTGCAGTGGTGCGATGGAGACATAGTTGAATTGTGCAAAAAAAGACAGAAAAAAAAGAGAGAGAGATGTAAATAGTAAACATTTTGGATGCAAAAAAACCGCCATCGAGAATTGTATTGAAAAAAGAAGAAAAGATGATGATGGAGAAAAAAAAGGAGAGAGTCGTCGGGGACATTTTTTTGTTCAACAACAGCGACAGCAGAGACAGAAAAAGAGTGCGCAAAAGTTAAAAAGAAAATAAGTAAAAAAGATGCCAAAAATATGTCCGTCTGGCAAAAAAAATGCATGCGTGTTTCTGCGCAGTTTGTAATAGTAAAGTGTATGTCCGACATTGGCTAGCGCAAAATATATTTTGAAGTCTGCAACAAAAAAGAAAAAAATGACAAGGACGGATTTTTAGAAACTCAAAAAAGAGAGCAGAAGGGAAACAGCATCATCAAGTCGAGGACAAACATTTTATGAAAAGAGAGGTTAGTATTGAGTTCCGGAGTGAGAGAGAGAATGTGTTTTCGATCTATTTTTTCTGTATAAAATTCAAGCCTTTCTCTCTCTCTCTCTCTCTCTTGGGATCGCGTTTAAAAAGAGTCTCCATTTTTAGAAAAAAAATGTATATTTGAATAATTAAACAATTTTAAACCGGCAATTGAGGAAGCGAAAATAGGTAAATAAAAAGTGCAAAATGTCGACGAAAGCGGTTGGAAAAATTTGCGAAAAAGCGTTATACGATTTTTTAGGTAAAAAATGTGTTCTAGCACGAAATTTTAAAAACGATAGTAACAATTTTTCGAGCTTTTGAAATTTTGGTGTTACTATCTTTTTGATAGTAATTATATTGTTGATTACTATCTTTGGCAAAAACCCAAAACAAAAAGAAATACGTCTCTTTTTTTGACCATCTAAATTGACAGTAAACAAACAATAAAGATTTTTAACTTGAAAACGAAGCAAACTTTCTCGAAAACAAAGAGCGATCGGGGAAAAACAAAAGCAAAAACTTAAAAACGAGAAACCGTTTTTAAGCTTAAATCTTTATTTGTAATCTTCAAAGAAGATAAAAAAGAAAGAAAAAAAGACGATTAAAGAAAAATAAACAAATTTTAAGAATGAATGAAACAAAAAAAATGAAAAATATAAATATGGGCCACAGATGTTTGATAGAAAGAAAAAAGAAATAGAAACAACGGTTAATAAAATTATTTCAAACAAAAGAAACCATTTTATAGCGCTTTTAAGAATCTGGGAAATTATAAAAATATAATATTGAAAGTGATACAGTATACGAAACTTAGTATAACAAAAATTTTGGCGAAGCCATGGCATATGACCCGTGACACCTCAAATTCCCCCATGGTATCTGACCCCATCATGGTCATGGTTAAAAGATTAATTGTTTAGTGGTTTGATACACTTTATTGGTTTATAATCATTTTATTCCAACAGAAAAGCTAGCCGGCCGGCAGTAACAGGTAAAGTTATAAGCAAATGAATACAAGCAAGAAAAAGTCTATCAAGCTTTTAAAAGCGATCAAAAAGATAAGAAAAAGAAATATCGAGATTTGTTGTAATGACAAATAATGACAGCCATTGACCCCCAAATACGAAACATGAAAAAAATATATTTTTTCAACAGATGCAGCAATATTTACATTTTTTAAAAAATCTAATACAATTTCAATTCATCATTCATTGTCATTTCATAAACATTGCAGATATCAATTGCATATCTTTGCTTCTTTTCACGTCTATAACATTGAACAAAAAATTTAAACTGTAAACCTTACCATTTTTTTTTGTTTTTCTTGCAATATTTTGTTGTATTGAAGAATATTTGGGCATTCTTACTGCAGCTTCAGACGAAAGTTGACCAATATTATCATTAAAAATATTTTTTGGAGCCTCACGAAAATTCAGAAATCCATCATTGTAAATTTTTTTCACCGTCTTTTGTTTTTTTATTTCAGCAACATTTAGAAAATGATTATGAGTCCCTTTTGGAGTAACAATATCACCTTTAACAAAAGCACTAGCAGGGCAATGTTGTTAATTTCTTCTTTGACATCGATAAGTATGTTTTGTTTCAGCTTTGATAGTTTTATGAAAATTGTAAACATAACCATCATAAACGAGGTTTTGTCCATTTTTTTTCGAAGAAAAACTTTTGTTTAAATTGTTATTGTATTACTTTTTTGCCATTGTTTTTACAAAAATTTTACAAAAATATTACTCAACATCAAATTTTTTTTATTACAATGGGGCTTAACAAAAAAATAGATTTTCACATTTTTAAAACACAATTTCTTTTGACGTCAATTATGTAACATCTCTTTTTTAAAAGCCTAAAAAGATGTTTTCCGTTTTAATTGTTTTTTCTCTATTGTTGTGTTTTTCTTTTAGTTAAATTCTTTTTTTTCTTAAAAATGTCATGAAAGAAGAAAAAAAATTACGAACAAAAAAAAACATAGCCACTTAAAAAGTAAAAATAGAAAAAAAGCATCAGCTGTGTTTTACTCCTTTTTTTTAAATAGATAAAATATTTAAAATAAAAAACAGTTGTTTTTCTTTCTATTTTTCGAGTTGTAGAAGTTTGGCAAGTTAGACATTAATAGAAGAGTCAAGCTTTTTTGTTTATATTTTTTTGCACATGGCAATTTTTTATCTTTGCAAAATTGAGAATAACTTTGTTGTGAGTTTTTTTTTTGAATAGCTTTAAATTAAAATTAATTAATATCTGTTTTTTAAATTTTAAAATTCTTTACTTTTTAAAATTCTGTTCCTACGAAGATAAGAATAATGGTACAAATAAAAAGAAAAAAAATTTTATCAAAATTTTTCAATTTTTTGTATAAACTAAAATTCAAAGTTTGTGCCATTTTTTTTCCTTTAATGAATTCTTTAAATTTGAAATGTTTTTTATAGGATTTTTGTAAAAATTTAGTTATTTTAATAATTCAATTTTTAAAATACAAAAAACATTTTTTTCTGAAAATTTAAATTCAATTTTTTCAATTTTTCTGGCTTACAGTATCCATTTAATAAAGCTTTTGTAATTTTATTCGATGATGCGAAAATCATTAGCAGAAAAACAAGTTATATTTTTCTAAATATTTTCATATTTGTGCTTTTTGTTTTTCAGAAAGTACAATTTGCTTTAATTAAGTTTTTTTAAAAACATATTTCTTTGTAACTCATTTCTTCATTTTTTTGTCCCTCCCTTTAGGTTCTTCTCTTTTATTCATTTTCAAGTCATATGAAAGACATTTTCTGTATGTTTTTTTTTTGTAAAAAAAGACCGTGGAAATTTATTTATATTGTTTAATTTAACAAATATAAAGGGAAAAAATTATAGTTTTCGTAAAATGACTCTGAAAAATGACTCATAAAAAATGTTTTTTGTAGAGTTATTTTTAAAAAAAATTTAAAATTTGTTTCTAAATAAATTTTTAATTTTAGTTTGTTTTTCTTTTTTTACCTTTTGAAAAAATTCATTTTTAAACAATATTATTTCCTTTTTTTAAATTTTATTGGAACACTTGGAATCAGTGTTCTGCGGTGCTGGCGCGACGCGCCGCGCCGCAGTCGCGCCGGCTACTAGAAATTAAGTTTAAACTTAAAGTAATAATTCCACGTGATAGCCTTTATAGCTGAATATCTTTTACCAAAGTTGTAGGAAAATCTGTAATCTAATAGAAGTTTAAATGTAGCCGGCGCGACTGCGGCGCGGCGCCTCGCGCCAGCACCGCAGAACACTGCTTGGAATTGATTAAAACATTTTTGGAAGGTGGAAATGGTTTTCAACAATACAGTTTCTTCCAAAAACAAGCTTATCAGTTTAAAAAGACAATTAATGTTTTACTCTGACATTTTTATCCGTTTTAAATTGTTTTAGCATTTTTTGTTTTTTTCGTTAAAACATTTTTTCAATTATTTTTTATTTCAAATTTAAACAAACATAATTGTTTTCTTTTTTGAACTTCCGCCTTTTTTCCAGGTTTGAGAAAATTGTTTTGTTACATTTTTATGGAAAATTGTCTTTCATTTTTTGAAGTTTGGTTTTTTGTTGGAAAAATTTTCTTTTGATAAAAGTCTTTTAAAGTATTTGGTTGAAAACTGTCTATCACATTTTTATTTAAACCCCGAAAAATTTAAGAAGCAATTATTTTGTCTATTGATTAAAAGATTTTTATCTCTTAAAAATTAAGCAATTTATACTTTAAACTTTAGAATAAATTTGATTACATTAAAGTACAGCATTTTTATGTTCTTTGATTTTTCAAACACAAAATATTATCATTTTGAGATAAAAAAATAAGTTTGTTTTTGTATCGTTTTATATGATATTTGTGGAATTTTAATCCGGTTTCCTTTTAAAAATTATTTCCTTATCCATCAATGGTGAACCACCACTACAGATATATCCGTCTGTCTCACCTATGTTTGTGTTTTAGTCCCAATTAAATTCCACTTTAAAAAATCTCTCATAAATAACTTGTTCTATGAAAAAATTCTTTTTGTATCTCCCGAGAAAAAACATGTGCTTTCATTTTTTTCAAAGTAATCCAAGTTTTTCGCTTTATCTTTGTCACTTTTTTTAAAAGGATCACAAGGCTAAAATTTTAACCTTGTTTTTTTTCACATTTTTTTAAAACGGCCCAAAAAAAACATGAAACAAAAAAAAAGTGATAAATTGTTCGAATGCATTTTTTTTTGCTGCTTCTTCAAAAAAGGAAACCAAATGTTTTTTTTATTTAACTTTCTTTTTGGAACCCTATCTTTTTTGAGAAGAATTCGAGACAGACAGTTTTATTTTTGCAGTTTTTTAACAGCATCAAATTTTGTTTTCTTTGTTGCTTCCGTATTTGACTTCTTTTTTGGGGCAAAAATATTTGGCATTTTACGTTTTTAGCATAAAATTGTTGACGTTTTTAAAAAAAAGTGGTAAAGAAACTGAAAGCCGAAAAATTGGGTGAATGAGAAGATTTTAAAACTTAAAACAAATTTTTTTCCACACTTTTTTTATATTTTTTTAATGACTTTTTTTAAAATTCAAATTTTATTTTTGGAACTTTTTTATTTATTTCACTTGAATTTTTATAGTTTATTTATTTCTTTTTTTGATGTAATTTATTAACAGAAAAATTACAGCAAAATAAATTAATAAAATGTTTTCATTTTTGGAACCATTTTATTTCCCTGTTTTGATTTATACTTTTCTGGGTGCTTTTTTTAACTTCAGTTTTCTTCCTTCTTTTAAAAATTGCAATCTAAATTCGATTAAAATCAAAATCGAAACAAAACAAGCTTTTTTGAATCAAATTTTAAATTTTTTATCTTTCCCCAAATGTGTCCCTTTTTTTCCAATTAAAACTGAAAACTAACGATTTTTCGCCTTTTTTGAAAAGAATAAAGTTTTTGATTTATTTGAACTTTGAAGATTTTAAAGAGAAAACAAAACCTTCGTTTATTTTTAAAGAGTTTCATTTCTGAAATTCCACGGAGACTTTTTTTCATGTGTTTTATTTTTGAAGGAAAAAAGATTAAATGTTGCTCAAAAAAAGAAAAATTCCCTGAAGCCATTTTTTATCTTTAAACATTCTGTTGCTTTTCTTTACTTCTCTTTTTTTCGGCATTTGCCTTTCATTTTTTTGTGTGGCGTCATTCTTCAATTTTCGGGTCATTGAACAACAAAAGACTATTTTTGTTGTGCTTTTTTATTTTTTGCTTTTGAGCTAAATTTTTAAAAATTTTGTGTAAATAAAATTTATGCAAAAAATTGAGTTTGAACTTTAACATTTTAGCAAACCTTAAAAACAAGTCAAAAATATGTTAGTTGATTCTGAAATTCCGCAATTACTTCGTCGAAGGCATATATTATCCGGATATCGGCCGTTGGGAAAATCTGTAAATTATTATTTTACATCTGCTTTTAAACTTCATAACGAATTTGTAAGTTTATTTTGTAACTTTGTGATTCTGGAGATCGTAAAAAATGTTTGAAGGATGGTTTGATTCATTTTTCATTTTAAAGTTGTTTTTTGAATTTTTATAAACCTGAAAATCATGATCTTTTTCTATTGTTCTTTTGCCACAGGTTCATGCCATTATGAAAAAAGCATGTTTTAAATGGCCGATATCAAATATCTTATCCACTTTAAGAGATCTTAATTCCAAATATCACCAGAAAATTTTTTGATTGAAAATAGCAAATTGGAAAAAAAATAACAATATTAATTTCAGATGAATTTTTGGACTCATATGCTTCCGCTATTTTTTATTTATATTCAATACATACATCCTGAAATATTTTTTGAGCCATTCCCCCGTTGGCCGTTGCTTATTTTATACGTTGGAGTTATAACCCTTTTATTGGCATCTTCTTTTACACATTTAATGGTTTGTTTTTTATGCGAAATCGAAATCCATAAGGCCAAAATCAAAATATCGGAAAACTAAAAAATTGTTTTTCTGCTCGAAATCGAAATAACAAAATATCAAAATTATTTCTTCGTCCAAAATCGAAAAACCGAAATTTTTGTTTCGGTATTTGGGACTTTTCGAAATCGAAATTTCAATTTTGCAGCACCCTGGATTTCATTTATCTTTAATCTACATTCAATATTTCAGCATAGCCGTTCCCAATTAGATCACATTTTTTGGTTATTAATTGATTTTTCTGGTATTTTAACTTTTAGCCTTTGTATTGGACTTCAAAGATTAGCAATGAGACAAGAATCTTCATCATTTTTTAATAATGTAAAAATACAAATATTTTTAAGTTTTTGTTAAATACAACTTTTTTAGTTTTATATTTATACCCTTATATTTGTTGTTTATTTACAGTATATTTCGACATCTGCATTATTCGTGTTAAGACCATTTTGGAAAACTCGACACATAATTAGATTATTTACTTGTTTACTTTGTGGTATTTGGCTTTATATTCCAATAATTCCTCGATATTTTGTAAGTCCGCGTTTTAATGATGATAAAATAATGGATTACTGTAATCCAAAAAAATATTGTTGGATTACAGTAATCCTTTACTTTAACAATATCAAAAATACTTTATTTATCTTTTTTTTTTATTTAAAAATGGTTAGTAAAAAATTTTTCTTAAATTCATTATTTTTCAGATTACCTCCTCCACCCCTGATATCGGTCTTCCCTACCATTCAAGTGCATTTCAATGGCTTCTAATTTCTGGAATTTTTATGGGCGTTAATTTTCCAGAATGTATTTGTCCAGGATTTTTTGATTATTTTTGTTATGGACATCAAATCTTTCATATTTGTATATTTATGGTTACATGGAATTTATGTGACGGTGCAACACACGACGCAAAACAATATTCAAATTTATCCCAAACAGAACTTTGTGGACCAATGATAAAAGTGCTAGTTGGAAATGCCCTAGGAATTGCAACAACGCTATGGGTTTTAATGAAATATGCAAATTTAAGGATTAATGATAAAAAGGCTGAAACGGTTAAAAATGATTGTGGTGGAGTTCCGGATGAAATTGGAACAGCAAATTGAAAAATTTTGTTAGTAAAAAATTGATCTCATTTTTGTGCTGTAAAAGTATACTGGTTTTAAAAAGCTTAAATAAATAAATTGGAATTTAATGCAACATTTTTTCTTTTCATAGACAGTTGTTACAGTTTTTTTACACAAAAAACGTAAATACTGCTCTTATCAGTTTTTTAAAAAATGTAAAAAATCACAACTTTTTTTAAAAAAGGGACTGTCCAGATCTGACGTCGGGTGTTTTAGGGGGGGAGGGGGTCAACCAAAATCTGACGCTCCCTTATAAAGCGGCAAAAGATCAAAGGAAAATACCTGACAGAAGGGGGGGGGGTTCTAGAATTTCGTGTTTTTACCCGACGTCAGATCTGGACAGCCCCAAAATGAAATTTTCAACATTGACTCTCTCTATTTTGGCAAAATGTCCAACTAAAACTCTTGTAAAAAATTTTGAAAGAAAAAACTTTTTAGATTTCTTTTTTGCACCTAAAAACAACTTTGAACTATATTCTACACCATTTTAGTCTTCAATTATGGTCCGAAAGCTTAAATTTCATGAACAAAAACTTTTGAAGAAAGTCGATTATGTTAATTGGTCAAGTGATAATAATGTTCATGAAGGAAAAATTCTCAGAAAATTTGCTATTCGTAAACGTGAACATTATTCTACCTACAATACTCTAGCACGACAGGTATTTATCTTCTTTTTAAACACATTTTTAACTGTATCAAGCTTTATAGATTCGTGATATTGCTCAACTTATTCGTGATCTTCCAGATAAGAATCCAAATAAAGCAAAACTTTCAAGAAAACTCCTGACAAAACTTTTTGATATGGGCTTAATTCCATCAATTGATTCATTGGAACGTTGTGATACTGTTTCAGCATCATCATTTTGTCGTCGCCGGCTTGCTTCTATTTTGGTACATGAAAATATGTGTAAAGATATTGGACAAGCTGCACAATTTGTTGAACAAGGACATGTTAGAATTGGCGCAGAACTTATTACGGATCCTGCCTTTCTTGTTACTCGAACTATGTCTGATCTTGTTACATGGACAAATGCATCAAAGATTCGTAAACATGTTGAAAGTTACAACAATATTCGTGATGATTTTGAAGAATAAATGATTGAATGAATGACAAATTTGCTGTTGTATGTTTTATTTTTTTGTTGAGTTTTATATATTTTTGGAAAAGAATAAATGTGTTGTTCTTTGTATGACGATTTTAAAGTAGTAGTTTAACAGCTATAAAAGGAGGTTAGAAGAGTTACCTGACAGCATTTCTCTCCATCACTATTAAAGCCTTCGGATAACTTCTAGGATTTAATAGTGGTGGATAAGTACTTAGGTTCTACATCTTTGCCTTTTTAACAACCATCTTCTCTATCCAATAAAAAGATATAAATTAAATGCCAATTATACCACAAAAATTTATTTTACGTCACCAACAACACAAATACAATAAGCATAATAATAGATTCAATCAAACAGATAAACGTACAGATAAGCAACCGCCTAATCCAATTTTAATTGTTGGATCATATGGATTTTCTTTTACTTCACCTTTATATAATGGATCATCTTTTTGTGCAGCTTGAACAGATCTAAAAAAAACCCAAAAATTATTATACAAATTAATAAAATTGAAGAAACTTACTTAACCAAATCTTCGATAACAAAACTAACAGGAGCTCTAGAAATATTCTTTTCTCTTTGTAATTGCTGAACAATTTTTTTTGCTTCTCCAACAGTTTTTGGTTGATCACTTTTCATGTTTGTTTGATAATATAGAATTTGTTGAACAAATAATAATAGAATAAGGTTTTGAGCTAAAAATGAAGATAAATAAATAAAAAGTTGATTATAAAATATGCAATTATTATTTTATTGACTTGAAAAAAAAACGATGGACTAAAAAAGGACTCAAAAAACGGCAGACAAAAAAAATAAATTGCACAAAGAAATGCGCGGGTTTTTTTGGCAATGAGTAAAACAAAAAACGATTTTTTTGAAAAACAAGTAGATTGTGGTGCACCGAGGATGTTGTCCTAATCCGGATTCCGAAGCCATGTTTTCAAAAAAAAAATACAATTTCCTGTATAAATAATTTTATTTTTTCTGTTTCTTGAACAATAACAAATAATTTTATTGCGCAATATGTTTTTTAAAACAACTTAGAAAAAAGCTTTTATTAAAAACAAAGATTATCACATTTTTTTAGTGATTTTACAATTCGATGCCCTGATGGAGAAATGCCTTGCAGCTCTCAGGCACTTTATCTTTCAAGTAAATATATGAGAAATCAATAAATGGGAAAAACAAGATCTGATGAATTTGTTACTGAACATTTAATGGATGTTGTAAAACCAATTGTAATTTTTCTTCATTCATTATGCTTCAAAATGCCTGAAACATATGATCTCGATTTTGTAAAACGCCTTTTAAAAGCTATCAAATTTTTTAATCCACAAGAAAAATACAAGATTACTGCAACAATTCATCAATCATTATGCAAAAAATTTGTTCAGGTAACTTTTTTTTCGTGTGTGTGCAAAAATGTAAATTTGGATATTTTAGGAAACACATGATTTTAAATCAATTTTACAATGGGTTTCAATTGCAAGCCAAAATGAATTATCTGAACCAGGGCTGTCCGGAACAAAAATTTTCATCCGGAATCCGGAAAACGGAATTCCGGATTTTTTTTCGTCCGGAATCCGGAAAAATCCGGAACAAATTTTTTCAGACCTTATATAAAAGGCGAAAAAATTTTTTTTCGTCTATTTAATATCAAAAAACGATCATAACAGGCTGTATTTTAAGAAAAGTGAAAAGCTTTAAAGTATAGAAGAAGTTTTGGTTTTTGTATTTATTTGTTTTCCCGCTTGTTAAGAAAATCAAACACAAATCATGGGTGTCCTATATTACACATTTTTATTTAACATAAACTAAAATTTAACAAAATCAATGAGAAAATAACAAAAGAGATTACTACCAAAAATTACAAACGATTATGAACGATTGTAACCTTTAAGAATCAAAATATTTCTATTTAAAAAAGTAAGTTATGCTAGAGTTGTGAATTTTTAACGTACTCCCCCCTTTGCCCGTTTTTGTTCCGGATTTTTCCGGATTCCGGACAAAAAAATCCGGAATCCGGAACTCGGAATCCGGAACGCAAAAAACGTCCGGAATTCCGGATTTCCGGAACACGGTCCGGAATTCCGGACAGCCCTGATCTGAACTTCAAAATATGCTTTCTGCAATAATTGTAAATAAATATTATTTTAAATGGCAAGAAATTTTTCCTGAAGCTGTAAGTTTTTTTGAGCTTTTTATGAAAATTACTGTAGTATTTTTTAGGCAAGACATACTGGAAATGAATTGTTTCTTGAAATTTTTGGAACTGAACTTGATGACTTTGATATCTTTGAAGATATTGATATTATTTATCAAGCTGGACTTTTTACCAATGTTATTTTAAATTGAAAATGTTTTTTTATAAATGTATTTTATTAATTCTTGTAAAGTATCCTAAATAAATTTTAATTGCAAAATTGATAAAAAATCTTTTAACGAAAAACAAGGGGCATTTTCATTTCGTTGGGACATCTTTGATCTTTTGCCGCTTTTGACATTGTGTTGGAAAAAGATTTATCCATTTCCGAGCCCTTAAAACATTATCATAAATGGAATCAAACATTTCTTTGTAAGTGCTTTTGTTTTGCAAAATTATGCATTTTTATATTCATTTTCGGGCACAGAGTCCTGAGAATGCATTATGATGTTTTTGGTCCTGAAGGTAATTGTGGTGAAAGGGGCTTTAGCCAAAGCTACATACTTATGGCACGCACAACGGCCGCCTCTTTTCTTCCTGACCCAACTGGGTTCTTCTCTTTCTATTTATTGCTTCCTTCTTTCTAAGCTCAATTACAGCCGCTATTGTATTTCGTCTCTTATCCTTTTAATAAGATACTTTGTGAAGGAGTAAAATAAATCAGTTTAATATTCTCTCAAACTTGTAAGCGACAATTCATCTATCAAGAATAAAACACCTTTATTCACAGTAATATTCTCATAGAAAAACCTGAAAGTCTTGTTCATCAAACTTTTTTTTTCAATTGGATCAACTTTTATTAATTTTTTTTTACTAAAGTAATTATGAATTAATTTGATAACAATATCATCTTTGAGAAATAAATTTATATGTTTTCAACATGCCAAGCAGGGCATAGCTGCGTGGGGCAATATTTTTTTTTTCTTTAAATTATTATTCGCAAATAAACGTTCACATTTGTGTAGTGTTGGCCATTGACCGGTCAATTGACGTCAATTGACCGATTTTGTTGGGGCGGTCAATTGACCGCGACCGGGCAGAACACAACGCCAATGGTCAATTGACGTCAAATGGCCAACACTACATTTGTGCCGTTAAATGCATCTGTTTTACACCTTTAATTATATAAATTTTTAGGATTATAATTTTTGAATCATTTTATACCTGATGACAATGATGAAATTGAAAAACTTTTAGCCGATATTAAACATGGATACTTTGAATCTTTTTTTCTTTTTTATCGTTTGATTCAAAAAATTTTGTAAAATATTGCTGATTTCGTTCAAAAAAAAATGGTTTTAGTTTGTCAAATATTGTTATTATTTTAAATAAAAATTTTTTCGTTCCATGGTTTGTTGATCGATAATGCTTTTCTAAATTTTTCAAAGTCTTCCATTTTAAATTTTTTCAATTTATAATTTTTAAAAAAATTGATAAAAATAAAATTTTTTAAAAACTTTGTAATTTTTTGTATAGAGAAAAATCCATAATCACCGATCCCAGATATAGGTAAATACAAAACAATTTTATTAACTAATTAAAATTTTTTTGTCATTTAGTTATAAATTCTATAATAGTTTTTGATTATTAAAAAAACAATTTTTGAGAAATTTCTGATTATACCAAAATAATAAAAAAGTATCAAATTCGTGTATAAAGTAATCTATAAGCAAATATGTTTAATGAAAATATTTTACATATTTTTAAACTTGCATAAGAATCTTTTTGATTGATAAAAGTTATACAAATAGGGGCTTTTTACATATTGTTCGGTTCGGTTCCGTTGTACAATCATAGTTAACATAACATTCTTTTCCATTATTATGATCAATTGCCACACATTGTTCACCAGAAATGCTTTTCGGAAATCCGCTACACCATGGAGCGTAATTTAAAAAATTTGTTGGACTCCCATCAGAACTTTTCCATGTTCTTCCACTATCAACAGAATTAATACCAGTCCAAAGGGAATACGACCATGCAACAAAAAAGTAACCTAAATTTTATGAATTTTTTTGAGAATTAAAGAAGCGTTTTTTATGCAGCAAAACTACAGGTAAAAAGCTGTCCGAAAAGTTATTGGTTTTTTTTAAAAAGATATTTAGTTGACTAAATTAAAGACAGAAAGTCAAAGAATTTATTACCAAAAATTTGTGTTGGATGGTCAAAGTGGGATTAGGATCTAGCCTCCTAGGTACTTATTTCCAATCCCCTACCCCTTTTTTTCATTTTCTTTTATTTCTGTTTTCAACTGCTTTACGCGAGGGAGGCTTTGAAGGTCCGTCTACACTTACAGGAATGTGCGAATTCGCACAAGGCTTGTGCGAATTCTTACAAGGATACACAGGCGCACTTCCTGGATGTACGCACACTGAAAGAGTGACTGCATTTGCTTGCATTTTTTTTATGAGTAATTGTTTAAATTTTTATTTAACAGTAAATTACTGCTAAAATGTTTATGTCATAATAAAAATGAACAAAAATAAAGTAATAAAATATAATAGTTTTATTTACTTAAACAAAACTTATAAACTTTTATAGTTTTTAAGTCAAATATCTGAAATATTAATATATTTTTCAGTGTTAGACTAGTTGGATTAGATAGTTTAACGCTAATAATGTTTTTATTATTGTTAAAAACAATACACAGTAATCTTAGAAAGCTTAAAAGCATATTTTATCATTGAATGATGATAAAATTGATAGATTTTTGGTCAAATGTGTAAAAAAGAAGAAAGTGATAAATGTTGGATTACAGTAACCCAAAAATTATTTTTTGCTGAAAAAAGGCTTGAAGCTTTAAAACGCGGTGAAAAAGCACGAGAACAGGAAAAGAAATATAAAATTCTTGTTGACCGTATTCAAGCTTATGAAGATGAACTTGTCGAAAGTTTACAATTGGTAATTTAGACCAAACCCCTCCTCCCAAACTAATCATTTCAAAGTTACAGGAACCAACTGAAGAACAACGAATTGAAATTGATCTTCGACATCTCCGGCGTGTACAGTATTTGTTACATGACATCCGTAACAAATCTGGAAGCACAAATAAGTCCAAAAAGAATGCAGCAAGATCCGAAAGTCCAAGCTGAATTTGCTATCAAATATCTTGAACTTGGATGTTTGACTAAAGGAGGAGTTGATAAAGATTACTGGGGTGGGACAACTGAATTATTGGGACTTGCAAATGTGCTTTTAATTAATATTGTTGTTTTAAATCCAAGTGATTCAAACAATCAACCTTTTTTCACACGATGTTCTCCATTAGGGCTTCGCTGTGCACATGGCTTTCCTTCCATCTTCTTATTCACAACTCCAGGACATTACCAAGCAATTGTTGGAATAAAGACTCCCGAAAGTTTGTAATTATTCAATATCACTGTTTTCAACTTTTTTGTTTAAACTTTTACTTTTGATTTAATAAAAATTCTCCAAATATTTATATGCTATTTGAATATTCAAGTCGTTGTTGTATTAAATAATTGGCATCTGAATTGCTAAAATAGCTGAAAAAGATCTAAAGAACAAATAAGTTTATTTAGTAAATCAAACGAATTTTTACCAACAAACAACTAAAAAAGGATAGCTTTATGTTTGTAAAAATTAGGGTTAAACACTACTAAATTAGAGTGGGGCTTTTTTTATATTACTGATATAAAACTATAATAAAAATGGAAGATAATATTTATTTTGTAAATCAAACAAATTTATTATTGCTAGAAAAAAAAACAAGACTTTGCTTTTTTACAGCAGGATTGGCATTCGCCAGCATTTTGCCCCTTTCCTGTAAGTGTAGACAACATTCCTGCAAGTGTAGACATTAATTTGACCCCATTCCTGTAATTGTCCACTGACCGCTTTGAACCACCGATTGCGGAATGAGAGCGTAACGCTCTAACCACTACATCAATGGGGCAACGATGAAAGAGTTGAACAAATGACTCTAATGCAAAGAACAAAATTATTCAAATTTTTAAAAAAAGAATAACAAAGGGTCGGGGATTCGAAACAAGTGCGCTTAGGTGGACTTGTTTCAAATCCCCGACCCCCAAATTTATTTTAAAAAATTGAATTATCGAAGAATTTTTAAAAGCAAAAAAACAAAGGGTCGGGGATTCGAAACAAGTGCGCTTAGGCGGACTTGTTTCCAATCCCCGACCCCCTAATTTGTTTTAAAAAATTCAATTATCCAATTGTAGTTTTGAACAACTTGAGACCGAAAATGGTAAAAAGGGTCATCACCAAATTCACGACGCTATAAAAACGAAAACATATAAGATTTAATCAGACTTCTTGCTGTACCATATTCTTTCTTATGCGTATGTTTAAACTTCTGGTTCATGATAAAATAAAATTTGAATAATTGCAGAAAAAAAAGAATGTTAATTTCAAAAATTTCAAATGAAAAAAAAGGGTAGGGGATTGGAAATAAGTGCCGCCTCCTATGCTCTCACCACAGTGTTGTTGTACTCTAACTCCAGAGTCGATTGAGTCGACTCCCCCTCGACTCTGACTCCGGAATCAGAGTCGAGGGGGAGTCACTGATCTTAAAAGATCAAAGAAAATGCCGCCTGAGTCGATCACTCGTCTCCGGAATAGAAGTCGCTGAAAAACAAAAAGCACAAAACTGGACTGAAATATTACTTGTTAGATATTGTAATTCATAATAGCTATGAATTGATGATAAATGAGCATCATTATTTTGACAATACATTTCTGCAGCTGTCCAATTTGCAATATATCCGTTTTCATTAACACCGTAACATGAATGAGTTGGTGCAAAATAAGACCATCCATGGCTACAATTTGCAATTGATGGAT
Source organism: Panagrolaimus sp. PS1159 (assembly GCA_963922195.1). Lineage (NCBI taxonomy): Eukaryota > Metazoa > Nematoda > Chromadorea > Rhabditida > Panagrolaimidae > Panagrolaimus > Panagrolaimus sp. PS1159. Next base: position 1,236,479 of record CAWUHW010000008.1, read on the forward strand.
ATGTCGGTGCTGGAGTTGGTGCAAGTATTTGACAAACATAGGGTTTTAATTCGTTACAATTTTTTGAAGCCCAATAATCATCGTCTAAAGACATGGAAGCACAATTTAAATCTGTAGTATTTTGGGGTTCTTTAGGTTTCCAATCTTTGTAATTAAAATCAGTGCCGTCCGTCCAATTCCAATTTCCATTTGATAATAGCTTTGTTGCACCAATCCATAAATCACTCATTGTACTTTCATGTAAAAAATTTTTGGCTTCTTCTAAAATTCCATAAATTTAACTACCTTTAAAAAAGAAAATTAACTGCAATTTCTATGGTCATTTTAGAAAATAACGTTTAGGGGCTGTCCAGATGTTACGTAATACAAAAATCGGCATTTTTACCCCCCCCCCCCGTATGTAATATTAGGTAATAATTCATAAACTCCCCCCCCCCCCCCCGTTTTAGTAATAAGTTGGTAATATTTGTCCACCCCCCCCCCCCCTGCTTTGTTTTAAAACATAATTTTTTAAAACATTTTTTATAACAAAAACTTAAAAAATCAAACATCGTCAACAATAACACTTTTAATTAGAAAAAAATCGAATTGAATGATCATTTTCGGTATCAAACGATAAAATTGGACAAACATAAAAAAACTTAAAATTGTGTTTTCTTTTCATGAATTTCCTCAATTTTTTAATGTTTTTTATAAAAATACGCTAAATTCCTTCAGGTAATATTTTTACGTAATAATTGGATGACCCCCTCCCCCATACCTGTCATTTTGGGTAATAATTGGATGACCCCCTCCCCCCTACCTGTCATTTTGGGTAATAATTGGATGACCCCCTCCCTCCCTAAAGCTATTACGTACATCTGGACAGCCCCTTATCTAGGCCTGTGCAAAAAAAAACTACTTTTCCATATATTTTTGCTTATCCAACGTTGTTTTAAGCAACCTTGGTCTCAAAATATTGGAATTTTTATTTTTAAAATGCTAAGTAAAAGAAATAATCAAAAATAAATTAAGACGGCTTCAAAAAATGCAAGATTCAGAATCGTATTTTTTTTCTTCAATTTTTTCATCTACAAAAAATCAGCTTTCATTTTCGTTTCGAGAAATTTTTTGTGAAACCAGACAATTTTTTTGAAATTTTATTATTAAACTTTATTAATAAATTTGATTCATCAAAAACAATTTTTTTGTACAATTTAAAATATAAAAAGAAGCCAATGAACATCTTGCAGAAGAAAAATCTACATTGGAAGCAAAAAAGAGCAAAGAAAAGCCAAAAAGTCCAAAACCTCGTCGTGAATTACTTCAAGCTCGTGATGAAAAGGTAATGCTATAATCTTTTAATAAGTAATTATTATATATTTTTAGGTTGATTTGGTATCAAAAGTTGGAAAGCAAGTAAAAATCAATAAATAAACAGCAACAGAAGAATCTGGTGGATTTTATTGTGAACTTTATTAAACTTGGTTTTTTCAATGAAAGCTAAGCGAAGCACTGTTGATGATGTTGTAAATCGGTTTTCTGCAAAGAAAGCTGATTGTATGTTTTTTACCCATTGTTGCTTGTATTAAATATATCTATTTTTAGTGTTACAAAAGAATAAAAAGAAGGATGCTAATGAAAAAGAAGAAGCAGTAAAAGAAGAGCAAGCAAAGATGGCATATTTACGTCGGCAAAAGCAACATCGAAAGCGACATCATAAAGAAGAAGAAGAGGCCAAAGGAGAAGAACCTGAAGATGAAATGGCAAAAATATTGAGATTTGGTGGAATTAATACAACTAGAAAGCTTCGATAAGTTATTTTATTTTGTTTTTGTATATATTTTGTCTTAAACCCTTTTTTAAAATAAACTTGTTTTTATCAAACACGGTGTAATGTTGACGGACGTTGTAATAGTTTTGTTCTTCATTGTACACCTTTAGAAACAGAGGTTATATTACTTGTAACATTAAATATACATAAACTTGGATGGTTAAGATTGAGATTTGTAAATCGATTATCAAGGTTCTGCAGTTCATAGGTTATCGATTCGTCCTTCTCCTTCAAAGTTGTTGGCATCTAATACATTAGAAAAATTAAATGTGCATAAAAAGAAACAAAAATCCTTCATAAAAGCAGACATATAATTAAAAAAACAAATGGTATCTCAAAAATGCTGACTTTTACATCAAATTTCACGTTGTTTGATCTATAACTTTGTTCGGAAGTCTTCGGAAATTCCTATATTTTTCCTACATATGTATTTTTTTATTACCAACACCCCATTAAAAATCTAGAGACTCATTCGCTCTCATCTCGATGCACTTGCAAATATTATGAAGACCTCAAACAAAGCTTTTTTGAAAAAACATTGTTTTTTTCATTTTAAAGTTATCTTTTGAGGAAATTTGCATTATAACATCTTAAAACAGGATATATTTGAGCTTTTTAAATAATAACCTTTCTAAAAAAACACTAAATGAAGAGTTTCTTGACATTTTTATGAATGCACAAGTATATCCTCAGCATCATTTAAAAAAAGCGTTAAGAAATTTTTCTCGAAACGAAAGAAAATCTTTTTTCTTCTTCAAAAATTTTTTTGAAAAAAAAATTTCTTTGTTTTTGCGTTTTTGCACAGGCCTACCCTTATCCCAGATCAAAAAACATTTTTTGCAAAATGTACCTTAAAATCTCACAAAAAAAATTTTTTTTTATTTTGGTAAGTTTTTTTGTGAATTTTCAAATTTAATTACAAGTTGGATCAATTAATAAATTCTTTTAAAAAACTTACGCCCAATGGCAACATTTGTGAATGCATCATGGATAGAAGCTAAATGTCCACCAATTTGTCGACATTCAATTTCAGCTGATGCAAATCCGGTTTCCGTTGAATTAAAAATGTAGCAATTTAATTGATATGGAAAACTGTTGCTTGGACAATTTGATGAAACAAAATATAAATAATTTAAAGCAAATATAACTGTAAAAATCATGCTTGCTTCTTGTCAACCGTTAAAGTGAGGTTAATATATTGTTTCTCATTTTTTAAAATTTTTATTCTTTGTTAGAATATTCCTGATAAAAAAGACTTTGTGTTTGAAATGCAATAAATTGATAAGAACAACAAAAACTATAACCAAATAAATCAATAAATAATCAAAAGAAATTTAATTGAGAGTTTAAATATATATACGAATAATTCAAAAGTTTGTTAAAACTATTACAAAAATAAATGCTGCTACCAAATTACAACAATGGCAAACAAAGTATTTAAATATCGTTGAAAATTGTTTTAAAAGAAGCATGACATTATAAAAATATGAGAAAGTAGGTTAAAAAAATTTTTAAAGAGGGTTTTTTAACTATATATTATAATTTTGGTGAAACGCTGTTTTCATAGTGATTTTTTATAGATACTTTAAACGAATTTTTTGAGCACAGATCTTCTTCTATGATTTTAAAGTTGTTGTAACTTCTCCTTTGCACCAATGTATCTCCGTTGTTACGCCTTCATTTTTCCAATCATGTCCAATTTTTTTGATTCGTTGTAGAATGTTGTCACTTTTTTTGCGAGAAGCAAATGCTTTCTCAAAGCGTAAATGAAATGTTATCTGTGGATTGGCCTAAAAAATTGTTAAATAATGATTTGGGTTAGAAAAAAACTACAGAAATAGTATTGTGCTACTTTTCAAATATTGATGAAGCAAACTTACTTTAAGAAAGTCAAAAAATGTTACATAATTAAAATCTTCGCATAAATCTCCCAATGTAAATTCTCGCAATTTTGATGATACAACTGAATTTGCTTTTTCCGAAGAAGTAATAGATGGAATATCATAATCTGCCATCCAAATGTCCAAATCATAATTTGAGTCTCTAAAATTAAAATGTCAAATTTTTAATAAATATCAGTAGTTTCATGTGAGATTTTTGTGTATTTTTAAGTCCTCTATTTTAAAATGTCACAGAGATTTTAATAACGAGTTTTTTGAGTATAATATCGCCCTGGCAATTCTTTTTGAGTTTTAACATAATATCCCGATGGATAAAACTTTTTTTGATTAACATTGTGACGTTTTTTGCCTAATACTTTCTCAATTTTATTTACGGGGTTCTCGTTTGAAACAGTATTTTACTTTTGGGATACAAGATTAATAAACATACATTTTAAATTTTTTGAGATTTGGAAGACATTCAAGAAGATTTTCAAGTTCAACAAGTTTTCTACTTTCGTATCTTACAGATGTCAGTTGTAAAACAAATTCTTCAACTTTATTACCATTTGTCAAAGTCTTAAATTGATTAAAAGTGATTTCAACTTCATCAAGATGTAATATTTTAATATAACAAACACCTATTTTCGGAATCAAAAACGAAAGAAAATCGTGCTCATATTCTAAATAAAGTTTCCCAGTAATACATAATATATCTGGAAGCTCTTCGATATCCTTGTATTCATCTACTTCATCACCCAACGTTTCTCCATTATGCAACGTTGTGTATTGTGCATAAGAACAATCATTATATAAGGCGCCGTCAATCATATGTTCCGACAAAAGTTTATAAATCATGCATTTTTTTTCACTTTTTTAACAAAATCACATTATTACTGCATTCTTACAAAACTGTTAATATTTTAAACAAAAAAATGAAAAAATGATAGATTGTTTAAAGTATCGAAAAAAATTGAAAATATTAACAAAGATTGCAATTGTTTATTAAAACAGTAATCAAAAATTTGACTTTAACAAATTTTTTGAAAAAATGTATTTTTTTTTTGTTTCTATTAAGGGCTCCTTAACAAATATTCTAAAAATCAAATATTTTATTTTTTTGTTAAGGGCTCTTAACAAATGTCTAGCTAAACTTTTGTTAAGAAAATGAGCTTGCGGCCGCAGATGGGAATCGAACCCACCATTGCGACCGCTTCTCGTTTGAAAGTCAAACGCGCACACCACTCGACCAAATAAACAATTACAAAGGGCTGCCATTTTTTGCTTGTATGCAAAAGCCGATTTTTTGCTTTGCTCTTTCAGCTGAGAAATGCAAAAATGTTCGTTTTTTTTAGGGACCCCCAAGAAAAAAAATTTTTTTCAGATGTATAAATAATTTTTATATGGTTATGTGCATTAAGAACTCCGAAATCTAATGGCTGAATCAGTTTTTTTTAAAATTCAGTACTTCAGAAGTTATTACGCTTCTACGGCAAAATTTATAAAATGGGAAACTTCAAAGCAAAAAGCCGCCATTTGGACTAGCCTCTTTAGCGCAGTTGGGAAGACCGCGCACTCGCATGCAAGCCAATGGTGGATCGAGTCCCACTGGATGCAGATAAATATTTGGGTTAAATTAATTTATGTTTGAGTACAAAAAACATTTTATAGCAAGAAAAAAATATTCTTATTCATTAATATTGTTTCCATTTTATAAAATTTTTTAACATGTTACTTGAAACTAAAATTTTTGTGTTTTTTGTCGTTTCTTTTCACTTCAAATTTTTAAGAAGACAAATTTTTGTGTTTTTTTGTCATTTTCTTTTACTTTAAACTTTTAAGAAGATAAATTTCTGCATCGATGTTCTGAGATCGCAAAAAAATCTTTGTTTTTTTGTATAAATTTAATTGCAAAAAAATATGTATTCATTTTTTGAAAAGAAAAGTGCGAATACAACTTCAACGAAATCTACGAAGAAAGCTACATATCTTGAAACAATTCCGTGGGTTGAAAAATAGTATGTTTTATCTTTTAAACCTTTTTCTTTAACTCCATTTTAACATTTTAGCCGTCCAAAAAAAGAATCTGAACTTGTCTTTCAAGATAAAGTTGTTGCAGTTTTAAATAAATGTGTTCAAAGCGCTGATGTAAGATTACTCTTTTTATCAAAGGGAATACAATCTTTCTTTATTTTAGTTACCAAATGTATTATTTTATGGTCCACCAGGTACTGGAAAAACTTCTGCAGCAGTTGCATTATGTCAACAATTATTCCATAATCCTGATGAATATAAAGATCGAATATTAGAATCGAATGTTTCAGATGAACGTGGAATTGAAGTTGTTCGAACAAGAGTAAGCACAAATTTATTTTATATATAACTTTGTTAATATTTATTCTTTTAAACTTTTTACAATCACAGCGAATGGTAATCCAAAAGATATGGATGAACTTATGAGTAATTTAAAATATTTAATTAGAAATGTTGAAAGAAGTAGTGTTGAAAATAATGATGACGAAGATAATGATTAAATTTTTTGTTTTGATTTAAATAATATATTAAATGAACGTTTTTTCGTGTATTGCAAAACTCTTTTTTGTCGTTTGCTGCAATTTCTTTTGTTATAGTTTTTATTAGGTTTTAAAAAACTTATAATTTTCTATGCTGAAAACGTTTCAATAATATTTTTTTATTGTTACAAAACGCTTTTTGTACTCAAACATAAATTAATATAACCCAAATATTTTTCTGCATCCAGTGGGACTCGATCCACCATTGGCTTGCATGCGAGTGCGCGGTCTTCCCAACTGCGCTAAAGAGGCTAGTGCAAATGGCGGCTTTTTGCTTTGAAATTTTGAGAACAAAAGAAAGAAAAAAAATAGTTTCATTTGGTGGTACCTAGTTTTTTTGTAAATATTTTTTTAAAATTAAATATTTTATTGTTTAAAATAATTGTGTGTTTATTTTATTTGTTTTTAAACATGTATGCAAAAAAACGTAAAATGGCTTCAGGAGATTTATGTTTAAAAAAGCATGGTAAAAATGAATGTTTGATTTCTTTTTTTTGAAAAAATTTAAACATTTTGTTTAATTTTTTTAAACGGGATATACATCAGTATTTTTCTTGAATAACATTGTTTTCTTTGTTCAAGTAAAAAAATATTTTCAGATGTCAACAAAAACTCCTGAAGTTTTTCCTGGAAAAGCTTCAAAAGCGTTAACTTTACATGATAAATTTTATTGTTTAAATCTTAATATTGGCAAAACTCAACATCCTACCATTTCAAATACTGCTCACTTTAAAAACAACTGATTTTTTAAAAAGAAATTTGATACTGGTAAATAGATACAGTCGCATGAAAAGCTTTTCAACAATGGTCCCCATTTAAAGCCGTTTAAAGCTATCTCATGTGTAATCGTTTATCTGCGACTGCAATCTGAAAATATTTAGAATTGGATAATGTTCATAATCATAAACGCTGGGATGATAAAAATTATTCTTGGAATAAAAAAGATTCTCAAATTACTGTTCCACCTTTTCAACGCGATGTCTCAAATCTTTATGATTCCACTTTCCATGATTACGGTAGCTTTGAAACTTGCCTTAAAAAATTCTTTTATCATTTTATCCTTTTCCCTTTATTTTATTTACTGTAAAAGCTTAAATTTTTATGGCAAATTTTTTTTCATTTTAGTATAAAAAAAAATTTATCTTTTGATAAGATTTCTTCAAAGTAGAAATTCTGTTTGTCAACATTTTAAATTACTATCAAAAAGCTTCAAGTTGAATTTAATAACTTTTATTTTTTTTAAAATTGTTAATTATGTTATAAGGGATTTATATTATAAATCCCTTATAACATAATAAGGAAATTTTTTGTGCAGAAAATATTTAGAAATTTGAAATAATTTTAATGACATTTGAGGACTAGCATTAGATTTCATGTATTTGTAAACATCTGATGGATATCGACGATCGAAAGCAACAGTAAAAAATAATTTTGACATTTTATTCAATATTTTTTTTAATTTTTAAAAGAAAAATGGAAAACAACAGTTTTTGAGTTCACACAAAAAAAGCAGGTGACCATTGTCAGCAAAATTTTTGAAAAATGTTAAAAAAGATAAGGAATGCGATGTGTGATAAAAAATCAATATGTGTACAGCTCTGGCTTCTAAAATAAATACACAGTGGTTCACGAAATTTTCCGATTTTTTTTGGCTGGCAAATTAGTACTATTAAAGTTATCAAAAAACGGATTGCGGTTTTGTAAATAACAAAAATATAAGTTTTTATGATGATAATATGAAGTTATTCTGAGAAAAAAAAGATAGCTTTTAAAAGGCGATTTGTAAAATCGAGATCATATGTTTCTGGCATTTTGAAGCATAATGTATGAAGAAAAATTACAAATGATTTTACAACATCCATTTTAAAAGCTATCAAATTTTTTAATCCACAAGAAAAATATAAGATTACTGCAACAATTCATCAATCATTATGCAAAAAATTTGTTCAGGTAACTTTTTTTTCGTGTGTGTGCAAAAATGTAAATTTGGATATTTTAGGAAACACATGATTTTAAATCAATTTTACAATGGGTTTCAATTGCAAGCCAAAATGAATTATCTGAACTTCAAAATATGCTTTCTGCAATAATTGTAAATAAATATTATTTTAAATGGCAAGAAATTTTTCCTGAAGCTGTAAGTTTTTTTGAGCTTTTTATGAAAACTACTGTAGTATTTTTTAGGCAAGACATACTGGAAATGAATTGTTTCTTGAAATTTTTGGAACTGAACTTGATGACTTTGATATCTTTGATGATATTGATATTATTTATCAAGCTGGACTTTTTTACAAATGTTATTTTAAATTGAAAATGTTTTTTATAAATGTATTTTATTAATTCTTGTCTTGTAAAGTAATACAAAATAAATTTTAATTGCAAAATTGAAAAAAAAAACTTTTAACGAAAAACAAGGGGCATTTTCATTTTGGCGGGGCACATTTGATCTTTTGCCACTTTTGACATTGCGTTGCAGGGACTTGCGGAAGTACAATATGACTTTTATGGAAGTAACTCCAAATCTCAAATTCAGGAAGAGTTTGAGACAGCAAAGAAATCTTTCTCATCACATATGTGCTGTTAAATACATCCAGTTTAAACCTTTAATAAAACGGATGTATTTAACGGCAATAAACCTTTAAATATATAAGTTTTTAGGATTGAATTATTGAATCATTTTATACCTGATGATAATGATGAAATTGAAATACTTTAGTCGATAACTTTATTAAAAATGGATACTTTGAATTCTTTGTTCTTTTTTTATCATTTGATTCTAAAGATTTTGTAAAATATTGCTGATTTCGTTCATAAAAAATTGATATGTTCTGTCAAACATTTTATTATTTCAAATAAAAAATTTTTTCATTCCGTGGTTTATTAATCGATAAAGCTTTTTCAAGTTTTTCAACGCCTTCCATTTTAAATTTTTTTTAAATTTAACAGTTTTGAGAAAAACTGATACAAATAAAAATTTTTTTTAACGTTTGTAATTGTTTTGTAGAGATAGAAGTCCATAATCACCAATCCCAGATATAGGTTAATACAAAACAATTTTATAAACTGATTAAAATTTTTTGTTAATAATCATTTTGTTGTAAATTCTGTAATAGCTTTTGATTATTAAAAAAACCGGGGTAATTTACAATGTTTTTTGAATTTCAAATCAAACTTTGAAAGTCATAAATTTTAGGAAAGATCAACAAAGAAAAGTCACAAATTGCAACAATTTTTTTTCTCACATTAAGAAAACAGCAAAAAAGGCTTTGTTCATTTAAAACTAATTTTTCAAAAAAGTTAATTTCTTTCTCTCTCTTTTCACACCTTTGAAATTTACGATTCTTCAACTTTTTTTTCAGTGTCAAAAAAAGCAAAAGCACACGTTTTGCAATTTATCATTTCATGAGAAACTTCTTTTAACCTTTTTTCTTTTACCGAAAAAATAAAAGATGCGCAAAAAAGTTCAAACAAAAAAGAATGAAATTATTGCTGCCAAATCCGTTGTTTTTAAAAACTTAAAAAGAAAAAGCTTTTTTTCCTTTTGTGTTTATTTTTAAAATTTTTGTTTTTCATCTTTGCCGCTTTCGAACCGCTGTTGTATAAAAAAGTATGAAAAGAAAACTTTCATCTATTCCGACACCGCCGCAAAAAATAGAATATAAGGATTTATCATTTTTGTTATATACATTTTAGTCAAAAAAATTTTTTTCAGCAAAAATCAGTTTTGTTTTTGTCTGCGGTGTTTTCTTTTTTTTTAAATTCGTCAAAAAAACAGAGATGAAAGAAAATTCCGCTTCTTTGAAAAACATGAAAACTGCTACTGATTACAACAACAAAAAAAAGAAAGAAGAAAGAAAAACGGTGGCAACAAAAAAAAATATTAACCGCGACTTCAATCAAAAAAAAAGATGAGAAGCAAAAGAAAAGCGGCAAAAGATCAAAGGCAAAAAAGTATATGCTCGCAGGCCGCATTTGGAAAATAGAGAGAGAGAGAAAAAGGCGGGTCAAAAACTTCATTTATTTTCATTCATTGCTTAAATTTTTACTTATTTTTTTTGTCAACCAAAAATTATCCTATATTTTTATTTCGCGCAGAAATTTTTTTTCTTTACAAAATTTTCTTCCTTGTCTTGGATGGAAAAAGAATGTAACAATTTGAAATATGTCGTTTGTGCCAACTTTTGTATTCTATTTTTTTGGTGTTATTAATACATGGTCAAGACTTCCAATTTTTGGACTTAATGAGCTTGAGGTAATTTCTTGTTTTATCAAATTATCACTTTTTATCACAACCATATTAGTGGATATATGAAATCTTCTAACATCCGTTTTATCAAAATTTATCAATTTTTTGGTTTCTGATTAAATGAGTGTCACCGGCATATCCAAAAACCTTAAAGAGAATCCCCGAAATTTCACTTTAATTTTTTTAGAGATCAATGATATCTTCTTCAGCACTTTCATCAACAGCTTTAATAAATATAACAGTGGAAAGACCACTTCGTTCACCAAATTTTGATGAATTTATAAATTCTCCTGAATCATTTCATCAACAATCTTATTTATCAATTTTATCAGTTTGTACAGATATTAATCAACTTTTATCAATTTATGGTTCAATAGATTTGGAATATCAATGGAATTTTTCTGCAGAAAAAAATTCATATCAAATTTCAAATATTAAAAGTAAAAATTGTTCAATTTTATGGCAGGCTCCTTTTGCGGTGAGTTATTAAGGAGAATTGAAAAGATCAAAAAAAAATTTTGTTCCAATCAAAATTCCCATTGTTTTTAAAAACAGCAGCATTGATATAAAAATATTTATTTAAATGAGCTAATTTGTTGCTAACAATAATTTTTCTTACAGGGAAGTTTTAAAATTTTTGTTGAAGCAAAACATATGGGTAGTTCAAATATATTATTTCGTGGATCAACAAAAACTAAAATTCATGATTATTGGATTGTCGCAATTGGAGATTCATTTGCATCAGGTGAAGGAAATCCAGATAAATCTTTGCTTGAAAGTGATTCCGTAAAATGGATATCTGGTTAGTTTTTAATCTTTACTTGAGTTATATATCAGCTATTTTCAATATTTTTAATAGCTATTTTTTTTAAATTTGCTTGTTCTCTACAACAAAATGTTTCCCTTCAGTATGACAAAATGAGATAGTAAGACTACTTTTTCGATTTTAAATTTTTGGATTACTATCATTTTTTAAAAAAATTTCAAAATTGAACCATTTGAACTTTTAATTCCCGCAACAATATTTATTTTGATACTGTATAATTTATTTTTCCTTTAAATCATAAAAAATATAATTTAATGTAGTCGGATGTTTTGCCTTTGATCTTCTTCCTTTTATTTTGGGTTAAAAAAAAGCCCATGCCGCAAAGTGTCAAAAAGAAAACTTTTAACCAAAGGCTTTTTTCTGTCATATTTTTCTTTTTTTGCTGCTGCTCGACTGATGACAGATCATTTTTCCTTATGTTTGTTTCAATTTTTTTGGGTAAAAAAAGAAAGAATACAGAAATTTTTAAAAAGCACAAAACTTTTTTTTCTTTGCCATTTACGATAGGCGGCTTTGGCGGCCGCTTTCTTTTGAAGATACATTGAAAAAAATTATTTCGGCGCCACGGGGGAATTTTTTTAAAAGAGAGACAAAAAGGTTGATTAAATGAGGACGACGATTGTTTTTGATGTCTTTTATTTATTTATTTTCAATAATTTTATATTTATGGGTTTTTTAAAAAAAGTTGCGAAAAAGTGTGTCGATAAAATTTCTTTTTAAATTTGGCATTAAAATTAAATTTTAAAAAATTTTAAAAACCTGATCCAAAAAATTAAAAAGTTTGAACTTTCAAAATTCCAAAATTAAAACAAAATATTTAGGCATTTTGAAAATGATAGTAACGCATAAACAAAAAATCAGAAAAAAGAAGTTACTATCACATTTTGTCATAAAGAAGGGGAACACTTCGCCGAAACCAAAATCTTTGGTTTTGTCCAAAAGCTGTTTCAAAATATTTAGAACCGTCATAAATAAACACAGAGCTAGATTTTCTGAAGTTACAACAATTTCATTAATTTTATTTAAAAAATACTGTGTTTTTATGCACAAAATTAGCTAAAAGTTGATCCTTTTAAAAAATTAAAAAAAAATTACATTTTTTTAGATGAATGCCATCGAAGTCATAAATCCTGGCCATATTTTGTTTATAGTAAACTTCAAAAATATTCTCGACAAATTCCAACACATTTTACTTATATTCCATGTGCCGGAGCAGCAGTTGATTTGGGCATTTTAAATGACCATCAAGGACAACTTTCACAACTTGACGTGGTTGAACAAATTGCAAAATTACGGTAATTTTAGGCTTTTGAAATTAAATAAAACTAATTAATAATTTTAGTGGTCGTGGTCCTGATTTATTAATGATGGCAATTGGTGGAAATGATGTTGGATATTCAGATATTTTAAGTCGGCTATTTCTTGGAAATAGTAAAAGTTTATTCAATACTGTTGATATGAGGCTTTTTTATCTTTCACATGAGCTTGAAAGATTGGGCGAAAGATTAAATGCATTAAAAGCAAATCAAGGTTTGTCTTTAAACAAGAAAACTGTTTAATAAAAAAGTATCCCCTCATTTTAGTTGTAATTCCACATTATTTTGATATTAGCCGAAATGAAAAAGGATTTTTTGATTCAAATTGTTCAGATTTGCATCAAATTAGTACATCAAATTTAAAATTAGCTGATCGACAAATTTTAAGAAAAGTTAATCGGGTAATTAGTGAAAAGGCAAAAATGTTTCAATGGACTGTTATTGATTCTGTGCCAAAGTTATTTAGACATGGTGGAATTTGTTCAACTTCATCATTGATAAGGTTTGTTGTCATTGGCATTCTGCTTTATTACAAAATCAAAGAATTTTTTGTGTATGACAAAGTGTTCTCTATCCCTATGACAAAATGATAGTAACATATTTTTTTCCATTTTTCATTTTTCGCGTTACTATCATTTTGATAACAACTCAAAAAATATTTAAAATTTAAAAATAGCAAAAAAAGTAGAAACAGAAATTTAATTAATTAACAACTGTCAATTTTTTTTACTAATTTTCATATTTTCAGAAGCACGACAAGTTCCCTCCAACTTCAAGGTGATACCCTTGGAGCCTTTCATCCAATTGAATCTGCCCATCAATTAATTTCCGATCTCGTTTGGAAAAAATTAGATTTTAAAAAACTTTTACGTTTTCAAATTTAATTGTTATGTTTTTTGTTTTTACTTTTGTAGATTATAGAATATTTAAAAAAAAAAGAGAATCTCAGCTATGCTGATGCCAGTTGTTTTTTTTGTACAAACTAAAATTGCATTTATTTTAATAAATTTTTTAATATTATTAGAGCAAAACAGAACATTTTAATTAAAAATTAATTTTTTTTTATGACTTTTGATAAAAAAAAAACTGGTAAAAATGCATTATTTATTTAAGTAAAATTTACAAATATATTTTTTTCGTTAATACACAAAAATTAAAAAAATTAATAAGCAACGGTAGAGTTTTAAAACTGGACTTAGGGATTTACAATAAAAAAAAGGCCACGGTTTTTTTTTAAATTTTGGCAGTAAAATTTTAAGTAATGAAATGTTTTTTAAAAATAGATAATACCTAAAAAGAATTAAAAATTGATAATAAAGATTAAACACATCCATATTCAAGAAAGACGGCACTTCCAGCTCTTGAATGATTTGTTGATTCAATGTTGTTTGATGGAGATGGTGGAATTGGAAGGTCAACATTCTCATAATAACTTGTTGCAGTTCGACGTTTTGCAGTTACTTTTAATGGAGTTAGTGGAGTACTTGTTGAACGAGAAAAATCTTTTGGGGTTGGAGTTGAAGTTTCCTGGGGGCGAAAGTCAGCAGAAGTTGTTGGGGTCTATAAATGGAAAGGGATTTATGAAATCCCTTTGTGATGGATATACTTACCATAACTCTTCCAGGATATGGTGGAGGTGGCTTTACTCCAGATTTTGTATTATATTGTGGTCGAGAATTTGTTGTTGTTGTAACAGAAATTGCAGACATTGCATTTGAAACTGATCGAGTATGTCGGATGCTTCCATTTGGGATTAAGGGTGATGGAACATCAATACCCCTTTCAGATCCACAAAGGCTATAAATATCTTCTTCTGGTTGGCCATGAAGGGCTGGACGAATTCGAATTGAATTTCGTAAGCTTGGATGTGGATGACATCCTGAAGGTCCTGAGGGGAGTCTCATGCTTCCACCCAATATTGTATTTCGAGCTCGAAGTCGATTATTTAGAACAAAGTTGTCACATACAACTGTTTCAGCTAAATTAAAAAAAGGGTTGAAAATTATTCAAATATATTATGTTTTACTAACATTTTATTAATGGAAAAGATTCATAATCAGGAGAAGAGCTGGAGCCAACATCAGATGAGCAGCTTGTTGTTGGATGGCCTAAATATTTTTATTTATTGATTTTTGCCAGTTCCATTTTTAAAAAATGTGATTTGGTAAATGGGGGAATTATAAAAAAAGGCAATGACATGGTGTCCCTTTCCCATTTGACAAATGATTGTAACATTTTTTTTTTCATTTTTCATTTTTTTGTTATTATCCTTTTCACCTTTGTGCATTTAGCGATTTTTTTAATGTGCAAAAACCATCATTATTGTGTATTTAACCCATATCCCCCTTTTTCCAATGTGCTTGTGCAATTATGTATAATCCACACCAAAACCACCGTTATTACAAAATTTAAAAAAAAATGCCAATATTTCGACAAAAAAGACAAGAAGCCACTACCAACATTTATCCCAAAAAAGTTTAAAATGATTAAAATAATAACTTTATTTTTGTGATAAAATCTTTTTTTAATACACAAACGGACAAATATTCACAAGAGTAAAAAAATAAAAGAATTTAAAAAAAACACCGGCCATACAAAGAAAAAATTACATATGTTGCAGAAAATTATAAGAAAAAACGTTTCGAAATTAAAATTTTTTTTTCGAAATTTTTAGTTTTGTTTTTAAAAAAAATAGCACAGTCGGAAATTTTTTTTGTTAGTTTTTTAAAAAATATACAGTTAATTTTTTTGTTTTCGTTTTCAGTTAAAAAAGAGAAGAGAAAGATCATGTAAAATATAATGAAAAAAAAGTTTGTTACCCGTTAATAATAAAGAAAGAGAAGCCAAAAAAAAACACAATACAAAAAAGAACATTTTTTTAAGCATTTTCATATGCACTTGATGGACGACCTTTTATTATACCAATTTCATCATCAATTGCTGCAATAGGTGCTCGACGTTGTGGAAGCCCACAACATCCAACACCATTTGGTGATTGCAATAATTGTGATGAAATAATTGGATTATTTTTAATTCGTAGTGATGCATATTGATTATTATTATTTTTTGGTGAAAGGGGTGGTAAAGCAGTGTTAAGATTATTATTGTTAATGGGTGCAGAAGTTGTTGTGGGCGGCAAAGAAGAGGAGGAAGAGGGTTCATTCGAACGTCGTGGAAGTGGATTCGTTCGACGAAGAAGGGAACTTCGACGGAAAAATCTGTGTACTGCTGAATCAGTTTCTGGTTTAATAATGGGTTGCGTGGTGGCAGAATGTGAAGTAATTGTTGTTTGGCTGGAAGATGACTGACCGTTTGAAGATGATGCTGAAGTTGTTGTTGTTGGTAGGGCTGCAACTGCTGCTGCTGGTGGCGGAGGTGATACAAAACTTCCATGCGTTTCATCAATGCTTGAATCTTCTGTTGTTGAACCATTTGGAGGTGGAGCTTGAATAGCTTTCCGAGTTGTAGCCTTAAATTTTACCTATGAAAATATGCAAATTTGAACATTTTAAGAAATGATAGTAATCATAATTTTTCATTTTCAAAAAATATGATTACTATCACATTTTGTCATAGCATTGGGGAACACTTATTTGAAAAATTGTCAGTTCAACTTACTTTTGGCATTAAAGCTTTTGCTGCACGTTTCATTAAAGTTTGTTTTTCTTTAATCTTTCGGCTATCCATGGATTTATATTGATCCATAATTTTTTCTTCAAGCTTTTCTTTATTCCTTCTTAAAGTAACAAGTTGTTCTTGAAGATCTCTTTGAAGGGCATGAAATGTATCTTTATCATTTAAACTTCTTTCATGTAATTCTTGATTCTTTACTAACAACAATTCAATTTGTTTAATTAATGATTGATTTTCATCACCATTATATTGTCGAAGCATATCAACTTGTCTTCTCAAAGTTGCAATTTCCATTTCTTTTCCACTTAAAACATGATTCAATTGTTGAATTGTGCCATTTAAAGAATTAATGGTTGATTTTTGTGAACATTCTGCAACCCTTAATCTTCGAAGTTCATCACTTCTTTCATCAGTATTTCGAAGCATTGCACAATTTTCACGTCGAAAATCACTCAATTCTTTTTGAAGCCTTGAAATTTCATTTTCTGCTTCACGAAGAATTTTTTGTGATTCTTCTCTTTCATTTCGAAGTGTTGCTTCAATATGCATTTTTTCACGTGTTGAAAGTTCACTTCCATTCATTCTTTCAACTTTAATTCGTTGTTTAAGTTGCATTAATTCGACTTTTGTTCGATCGTAATCAGCTCCTAAAAGGTGATGCAAATTTTCAAGTCGATTATAATCAGCAATTAAGGCATCTTGAGTTGCTTGAAGGGAATTAAGCTTCTTTTCATATTCAGTTTTAACTTTAATTGCTGTTTCAATTTGTTTTCGAAGGTTAACATTATCTTCTCGGTGAAGTTCTTCTTGAAGTTGAGCATTACGAAGTTGAACTTGTAGCTTTGCTATTTCAGGTGAATGCCTTGAATTATTTGTCTAAAAATGGAAAAAAAATTGTTTTTGAAATGAATTTTAAAAAAAGATAGTAACAAGAATTTTTCATTTTTGAAAAAGATGATTACTATCACATTTTGTCATAGCGTTAGAGTTAATGATAGTAATCAAAAAATGCATTTTTTACAATTTTTGATTATTTTCTATTTAAAACTTACATTTTTATTATGAATTTCTTCCATATCTCTTTTAATTGCTTGTAATTCTGAAGCTTTTGCAGAATCTTCAACTTGTAACTTTCTTAATCTTTCTTGAAGTAATGTAACTTGTTCTTTAATATTTTTATTTTCCATAACCAATTCTTTGACCTTATCATCAGATTCATTTAATTCACCTTCAGCTCTTCTCAAACTTTCAATATCTTTCTTTAAATCATCTAATTCAGCAATTTGAAGTTGTTGCTGAAGTCTTAAAGCATCAGCTTCACGTCTTGCAGCATTTAATGCTTGCATAATTACATCATCAATAATA
The DNA here is from genome assembly GCA_963922195.1 of Panagrolaimus sp. PS1159. Taxonomy (NCBI): domain Eukaryota; kingdom Metazoa; phylum Nematoda; class Chromadorea; order Rhabditida; family Panagrolaimidae; genus Panagrolaimus; species Panagrolaimus sp. PS1159. The sequence continues at coordinate 1,254,131 of CAWUHW010000008.1, forward strand.
TCAATTAATTTTTCATCATCACTCATTAATTCTTCGGCATTATTCAATTTTCCACCATTTGATCGAATTGAATTGCAAACAGTTCTAAGACGGGAAAGTAAATCACCAATTCGGCATTTTTCTGAAACTAAATCTTCTCGAAGTCTTTGAGCTTTTTTCATTTCAAGTTCGCTCTGCTGTTTTGTTGTACGATTTTCAGCTTCTAAATCAGCAATTTTATTTGATTTTTCTATCAATAAATTTTCGCTATTTGCATATCGTCTTTCAAGGTTTTCATAATTTACAAGCTTTACATTTAATTGATCACATTTATCTTCAAGTGATTCAACACGAGCCTAAAAAAGAAAAAGATGAATGAATTGTATTGTTTACTTTCCCATAGGGTATTTATTTTTTTGGGGTAGGAGGAGTTTTACAAAAAAGTGTGTGCCTCAAAAAATGATAGTAATCGAAAAATATATTTTTTGAAAATTTCTGTTACTATCGCTGGGGAACACTTTGTCATCGTACAAACTTCCAAAATCCTTACTTTTAGCGAATTTCTTTCAGCCTCTAATGTCTTCTTTGAACGTTCTGTTGCAGCTAAAGTCGTTTCCAAATTTGCATATTCATCTTTTAATGTATCCAATTCATGACGACTTTCTTTTTGTTTTTGCTTTGTTTTTTCAAGTTGTGTTTCAATTCGTTTCTTTTCTTCTTCCAAAGTTAAAACTGATTCATCTTTGGATGTAACAGTTTGTTCAAGCTCTCGAACACGCTTCTGCAAAATTTCATCTTCTTTTCTTATTGTTAAATCACTTTGTACAGCAGAAAGTTGCCGACGGGTTTCATTAAGAGTTTGAGTTAAACTTTCATGCTCAATTCGAATTGATGAAAGTCGAGTTTCAGCACGATTTTTTGCATCTTGAGCATTTTCAAGTTCAACAACAAGTTTTTTAATTTCTGAAAGCTTTTCTTCTGCTTTTCTTTCTGCGGCTGCAAGTTCTTCTTTAAGCTCAAACATTTCTCCAGGTTTACTTGAATCTTCAAGTTGTTTCTGAAGTTTTTGATTTTCAAGTTTTAGCTCCAAGATTGCAGATCGATTATGAACATCCAATTGTGATTGCAGGGAATCATTAAAAGATTCATTTGGAGTTGAAAATTCTTCCATTGCTTCTAAATGCCTTTCCAAATCTAATCTTTTATATGAATGATCTTTAACTTCTCGTCTCAATTTTCCATTTTCAATTAAAAGTTCATCAATTCTATCCCGTTCTTTTGAAATTTCATCATTTGCTGCCTTTAATGCTATTTGTGAATCATGAAGTTTATGCTCCATTTCTGAAACAACTTCCAAACGCTTTTTTGTTTCTTGTAATTGATCTTCTGCCATTTGAAGAGATTCTTGAAGAATTTTATTATCATGTTCAAATCGACTTGACATATTTTTGTAATATGATAGTTGAGAAATTTTTGATTTTAATTGTTCATTTTCAACTTCAAGTTTTCGAAGTCCAAGAATTTGTTCTTGTAAATGTTCATTTTCTTCTGCCAAATCTTTTGCGGCATACGCGTCACTGATAAGCTTTTGTCGTTCACTTTTAAGTTTTGCAATTTCTTCATCTCGACTTTGTAGTTCTTCTTGACAAATATTTATGCATTCTTCTTTATGTTCCCTAAAAAAATATGAATATTACGTTCTGTTTTTTACTGCTGACGTAGTGTTCCCATGTCAGAGGACACTACGTCATAAAAAACTTTTGTCTTTTTTAATATGTTTTTAGTAATGACATAGTGTTCCCCATGCCCGGGAACACTATGTCATACGCAACATTTTTTCTTTTGAAACTTACAAATCATATTTAAGTCTTCGAAGTTGCTGTTTAAGCTCTGCATTTTCAATACCTCCATGCCTTTCTTGGGTTGAAGGAGATGGCGAACGAGTAACATATTGAACTTCTTTATACATTTTTCCATTTCCATTTAAAACTGTTGTGCTTGGACAATCTCCATTTGTTGATGAGGATGAAGTGGTTGTACCATTTGAAACATTTTCATATTCATCTAAATCTGTTGTTGTTCTATTTTGTGCCATTTCAAGTATACCATTTGCATAATCATCTCGTTCTTTCATAATTCGTTCTAAATAATCCAATACAGTTAAAAATCGATGATCGTCAGGTAAAATTTCAAGTGACTGAATTTCTAACAAATGCCCAGAATCTTCTGTAATCTTTTGAATTTCTTCAACAATTGCAGCTTGTAATTCAGTTCTCATACACCGAATTCGATTTATAAAATGTTCTTTTTGTTCACTCTGTACTGCACAACCAAGTAATAAGAGCAAAATTTTATTTAGCTCATGTGCAGATACTTCTGAAAAAATAGACACGTTTAATATTATATTTGTCTTCAATAGGATACAAATATGGTACTGAAAGTTTTTGACACGAAAATTTTCTTTTCAAGACCAAGGACGCGAAATTTAACAAAAACGAAAACACATATTTTTTGTTGTTCCAAAAACTTTTTCTTGGATCAAAATCGCAAATCTCATTCAAAAAAGATGTAATACTTTCTCTCTCCCATTTTTAAGTAACCCTTAATACTCAGAAAAAAACAAGGTTTTTAACAATCACAAAAAATGTATATAAATCTGTTTCTTTCTCTCTTTTTTAAAAGGACACAATCGGCTTAAACTTTTCAGGAACACTAAGACGAAAAAAGGAAAGGAAAGAATTGATATATTTTATTTGATCAAAAACGAGTCCAAAAAAAAATAAAGCATGATTCAATTTTTTTAAAGCAATGAAAAAAAGGAATGTTTTGTCATCAAAAGTTTTTTTGAAGCTATTTTTTTGATCAAATTTTTTTGGCTTTTAAAAAGAATATATAAACGGAAACCGGTTAATTTTCTTTTTTTGGATTACATTCATTTTTTTTATTGCTGAATTTAAATTTTTTTTAATACTCGATTGCGGCATTTTTACGTATTAATATGGGAAGGAAATAAAAAATGTTACAAATTTTGGAAGGAAAAAATGAATAGCGATTAAAGAAAGAAAGAAGATGGACATTGGAAAGGAGGAGGGTTTAAATTTAAATTTTTATTTAAAATCTGTGTAAATGTTGGAAAATCGGATAGAAACAAATTAAACTAAAGTGATAGATAAAATAATTGAGTATTAAATTTTAAGAAGTCAAAAAAATTTTTTAAAGAAAAAATTGCAAAAAAATAAAATATCAAAGATAGTAAAAAAAATTTAGTACATATCGGTGCAAAAAAAATGAAAGTTTTTTGAAAATTGGTTAAACTATAAAAACCTGACCTCAATTTTAGAAAAAAAATCACCTTTCAAAACCAAATCCCACAAAAATAATAATAATAATAAAAAAACCATCTTACAAAAAAAACTCAAACAAAAAAAAAGTGAAAACAATAAAAAATACAATAAAAAAGCGGATTTTTGACAGGGGATATATGTATAACGGATTCATTTTTTTAACTCTGGGAAAAAATATAAAAATCGGATTTCTTGACAGATTCATTAAAAACATAAAAAAAAAAGAAATAATGTCAAATCCGAAAGTTTTCACAACAAGTTTTTTTGCTCTTTTTTAAATTTTTTTGAGGAACTGCTTTAAAGAAAAAATGAAAATGAGAATATCTATTGTTCTTTTTGATGTTTTAGCTTTTTATTTTGATGTAAAATATTCAATTACAAAGCTTAAAAGCGAAATTGAAAGGGGGTTTAAGAAATTAAGGGTCAAAGATAGGACAAATAAAAAATTCTTAAATGTGTTGAAAATATAAACTTTGTAATTATAAAATAAAAATTTTAATTTTTGAAGTTTTCAAAAAACATTTTCTGAAGTTTATCGTCGAATTTGAAAAAACACCGAAACACACAATTTGCAAAAAAATTACAGTAAAAACAAAACCAACTAAAAACTATTTTTCACAAAAATTTAAACCAAAAACATTCCGTAATTTTTTTTTCTAATTTTCAGATGGTTCAAAATCAAAAGGAAAAATCGGAGGCAGCAAGGAAAAAAAAGTGTCACCGAAAAAAGAAAATAATATAATTCTCCCATTTTTTTTACTTTCTCAATTGCAAATTGCTTCATATTCATTTGCATTAAAGCTTTTTCTTTCCCAAATAATATATTTTTATTTTTATCGGATTAAAAAACAAATTTTTCTGCGCACTTTTCCCAACAGCCAATAGCAGCAGCTTGCAGGGGGGATCAATTACCTAACCTTTTTTTTTCAACTCACTTACTTACTTTTTAGTTTTTAAACCTGTCTTCGTACTTTTTTCTTCATAATAGCTTAAATCAAAAAATAGCCTGTATTTTTAGGGGTCAATTTTAAAAAAATCTTTAAAGCTGTTGACTGTTGACTGATTTTCACCCACTCAAAATTACTCATTGTTTTTTTTCTCAAAAAAATAAAATTTGACTAATCTGTTTCTTTCTTTTTTTGAGTTTCAATTAATGGGATTTAAAAATTTTTGAAGTAAAAAAAACAAATCTTGCTCACGATTTTTTTGGAAAAAATTTGACTCATTTATTCGGCTGGTTCAATGAAATCTATTCTACTCTCTCTTTTTTTTGAAAGATGCAAAAAACTGGAAAAAAATAATAAACATCTGCAAATTTTTTTTTCAAACATTAGCTTTTTTAAACGGAAAAAAATATAAATAAAAATAATGAAAAAAAGATTTGCGCAGATGTTTTTCAAAAAAGAAGAAAGAGAGAAAAGCAATGCGGAGGTAATAAACGAAATTCTTTTTGGATCTCTTTTTTAGTTTTTTGCCGATAATGGTCCATTTGTTAGATAAGTGAGAGTGCCGAGAAATGTGTGTTAATTTATTGCAGATGTGTTTTAGAGATTAGAAAGGGATTTAATTCAATGTAGCTGGACATAATGGACAGCACAAATTTTTGTACTACCTGATTATATTCTAATGGACACAATCAGTGCCATCTTAGATATGAAATTCTTCAAACATGTTCCATAAATTTGTAACAAAGAAAGTGAAACAACTCAAAAACGAATTTTTCTTAAAAAATCTTCGCAAAATCAAAATTATACTTTACAACACAAATATCTCATCCAACTTCCGAACAACAAAAAAATATGTTAAAATTGTCACTGAAGCTTAAAGCTGTCAATAACTACTACCTTTAACTAACTACCAACCTATCAAATCCAAATCATTAAAAAAGACATATTAAAAAAATTGAAAAAGAAACAAATGTTTCTTCTCAAAAATAACAAGAAAAATAATGGAAGCAATAACAAACAATCATCATAAAAACTACTAATAATAGAGACACAAATTCTCTTTTTTTTACAATGGAATTCAATCCTTTGGAAAAAAAGGACATTGTTTTTCCCGTTTTTATTTTTCCGAAAAAAGGGAAAGAGCACATGTTTTCGGACAACAACAAAAAAGTTTGTAAAAAGTTAAAAAAAAAGTTCGGACCAGCCGAGAAAAAAATGAAAGAACAAATGAGCAAAAATGAATACATAAAAAAAGAGAAAAAAGAGGGATATGATGACGACGATTGTGTTGAATGATGGTCAGTCATTCAGTCAAAGGCCCCTTTTTTCCCCGTTATTCATTATATTATTTTTTTCGGTCGCGGCTTCCATAAAAATTTGGAATATAAATAAAAGTTTATTCAACAATTGTGGGCAGGCAAATTTGCATATGTCCTCGAAAAACAAACGGATCCTTTTTGAAAGAGAGCAAAAAAAAGAGGCGCAGTTTTTTTGACTGCATTGTTTTAACCCAATAAAAATGTATAAAAATATGGTAATTTTTGATTTCTTTTTGGAAGGCAAAAGAGGGATTTCGTATTATGTATAATAAATAAGGGATAATGAATTCAAGGATAAAGATTTAGACAGATTTACGGCTATCAAAGAGCTTTGAAAGATACAGATGAATAAAATTCAAGTAGCAGCCGATCCTTTAAAGGAAGTTACATATTTTTCATTTTAAAGCTTTTTTCTCGAAATGGCACGAACAGTGTTGTAAAACCAAAGTAATCCAACTCAAAAATTATCAGGATCTTTTTTCTTTTGCCTGACTGCCAGGTTCATGACATTTGGAGAAAAAAATATTAAAAATCAGTTCATCACTTTTAAAGAAATTACCAAGACTAAAAATTTTAACAACAAAAAAAACTTAAAACTGCCAAAAATGCAACATTAAAATTGCCTAACCTTTTCCATCAGCTGTTAAATTTTTCAACCTCCTTTTTTGGAAAGAATGAAAACAATTTTTTAACACCTCATCACTTTGATATTTCCTTCATCTTTTTTTACCTCTAAAAAATGAGTACTTATCAGAAGACTCCCTAAAAATACAATAAAGCAAAATTATTAGGAACAGCAAACCTTTGGCGCCATTAAAGACGCCTCCGTTTTTTTTACAACTTTATTTTTTTTGAACGGTGACAAGAAAAATTAGTTGTAAATGAATCAATCTTCAAAAAAAGAGGTAGCGATAAAAAACAATTGGATTAATTACATATGTCTGTAAAACGGCAGCTTTGTGTTTTCTTTAAGGACAAAATTGAAAGTAAAAATAAGCTTTTTCGATTTTGTTCAGGTAAATTAAAATGGATAAAAGAATCAAACCATAAATTTCTAACATCACTTTTTTGAAAGAAATTAACTTGCAAGCAGAAGCAAAGAATGCTGATAAAATGATAAAAACCAAAATTCAAACAAAGAAAAAATCCACACAGAAGCTTAAAAACTATCTTAAAGTTCTTTGTTCTGGAAGAAAAAAAAAACACAATTAATCAAAAAAAGGTTAAACTTTTACGGAATAGAAAAAAGTCAGTAATAATCAGAAAAAAGGGGAATTGTGTAAATTAGCACAGATTTTAAACAAAGAATTGATAAGAAAAAAATGACTGTCAAAATTTGTTGTCAATCGATGGCCCGCAAAAAAAGAATGAAACCAGTCGAGAAAAAAATGCCAAAAAATCAATCAATCATATTTTTTTGTACATTTATTTTTAACGCGTGCCATATTTGAACATTGCATTGGTTTGCTTTTTTTTGGAGAATGGAAAAAGAGAGTTGAACACATTAAAAAATCGAGAAGAAGAATGACCACAAAAAAAGAAGAGAGAAGGAAGGGGTGCGCGATGATCGCAGCAGAAGAAAAAGGGCACCGGCCATTCAAGTGGCAAAACAAGAAGAAAGAATGTGAAAGAAGGTCTGAATAAAACCAACAGGAAAGAAACTGTTAGCAATATATGAATGAGAGAATTGAATAGCAGATCGCTGCTGCTTTTTATGGGAAAAACAAAAAGCATTAGAGAAGAAGCGGAAAAGGGCAGAGGTCAAAAAAATTGCAAAACAGGCGCCAATGCTTTTTAACGATTATGCAAATTTCGGAGAAACAACGGATATAACATTGGGAGAAAGGTGTATCGGTTGAAGAAATAATAATTATGTGAAATAATCCACTCTCAAAAAATTTTAAAGTTACAAAAACGACCGCTTTACAAAATCCCTAAAATCAAATCTTCACTCATAATAGAAAAACTAAAACTTGCGCAAAAATATCCAACAAAAAAAAATAAAGCGAAAGATTGCGTGTTTTTTTTGGTCTTTGACAACCCATAAAAAGAATAAATCCGAGAATCCGTCCCGAGATTGCAACTGTCAAAAATGCCTTAAAAAAGTTTTTGACAACCAAAACAGGTGAAAAATGAAAAAGAGAAGAAAAAAAGTCACTCGTTTTTTTTGCAGCTGAATGAATGAAGAAAAAGCGATCGCTTTGAAAAGAATAAAAAAGATGAAACAAAATGGAATTTTTTTACTCCTCCGAAAAAAACATAGATAATTTCACAAAAAAAATGAGGTAATTTAAAGAGGAAAAAGTCATTAATTTTGGGCGACATGTTCGCTGACAAAAAAGGGATATTAACCTTGAAACTTGAAGGTAAACTTTTTTTAAGGTTAAAAACAGGTGTAATAGTTTCAGTGAACGATTACCTAATTAGGCTCAGAAAATATTCATCTCAAAAAATTCTTGATTTAAAATGTAAACAACGTTTTTTTAAAAATTACCAATCTGCCGACTAAAAACCCCTCATGACACCACAGCGTGCCGTTTGTTGCGCTTTAAAAATGGTCTTCTGAAAGCCAGAACTTTTTTACTAGATCATCTATAAAAAATTCTAACGTTTTGCTAGTCTCATCGAGTTAAAAAAAATGTTAAGACAGAATTTTTTTACCTGACCTGGTAAAAAAGTTTTGGCTTTCAGAAGACCATTTTTAAAGCGCAACAAACAGCACGCTGTGTGACACTCCAAAAACATACAACAAATACATATATATTAGTTTCAACCTGTCAAACAAAACCTTTTCCAACCATAAACCACCCTCCATGAATCCCTCTGCCCAAACACAATGTTTGCCCTTTTTTAAAGACAAGAAAAATGGAAGAATCAAAATTTAAAAAAAATTTGCGGAAATGCAAACAACGTTTTTTCTTTCTTTCCTATACAAGCATTAAACCCGATGATTTTTTCCAATGTTAGAAAGAAAGAGTATCAAACTTCATCCTTCTCACTTTTCTTCAACTTCCAAAAATGGCATACAAAAATTCAATGCGCAAAAATTTTAATTTAAGAAAAAAAATTCCATTTAAAAGCAGAAGACTGCGTTCTACTTTTTATTTTTCAACAGCAAAATTTATGCCATCATGAAAAAAAAGAGGTGATTACTCCAATTACATTTCTTTGGGCCATTGAAGAAGAAAAGAATGAAAAAAATCAGTAGCAAAAAACTTTTACCTTTTTTAAGTGCTTCCAATTTCTTGTGAAATGAGAAAAATGAGAAAAATTACAAAAGCTTAATGACTCGAATAAAAACAACGAAAATAAGAAAAGAATTCCATCAATGAAATTAGAAACTGCAGTTTCTAATTATAACAAAACAATATATTGGATTTTGGGGCTTTCAATAAAATGTAATGGTCAAACAAACAAAAAAAAGTATAGTTGGAAGCTTTTGGGCAAAAATAGTAAAATCAAAAATAGTAAAAATCTTTCCAAATTTGAAAAATGGAAGTAATTTATTAATTTTTCGAAAAAGCAGTTTTATTTAACATTTTTTTTTACTCAAACATTAGTCATATTTTTAGAAGCATAAAAAAATCTAAATAGTAGCCATTGTCCACTCTCCCTTCAAAAGCCTTTCGAAATTTTTCATTTCAAAAATGAATTTGTCCATAAAAGGAAGAAAAAAGATTATTTCGGCAAAAAAGCGAATAAAAATTGAATCAAAAAAAGCATCAGAAATTTTTGCATCCCTAAAAAAATGAGAAAAGCCGATTTTTACGAAGCGAAAAAATTAAAGGGGGGTTCAAGCTTATGAAAAGCAAAAAAGAGTGCGGAAAAGCTCTCTTGAAAAAAATGGAATATTTTTTGAAATTGAAACAAAACTAGTTTTCTTTCTTTCATGCTTATCCCTCTCTCTCGGCGGCTGTATACTATTACATTTTTTTAACTTTTTGCAAGAAAAAAAACTGCAAATATATTTTTTTGGGAGTTTTTTTAATTTAACTTTTTTTTCTCCTTCTTCTGGTCATTAAGGGTCCCATCAAAGGTAAAAGAAATGAGAGGGAAACGAGATTATTACAGTCAAAAATTGAATTTTTTTTAAATGAATCAAAAAAATCAGAAAGTTGAAGTGAATCAAAAAAAACCTATATTAAAAACGAAATGTATCTGAGAGATATTATATATCCGGAAATAAACTCTTCAAACGAGAAAGAGAGAAAAGAGGAAAAAAATTGAAAATGTAAAAAAAAGATAGTTTCAAACAAAAATAAATAAACATAAAAAAAGTGGTCAAACAAGATTTTTTTAATTTTTGCTTTTTTTTGCCGGCACTTTTTTAGTGTTTTTTCTTTTCGCTTTTTTTTAAAGATCAAATAAAAAAATTTTGGCAAATAAAAAAATGTGCAAATAATACCTTCTTTTTTTCAGGTCATTGGCATTATTTTTTTGACAGGTTTTTTGTTTGTTGTTTTTAAGGGGGGAAGGAGTATTTGGATTTATACAGTTTTTGAAATCCGTAAAAAAGTTTTCTCAAGATTATTTAAAATCAATTTCAAAAAATTAATAACCTCAAAAATGAAAATATTTAAAGCAAATACAAATTTACTTTGAATTTACCTTAAAAACTAAACTTTTTAAAACTTTTTTTTAAAAATTTATTTAAACTCTGCTTCAAAAATGCCGATAAGTTGTTTTGCAAAAAGACAAATCTCCGAAGATAAAAGAAACTTTTCAATCAAAATCTTTGGCCCCTATCAATAATGGGCATTTATCTGTCAACTAATTTTTTTTAACAAACGTAAGAAAAATTAAAAAGTTTAAAATGTCAAAAAAAAAGAGAACGCTCAGTCTCTCGTTTTTGCACTGATTCATTGAAGAAAGTAACAGAGATAAAAAAATTTTTGTTTTGCTTTTCTTTTTAATTTTCAACCAGCTGGCATCGTTTCCTTCTTTTCATTTTTTTGTGTGATTTTGACAAAACTTTCCTCAAATAAGGGTCAAAATTTTTTTTATCAGCGCAAAAATGTAGAAAAACAAAATAAATAAAAGAATGTTTCATTTTCTTTTCCTCTTTTGGTGATGGGAAAATTATGCCGACTTTTTTTAAAAGAATTTAGCAGAGGGTTTTTTAAAAAAATGTTATGTTTTTCAAAAATGTTTGGGAAAATTGGAAAAAACCATTTGCTTAAAAAATTTGTAACTATAGAACTGTGTTTTTATATTTGAATTTCAGGGTTAATATTATTCAAAAATATTATTTAGCAAAAAATGAGATATAAAAAAAACAAAAAATGTTTGATCATCATTTGAAAGATTTTTTGTCTTTGGTTCCGATTTAACACGCAACAAAAAAATGCAAATTTTAGCCTTTTTTTTGAAACACGCAATATAAAATTCTGCCAAAAAAAAAAGAGAAATGCTTTATATATTTTTATTGTTTCGAAAAAAATCCACCAAAAAACCTGTTGCCTTTTGTTTGCTTTCAAGAAAAATTTCTAAAAAGTCTCCTGTTGCGATTTCTTTCATTTTTGCTCTTTTTTTGCTACTGCTGCTGCCAGCTTGGCTGTCAATAATAGAAAAGAAAACGTTGAAGGAAGTCTCTCTCAATATTTTTTGTTTAAAACTTTGAAACAAAAAAATTTTGGTAGCAAAAAAAAGAACGCCCTCAAGCGAACAATCAGGGAAGAGAAAGCTGGCAGCAGTCAAATGAAATGAATTAACGGGGAGAAAAAAAAGGATTTTTTCAATATTGGCAAGATTTCCGCAATCCGGACTTGAAAGAAAGAAAGGAACAATGAAAAACTATAAAAACGGAAACAAACAAAAATTTAAGGCCAGGTTTTTTGGGCTAAAAACAAATCTTTGCTTTTTCAAAAGTGGAAAAAAGATAGATTCCGGAAGAAAGGTGAAAAATAAAATAAATAAAAAGTCATACCCTAAGGGGATTTTAAAATTTTAAAGAATAATAAAACCGTTAAACCCGGAAAAAAAAGTAAAAACAATAAAGTACATTTTTGCGGGAAAAAACTGAAAACTAAAAAAAAGAGTGTTTCAAAGAAAAATAAAATCAAGGTCAAAAACGGATAGAAAAAAATTTGCATCAATAAAAAAATGAGATTTGCGATTTTTCAATAATTAATTGATTTCATTGTTTATGAAAAAAAAGGAAAAAATAAAAACAAACCTGGAATTGGATTTTTAACAAGGCATAAAACATCCGGTGATGAACTCATTGTTATTAATCTGTTGAGTTTATTCTAAAAATGAAAAGAAAATGATTAATTTTTGGTTAAATTTCAATGACAAAAAAAATATTACAACAAAATAAATGGGGAAATATCGCTGCTAATTTTAAAGTTTTTAAAAACTTTTTTGCCTCAAAATAAATCAAAGCTGCCAACACTTTTTTTGCACTCAAATTTTAAGCGTTCATTTCCTTTGTTTAAAAAATAGAACGTAATAAAAGTGTAAAAATGGTGTAAAATTATTACAAGTTTTTGTTTTTTCAATCCCAAAGCTTTTTGTCAGTTATTCAAAGAATTGTCATTTAAAAATATGAATTCATAAAAATTTAAACCATAAAAAAAGCAAAGTACCAAGCGACACCCAATTTATTTTTTTGTGACAGCTGACAACTTTTTTTTTGAAGAAGAAGCTTAACACGCTTTTTTAACCTTGTTTTTATTAATATAAATGATAAGAAACAAATGATCAAGAAAGAGATTAGTTATGCGTTGAATGACACGAAATTAATCAACTTTAAAAAAAATCATATGAAAAAATGCGCAAGAATTATGATAAGAAAAAGACATGACAAATAAAATTAGCTGGCACGAGCTTTTAACAGTTTTAAATTTTAAACTTGCAAATATTAGAATAATTTCAAAAATTTGAATTTAAAGAAAATCCCTCAAATCTCAAAACTTTTTATCCCTCTTAAATTCCTTGTTTTCATGTTTTACAAAATTTTTCTTTCATCGAAAAAAAATAAGGAATAAAAGCAATTAAACTTTTTTTTAATACATATTTTTCAAAACAAAGCTTTTTTCGCAGGATTTCAAAAAAAATGACCATCAGAAAAAGAAAAAATATTTTCATTTTCGAATTACTCATTTAAAAATAGAATAGAGCACTTAAGTGTGGAATCTTTGTCTATTTTTAGACATAAAAATAAAATTCTATTTTATAAAAACCGTTATATCCGCCGCCGAATGCCGTTATTTATACATTTTTTAGGCAATTTTAAATTTGAAAAATAAAAAAATCATTTCATCATTTTTATCCGGTTTTTTTTTGAAGTTAAAATTTATGTTTTTGTATTTGCATCAAAGAATGAAAAATATTTTGGAGGTAATAAAAATCATAAAATTCAGATTTAAGGTTGTAAAACATATAAAAAATGCAACGAAAAAAGGGATCATAAAAATTGTGGATGCTGTAAAAAGGGTATATATCGGTTACGCAAAAACAAGAAAATTCAAATTAGTTTTAAATTATGGAAACACTAAAAACTAAAATTTTGAATCTTAAAGGGAAAATTATTTTTATGATCAAATTAGGCCAGTTTTGTTCTAAATTAATCAACTTTTTAAAACTTTTTTTTGGACAGAAATTGATTCTAATGATTCTAAAAAAAGTTTAGGGACCACCAACTGTGATTTTAGCCAAAAAAGAATTCGGCCTTCACGAATCTCTCTTCCATTCTTTAAAAAAAGAGATAAATGCGTGTTTTTGTTTTCGACGTTGAAGATTTTTGCCGATGGGGAAAAAGAAAAAAGAAAATTAATGAACATTATTATTTTTTTGTTTTAACTGTGCAAATCACAGAAAAACAAGAAAAAAGAATAATAATATTTTCATTTTTTTTGTGTTTTTACAAAAATGAAAACAAAAATGAGAGAGAAAGAGAAAATAGTTAGAGTTTCACTGACCTGAATATTAAATGAATTGGGACTAATATAGATGATGGGATATCCCTGTTACTAATGATAAGAAAAAAATGGTTTTCCTTTTTATTAATTTTTTAAAATAACAACTAAAATTCTAAAGAGAAAATTAAGCTTTTTATACTAATTTTGAATATAAAAAAAGCTTAATTGTATTTTGGTTTCCAAAAATTAATACAAAAATACTGAATTTTTAATTTATTGCGGAAAAATTGAAAAAAAATTTTTTTACAGAAAAGTATATCTTTGTTAAAAATAAATTATAGCTAAGTTTGAACTTATAAAAAACTTGTATAACAAATATAAAAATTTTTTAAAAAAGCTTAAAAACCGTGAAAATTTTTAGCTAACGAAAAAAAACTGACCAATTCTTTGATTTCTAAAATTAGACTCCACTTTTTCTTTTTTTGCTCTTCAATGAGCAATCAAAAAATAAAATGAAATGAGTGATCAAAAAAATATTTGTTTCCCACAATTAAAAAATTATTTTTACATTTATTTTTTTATAAGCAGCCGCTGCGTGATTCTATCCCTCCATTTTTTTAATAAAGCAAAAAACTATTTTTGAACAGTTTTTTTAATAAAGAAAAAAATTTAAAATTTTTATTACCTTATAAAAATGATGTAAATTTCGAATCAAAAAATGAAACGATTTCAATTTTTGTAGCGAATCTGTTGATGGATGCTTTTCTGTTGATTCGTTGTGGGAATTAATTATATCGTAATTTACTGAAGTTGGATCACTGAAAAAATGATGATAATGGATAAAATGAATATTTATAAAAAACGAACATAAAAAAGAATAATAAATTTAAAGCATATCCATCACAAAGTTCTGAAAATCTTAATGGAACCAATTCTGTTTGTCTCCAACTTTTTTCTGGTACAATCGTTGAAGGACCACAAACACAGTCTCTGAAAGTAGGGGTAAGATTTAAAAAAAAGATATATGAAATCCTTTTGAGAAAATCCAAATAAATGAATATATACTTACTTTATCCATGCCCCCAAAGCTTGACTCCAAAATTTTTGTTCATCCATTATTTACTTTTTTGAAGGATCAGAAAAAATGGATTTAAAAAAAAAAAAATTCAGCAACAAATAAAATTTATAATCAAAAAAATAACATCTTGAATTTTATGTCATAAAAAAAATCCAATTAGCAATTTCAAGATCAAAATATTTATGTTCAGCAAATTTGCGTAATAAAACTAAATCGTAAAATGTCAAAATTTAAAATAAAAATTTATTGAAAAAAATGACCGCCGCGAAAAAAATATTATGTAATAAGAAAATATAAAAACAAAAAAGTTGGTTTGAGAATTAACAAATATTTGCTTTTGAGTAATAAAAAAAAGTTTACAATTTACAAACAAATGTTAACGATTTTTTGGGGGCAGAGAGGTCTTTAAAAGAGAGAATAATATAAAAATATTAATGGTTATGCAATTTTTCAATATTTTGACAATAATATTGGAAATTGTAAATATTTCAAAATTTATTTTAGAATAAAAATTTCAACAGACAAAAAAGATAATTAAACAATTTAAACATTTTATGAATTTGCAAGAATTTAAAACAAAAATCTTTTAGTTTAAAATTACCAAAAAAATGTTTCAATTGTTTTTTTGCAAAATTGAAAAACAAAACTTAAACAATTCATTCCTTTTTCTCAAAGTTTTTAGGCAAAATACCCAAAGAAAAGAGTTTGAAAGCTTTTGTTTTTTTTTTCAAACACTTTGTTTCATTCAAAAAAAAGAAAGAAACCTTGAAAACTTTTTTATGTTTTTCGTAATCTTCTGTTTTTCAAAAAACAACGAAGAAATTTGATACAAAAAAGAACTGCAGAAAAAAGTAGTTTCAAAGAAAATTTTATTGTTTAAACCATTTTTGAATCAAAAACGAACATGAAACAGATTTCTTTTTTAATTTAAAAAAAATAGGTAAAAACTTGTAAGGCTTACTTTTTTCTTATTTACTTTTAAAAGGTGGAAAGTTGTTTGCTGCTTTTTTTTGATCGACGTCGGATTAACTCTTCTTTTTCTTTTGATTGAAAAAAAGAAAAAGCTTTTTGAGGAAAAACAAGTTCTCTTTGTATTTAACAGAAAAAAAAACCGGACAAGACAAAAAAGGGGGTATATAAGTGAAGTGTTGGTTGTAAGTAAGAGAAAAGAGGGAGAGGAGGAAATGAGAGATGTAATATTTAAGAGGGTTCAAAGTGCTTGTGTTTTGGTGTTATTTTACATATTTGTTGCTTGTTTTATTTAGATTATTTGTTTCGTTGTACAAAAATTTTTATATTCCAAAATGAAATCAAAAATTGGATTAACAAAGTATGAACATAGTAAAAACTTTGTAAAATGTCAGTAATTCTAAATATTCAAAGGGAGCAGACGGTTTGATATACATTTAAAAATGTATAAAAATGGTAATTTTTTGATTTTTTTAGAGAAAAAAGGCAACAGGGTGTTTTGGATTATAATAAATAAAGGATGATAAATTTAAGGATAAAAATTTAGACAGATTTACGGCTATGAAAGAGCTTTCAAAGGATACAGATGAAAAAAATTAAAGTAGCAGCCGATCTTTTAAAGGAAGGTGGGTGTTAAAAAAGAATAGATATATTTATTCATTTTAAAATGACATGAACATGGCGATCAGGGTCTTTTTCTATTGTTCTTTTTTTTGCCTGATCGTCAGTTTCATGCCATTTCAAAAAAAACAACGTTAGATACAAAAAATATGCCGAAACTTTCGGTCCGAAACTATATTAAAACAACATAACAGTCTATGAAAATTTAAACAAAATAAATTTTTTCTACTTTTTTTATAAAATAAGAAAAGTGTTACTTTTTTGTTGTTTCTTCTTTAAAAAAGCTATACTTTGCAAAATTTATCCATTAAAGGATTTACCCCACCAGTCCAGTCACGTCAACCACAAATTATTGCTAGAAAAAATAAGATCCATTAGCAGAAGAAAATAATTACCGTAAAAAGAAGTATGCAATCGGCTTGAAAAAAGAAGAAAAAAGTAATTTACAAAACTTTTTTCTTAAAAAAGGGAACACATATAAATACATTTATGACAAAAAAATTTACAAAGACAAAAAAAAGCCGAAATCGTTTTTGTTGTTTAAAAAATTTAAATTAGAAAAATTCCAAGGTCAAAAAAAGAAAAGATTGAGGTATAAAAATGTCAATGAGGCAGATGCATTTTTGTAGAAAAGAAATGGGCTTTGAAGTGTTTTGAAAATGTCATTGAAAATGGAAGAAGTGCTTGAAATCTCATATTATGTTAATTTAAGGAGGGATAGCTTTTAGAAAGCAGAAGGGAGGCAATCAAAGAGCTTTATTGGAAACTAACAAGTTCTTTTGAGACATTATATTTGATTTTTCTACATAATTGTTTTGATCTTAAATTGTTAAGGAGATATTATAAACCTGTATTTTGTGAGATCTAAGGGTGTTACTTTCATATTATACTGAAAAAAAATTACCGATATCTTACAAGAATTTAAGAAGAATTTGGATATGACAATAATTGTTATAAAAATATGAAGGATGAACTATCAACTAACTAAGGTCGTACACAAATGAAAGAAAAATTAAAATGGACTACAAAACTTGCAAAAAAAATTACGGTTTTTTCAAGAAAATAAATTTAATCATTTAACCAAACTCTTTAAACAGCTCTATTTCGTTTCCGATTCTGAAATGTTTGATTCCCTATTTTTTTTCTCCCATTTGTTCCTTCTTTTGGTATGCATCTCTCTCTCGATTCTAATGGTTGAGAGCTGATATTTTTTTATTTGACAAATAAATAAATAAATAGAAGAGCATAACTAGAAAATTTCTCTATTTGGATTCAATTTTGTAGAAAAAAAATGAATCATTTTTAAACATTTTATATTTAAAGGAAACAAACCTAAAACGGAAAAAGGAAAAAAAAGAAAGGAACGCTCAATTCAAATATTTGACATCCATGATTGCAATGATGACAAATGTTTGAAAATGGATGAGAGATAGCAGCAATTGATGGTGATGATCAATAAGCTTAAAAGTCAAAAAAAATATGGATAAAAACTTTTTAAGAAAAGAAATTTAATCATCAACAAATAAATAAATATAAATTCACTTTTTATTCTTTCCATTTTTTTCTACACATATGTCCGAGAATGGCGATGAGGGTGTTGTTGAAGGAGGGGAAGAGTGAAAAGTGGACAACAATAAAGCGGCAAACAACAAAGAAGACATTCAAAAACCGGAACAAAAAAGTTCTACGAATTTTTTTAAAGACAAAAATTTTTTAGGGAACTTTTTTTCATAAAAAAATGAAAAGAAACATACAGTAAAAAAGAAGCATTAGCATGCATGCATTGGCTTGATTTTTTTTTGTTGTTGTTTAAAATTTTTTGTAAAATTTTAAACAAAAATTAAAATTAAAATTATTTTAAACTGTACTAAAAAAATTTTCTGTATATAAAAATCTATATAAAATAATAATAATAATTTTCCCTCCTCCTATTGTTCCTTCCTTTGCCACCACCCGAGTGTCAACAAATAATAATGAAAAAAAAACGGAGTTCAAAAAAAATGGTAGAGGTGAGAGAAAACAATCAAATTTCAATGTTTTTAATTGAAACAATGGGAGAAAAAATACACATATTCTCTTTTTTGGCCTTTTTGCGAACGACAATGAATTCTTTTTCGGAGTTATTTTGGAATTTTGAATAAATGGAATGAAGTTAACTGTAAATATAGAGATACAAGAAAAAAAAAGAAATCAAACAATATTTTTGTACAAGGTTAAACCAGAATATTAAAAAAAAGTAATCAAGTTCCTGACATTATTATTATTATTTCTTGCTATCTTCTGTGGAAAACAAATATTTATTTTTTTGTAAGTGAAAAATAAATGTAATCAAAAAATGTATTGTTTCTTTGAAGTGGAAGCTTTTTTCTCGTCAAGATTATCAAAAGGTTACTATCTTCAAAAGCACATGTTAAAATGTAATTGTCAATAAAAAAAAAGTAAGCAAAAATGTTACTATCAAAAAACAAAAACAATCGAAATTGCTGGATTTTTAAAAACAATGTTACTATTAAAAAGAAAGTAATCGAAAATTTTTGATTTTTTAAAAAAAGTGTTACTATCAAAAAAGGCTTTGAAAGTAACAAAAAAATGAAAGTAATACAAAAAAATATTACTTTCAAAAAAGACAGTAAACAAAAAAACAAAATGAATCAAAGTAATCAAAAATTACTTTGATTCATTTTGAGACAACGACAATAACAAAAAATTCTTGAAAGCAAAAAAATAAAAAACACAAAGAATTGGCTTAGATAGTAACAAAAAAATGAAAGTGCCACAAAAACAGTGTTACATCAGAAAAAACAGTAATGAAAAATAAAGTAAAAATTAGTTTTTTTTCTTTGTTAACAATAAAAAATGCTTGAAAGCAAATCGAAAAAACACAAAAAAAAGAATTGAACCATTTTCGCGCAAAATAAGCAAAAATGAGAAAGAAACCCCCTTTGATGCCAAGGAAACGGTCATTGCCTTCCATTTTTTCGTGTTTTTTTTTCTTTGCAAAAATGGTTGCCTAAAAAAGAGCAATCATCTTTTCTTTTTTTTCGACGAACGGCAAATAACAAAATAAATATATATGCTAATAAATAACGATGACAACCAGGCGAAACTCGTAAAATGGCAAAAATGGTTGGTCATTTTGCTTTTCTTGCTTTTTGCCTTTTTTACTCATTTTCAGGTAAATGCTGCTGCTTGCCTTTTTTTGATGCATGTGTTTCGAAAAGGTCTCAATTTAAAAAATGGTCATTGAAAAGAATAGGGAGAGAAGAAAAGAAAAGGTAATAGTAAATAGTTCGAGCGACTTTTCATGGTCGGGAAATTGGCAATTTTAACGTGGGAATGAGATTTTTTTTAATAATAGGGTTTAAAAATGAGAATGAAAAAATATGGAGAAAAGATACATAATGTCTCAAGAAAATTTTTTGTTCATTTCGGTGAGAAATTGTTTCGGTTTTGAAAGGGATAGTAAAAATATACTCAGGCTCGGACAAGATTTAATTTTGATTTTTTTTAAATTTTTTCAGTGATTTTTTTTGCAAAAAACAAAACCCTAAAATTTTTAGGCTAAAAAAATCATTTTTCAAAGCGCTCTTTCATTTTTTGGTAGTTAAATTTTAACTGTAACCAAAAGCTGCCAAAAAGATTCAAACATTTTTATTTAATTTCCTTATTATTTTTTGCAAGCTTAAATCCAAAACTTGAAAAATGCCAAAATTTAATTTTTTTAAAACCAAAATACTGCAAAAAGTCTTCTCAACTTTCAAACTTTCAAAATCTACAAAACTATAATCAAAAAAAAAGATAGAAATTCTCCGAAAAAAAATCACAAAACTTTGAACTAAAAAATATTTTAATTCAAGCGATCACAAAAAAAACATACATTTTGATTTTTCAATTTTTTGCGATCCTAAAAAAGGCAATCAAAAAAAGAAGAGAGAGGAAAGGAATTTCAATTTTCCTTGAATTTTCTTTTTTTCCTGATTGAATCAAACAAGAAAGAAAAATAAGATTGCGCAAAAACACAGTTTTTTTCATGTCAGAAAAATATTTTAGTGCAAAAGCGAAAAAAAAATGTGAGGCAATCAGCCATCATCATCAACACCGTTTCCCTTAAGGCCCTAAGGGGGAAGGGTAACTAACTTCAAGTGAGCGAATGCAGCTCCTTTACCGTTTTTTTTTCGAACAATAGCAAAAAAAGAGATCCAATAAAAAAAATTTCAAATAATTTCCGTTTTTCAAGCTTGAGCATGTGCAGGAGCAGCTTAAACAAATATTGTAAAATATCATTTTTGATGATTGTAAAGCTGCTGTTCTATCTTCTTTTTTTCAATAATAACAACAGAGAAAAAACTCATATTCAGTTTTTTTTAAAGCTTCCTATTTCTCACTCTTTCCATCATTTTTTCGGAGGTGATTGCTGCATTCAATTTTCAATCAACAAAAAAAAGAAGAAGAGCTTTTCTCCCGCAAAAAAAAAAGAAATCAGGTTTTTATTAAAAAGGTGAACATGCTTTGTACTCTATTTTTTTTCTTCTTTATTCCAATTACATCAAAAATATATTAAATAAACAGTTTTTGTATAAAAGAGATATTCAAATAAAAATAGAATATTAAAAATCAACTTTAAAAAATGTAGCAAAAAAGTGGTAATAAAAAAATGGATAAATTTTGGTAAACACAAAAAAAATCTGAATTCAATCAGAAAAATTTGAATCTTCTGTTTCTTGACATTTTTGAAATATTTAGCATATTTGATAATGTTACTCAGCATATGAATTTTACCAAAATAATTTTTATGGGTAATCATTTTCTTCTGTAGTTTCAATGTTTGTAAACATTTGACAATTACAGAAATTATTGGTTCCAGCATTTTCGAGAATGTGACCGAAAATTGCGATGCCAAACGAATAAATTTATTTGTCATATCTTCAAATTTCATTCTTTAACCTAGCTTTTTTTAGAGTGATAGAATTATGATGACAGAAGAAAATTTATTTATTTTTTGTATACTAAATCTTAACATTCAATATCAAATTGGCTAGTTGAATAGTATACTATAATCACTTTCTCTCTTCTTTTTTCTTATATTTAATAATACAATAAACAAAAAAACAGTTGTGTATTTGGGTTGTTAAAATAAATATCAAAGAAAAATAAACTATTATAAAAACAAAAATAAATCAATCAAAAATCACAAAACAAATAGAAAAAAAAGTAATATAAAAAAACCCGATACATTTTGGTAAACAGACAAAATTCATAAATATTCTTCAAGATTACATCATTCCTTGCTGTTGTCCACTACCACCATTTTGCTGTTGTTGTGACGGAAGTCCAAGTAATGGTTTAAGCTGTTCGGCAGACATTACAGAAGGTTGTTGAGTTGAAGTTGGACGAAATTGTAGCATATTTGGTGGAGGTTGATTATAATCTTAAAAAATGATAGACATTTGATATAAATTTTAATTTGGATATAAAAAAGATAACTTACTTCCAGCATATCCTGCAAATCCAACATTTTGTGGAATACCGTACATTGTTGGCGGAGGAGCTGATGTAAATGAGACCATTCCATTAATCGATTGATTTCCAGAAGCTGTCATTGATGAAATATTTGATGGAAAAATTCCACCTCGATCACTTGGTCCTGAACCTCTTGCACGCTTTCGATCAACATTTTCACTAAAAATTAAACTTTATATTACAATATTTTTCTAATAAATAACAAGCTTACTCTTTTCCCACATAAATTTGTTTTCCTTGATTAATACTTAATGGTGGAATAGGAAGTTGACATTCAAGACTTAAATGAAATGCCATTGCTTCATTTAACCTTTAAAAAATATTTTAAATAAATAATATATATATAAAAAAAATAAAAAACTTACTTTGATGGATCAGTTCCAAGTTCCTCGAGAAAATCAAGCTTTCGCTGTGAAAATGTATATCTCTCTTCCAAAGTTAATTCATGACATTTTATTGCTAAATCAAATGCATCCAAAATATCACCTTCTTTGAAATGTGATGAACTATTATGGACATCAATCAATGAAAGATATAACTTTGTATTTGCTTTATCCCGGCTAATTGCTTCTCGTAAAGTTTTATCTGCACTTTTTCGATCATGTCGAACCTAAAAAAAGATGATTTTAATTAAATCCAAGTGAGAAAAAGAAATTCCCGGATTTTTACTTGACTGCCAAATTGTTTGAGTTCGACTTAAAACGATAATAACAGTTCAGCAATGAATAGGATTTAAATTCGCTTTTTAAATTTTTACACAGATGAAATTTCGACTTTTGTGGAAAAATTTTTTTGTAGAAAATTAAGTTCTGTCCAATTCAACTGTGACAACCATTTTCATATAAATCGAACTCAAACAATTTGCCAGTGAAATGAAAATTGAGTAATTTCTTGAAGTAATTATATTAACTAAAATTTGTTATTTTACGAAAAACGCGGAAAAAACACTAAAAAATAACTACCACAAAATTACAGTAGCCCGGTGCAAAAGTTTTAAGTAAAAAAGTAATTCATTTTTTGATTTTTTTAAAAATAATATTATATAGCATAATAAAAATTTAAAAAAGCTTGATAGTTTTGTATTTTCAAATTATTTAAAAGTTGCTTACGAAATGTATTTTTTATCAAAATTGCTGTTTGCGTAAAAATCATTTTTTATGCAAGCTTTTTTAGATTCCTTTTGTAAAATTTTTATACAAAAGGATTTGTTTTAGTAAAAAAGACTACAGTAATCTTGTGGAAGCTATTACAGTATCTTTTTAAAACAAAACAATCAAGAAAAACTTCAACTTAACACAAACTAAATATGTCACAACTGATTTTAAAACCAAGATAGAAAATATAAAAAAGAAAAAATTACCTTGAGATGTAATCTTGCCAATTTAAGCGCATAAAAACTTGCTAATCTTTTAGGGCAATCAATATCTTGCATTAATTTTTCATATTTTGAAATTACATCCGTATAATCACCTTTATCAGATTTAGATTTTTGAATTCTTCTTCTTTCAACTGCAATTCGACGCAGTTCAATTGATGAATAACCGGGATGACGACGTTGAAAATCTCTTAAAATTTGGTCAGCCAATTCTGAATCACCTATAAAATAAAAGAAATTCCAGCAACCATTTCCCTTAATTTCAAAAAATCTTTTTTCTCTCCCCCTTTCTCTTTAACACTTTCTGCATTTTTTGTTCCAAAATTTTAATAAGGTATAAAAAAACTTCATAAAACTTTTTAAAAAAAGTTAATTTACAAATTATTAGACTTAAGCAGAAACAGACTAATAATAATCCAATAAAAATTCTATGGGAATGTAACAATTTTGTATTATATAAATGAGATATATCTTTGATATGATAATAATAATAGTAGTAGTAACAGAATTTGATTTTCAAGTAGATATTATATATATTACCGTGCTTTTCTTCATATGCGCTGTATGCAAGTGCAGCAGCAGGCTTTCGAGGACAATGAATTTCAACAGCTTTCTTATAGATTTTACGAGCATTTGTTGTTTCACCAATTGAATCGAGATAAGAACCATACTAAAAGGTATTATAAAAAGAAACATAAAATACAAAAAAAGAAAATTGTAAAAAGCTAAAAAGTTATAGCCAACCTTTATCCACATTTCTTCATACATCGCACAAGCAATTAAACAACGTTCAAAAAGTGTTTCAATACGTTTTTTAGATGATTTACTTTCAGGTTGTGCAATTTCAAAATCAAGATAATTATGCCAATTTCGAAGTTGTTCACGATCAAGTGGTTTTGCATGAAAGTATGGACGTTTAATCTACAAAAGAATTAATGAGTGATACTTTAAAACCTATAAAAAACTTACAGCACTTTCAAATGTCCATCTTTTATTAATTTCACGTTCATTATTTTGATAAGTTTTACGTCGACGATCAAAAATAGTTTCACGAAAAGCATTCAATGCAACATCAACATGCTAAAATGCAATGCTAAAGCAATCCAACTTTACAAAGCTACTAACCCGTTTTCTTTTTTGTTGAATTGTTGTAATTTGATCATCATCATCAATTATTTGTCTTTCATATTCTTCTGTAGTATAAAGAGGTCCATCAAAATTTCGCAATTTATCACGTAGCAGCTCTTTTGTAATATCTTGATATTCTTCAGGTGTTAAAATTTCATCTGGTTCACGAGAATTAACAAATGCAACAAAGCGATCCCAATGTTCCTAAAAAGTTAAAGATTGTAAAAAGATAGTTCCTATAACAATGCTTACAGCATATGCAATTGTTGGAGTTGTAAATATTAAGTCGTAAACGCTCATTGCGCGTTGATGTTCATGATGTTCAATTTCGAATTCAACAAATCGAGTCCAAATGGCATCAGAACGAAAATCATTACCACAACCTTGAACAGCTCTCATATATGAACTAAAAAATGTATAAAAAGTATTATATTTTGCAAACAAGAATAAGAATAAACTTACTGTCGCAACTTTCTTACTGCATCAGGTTTATTTGATGCTAAAGCTTTCAAATAATCAACATAACTAATCCATAGATCAACAGAAAGTGGAATTTCAGCTACAGCTTTTTCATATACCAACAAAGTTCGATCATAATTTCGATGTCTTCGTTCCTAAAAAAAAGGTAAAAGAATGTTATTGCAACGTGATATTTCCTATAGGCTTATATATATAGCAACACTTACAAAATCTGCAAACTTCCTCCAATATCCATAACAAAATGGATATCGTTTTAAAAATGTCTCATATGCTTCTCTTCCATATTTTATTTCATCAATTTCTTCAACAATTGATAGAACTCGTGTCCAAGTATCAAATGAATATGGATCATCACGAAGTATTTTGAACAAATCCTTGTACTCACGAACTCGAGGATCAGGACTTCTAAAAAGAGAGTAAAAGTACAAAGTTTTATAGATTATAAACATACAGTGAACGAGATCTTGAACGCTTTCTTCTTTCTTTACTATTGCTTCTGCTACGATCAGGACTTCGACCCATGGCAACACTAAAAATGCACGTTTAATAACGATTTTAAGGTAGACAACAAAAAAGTATACGCGCAAAAACTATTCCCTATAAAAACAGTTACTGAAAGCAACTAAAGAAAATGACGTTGCAATTAAGAGTAATTAAAAACTAAACAAGCAAAATTTAATGTTTTAAAAACAATTAACAACAAAATATTGTTATTTAAATTTTTGCAGCAACAAAAAAATTTAACAAAAAAATTTGCAAAATATATTTTTTGGCAAAATGTGACTGAAACTTCGATCAAAGAACAGCCAACAAAAAATTTTGTTGGCAAAAAATGAGACAAAATTAGATTTCAAATATTTTTCATACAAATCAATTCCATCTTTTGCAATATATTTCGACATTTGAAAGAAATGTCATACTGTTACTATAATTGGTGCCCCAGTTAACTTTGTTCAGTTTTCGTTGTTAAATTTAGCTACGTGCGCAGCAATGTGCGACGCCAGTGCAGTGTCTCCACCGTTCCGTTCCGGAACGTCCGTTCTTCCGTTCCGGAACGTCCGTTCTTCCGTTCCGTTCCCGTTCCAGAACGGAACGGAACGGGAACGGATGGATTTAGGAACGGAACGGAACGGGTTTGGATTTAAAAAGAACGGAACGGAACGCGTTCCTATTGAGATTTTGGACGTTCCATTTTTAGTCGCTTTTTTATATTATTATTGAAAAATTGTTTTTTGAAGGCAGCGTCCACGTTCATTCAAACAAATGGATTTATCACCAAAGCCGTTTTTTAGAACACTTTTTTTAAACCAAATGTTCATTGCAAAGAAACAATTTTCGCGTCAAAAGGCTTTGGTGATAAATAAATCCATTTGTTTGTTTCAACGTGGACGCTGCCTTTGAGTTGCAGCTGAATATCTTTAAAACATTATTTTTTTAAAATTAAAATTTTTGTTATGATATGTAAAATACGAATTTTTACTTTATTGGTTAATCTAAGATTGACAACTTCCTCCTTAAACTTTCTTTATTATGTTTTGTTGAATTTAATTTTTATGTTGCAAAATGTAATAAAACAAATATGGATTGCATCATTCTTATTTCAATTCACGATCACATTTGACTTTGAACAATTCTTTGTTGCGAAAATCGAAATGTCTATTCCAGAATTTTATTGTCGTTTTTTTGGGTTTTTTTTCAGACGGTCGATAATTATTTAATCTAAATTGTTATTTACTTCCTAGTGATTTAAAATTAAATTTAGATGACAAAGGAGGGGTGTTTGTTTTCAAAGGACATATTTAAATCTTTTGGCAATGATAGCGGTGGACCTTGTAATGGAAAACAATATTCTGATCTCAATTTGAATGAAAGCTACAAAACTCCAGTTTTAACGTCTGCTCAATTATTTAGCAATTCAAACAATAACAAATATTTTGTGAAACGAAAGCAACTGCATTATTACTATCTGTTATTGAATCAAGCAATTCTAGCAAAGAATCAACACAAGATATTACTGTTGAACCTGTCCCATCATCTTTAAGCGAATATAAAAAATCTATCCTTGCAAAAGCTGTCACTTCTAGTACTTCTGCTAATATTCGAAATTATCTTAGAGCTGTAAAATCTCTTGGTCAAGCTGCCCTTTCTATTGATCCTATTAAATATTGGTTAAATTCTGATCCAAGTTTTGTATGTCAAATGCTTTAAAATTTTCATTATTTTAACATTTCTTTTTCAGGAATGTCTTCGAGATTATGCATTGAATATAATGGTTGTTCCAGCAACCACGGGTCCTCTTGAACGATGTTTCAATCACGCTGGTATTGCTACAAAAGGAACCAAAAATCAAACAAGTGCCAAAGTTTTAAATGAAAAGCTCGTCGTTCACTTAAATAAAAATTTAACATAAATTTTCTTCAAAATTTGTGCTTTTTGGTCTGTTCTATCACACAAGGGCAGGTACTAGGGATGAAAACAAATTTTTGTACGTGACCCTCTCTTTTTTCATTTTTTTTTCAAAAATTTTTTTTCTGAAATTTGAATTTTTCAATTTTTCCTCCTTACGTTGCGTTTTTTTTTTCTTATTACGTTACCTTACCCCGAAAATTTACGTTACCCCCCAGATTTTGGCTTACGTGACCACTATACCCCCTAGGGAAAATCCCTAGTAATCCCCAGTCGTGCCCATGTGTGTGTTCTTTTTGAAATCATCATGTTATTTTTCTTTATTTAATGTGAAAATATTTTCTTGTGATTGCTTTTAGTAATACATAATTTTAAAAAATTGGCTTCCCAAGAAATATAAAACTAAAATACACTGTTTCGGAAAAATTTTTATTCCCTTAACTTTTTTTTTGCAAGAACGGAACGGAACGGGAACGGAACGCGTTCTTTAAAGTTTTGGAACGGAACGGAACGGGAACGGGTTTGTAAAAAAATGGAACGGAACGGAACGGAACGCGTTCCAAAAAAAGTGGAACTTTGGAGACACTGCGCCAGTGTTCCACTTCATTTTTTTTCAGTCAAAAAAAATGAAAGAGAGAGCTCCTTAGGTATACTGTAAAAAATAAAACTTTTTTTTAAAAATTTAATTTTTATCCACCTAGATGTAAAATTTTACGGAGATTCCAAAAATCCAACTTTTGACTATTACTTTAATACAAAAAATTAGAGAAAATCGGTTTTTTTGACCTGTATTCTGTCTTCCACCTTCTTCCTTTTTAAAACCAGGCCTATTCGAATTTTTTTCTGCATCGAACAGTATATTTAAAATTATCGCACAAGGCCGCACCGCGAAATATGCGTCTATGGCCTAGTGGGAGAGGCGCTGCGCGACAGTTTACAGTCGTTTGGGTCACTGGTTCGAATCTAAACGACTGTAAACTTTTTTTTAAAAAAAATTGCATTTATTTTTGGATTCTCCATAGTCAAAAGCATATATGTACCAAAAATAAGCTTAATCGGAGATAAAAAATATTTTTGTGTTTTCCATGGGGTTTGAACCGGTGAAAAACAAATCTTTTTTTGCTGCAAAAAAATGTTGTTTTTCACAAACGACACTTTTTTTTGCAGAAGTTTGCGAACGCGACACGAAAATATTTATGAAACAAATGTGTTCCCCGGCTGAAAAAAAAAACTTTTTTTCTATTTTTTAACAGTAATATTAAGCAGTAATATTACTTTTTTTTACTCATTCCTTTTTTTCTTTCTATCAATATTTATACTGCGCATCTAATGATACCAAATTTATTGCATTTGAGAACTTTGAAAAACCTGCGCACGTAGCTAGTTAAATTTGCAAAAAAAATGTGTTAAAATACAGTAATCGATAAACATAATTTGCGTTAAATTTTCTTTATAATCTTTTTGAAACATGGTTCATTTTAATCCAGTGTTGGCCCGAACGAAATAAATTCCGGCTTTTTTTAATATAACTTTTTTTTTCGCTTAAATTTCTACTTTTGACATTAATAATCCCTATTTGATGGGCCATTTAAGCGGTATGAGCTTTTAGAAATATAGAAAAATTTAAAATAATAAACCAAAAAGACTCAAATTTCAGAATAGCTTTATTCCATTTTTGTTTTTCCATATTTCTCAAAGTTTGAAGGACTTAAATGGCCTATTAGCTATGGGTTGTTAATGGGAAAGGAAGAAATTTAGTTTGATTAAACTGCTAAAAGGTATAGTTAAAAAGCTGGAATTTTTTTTGACCCGGACCACCAGCATTTTTTTTAAACTATGGCAGCAGCTTTTAACAACATAACAGTTCTAATTATATAATGTAAACACAAATACACAAATTGATTTAAAAGAGTGCAATAACTTTTTACTTGAATCGAATCATAAAAAACTGCATTCAACTTTTTTGTTGTACACACTTTTAGTGCAATGTTTTCTTTGAGAAATGAACTTCATAACAAAGTTTTCTCTGCCTTCTATCATTTTTACGTCAGTTTCATTTTTAACAAAACTTTTTCAAAGTTTTTTTCTTGGAAAGTTGAAAATGCAATTACAGATTTTTAAAAAAATGTAACTCTTTGCTTTTGTACATAACTGTTTCACCATTTTATTTTATTACTTTTTTTTTCAAAGTATACTGCATTTTTCATTATTCTCAAGAAACATTTTTTTTTAAAAACGTCATAAAATTTATGGATTTAAGGTGGGTGAAAGTTCACTTCATTATAAAAAATTTAAAAAAGTTTTCATCAAAAAAATCATTTTCTTTTTTATCAGTGTTCTAATTCAACATAGCTTTTCAAGTATAATCATAATTTCAAATGAATTTTCCATCCATGACGTGATTGGTAAAAAGAAGATACTAAAAACTATTTTCTCTCTGCATTCCATTTTGATTAATAAGCCTTTTGTTATTTTTCTCATAAGCTGTAAAAAAAAGCTGATAAAAAAGTGTTAACTTTCTCTTTTTTTTCTATGCTCCACCTTCCATGGGAAAAAAAAGTGTTTGTGAAGGAGAAGAAATAGCAGATATTTAAAACAGCTCAAATCACCTTAAAAGATTTATTTTATTGTTGAAGTTGACTGTATTTTGGGAGAAAAAAATGAAGAGCTTTTTGGTACTTTTTGCAATTTTTTCTCTTTGCTTCGCTCTTCCATTGGAAAGTGAAGATGCTGACAAACCTACAACAACTGAAGATCCACAAAAACCTGAAGCAACAACTGAAGCACCTGGAGATACCTATTCTGTCACTGGTACGAACTTTTTTCTGTTATAATTTGCAGTTTTACAAAAATATTTTTAGATAAATTAGACAAGGATCATCGCACTCATACATATCTAGTACCAACCCATATCAAACGAGGTGTTTATTTTTCTCTTTCAGCTACTAAAGGAATTGGAACATTATTTGTTTCATTAAAACAGGAAAATCCAAGTGCTAATGAATATAGTTTTTATACAACGGCATCTGCTTCACCAAATATTACGGGAGAACTTTCATTAAGTTCAAAAGATTTAATCGGTGCCGTTGCCGATGCAGATAAAGATAAAAATGATACAACGACTTATGTAACAGTCGCTGCTGAATCTGATGACTTTTCATATACTATTACATGGAAGCCACTTGATACCACAACAACAACCACCACTACAACAACCCCTTCTACTCCAACAACTACA
Organism: Panagrolaimus sp. PS1159; assembly: GCA_963922195.1. Taxonomy (NCBI): domain Eukaryota; kingdom Metazoa; phylum Nematoda; class Chromadorea; order Rhabditida; family Panagrolaimidae; genus Panagrolaimus; species Panagrolaimus sp. PS1159. The sequence continues at coordinate 1,284,397 of CAWUHW010000008.1, forward strand.
ACTAAATCATCAAGTGTCATGACTTCTCCAAAATTCTTTAATGCTTTATTGTTAATCGCTTTATACAACTTTTTTACTTTTTCCAAATAAATTTCTTTAAGCTTTAAAAAAATTTTTTGTCGCATTCTTCAATAAAAATAGAAAGTGAAAGTATTAAGTAAGTCTTAAAATTTGGAAACACTTCTTTTTGGATTCCTTATCAAAATTTTAATCTTTCAAACGTATATGAAAAGCGTTGAGAAAAAATTTAATGATGATTCACAAAGAAAGAAAAAAATAGAATTAAAGTAAAAAATACTGTATGTGTTTTTTGTTGATAATCAATGAAACTTTCAACATTAAAAAATGGTGGTGAAAAAATTTTTAAGATCAACAAAAAGGTACCAAAGTTCAGTCACAGTTTTTCAAAAGCCTGTAAAAAGCAGAAGTTTATAATTTAAATTTTAGAGGGAAATTTTTTAAACACAAATAAAAACAAAAATGTGTGAAATAATTTGTGACTTTCTCTTTTACCTCTCAAAAAAGGTTAAACAGCACAGAAAAAATGTGAAAACAGATAACAATGACGTGGATCACTGTTATTATCAAGAAAATTCTTTCTAACATTTTTATTTGTTTCATCCGAAAAACAGTGCCTTTTATTCGTTTAAAGAATTCACAGATATATTTGGAAACATTTTTGAAAAATCTTGTAATTTTACAAAAAATTCTAAAATTCTATTATTCTTTCAAAACCTTAAAAAGACTAATAAATATGTTATTTACTAACAATTTAAAAAAAAGTGGAATGACAGACAAACGTCATGTTTGTTTTTATTGGATATTATTAAAGAGGCAGTGCGGAAGTACAGTATGACTTTTACGGAAGTAATTCCAAATCTCAAATTCAGGAAGAGTTTGAGATTCACAACCGATTCTATATGTCTAAATTTATATATTTTAGGTACCCCGCAGAAATGAAAATGCCCCTTGTTTTTTATAAAAAGTTTTTTTTTCAATTTTGCAAAGATTATTTATTTTGGATTATTTTACAAGAATTAATAAAATACATTTATAAAAAACATTTTCAATTTAAAATAACATTTGTAAAAAATCCAGCTTGATAAATATCATCAATCTCTTCAAAGATATCAAAGTCATCAAGTTCAGTTCCAAAAATTTCAAGAAACAATTCATTTCCAGTATGTCTTGCCTAAAAAAATATTACATCAGTTTTTATAAAAAGCTCAAAAAAACAAACTTACAGCTTCGGGAAAAGTTTCTTGCCATTTAAAATAATATTTATTTACAATTATTGCAGAAAGCATATTTTGAAGTTCAGATAATTCATTTTGGCACGCAATTGAAACCCATTGTAAAATTGATTTAAAATCATGTGTTTCCTAAAATATTCAAATTTACATTTTTGCACACACATAAAAAAAAGTTACCTGAACAAATTTTTTGCATAATGATTGATGAATTGTTGCAGTAATCTTGTATTTTTCTTGTGGATTAAAAAATTTGATAGCTTTCAAAAGGCGTTTTGCATAATTGAGATCATATGTTTCTGGCATTTTGAAGCATAATGAATGAAGAAAAATAACAATTGCTTTTACAACATCCATTAAATGTTCTGTAAGAAATTCATCAGATCTAGTTTTTCCCATTAAATGATTTCTCATATATTTACTTGAAAGAAAAAGTGCCGTAGAGCTGCATGGCATTTCTCCATCAGGGCATCGAATTGCAAAATCACTAAAAAATGCGATAAAGTTTTAAAAAGAGTGTACAGGATTCGAACATACGACCTTCAGGCTGCAAGCACTAACAAACAAAAAACAAGGTTTTTAAAAAAAAGAAACATACTTTGCAGTCAAAAAAGTAAAACGAAAATCATGTTCAACATCGTCAGGAATATCAAAGCAATGAGTTTGTCCCAAAAATAATGAACTTCTTTCAAATGGACGATAAAAAAGTCTTGAAGGTAGCCAAAGTTCAATAAATACTGCAATTTTTGATACTTTTTTATCACCAAGAGCTTCAGAAAATTTTGCCATTTCACCATCTGCTGTTTCAAAGGAATCTCGATTTGGTGTTGGAATTAATTCAATTTTCGGTGAAGTATCTAAAAAAAGTTCTTTAAAAAATTGTAAAAATTAAAAAACTTACAAAATTCTGAATGTAATTCATTTGAAGAATATAAAATATATGTAATAAAGCATAAACCATTCCATACCCGAAATAAACCATTTCCATTATGATATGTTGCAATTGAATGTACACCAATTTTATCATGGCATAAAATTCCATACCAACCAGCTTCACCATTTTCATAATTTGTTGAAAATCTTGATGTTAATCGTAGAGCATCAGGTGCATCATTTGTTGGAATTGTAATTATCCATGGATATGTAAATGTTATTTGATCATTTTCAGGATCAATAATTTGTTCGCAAATTCTTTCATCAAAATATAACGACATCATTGACCAAAGTAACAGAAAAGAACAGAATGTACCAACGAAGAGAGAACAAAGTTTGACGTATCACAAAAAATACACTCGAATAACACAAAAAGAATGACACACGAGGCTTTTATAGCTTTTTCATGTATCATTTGTTTTGCATGCTAATTTGCCATGCAAATTATTTGTTATTCACGATTAATAATTCGTAAACAACAAAAATTTGCATAAAATGGAACAAAATTGGCGAAACAATTTTTTCTCTCTTTTGACTTCAAAATAGGTTTAAATTAAAGATATGAGACCGAAACCGGATTTGTGAAAGTATTAGCCGCTAATAGCTATCCAAAAAAATATAATCTCAAATTAAAGATCAAACAAGGGAACCGTTTGACATGTGAATTCGCTTTTGAAACGGGACCTATTTTAGAATACTCCCCATATATTCAAACGTATTTTCCCAAATTATGAGCGGCCCCTTCCCCGAAAATATTTTTTCACCTAATCGACTATACTACTATAGTATACGTTATCGTGTGCTACTTATACCAATTAATTTCTTAAAATTGCATTTTTGCAGTTCTGTAATGACTTAGAAAGTTACATAACATTATTTTAACAACAAATAACTAACAATGGATTAACCAGAAAGCGTAAAATCCGAAAAAATAAGCAATTAGTTGGTATAAGTAGCACACGATAACGTATACTATAGTAGTATAGTCGATTAGGTGAAAAAATATTTTCAAGGAAGGGGCCGCTCATAATTTGGGAAAATACGTTTGAATATATGGGGAGTATTCTAAAATAGGTCCCGTTTCAAAAGCTAATTCACATGTCAGACGATTCCCTTGTCATTTGTTCATTCCATACGATGAAAATAATTTTTTTTATAAATTTGATGATCAAAATTATATATGTTATCAAAATGTATATCAATAAACATCCATTCGAAGATGTGTTTAAAAAGGAACCTTTGAAATTATAAATTTTTTATAATAAAAAACCATTCGAAATTTCGTTCTATTTCGATTTTTTGCCAAAATTTGAAAAATGCCTCTAATTTAGGAAACACGATTTTTTACTGATAATAGATCCTGACAAAGGTTGAAACAAAATAAAATATAGGAATTTTTTACCAAAACAAATAATTTCAACATTTTATAATTAAAATTCCTGTTATTTAAATGTGGCATCTTGAACAGTGTTTCTGCGCCTCCAGCCTTGGTGGCGTGGCATATGGCGGTAGCGGTAGCGGAGACAACTTTTCAAAAAGTTTAAAGGAATTTTGCCGAAAATCAAAGGGAGCAGACAAGTGGTAGCTTGGTGGCGACTTTTGACGGGGCGAGAAAACACTGATCTTAAATAAAAAAAAGCTTACCAAGTCCAGCCATTAAGTTGCTAAATTACAACCTGAATATGTTGAAAATGGAATTGGAAGGGCACAAATGACGAAAACTATGATTTTACAGGCATTGATAAAGGGTGTTACAATGTTTTTCGCTGCAAATTTTTTTTTTTTGATTGTTCTTTTTTTTTAAAAATTTTTAATTTTAACCATTTATTGCATTTCAGCGAATTTCTTGTGTTTTTTAAAACTGTATCTATCCTTAGCTTTAAGCTATAAGCAAGTTTGGTGATTTGGACAAGATTTTCTATTACTGACTTTACTGACAGCACCAGTTTTACCACATTCAAATTTTTCAAGATAAAAAGTTATATATCCTGGTTTTGACAGAGCAGCTTCAGCTGAAATTTCGATTCATTAAATAAATTGTCCTCTTATCAAGCTCTGATATGGTGTCATTAATTAATTTAGAAAACATTGCTCCATCATTGTCTTCACAACTAATAACAAAATTAACACATAGATTTTAAATGCCAAATAAGAGATTTGATGGCATTTGTTGGTTAAAAAATTATTATTTATTTGAGTATCAGAAAAAAGTTTTTGGGCTTTTTTGGAGTCGATAATCTCACGCTTTTTTAAAATGTATGCAACTGTTGAAAAAAGAAAAACTTACATAAGCATTTGTAAAATTAAAAAAACAAAGAAATATCAACAATTTTTTTTGCATTTTTACCACAAAAAAAGATGTTGTTATTTTTTCAAGAAATAGTGAAAAAATTTGTCTCCTAAAATTAGAAAAAACAAAAACGTGTGTTTTAAAAAATTTTAAAATTTTATTACTTGAAATTGAGAAAATTTGTAACTGCTTTTGTTATTAAAAACTTTTAAGACTTTTTAACATAAAAAAATACCTATGGAATTAGATGTCGTAGTGAGAAAAAAGATAGATTTTTCCGCATAATAATTTTTTTTTCAAATCTTAAAAGAAAAAGTTTAACAACAAATTTTGGCTAAAAAAATACTGTAATTTTATTTTTTGAAAAAATTTTAACTTTATAAAGTTCTTTTTTGTTTGGCATTGTGTCTTCAATTTGCAGCCTTTTTTTTGTCTCTCGCGCAAAATTTTTTTAACACTTTTTTTTTGCTGCAACGTTTTTTACACTTGTTGCATTTTTTTTGTTGATGTTCAACATCATTTCTTATTCCTCTGTATTTTTTGTAATCTTTCTTTCATATTGTCTGGTTTTATCAAATCTGTAATCATCGGCATTTTTAATTCAGATTTACCCATAATTTTTTGTGTTTGCGCTTTTTTGTTGTCCCCTATGAATAAGCTTACATTGATTTTTTTCCTTTTTGCTGTTTTTGATGATGAGGTTCTATTGTAAAGAAAAAACCTTTTTTGAATCTTACTTTTAAATCGAACAGTGTGTATCTTTTCCTTTTCTTGCTTTCTTTTTTTTGTTGAGAAGCTCTCTCTTCCGTTCGTTCGCTGTCTTCACCATTTTTTTTGCATCTTTTTCATCCCCGAAAAAAAAACGATGAACATTTTTTTTGCTTTCCCTTTTTTCTTCTTCTTTTGCTCCTGAACTGGCAATGGACAATTCCTTCCATTTTTTACAGCAGAGGTTATAGCGGAGGCGGCTGGCAGGAAGACGGAAGAAAGAAAAAAAGAACGAATAAACGACGTCGACCTCGGCTGAACTGCCAACCAAGCGTTTTTACAGATTTTTTGAACCGCAACACTAGCATCGCCCCTTTTTTCCATACATCGACTACCACCAGCATATAGACATAGACAAACTGTAAAGAGATGTTATATATGTTTGACCATTGGGTGCGAAGCAAGACAAAAAAAAAAGAATGCAACGATCATCGGGCTTTTTGTGGTTGTGCGGGATGGCCGAAAAAAATATATGTTTGACGACCTCAAAAGTCTATCGACGTTCTTCTTAACGATTTTAAATCCATATTTAGGAAAAAAAACTTTGTTGCTTTTTATTAATTTACTTCCTTTCTCGACTTGAAGATCTTCATTTTTTATGATTCATGAATATATTGATGATTTTTTTGAATGCATTTTTTATTATCAACAACCTTTTTCTTTCTTTGGTGTTGAATCATCATTTTTCGTGTCGCTGCGAAAAAAGAGAAGCACTCCCAATTGTTGTTTGCATCTATTTTTTTTCTCTCTATTTTTGTGTTATCATTTTTTTAACCATTGATTTACTTAGCTTTTTTGCTACAGGTCTTGGGTCAGACTAATGTTTCATCCCCTCTTTCGAAATGCCATTGCTTTTCCAAATTTTTCTCCCGAGCATTATTTTTATTCGTAAGCGAAGTCGGTCTCTATGACTCACCATGTTCAACCCCTCTACTTTTGGCTTTGCTATTTTTTCTTTATTTCTTTTTCATGCCTATATCGATCGTTACTTGGGGCATACAAAAATGTTTTGTGCAGCCGCATGTTGAATTGAACCATGCCTGCCAAAAACATCCTTTCTTTTGCAATTTTTTGTGTTTAAAACACTATTTTTTAAATAAATTTTTTGTCTTGATTTAGCGCGCATTTTTTTGAACAACTCATCATTTTACTTTTATTTTCAGCTCGTCTTCAACATGTCTTCTGGAGTTCTTGTTAATCCTGATTGCCAAAGTGCTTTTCAACAACTTTCTGAAGGAAAGCGTACTTTACGCTATATTATCTACAAAATCGAAGAAAAAGAAGTCGTTGTTGAAACAGCTAAAAGTGCTGAAGATGTAAGTTTTCCATATATATATTACTGTTTTTGTTAATCTTATTTTACTTTTGCAGATTGGTGTTGATACTGATGATTATGAAGATAATTCAAAGCAAGCTTATGAAGCTTTTGTCAAAGATTTAAAAGATCGAACTGATGGATTTACTGATTGCCGTTATGCAGTCTTTGATTTCAAATTTACTTGTAATCGTCCTGGTGCTGGAACATCAAAAATGGATAAAATTGTTTTTATTCAACTTTGCCCTGATGGTGCTTCAATCAAAAAGAAGATGGTTTATGCTTCATCTGCATCTGCAATCAAATCTTCCCTTGGTACAGAAAAAATTCTTCAATTCCAAGTTTCTGATGAATCTGAAATTGCTCATAAAGAACTTGTCAACAAATTAAGTGAAAAATATCGTGATAACTAAAATGGTTTTTTTTTGTGTATGATCGTCAAGCCTGTGCAAATCTTCAAGCGGGCCCCACATCTCTCTTTAATTGGCGCTTTTTTAATCTATTATTTTACTTTTTCTCTTTGTCTATTATGTTGGTTATGTTTTTTAACCTATGCTCTTGTTCTATGTTTATAAAAAGTATTTATTAAGCATGTTTATTTATAACAAAGTGTGGATGTTTTAAAGATCAGTGAAAATGCTTGTGATATGTAATAACGTTTTTAGAGATAGAGATTTTAAAGTTCCTGTATGATTGCTTTGATTTAACAATCTTATATAAGTCAAAGCAATCTTTTTTGTAACTAAACTTCAATTACTAAAGTTGCATTAAAATCGATTTAATACAGTAATCTCTTTAATTAAAAGTGTGATTTGTTGGAGTAAAAATTAGTCCAATCTTTTGTTGGCATTGGCTCCTTTATTGCCAAAAAACAGATTTGATTTGAAAAAAATTTGAGTTAATGTTTTTGATTTGATTGAAGTTAAAACAATTCATTTTTTTTTGTATTATATTAAATCATTCGTAGTTATCTCAACTCTGTAACCGTTTTAGAACATATACTCGAACTTCGTATGAATGGATCCAATAATGAGAAATGAAAAATCCAATGAAGCTTCAAAGAAATGGCAAGCATTAATTTCAGGTATTTGTTGTTATTATATTAAAGCTTATATTATTGGATAAAATAGATATTTTAGGTGGGGAATTTCGTGATATTACTTTTGAGGCATGTTGGACTTTGTCATCGTGTAAAGCAGGTTCGTATTTGTTTATGATTTTTGTATAGTTTTATACGCTGAAGATTTTAGAAGGTTATGGTATCTCTCAATTATTGAATCCAAGAATAGAAAATTATTGGCAAAGTGATGGAGGACAGGTTTGTTACTTGTCTTATTTACTTGATTAAGAAGCAATAGACAACTTGTCATTTAAATGTGCAATTTGCTATTTGGACATATATGCTAAAAGCTTATGGACATTGCTTACGACCATTTGTACTAGTAGCTTTTATTTACTTATTACAGTTTACAAACCACAAAATATTAAGCAATATTTAGCTTTCTGTCCATCCCGACAGATGAATGTTAATACAAACATTCATGTCCATGGAATAACCACTTTCCATCACTTTAAGCAATTAACTCTTTTATAAAATTAAAACCTATGCACCTTTTTTAGCCTCATCGTATTACCCTTGAATTTCAAAAGAAAACTGAAATATGTTTTGTTTTATTTTATCTGGATTTTCGAATGGATGAATCGTATACTCCTTCAAAGATTGTAATCCATCATGGTTCTTCTATATTAGATTTGGGAAATCCAATTATTGAGGTAAAAGGGTTTTTCTTACTGTATTTTTAATGTTGAATAAACTTTTTTAGAATTTTCATGAACCATCTGGCTGGGTTGTAAGTTCTTCTTCACATAAAAATTACATTATTTTGCTGACTCTTGCTTTTTTAGAGAGTAGATTTACGTAAAAATGTTAATGATCAATTAAAACCAATTCGAACATTTGTTATACAAATTAGTATATTACAAAATCATCAAAATGGTAGAGATACACATATTAGGTTTGATTACTGTTTATTTATGCAGTTATAAAACGTATTTTTAGAGGTATACGTGTTATTGGTCCATCTGGAACTGCTGAAGTTAATCCGGTTCGAGCAATATTGGGTTCTTCAACAACATCTGAAATGAGAATGGCAAAAACCATGTCAAAAATAGAAATGGGTGGACTTCAAATTCGTTAAACTTATTGTTATGGTTTTTTATGTAAATTGTTGTATTGTTTTCGTTTTTTTTATGTGAATGATTGTTTGTGATTTGTTTATTGTCAAAGTTTTGATGCAAGCCATCATTGTCGTCTTCGTTCTTTTTTTCCTTCAATAAATTATTCCTTCGGGATTTTTAAATATTCATTTCACTTAATGTTTATGGTATTTTTCCAAACAAATCTTATTATACTACTATTTATGGGATTTTCAACATTTTTTACTTCAGTTGTACAATGCTTTAAAAAGAAACCAAAATCTTCAAAGAGAAAGGATGGCCAACAACCAAACTCTCAATCAAATGATGGCACAGGAAATAATGTTGCAGAAATTGGTTCAGGTGGATATATAAATGGTGGATCAGAGGTAGCAGTTGGATCATCAGCTGGAAGGAATGGAAATGGCGGTGGTGAAAAGGGTAATGATAATGGTGGTGGTGTACTTGCAATTGGAATTGAAAAATCTACCCGACAACCATCAATTCGAACTAAAAAAGCTGTTACATCACCGACAAAAAAGCCAAAAGGTGGAAGTAGTGGAAATGGAAAATCATCTGGTAAAAAGAATTCTGATGAAGTTGCAATAATTCCTGAAGCTCCAGGATCTGGTGAAAAAAATGATTGCTCAAAAGAACCTCTCAAAAAATCAAAAGAATCTGCAAAACAAAAAAATAATAATGTAAGTTCTTTTTTTTATATTATCTTTTCTTAAATACATTAAACGTATTCTGAAAAAAGGATACTGTATCTGTTATTCCGGGAACTTTCTAAAAGAACTTTTTTAGTCACACAATTCTACTTCTATTTTTCAGGAAAAGCCTCCAAGAGTTATTCGTCGACAATCTGATTATCCGGCATTGGATGATGTATTAAGTGATCAATCAGAATCTGATAAACAAAGTATAAAACGATCTTCAAAACAATCTGTAAAACAATCTGTGAAACAAAGTGTAAGCTTTTTTTATTTTGTTTGTTAATAAAACTGAAATGTATTTATTTGTAGATTTATCTTGGTGGAAAAAAGAAGAAACAACAAAAAGGTGGTACTGGAACTGGTGAAAAAACACTAGCAATTGATCCAACACAAGTTAATACAAAAACTAAATAAATAAATAAAATATACTTTTATATACGTTTGAATAAAGTTTATGATTTTCTCTTTGGGATTTAAATTGATGGGAGATTTTTTTATGGATTTTGTTAGGATATATAACTTTGTTGGCGATGTTATTACTTCAATGATAAAATTAAAGTAGAGCTTTTCTGATTTATTTGTTTTAAAAAATGTACGGCAGAATATTTTTGTCACATTTGTTTCACAAAATTTGTAACAACCTTGCAAAATAAAAAAGCCAAAAAAAAAACGAGAAAGAAAATAATTTTTATTAAATGAAGCATTAATTGATGTTTTTTTAAAAATCAACTTCTCTCCCCTTCAGGAGATCTCAACGATCTCTCGAGAAAAGAAAACTGCCCGCACAAATTTATTCCCCGCTGCATCCGCGGTCATCAGATTTTTAATTGCGTTTTTTACTTGAAAAAAAGAGATAAACTGATGTCTTCCAAAAACGGCTTAAATTCATCTCCTTTTTTTGTTACACTTCTTTTAACTTTTTTTGTCTAAAAAGTTAACACACTTTTTTATTGAATTTTTTTTGCGGAAATTTGTTGTTTTGTTTTTTAAAAAGTATATTTTTAGTTTTAAAAAATAATGCGAATATTTTTGCAATATGTTTTTTGTGTTTTTATTTGTTTTGTCAACGCTGGGGTTACGGTATGTTTCTTTTTTTATTTTCTGTTTGAGACACTTTTCGCCTTTTAAAAATCCGATTATTTTAAACTTCTTGAAACTTTTGTTTATTTTGATTTAAGAAAAATGATAAATTACCAGAAGTTGAGACAACTGTGGATGGAAAATTTATTATTACATATCCAAAAGATGAACAGCAGAAAAAAAAGCAAGAACAAAATAATGAAACATATAATCATCCATCATTAAATCCTCCACAAACAAGAATCAAAAATTTAAAAGTAAATTTATCATTTATTTTTATATGCTTATTATCCACTTTTTTATCTATTATATTTATAAATCCCCTAGGGGAGGAATGAAATCTTTTTTTGGTGGAATTAATCAATACTGCTTTGTGCTTTTTTTTTGATTGATTTTACTGCTTTAAAAATTTTTTCTAAGTTGAAAAATTGCACCATTTTTTAAACATAACATTTATTTATAGGATAAAAAGATGCCAATAATGCCAAATATTGGTCCCTTAACGGCATATGGGCATCCATCAACGAGATATAAAAGTATTGATCGAAATATTAAAAAAACAATTTCTTCATCGAAGAATTCCAATAAAACAGATTCTATTTTGCCTGATGAAGAAATGAATGATCCTGATCCTGATCCATTTGTGTCACAACGAAAGATTAAACTTTTGGTTGTTCCCGACGCATATGCTGCAGCTCCAATTCAAGTTAAATCTCATGGAGTTTTTGAAACTTCAACAGAAAAAATTGTTATAGCAGAAAAATTACCGCAAAGTCAAGCTTCTGAATTAGTTCAAGATTCATTAGAAACTTTTTCAACACCAAAAAATTCGCCATCATCAACAAATACACATCACAAAATTACTTCAGAATCTATAACACCCCTTGAAATACCATCAACAAAAACAAAATTAGTATCAACAGAATCATCTTCATTGTCTCCTACAACGAAAACAAATGTGCCCGAAATTTCAGTTGCAACAGTTGCTGTAGCAGAAAAATTACCAATAATTCAAACATCAGAATCTAATGAAGATTCATTAAAAAGTTTTCCTGCAACGATAATTTTTTCATCACCAACAGAAATTCCAACATTAACTCATCATGAAATAATGACATCAGAATCTGTGTCAGCAGTACCAATTACAGTGCCATCGACGACAACAACATCACAATCAACAGAATCATCACATTTATCTCCAACAGCGAAAATAAATGTGCCCAGAAATCCATCTAAAAATATTACAACAGCCCAAAAACTACCAATAATACAAACTTCTGAATCTGAATCCCTTGTCACAAATACAAATAATAGCGATTTACCAAAAAATACTGAAACTTCTGCAGAATTATTAAATAAAGAAACAACATTTAATGAAGAGGGATCAGATTATGATAATGATGTTTTTGCAAGGCTGAAAGATGATGTTGAATTAATTGGTGATAATCCGCGTTCGGCATTATCTGAATCAATTCCACGGCCGACATTGGTGCATCCTCAAAAAGTGTGATAAATTTGTTTAAATTTTGCTTTTGCTGCTTCTATTTTTTTCTTTGCTTTTTATTATTTCATTTTTATTTGCATTTTAGAACTATGCCCCGTAGTTCTCGAGTCGCTTATATGATTGCTGTAGAAATTTAAATAATTTCAAAATATATAAATGTTTTGATTTTTGTTTCTCTTTTTTTGCTGAACTTTCATTCACAAAATACATTATTTCTGCTTAATTTTTTTTAAATTTTAGTTTTTGCTTTTTTAATAAAATTTTAACAATTTGAAAAAGTAATTTACAGTCCAACAACAAATTTTTACATCGTCTTTTTGCTGCACCTTCTGAAGCAGAAGCCGATGAAATTGAAACTGAAAACACGGAAGAAGAAGAAATAATTCCAGAAGTTGCATTTCCACTACCAAATTGTTATCGAACTGCTGGAGGATTTTTATGTTGTAATCGAGTTTTAGAAGAACTTATTTATCGATCAAATTCTGTAATACAGCGTAAACAGTTATCAGAATGTAACGTTCATGCATTTGCAGCACATTTACAAGTTTGTTATTTTTATAACTAAAATTTGAAAAAATATTTTTTGAAAATCTAAAAATAGAAAAAAAATTTATTTAAAATTGATGTTAAAACAATTCGTTCAACGGATTTAACACAATCGTTTAATCCAATTATACTGAAAAAACGTCTGATTCCCAATATATTTTTTTCAGCAAGAAGCAGAAAAAATGTTTAAAACAACTTTTGAAATTGTGATTGGAACGGGAGATTTTGCATCAAAATCTCGGTAAATCCTATCTTTCATGAAACGAGTAATTTAATTCAAATATTTTTTAGATTCAAAGATAATTTAATTTGCAAAACAATAACAAATAAAAAAGTGATATTAATTTATGGAACTCCTGAACCATATTCTTTAACATCTTCGAATACACCGCTTGCATTTACTTAAAAGAAATATTTAATTTTTGAGGTTTTGTATTTTTTGTTAAATAGAAATATGGTACAAATTTTTTATAAAATAAGCTTATAAATTATTTTTCGGTAATTTTGAAAATTGTAAAGAATTTGTTTTTACTATAAATTTTTTTTTGTCTAAAATAAAATAATATCGCTTTTTTGGACATTTAAAAAATCTTCGATGAAATGTGGTTTTCTACAGTAAATTTTCCATTAGCGAAAAAATTCTTTTCGGGTACAAGCAAACATTACCATCAGATTTGCTTCAGTTTACTGTAATAACTGGAACTGTGTATTCAACTTAAGGTTGTGGATTGTTTTTTAATTCGCCATAGAAACATATTTGTTGTTACAGGAGTTAATGCAAGAAAATCCAATACAACAAACAAAATAACCAGAGGCATTTATGATCGTAATCTTTTCATTTTCTAAACATTCATTATTTGGAGAATTTTTATCAAAGCTTTGAGACAATCTTCAGCAATTGCCCATTCACGAGCAATCGGGATATTGAGACTTCTATAAAACAATTTAAATATTAAATGGTTCTTTAAAAATTTATTTGTCAATAATTTTGAAAAACAGCTTACATTTTTAGAAATATTTGAAAACATAAATTATAAAAAAATTTAGAGAAAAAACACTGCTGAAACTGATGCAGCAAATGCGATTGAAATGAGTGAAAGAAAAAACTTATGACTTTGTAAGGTACGTTTTTAAATCGGGATCTTTAATTATTTTTGCACATAATTCCTTTGTTTTAAATCAAAGGTTTGGGGGAAAGCAAAAAATGTAATTTATCTGTAAACTTTTTTCATTTTATTAAAAGTATAAATGGTAATGGCATTGCTGTCCGTTTTGGGGTATCCAGGGAAATTTGATTTTATTGTTAATGCAAAAAAATATTTCATCATTTTTGTTTTCTGTTAGAAGCTTTTTTTTCTCAATGCGTTAAAATAAAAAAGTATTTATTTTTAAAAAATGAACAAAAATAAATGAAAGAAAAACAGCAGAAAGCACATTCCCAAGATTGCACAAAAAAGGGGGTATTAAAAAAATGGATTACACAAATATATTCTTTACATTAAACATTTTTTTCTTCCAGGGACTTTTTATGGTTGCCAAGCTAATGCATATTGGCCATCCTTTTCAATTTTGCATGATTTTCCTTCTTTAAAATGTGAACGATATGCAAAATCATCCAATGCAACAACAGTCTCAAATTTTCCACCCAAACTTCCTTCAGCCATTTTTTGAATGGCATCTGCAGATCCTAATAAATCATCTCCACTCATTGCAGACATCATTGCACTTTCAAGTTCTTTATTACAACATGTAAAACCTAGAACATGGTTTTAAAGTTTTGAAGTTTTCGTGGTTGGAACAAAAATGATAGTAATCATATTTTTTGAAAATTGTTTGTTTTGGAATTACTATCACAAAAATAAATCAGCCAAAAAAATTTATGAAAATTTTTAAATATCTCTCACCTGAATCATTGATGTAACAGCTGTCATCAGCAGCAGAGATATAACAAAATACGGAAAAGATAATTGCAATTCCAAAAAATACAGATGATTTTTCCATTTTTTTCACTAAAAAATTCTTTTAAGAATTTTTAAATGTTAAATATCGATCGCGAAAAACTTTTATGCAACACAAACATATACGATATTTTGAAATAAAAACGTTAATTTTAATCCATAGAATACAAATCTCTCAAGTTTTTATTTTGTAAATAAATTTCACTTTCTTCTTTTAAAACATTTCCTTTCTCTCTTTTTTAAATGCTAATTAATTTGTTCTTCTTATTTGGGTCGGGTTTTTTTTCCAGATTTCTTTCCTTCTTCTTTTTTCTCTCAAATCTTTATCCCAATTTTTTTGAGATGAAAATGTTTTTCGAGAACGAAATCAAAAAATTAACGAACGCTTTTTTCTAGAGATTTCTCTTTTTTCTGCTAATTGAAAATAATTCGTTTTTTCTATTATCTGAATTTTTTACAAATTTTTTTTATTTGTGGAAAAAAATGTCAAAAAATAAGGAATCATGTTTAAGGATGTTAGAAAATATGAGAGTTTTGGGATGAATAAAAAGCAAATAAGTATTACGGTATTTGAAAAAAAATATTATCAAAAAAATATTATAAAAAAAGTATCAGGAGTTATGGCAAAATATTAGCATGAAAATAAAATATTAAGTTTTAGATCCTTATTAACAACGATATCATTTATATTCTTACAATGAATTTAATCGAATATCTATGAATTTCTTTTAAAACAAAGCCATTTTCGAAAACAATAAATTAAAGGCAATTTAATAGAACAGTAAAGATTTCAAAGTATAAAATGGACGAAAAAATTGATACGGTAATAAAAAATGTTTTAGAAAAAAGACTAACAAAAATCCCGTTCTGCCAGAGACCCTAAAATGTCCCAACTACTAATATATAAGATAAAAACCGTTTAAAAAAGTTTACATATCCATCCATCACATCTATCTTCTTCTTTATTTTATTTGATAGAAAACAACAAAAACCTTTTTCTTTTTCTCCACCCTTTCTTTTTTAATAGCCTTCCTTTTTTTAATTTTTTTGATCACATCCAGTATTTTAGGTTAAAAATCTCAAAAAAGAGAACAAAATCTGCCATCTTCTTCTTTTTTTGATAGCCTTTTTTAATAAATAAAACCTAAATTCCGGTTTTAGTCGAAGCTCTGCGACGAAAAAAAATGTTTTCCCCTTTTTGGAAGTCATCGCCGTTTGAAGAATCTGATTTTCTACTGAAAAGATTTTTTTGATGGAATGAGATTTTGACCATTCAAAAAAGAAGAGATGCGCGGACATTCAATCATTACCAAAAAACGAGTATAATTGGATATATAGAGAGAGAGAGCTGAGAGATAGGATATGTATTACGTTATATCCATCTTCCAAAAAAAAACTTTGAGGCAGAATTAAGCAACATAAAAATTAGATAATGTCTTCGCCCATCAAAAAATAAAATAATTTGTAACATTTTTGGATCCAAAATAAAATAAAATGAAGACTGAATCAAAGCTTTTTTAAAACAATGGTCAAACAAATAATTTTTATGCCCAAAAAAGTGGAAACAAAAAAAGCTTTTTTTAATGCAACTAGTTTAATGCCCTAAAGGCAATCAAATATATATATCCATCCATATTCAAAATGTGCGAGATCTTGTTACATACTCATTCAACCTTATCATTATACGATTACGTTAAAGGATACATCATTCATTCATTTCACTGCAAAAGCGGATATTCAATTGAGCAAGAATAATAATTTATTGAAAATTATTGTAACAAAAAATATATATATTCAACAACAACAAAAATGTAGACACCAATATATCAATTCAAATCAGCAATATTGTCATCATCAATTCCATATGTATGTGATTTGGAAGTTGTTGTTGTTCGATTTTGGACTTCTAATGTCTGAAAAGTTGTTTTTTATGGTTATAAAAGTAATACAAAAAAGTTCAGCGATTAACTAAAGCTAAAGATACAGTATTCAAATTTGCAATTTAAAGTTCTCAAACAACAAAACAATGTCACTCATAGCTATCCGAGATTTTTCAAAACAAGCAGTTTTTTCTGTGATTGTAAAAAACAAAAAAAGTCTTAAACTAAATTAATTCTTACTGTAACTTTTCATAAAAATCTTAAACTAATAAAAAAAATATTCAACATCATTTTTTAGAATTTTAACAGTAATTTTGATAAAAGAAAATTTATGTAAAAAATAGAAAAACCAAAAAATTTGAAAAACTACTGTTTTTTCTATTTTTTACTTTATTTTCGGTTGATTTTTATGGAAAAAAATTGACAAAATTTTGGATCGAATCCCAGACAGAATCCTCATGTCAATCAGTTTAATAAAAATATCCTCTCTCCTATAGTACCCCAAAAACCCATTAAAAACACTTACCGAACCATAATCATAAAAATTTGGAGCTAATTCTTGAATCCATTCTGGATCAATTTCACTTAAATCTCTTATTGAATTTTGTAATACATCTGTAAATAAAACCCATTTTGGCATTTCACTTCGATACATTATTGATGAGCCACGATACACATTAAATTTAGATGTTTCATAAATTGTATGATAAAATCCATCATGACCATATCTTGCAATATTTGTAAAAAATCCAGATAATAAACATCGACGAATTTTTTCTGTTTCACCAATTAAACCTTTGCATGAAATTAATTTAATTTTATATTTCTTTAAATATGCAATTAATTGATCACGAATATTTTGAGCTCGTACTAATCCTTTGTAATTAACATGAAATTGATTGCACCATTTTTGAGTTTTACCATTTGCACAAAATGCTGAATAAACATTTAACATTGTTAAATGATCACCTTCAGCAACAGAAAATTCACGTTTTGTAAATTCCTAAAAAAAAAGCTTTTTTAAAACAATGGTCAATGGTAAATTCCTAAGGAGAATATACTATAGCTATAAATATATAAGGATAAACTTACAGCTTCATGTTTAGCATTTCGAGGTAAATTAAAGGCATCTTGAATTTGCATCATTGATAAAATAGTTGCGATTTCTTCACTGCAACCAAATTTTTCAGATGATAATAAAACTTTTGCATGCATTGGCGGCAAAGGTAAACTACACATTTTTGTTCCCAAGTTATTCGTAAGTGCTCCATCATCATCCACAGCTCCCAAAGCATGTAACAAATCAAATCCATTTGCCATAGATTTTACTCTCGGTCTTGCAAGATAATGAAATCTAACAACATTTGAAACTCCCAAAGTTTTTAATTGAAGAATAACCGGTGCTAAATGACATCGTTGAATTTCTGGTACTGTTGCAAATAAAAGTTTTTTGAATTCTGATTCAGGATAGAGACGATAGCATTTTCCTGGGCGTACACGTCCTGCTCTTCCTGCCCGTTGATCAGCAGCTGCTTGTGAAATTGGAACAATCATTAAAGATTCAATTCCATTTTGAGGGTCTGCGATTCTCATTTTAACAAATCCACAATCAATTACTGTAACAAATTGTTATAAAAAAATTTCTATAAAAAATAACATACCATAAGAAATTCCTGGAATTGTTACAGATGTTTCAGCGATATTTGTTGCGACAACAACTTTTCTCGTTCCAAATGGTGTAGAATCAAATGCACGAAGTTGTTCCTTTTGTGATAATCCACCATACAACGGAACAATCCATAATTTATCACAATTTTTTAATTTTCGTGTCTGTTCTTTCAATTCTGTACAAAATGCTTCAACTTCATCCTGTCCAGTAAGAAAAATCAAAATATCACCACTTGGATGCTTTGTATGAATATCAATTGTTGTTGTAAGTGCAGCTTTGACATAACTTGGAACAGGTCTAAAAAATAAAAGTATTTAAAAATATGGTGAAGTTGTTAAAGCTTACTTTTCAGCATAAAAAATATCAACAGGATATGTACTTCCTTCAACTGAAACAATCACAGCAGTATCTTTTGTTGGATCATCACCATCATTTAGTTCAAAAAATTGTCGAAAATATGCTGCATCAAGAGTTGCAGAAGATACAATTACACGTAAATCTTCTCGAATTTTTTGCAAGCGGCGAAGAAGCGCAAGAAGTAGATCAGTGTTAACGGATCTTTCGTGAGCTTCATCAACCATGACCACACTGTAACAGGAAATTTGTAAAATGGGATATGTAGCTTAAAAGTTTACCTGTATTTTAGCAAAAGTGGGTCAGAGCTCATTTCTCTCAACAGTATTCCATCAGTCATATATTGAATCATTGTTTCATCACTTGTAACTCCACCAAATCGAACAACAAACCCAACTTTTGATCCAAGTCGACATAGCTGTTCATCAGCAACTCTTGTAGCAAGCTAAAAATATTACTCTTTACATATTAAACAATCTCCACAAAACACATACCGTTACAGCTGCAACTCGTCTTGGCTGTGTAATACCAATTACCCGTCGATCACTACACCATCCAGCTTCCATTAAAAATTGTGGAACTTGTGTTGATTTTCCTGAACCTGTTTCACCAACAATAATAACCGTTCGAAATCTTTCCATTGCATATAACACTTGCATTTTATACTAAAAAAAGCTTTTCATTAGCGATTTGTTATTATAACAATATACAAACCTTTGAAATTGGAAGCATAGAACGTTGCTTTTGTATTGACATTGTATAATATGGATTAAAAACTGCAATGGATGAAGAAGACGCACCATCAACAGAAGTTCCAGCATCATCACGTTCTTCTAATATCGTTGTTGTAACTGAATCAATGTCATCTAAAAAGTAAAGAGATTTATAGATCTGTTAAAAAAGTAATGGAAGAAAATTACCTGATGGTTTTTTAAAAACAATTCTTGAATCAGACATATCTCACTTAAAAGTTGAATATTTATATATCAGTTTGAAGGATAAATCTTTTTAAAGCGAAAAGTTTAAGAATTTGATATGGAAAGAATACTGTAGCAAAAAGATTTTACAAAAATTTTGCAATTTTTTTCTTCCAAAACTTTTTGCAATTTCAAAATTTTTCGTTGCATTTTTAAAATTTTTCCATATTTGGCATTTTGTTCCTTTCCAACACTAAACCGGCAAATTCAAAAATTGTCTCCAGCTTCTTTAAAAAAATACAATTCAAACCAAAACTCTTTTTATCCTTTTCTTTTTTAAAGTTTATAAATCTTTTATTGAATTTACTTTATCTTTTTTGCTTTTGCCCCACGTGCTTCCACTTAAATGTCAAAACTTTGTGATATTCTTCTCATCGTTTTTTTTAGCAAAGTTTAGTTTTTGCGCTTTATATTTTGTGTTTTGTCTTTGCTTTTTAAAAAAAAGCACTTTTCCATTTGTAATTATGTTAGAAGCACTCAAAAAGTATTGTTTGTCGTCCCCTTTTTTTAAGGATCAATAATTTTTTATGACGTATTTAAAAAATGAAAAACGTGACACTTTTTTGGAGGGGTTTAAAAAAAGAAGATGAAGCACCAGGCAAAAAAATAACAATGAACGTTTCCAACAAAGATTTTCTTTCTTTTGTTGTAAAATTACTTTTTTAAATATGTTTAGCAACCGGCAAATGAATTTTTTTCTTTCCTTTTTGATGGTCAGCCTAATTTTCAAAGAAAAAGGCCGCCAGCTGCACGGCCTCCTTAGCGCAGTTGGGAGGCTCGAAGCGTCTCGTGCAAGACATTGCCGGATTGACTCCCCCCGAGAGCAATGAAAATATTTGAATTAAATCTTATTTGTGTTTGAGAAAAAAATATTATATGTTTTTATATTTTTGAAGAAGAAAGCTTATGATGCAATTTTAAATCGGCAGTAAAGGGCTTTGATGCTGAAGGATTTTTTTGAGTTTTAATTTAATATGGGATTATTGTAGTTACGATCTTTGCTACTGGCGTTCAAAAATCGTAAATATAATCAGGGAACAGCGGAAAACCGAAATGTCAAAAGGTCAGCTAACAGCCGCTTTTGAGCTTATTTTTTATTGATATTTTACTTTCTTTAATTTAATTTTGCATTTTTTTGATTTTAATATAGAAGCGTTTAATGCTCTTGAATCTCACGGTGCTGTAAGATTTTTTTTTGATAAATGTGAAAAAACCTTTTCAAAATTCTTTTAATGCTGCATTTTATATTTCTATAAACTTTAGTCGTTTTATCTGTTTTCTCTCACTTAAAAATATTATAACGAGGCACTAAAAAATATTATAACCATTTTTAGAAATTAAATACAAACCTAAAATTTTCTGGTGTTTAATTTTTCTGTTTTAAAAATATCGACTGATTTTTGAGTTCAAAACTTTACAACAGCTGTTAAAATAAAAAACTTGCGCAAAGTTTTTCATTTTTGAAGGACACTCCTTTTTTCTCAATCAATCAAAAAAAAGTGAGATAGAAAATGCTGGAAAATCAATCTTTGGCTGATCAAAACATAATAAAATGCAAATAAAAAGTTTTTAGAATTTCCCAAACAAAAATTATGTTTGAACTGTGTTACTTTTTTATTACGATTCTTTTAGAAATCAGACGATTTTTTTGTTGTGTTTTATCATTTTCATTGTTCTTTCATAATCGCTTTTGTCTCTTTTGTTTAACGTAAAAAAGAAGGTAATAAAGTGAAAATGGAAGAAACAAGTGCAAATGTCCTCATCAATAAAAAAAAGTAGTGGTTCTATTTCATTTCGCTTCATTTTTGTTTGAAGAAAAAAAAGGACAAAGTTCACAAGTCATTTTTCAACGTAAAAAAGACTTTTCATTGATTTAAAAACGGAAAAAAGAAAATTCATCACTTTTTTTTCAATATTCATTACACAACCGTGTTCCCCCTTTTTGTTCCTTTTTTCAAACACCGTTTTGCAATTCTTTTTTTTCAGAAAACTCTTTTATTATTTTCCATGTGTTTTTAATTTTTTCTATTTGTAACATTTCTGGTTTTTTGTTATTCATTTAATTCGGGGATTTCTTTTTACGGTTGAAAATACAGTAAACAAACAACATACTTTTGCGCTAATTTTTGTTTAAACTTGTTTTTCTTTGTTTTTGCAATTACTTTTTTGTTTGCATTTTTTAAAACCGTTTTAAAGGATTTAAAGATTTCTTAAAAATGTTATATTTTTCTCTTTGTCTTTGCTTTTGATCACTAACTTCTACTGACTAAATTTGAATAGATTTTTCTTTCTAATGTTTTGCAAAATTTAATTTTTAAAAATAAGAATTAAAATTTTGAAATTTTTTGGATTTTTTAAAATACATAGTTGATTTTTTCTTTGTATTTTTTAAACAAAGTGTATTTCCAAGGACGTCTGCAGAAATTTTTTTTTCGGTTTGAACATTTTCATTTCTGAGGTGGCAAGCCTTTGGTCTTTTGCCGGTTATGACAAAATATAACATCCTTGTGAGCTTCCAATTATTGACTTATTGATTTTTTCTTTATAATTTCTTTTTATTTTCAATTATAGATCTTTTAATGTACAACTTTTTTCTTTGTATCTTTTAAACAAAATTAAAAAATTTTTAGCAATATTTTTTTCTTTTTAAAAAAAGTTTTTTTTGTAATGTTCTAAATTTTTGTGTGATCGATACTTTCGTTTTATCATTTTTTGTGAAAGTTTTTGAATTCCGTTGATTAATTTATTTTTTTCTGATTAATAAAATTGGATATTTTTAAGCTTATTTTTTAAACTTTAAATTACACACATACATTTTAATTATTAATAATGAATCGATTTTCAAATTTATTCATTCATCAATGTCCAAATTTTAATAGGTTTGTCAATTTTTATAATTTTTTTTTCTTCTTTTTATTGATAATTTTTTTAAAGATTCGCTTCTCGATTAACTCGAACAACACCAGCAATAAATCCGCAAACAATTTCAATCCCATTTCAACAAGCTGAAAAATTAGCAAAAAAGGTAAAAAATTATTTTAAATAATTTTGTAAATAATTTTTTGTTTGTAGCCAGTAATACCATTAAAGGAAAAAGTGATATGTGATTTATGTCAAAGTGAATTGGTACAAAGAAGTAAAACACCTCTTTCAAGGTTCGTTTTTTTTCTTTGGAGTTGGAATCTGAATCAATCTGTAAAACAAGGAAGAGGCGAAATTTCGTGGAAGCCTTGAGTCAGATGAACTAGGACAAAACAAGTGATGTTATTACATCTTTTTCGAAGAAAAAAATTAAAGCTTTTGATTTCATCTAATTTGGGCTTTTAAAAGTCAATTTTTGTAGTTTCAAGTCTGTTAAGACAAAATATGATTTTTGAAATCTAATTTGATTCTAGTTCTCTGCTACAATTTTTTGACCTTTTTTAACTTAAAGGGACACACGAACTTTCAGTACGAATTCGTTATTCAGTTCAGTTGCAAAAAAATTGCAATAGAAAATTATCACTTATTGCAACATTTTTGCAATAAGTGATAATTATATCTTTTTAAAAAGTTAAACAAAAGAATGGTCCCATTTACTGTCATTTAATTTCTAATGCTTTTATTCTTTTTGAAAAAAAAATTGTTAAAGATGAATGAATGCGGCAGAGTGACCCATTCTGCTGCATCTTCCTTTTTCTCTGTCTTTTTTTATCATTATCGAAGATCTTTGAAACACTGTCTTCTTTTTTATGATGCACATGAGTGTTATTTTTTTCTTTATCTCCCTCCCCCCATTCAATATTTGTGGGGTTTCCTTCCCGGGACAAATTTTGATCTATTTTTGTACTTTTGCCTTCGTCTTTTTTAGTTGTTTACATCTTTTTTTGAGAGAAAAATAATTAATGCGGCACACATTGGCACATTTGCCATTCTGCCGCAAAATTTTCACGTGAATTTCTCCCTATGAACTTCATGAGCGAAAAACTGATCATCGATCATCTGTGATTATTAAAGCAAAAGATAGCACTGCAAAAAATAATGATTGTCTATGTCGGATCTTTGAAAATCATTTTTGGATAAAAAAGGATAAAAAAAGAAACCTGCAAAAAATGGGGGTAACGGGATTTCTTTGAAAAATGGTTTTTCTATTTTTAGGTGATAAAAAAAAACTAAATTAGTTCAAAAAAGATCACTTTATAAATACAAAGAATAAAAAAACTTGTCTTCTGAAGACTTTTAAAAATCAAAAGTTATAAATAAAGATTGTGTACTTTGACCAGTTTCTGGCATAGGGTATACTGTATTATATTTCTTTGTTTTTTAACTAGCTTCAAAAATATATTATTAAAATTCATAAAAAGCTTTAAAATTTCTTCAGAAACTTTTCATTTGCATAAAAATTAAAGCAAAGAAAATAAATAGCAAAAAATCATTTAATTATAAAAAACATATAAAAGATTATTTTATTATTTTACCTAAAAATGTTAGCAACGTTTTTTGACATTTTTTTTGCAAAAACTTTAAATTAAAGTTTTGACATTATATTGGATTACTGTAACATTTTTAAATTATTATTTAACATTACTGTGAAAATTTTTTTACTTTACTGTTTACTCTCCTGATCGGTGTGTCTGATCCGTCTTATCTCTTTTTTGCCTTTTTTCCTTTGGTTAAACTTTCAAAAATTATGTCACTCATTTTTTCACAAAATAACGTCGTTTTTAAAAAAGTCTCTAAAAATGTTCCTACAAAATTTATCACCTTTCTCTTTAAAATATCAAAGTTCAGCTGTTTAAATTTTTGCTGTTGTTTATTTTTTTTCAAAAAAACTTATCAGTAAAACTGCTCCAGTCATATTTATGCAGACGCAAAAAATGAATTCAAAAGCGTCACCTTTTTCTTTGTCGAATTTTGTGATTCCCAACTTTTAAAAGTGATATACAGAGAGAAAGAGAATGACAGGATACGAAAAAAAAAGAAGACTTCATTTCAATGAAATAAAATTAGTAACTTTTAAAGATTTTCATAAAACGATTTTATACTGGATCTTTTGGGTTACGGTAGCTAGGAAAGCTAGCATATTTATGAAAGATTGTATAAAAATGTATAAAGTGATAACTTGTTTCAAATTCGTATGATAAAAACTTGAAAAAACTTTTTGAAAAAATACACGGGAAACCCCCAAATATCATTAAAATGAAAAAAACAAATTTATGACCGATTTTTTCTTCTAAAAAAAGCTTCGATAAAAGTATGATATTTCACGTGAACAGCAATGAAATTCATGTGAACCAACTAAGAATCCTTGCTTTTTTTACATTAAAACCAACTCATTGATGTCTTCCTTCAAATAAGCTCCACCTTCTTCCCTTTTTTTCGGGGGTTTACTTTTTTTGCAAAGAAAAAACACAACGAAAAAAGACAAACAAACAAATATTGGATCACAAAATTGGGCTGGACCGAAAAAAACTATGCCATCCTTTTTTTGGTTACTATTTTAAAAAAAAGATGGGAGGGGCAAAAAATCTCAAAGTCTAATTTTTATTTACTTTCAAAAATTTTGTGTATAAAAAGAGCTTACAATTGTGGCATTTTTATTCATAGACTTCTTTTTTTCATTTTTTAAGCAAATTTAGGTTTTTGCTTAAATAGGAAAAAATATACCTTTGAATTTATTTTAACGTTTATAATTGAATTTGTTGTTTTTGTTACAGTATCCTTGAACCACCTGAAACTATGACATTTTCAACTTCAACACCAATTGAACCACATCATATTTCATCACAAACTTTCGCACAATTGTTAAAAGAAATTGATACATTTATTTTTGATGCAGATGGAGTGCTTTGGCTTGGTGAAGATCGAATTGAAGGATCTCCTGAATTTTTGGATTATCTTCTTCGATTGGTAAGCCTTTTTATTTTTAAAACTAGGGGTTAAAGCTTTAGAGTTGAATTTTTCATAGCAAAAAAAATCAATATTTTTTAAAACCTATTTTAACGGATATATGTAATCCCTTACATGACATTTTAGAATAAACGTATCATTGTCCTTACAAATAATGCAACAAAATCCCGTGCTGTTTATGCAAAAAAACTTTCAAATCTTGGATACAATGAAAGAATAAATAAAACAAATATTGTAAATCCTGCTGCAGTTGTTGCAGATACTCTTTATCGAATGGGAATTAAACAAATGGGAAAAAAGGTTTATCTTATTGGCTCACAAGGAATTAAAGATGAGCTTGATAATCTTGGAATTGAATATTTTGGTGATGGTCCTGATCCAATTGAAAATCAACCTGATACTCGGGCATTTATATATGATTTACAATTTGAAGAAAAACCTGAAAATGTTGGAGCCGTTGTTGTTGGATATGAAAAACATTTTAATTATCATAAATTAATGAAAGCTGCAAATTATTTACAAGAAGATGATTGCATTTTTATTGCAACAAATACTGATGAAACTTGTCCGGGTAAGTGTTATTTAGGGGGGGGGGGGTATAGCGATGAAAAATATTCAAAATTTCGGTTTTGAACTAAAAATGAGAAGTAATCTTTTGATGCATATTTTGAAATAGTTGAAAAACTTGATTCAAGAACAATTGGCAAAACGATGGTCTCAAGTGGAAAATCTTTTCATCTATCTGTTCCTGAATTTAAGTTGTTTAAAATATTTTGAAATGTATCAAAAAATTTAGTTTAATTTAAAGTTTACATTTCACAGATATTCATTTTATGGATATCATAAATTCCCTTATTCACTTCTATTTTTTATTGTCACCAAATTTAGGACCAAATCCATCTCTAATTATCCCAGATGCTGGACCAATTTTAGCTGCCGTTCAAACAGCTGCAAATCGAGAAGCTCTTGTTGTTGGAAAACCAAATACCCCCGCATTTGATTATATTTGCCGTCGGTGGAAAATAAATCCATCACGAACAATGATGATTGGAGATCGAACAAATACGGATGTAAAATTTGGTCGAGATCATGGCCTTCGAACAATGCTTGTTTTATCAGGTTGTCATCAAGTTGATGATATTCTTGAAAATCAATTGAATGAAAGAGATGACATGATCCCAGATTTTTATGCAGAATGTTTGGGAGCTCTTCTTCCAAAAAGATGTCATGCATAAATGTTTTTTAAAAAAACGACCGAATAGAAAAAAAACTACTGTGTAGTTTTTTCTTGAATGAAAAAAGCTTACGTGTTTTAATTTTTTTTGATACGTGTAATTTTAAGCATTTTATATTTTGTAGCAATTTTGTTTTATGACTTTCAGAGTTTTTTGAATTTGCTCATTTTAGCAGGTTTTTTTTGTTGTAAATATTTTTAAATAGTTTTATTAATAAAAATTAAAGATTTATTTAAACTTTTATACATTCATAAATAAAATCTTCAGCTCAAAAAATTCCAAAAGGTGTTAAACTATTTTTCTTTTTAATTATATTTTTCGCTCCTTTAAATATTCTTTTTGGAGCTTTAAAAATCCATATAATTGAATCAAATAAATCTTCACGATATCCGCTCATAAGTGCCAAAATAATAAATGAATCAATAAAAACTCGAATTTCACGCAAACATTTCAAAGTTTTTTGGTTAAAAATCCATTGAAGCCAAAAAGGACACTTATAAAAAATGTTTAAATCCACGGAATCTGCATATTGAATGAAAGCATCAATCGCAAATATAATAAAAAGCATAATTGTTTGAACCGTAAAAACAGTTATAATTCGAATATTCGTTTTTAACATTTCTTTATTCGATTGTGCCTAAAAAGTACAGCTTCAAAAACAAGCTTTTCTACAAATAACCAACTTGAAACTTTAATTGCCGGCTGATTTTTATTACTAGCATTATAATGAATACAATGGAAGCAAAAAGTGCAGTTTGTGAAATAAAAACTTTGGTAAACATGAAAATAATAGACCATGAATTTAATGAAGCTACTTCTTCAACACAAATTTTTGGAGCGGGCCATACGTTTCCACCACCTTTTACTAAAAAAAATGGTAAGTTTTGGCTTTAAAAAATTTTTATCTTACATTTTCTACTATTCTTCAATACGTTTATTACATTTGTAGAGACTAAAAGATCATTAAAGCATTCAAAAATAGCAATTCTGCCTCTTTCATCATCAATTTTTGCTGCGATTGTAATAATCAAAATAAAAAATAGATCAGTGATAATTATTGCTAAAGATGTTACATTTAAGTTTTAAGCCTAGTTGACACCTCCCCCCCCCTATATATCAATGTGGGGCGGGGGGGGGGGTCTCTATGAAAACGATATTTCCTTACTTAAAATAATTTTCCAAGTTTTTGCAAAACTTTTATAAAACTGTGGAAAATAAAGACTCAAAAATCGTGATCCAGTAAGTACAAATAATCCAATCGTTGGTAAATAATAAATAATTGTTATCAAATTTTTATTTTGCAAAAAATTGAGCGCGCAATATTCTCGTCTAAAAAAATTCTATTTTTTATGTTTAAAATTTATAAGCTAAATATACGGTATAAAAAGATTGGTGAATAGATCATTGCCATCAATACCACAAATAAATCCATAACCATTTAAAAAATCTAATATTGCCATATTTAAAATGAACCATCGATAATGAAGTTTTATTCGACCAAAAAGTGAAATTAAAATCACTAAAATTGGAAAAATAATTGTAAAATATCCAAATTTTATATCATAAAAAATGTAAGGAAGTTTGAAAAAGAAGCATGAAACACCATCTGCTAAATGTATGTTAAAGTCCAAAACATTACATTCTATGGAACCTTCAGTTATATTCACCTGATTACTTGGGGACCAAATTAAAATCTAAAATTGTTTTCTGTTGAAATAAGTTTTTTAAATACAAATTTCACTGCAGCTAAAAACAGGTTGCACGCAATCTGCAGAAAGGAAGCGACTCATTTGACTTCTTTTTTTTCAAAAAGTGCGGCTTTTTTTGCTGCAGCTTGCGCGCATCCTTTTGGATCTGCCATGATTTGTTTCTGAAGGGTGCATAAGTTTTGGAATGTATATTTTATACAGGTGCAACGCTGCTTGAATTTGAAACAATGTAAAAAATTTTTAAATATAGGGGCTGTCAAGATGTTACACATTACAAAATTTTTTTACCCCGCTCACATTACGTAACATCTGGGCAGCCCCATATATCATAATTAAAACTCACTCCAATCATGTTTATAAGAGATGAAATACAGTAAAAGAATGGATTTTTATTGTGTAATTTTAGAGTGTCGAAGTTTGCGTTTATATGTACTTTTTAAAATGATAAATCATATATAGCATTCTCGAAGGAGGAGTTTTTAAAGAGAGATCTTTGAAGGTCTAAATTTAATTTAATAATCAAGTTTTGAAGAAATTTGCATTTAAATTTGTTTTTTGTTGACTAAATTTTTAATTTTTTAATCAACTAAATTTTTAAATTTTTTTAATCAAATTCGCCTATGGTTTTTTTTGTTATTTTGTAAAAAAGTGCTGATTAAATTATTCTGAATCATCAGAAAAAAGAAAACAATTTAGTCAACAGACATGGAACGAGAAATGGTAGGAACAGGTATATTCCTAATTTATCATTTGTGGAAAATTGTTGTTCTCCATTAAAAAAAATACTTTTATTTTACAAAAAATTAAGGCACACAGGTCAAAATTCAATGTTCACATAAAACTTTGCCAAAAAAGATAAGTAATGAATCCAAGAATCATCTCAAAAAACTTGTTATAATTTGCTTGATTTTTGACTGGACCCTGAAAAATTTAGAATGAATTACTCAGACTCAAGTTGTTTGTAGTATTTTTTATTACATTCTGTTTTTTACTTACATATTCACATTTTACATTACTTTTCTTATCCATAATTTTTAAACCAAATTTCCTTTTCAGCGAATATATGTAATTAGTACGCTAAAAAATATTTTAAATATAAGTTTTTTTTTAAAATCTAAAAAATTCAACATATGCTTTAAAATTGTATAAATGACAATCGTCTCTGTTGGTGCAAGTAACCAAAAGAATATTTTCATCAAAATAAAAAAAATTGTTATTGTAATCTTTCATTTTTGTTTGAGCTTCTGATGGAAGAACATTTGTATAAATATTTTTAATATCTTCATAGCATCCACCTTGTTCCATAATATATTTTCCTTCAGAAACGCATATAAAAGTTGCGCATGGACTTGTACATTCTTTAACATCATATATCACATTAGAATCAGCTGATGAAGAATTGTCTAAAAATTAATGATGCAACTGCAAACATATTTTTTTTTTGATTTTATCAACGGTTCATTATGTCATGTTTCACGAAAAAAAATTTTACTGGGCCGTATATAAAAATAATTTTTGGGCTCCATTGAAAATTTTGTGAGAGCAAATGGTATCTTCTTTTGCCAGCTTCAAATAAAAAAATTGCCTTACCGTTTTTGACGAGATCAAAAAATGTAGGATATGATACGCAAAAATTGAATGCAGTACATTTACGTTTTTCAAGATTCGGTAATGGTTTATTATCATATTTACATACAGTTTTACCATTTTTCCCAGTTTTTCCATGATTTTGTTCAATTTCATTTCCCTTTTCCTAAAAAGGAATAAAAAAAATTGAGATAAATTTAGGTCACGTAAAAACATATTCCCTTCGGTTGGGCACTGATTTGCAAAATCAAAATCGAAATTGTATGAGAAATGTCAATTTGAAATTTTTTAGGAATTTATTATTTGGATTTCAATTTAAGGGTCCTATTCCCTGGGCTTTTTAAAACGAAACTTTTTTTAAAAGACTTTTGAAGCAAATTCCTATAAAATAGGATCCCACAAAAGTGATAAAAACCAACATATGTTTTAAATTGTGAAATTGCACAATTACTTAAGCCTTCTTCACATGCAACAATAATAGCAGTTTCATCAAAATATTTGTAATCTTTTTTTCCTTTAAAATCTTCCTTAATTTTTGGATCAACCCATTTACAAGCATTTATAAAATCTTCATAACATCCACTTCCATATGTTATTTCGGTGGTATAATTAAGGCATTTAAATGCAAAACATGAACCATTACATTCTTTTGTAAAAGTTCCATTTAAAACTTAAAAATGATCATACATTCAAAAAGAGAATCTTTAAGCTGAATAAAACTTACAACTGGGAGGATCTTCTGGAAGATAACATTTTCCATCAATTATACATTCTTTTTTACCATTGATAAAAAATGGAAAAGTAAAAAGAAGAAGAAAAATCTGATCAAATTTCATTGCTGCAAAAATTGAAAAGGAATGAATAAAAGCGGAAAACTTTTGCTGCAAAAAAAACAAAACCCGAAAGTTATAGAAAAACTTTCAAGTAAAAAGATCTTTGATTGAATGCTTAAAAATGCGTCGGAAAAACGTTAATTTAATTTACTTATCAAATTTGAGGGTTTTTTGTAGTATAATTTGTTATTGCTTTTTGTAAACAAAATTTTTATAATGAAATGCGTCTATGATTTTCTATTTTTTCTACATAAAAAAAATATTTTTTTAACGACAAAAAATTCTTATTTTACATTTCACATATCTGAATCAAACCCCCGCACACACCCATAAAACTACTGACCTCAGATCAGGGCCGCAACTGCCTTGGTAAACTTGGTGACAGTTCACCCCCCTTTGTACCAAATTTCGGGTGAAAAATTTAAATTCATACTAGGTAAAATAAGATCTTCTCGGTCTTTAATGAAGGAGTTCACCCCCCTTACTATCGACCAATTTGCGGCTCTGCCTCAGATCTGGATAAACTTTATATGTCCAAAACGGAAAAACTTAATACAACACTCCGAAATGACGACCCATTTGTAAATAAAATAATTCAACCAATAAATACGACAAAGTTAAAATTAATGCTGATAAATTAATTGCTAAAAATGCTGCAGAAATTTATGAAACACTTCCAACAAATATTATTTATTTTCCATTAATTGAAAAATGTTATTTTGATATTTTTATTCAAAAATTAAAGATGAAACTAATGAAAAGTTATTATCCTGAAAGTTGTCCAATTGCAAAATGTGAACTTCCATTATTTCTTCAAATTCCATGTATATTTTCAAAAAGGAAATATTTTCATAAATTCATTTCACAGGATTTCGAAATACATTATCCATCGAGTGAGGATGTGTTTCAAAAAAGTCAAAATGATTTTACAATGTAATTTTCTTTGTTACTTATCAATTAATAAATATAGAAATCATAATTTTCAAAATTTATTACTTTTTTCATGTTTTTGCACATAATTCAAATGTGTATTATTACTCTTTTTTGTTAACTATTTCTTTAAAAAATCAATTCTTATGAAATTTTATAAGTTTCGATTATTGGAAAAAATAATGAATTAAAATCCACTTGGAAAGGATTACTATTTCCCTTAAAGTTTACAAAAGCTGCCTTTTTATAAATTGAAAAATTTAAATAAAAGCTGTGAATTTTTTTTTTTTTTGCATATTTTTTTTTTCATTTTTCATAACCTTTTATTTTCATTTGCTGATTTTGATTTTCATTCATTATTTGTTTTTCATCGTTTGCGAATTTTTATTCGTTCTTTAAAAATATGCTTTGTTTAATTCCTGAAATTTTATTTGAAATTGGAAAAAATTTAATCAAAAATGGAAATTCAAAAGCTATAATTAAATTTGGTTTTTCTGGAAAAGAATCTTTTAATGTTTTACAGAAAGTTTTTGCTTCTGTTACATCTGTTGAAATTTATGATAATCAAATTGGTATTGGATGGGTAAGCTTTTTTTATTTTTATTGTAAATGTATAAGATCGTTACAGAATCAAAAATGTTCAAATTTCGATGTCGAAAAAATTCCAAAATGTTTTTTGAATTCTATTGGTGAAAATGTTAAAAATCTTTACATTGAACGTGAAATTAATCCAATCTTTCAAACAATTATTGATAAAATTATTTCCAAAAAACGTAAGCTTTTTTTAATATTTATAATTTACAAACTATTATTTTTTTTAGAATTGGTATCATTTTCTGCTGAAAAAAATTCATATTGTAGTAATACATTAAAAATGGATAAATTTCTTCCAATTTTTTCTTCAACTTTAAAAGATCTTAAAATTCCTTCTCGTGCTTTGGTTGACGAAATTTTTGATTCACTTCATCTAAAAACTTTATCTTTGGAAAATTGTTTCAATTTGAATTTCCAAATTTTATACAGATGCATAAAAGAAAATGGTTCAACCAGGTTTGTATTTTTGTAAAATCCTTATTAAATGAAGAAAAAAAAGCATTTTAGTAAATTTTTTTCATCTATTAAAGATATTACTATCATTGATAAAACTGGTGAAATGACTAGCTTTTTATATTCTGCCAATATTTTGATTAATCCAAATTGTTCACTTCAAACTTTTTTTTTCAATATGAAATATAATGGATATATTAAACGTGATATTCAAGCATTGACAAATGAAATAAAAAATTCAAATTATTTTCCATCAAATATTGTTTATACTGTATTATCAAATGGTGACTATTTAAATGAAGAATTTACTTCTGTAAGTTTTATGTTTATTTATATATATATTGTTAGTTTTTTCTTTCTAGAATATTTGGACTTGCAAAGATATCTGTAAGGATTTTATTCATGAATCTTCAAATTCAAGATTTCATTGCTTTCATCAAACTTTTAAAACTGCAAATTCTCACGATGTTCTTTTCAAAGTTTTTATTCCTAAATCTCAGAAATTGGTATCTGAAAGAAATCGTTTTATTTACTAAAATAATTGTTTTATTACGTTTTACTATTTTTTTTTATTTAAAAAATTATTTTTTTATTGTTTTTCTTATGTCAAAATTCTGATATCAGTTGATAAAAACTTTTAAATGTAAACAGTTTTGGAGCTGTGTTTCTTTTTAGCAAAATAATTTGTTTTTGTTTTTTTGTTTTTAAGTACAGTCAAACCTCGATTTTACGCCTGTCAACTTGACAGGCGTTATTTTGATATTTTTAATTTATTGCTAAAAATTAAAAATATCAGTGTCAAGGGACCGTAAAAAAAGGCATAAAATCGAGGTCCATTTATAGAGATTTCTATTTGGAGGGAAAGCCAATCGTCTTCCGCGTGGCTGTTTTACCTAAAGACCGAATTTGGGCCAAATCTATTTTTTTGTGTGCCGCGGTCTTTTGGATTTTTTTGACTGACAGCCAGAGTACGTCTTAAATACTCGTACGTACAAAGATTGTATTTATCATGGATAATAAAACGTTGAAAAATGAAAACAAAAAGATTTGTTTATATAAATTTTTTTAATTGAGATAACAACAATTTATATCAAAAGCTTTTTCAGTTTTCAGTCAGAACATTTGATTTCTTCAAAATCATTTTGTTGGATCAATTTTGCAACGCTTTCATCAATAACTGAAATCTTATAAATCCCATTTCCGTCAATTTCAATAACAATAACGCAAGCTGTTTTTGGAGGTAATGAAATTTTTTCTTTACATGAACCATCAGCAATCTGTAAGAAAATAGTTTTAAAGAAGGGTATGCAATTTTTTGATAAAATTGTATTTTTTATAATAATGGATTTTTAAAAATGGCAAGTCAGATGAATTTGGGGCAGAAAAAGAGAGAAAGCTACCGTCCCGCTAAAGTTATATTAAGAAATAAAGGCGGGGTGGGGAAATTTGGGATTTTTGCCACAAAATTGGACTGAAACGAACTCTTGAAATTCATTTTGTATACGGACATGAGCATGAATGTCCATTCAAGAACCCTCGAAGATCACAGAATCTGAATCTTTTTATCAAAAAGTTGAGAAATATAAAAAAGTTGTTTTTGTGTAGGCTATTGTAAAAGATCCAATTTAAAAATTATGAAGACTTTTTATACAAAACATAGATTTTAGGTTTTTCTCTGTGGGATAAAAGTTTTCAACGCTGAGGATTGAAAGTTGAAAAATCATCGGGAAAAAGAAGATCAGATGGCAATTTTGTTGCAGATGTTGAAAAAAATAAACTAAAGCTAACCTTTAAAACCAAATCATTTGCATTCTTTTTAACCCTTAAAGCTTTTCCAACAGGCACCGTTTGATATTGTTCAAAATGTGATATTTCATTTTTACCAATAAAAAGTTTCAAATCTCTTCCCAATAAATTCAAAGCATTAATTTGTTTTGATTTTCCAGCCATAATTTTTGCTTTTATTAAAGAACCAGCAACAAAATTAAAATGATCAAAAATGTGAAGATTATTAAATCTGCTGCTAAAATAATTAAACAAATAATCCCGGACTTGATGACCATAAATAATGGCATCAGGATTCTTTTGGCTTTTTTCCAAATATTTATGAATAAGGTCCTCAGTGATCCAAGTATTATCATTTGGTTTTTCACAAAAAATAAGTTGAAATGAATCATTAATCACTTTCCAAATATACCATGTTCCATAATTATGAATCCAAATAACGCTATCTTTTTCAGGATAAAAATTTGATTGTCTCATTGCATCAAAGAACATAGCCGTACAAGTATCAATAATTTCAACAGCTTTAAATCCACCTTCTAATCCATTTTCAATCAATTTTTTTCTAATATTATTGTTATTATAATCATAGCTGACATATTTTAAATCTCCAATGCAAAAACAAATTGTTCCAAGATTGGAATCATTTGAAAATGATTTTGTGGCACGGCTTTTGAGATGGGCGTACATACTTTCAATTTCATCAATGCACAATTCTGTAAAATAAATTTGGTCTTTTAGAATGTAAAAACAGATCACATATAAGATTGTTGCCACTTCCCATTTTTTGGGCAACGGAAACGGGGATCCCCGCAAAACTAAAACTTCTCAGGGACGGGCGAGACACAAAATTTGAATATTTTTAACCAGAAAATTTTAGTCTGTTAAATTTGTAGTAATGGGGGTGTAAGAGGGGTTGTTGGGTAACTTTCAATTTTTTTTTGTTTATTTTCAGGAATTTTATTTTTCTGGGGATGACAAATGTTCTGGATGAAAAAAAAGATGGAGTTTCAATCACAAACCTTTGTTAATGCAGAAATCTTTAACATGTTTCTTTGGTTTACTACAGTATACTTCAGCATGAAGTTCTAAAGCAATTCCAAAAATTAAAACCATTATAAAACCTGTAATTAATATTATTAAATAAACACAATTATTATTAATTTACAGCCAAATTTTGCATTGATCGATGAAAGCACTGTTTTATTTTTTAAAAAACCTTATTATTTTTTTAGATTTGATTTATTTAAAGACATCAAAAATCAAAAAACACGGAAAGAAAAAACTTTGAAAGAAAAAACACACACAAAAGATTCATCTGGCACCTCAGCGAAAAAAAAATAAACATCTGGCACCTCAGCAACACTGTTGGTAAAGGGAAAATTTCACACAAAATATGTGGTTTCAACCCTGGAGTTAGCTGGTACGGTTAATTGTTTATTTTTCCAAAGAAATTCAATTTTTTTTAAATTTTAACGAAAAAAGCACATTTTCAGCATCATGTCGATAGGAAAAGCGTTTTTTTTAAATGAACCATGACAAAATATATTTTTAAAAAGCTTTCTTTTTTTTCTTTTTAAGCACGAAAACAATTACGGATGGCATTCGACGAACGCAACGGTCTTGAATGCCGTCCGACGAGGACGATGATTGAAAGAATGAAAAGAAAACACAAACACTTAAGAGTATAAAGCAAAATGAATCTAGAAAACAAAAGCAATCTAGAAAATGGAAAAAATGGGTCAAAAAAGACAATACATCAGCTTTACCGCCTTTTCTTTTAATGAGATACAAAATAGCGTAAATTAATCCAATTTTTTTGAAAAAAAAATGTTGTGAATAAATGAAACATTTATGGTTATTATTTATGAAAAGCCAGAATTTTTAAATAGTTGCTATGCATAGCATATCAATTATTTCAAAATAACAATGGAAAATCGCTTTCCTCTTTTTTAAAAAGTTTACTTTAGTTTTGCTTTGTTTACGTTTTTTGTTTTGTTTTTAATAAAAACTAAAACTTTTAACACAGAGAATTTCTACAGTATCAATTTGTTTTGGTTAAAAAAAATGCAGGGAACACTGGCGTCGCACATTGCTGCGCACGTCTTTTGACAAATTATTTGGGTTTAATAATTTTTGTCAGAACGTTTTTTGTTCAATAATATGCAAATTTTTTGATGATGATTTTTTTGAAAAATTCATTAGTGGTTGTTTTTTTCACGTATCAACTACTACGTTGTTTCCGCTGTTTTAATCTACAAATTTTTTATTTATTTTTGTTTTTCTAAAATGGTTTGTTACTTCTTTTCATTTTTTTAGTTTGTATTTATTTAAACGTTTAATTATTTTAGAAAAGATTACTGCATCTGGTTATTTTTATAACAATTTTTTGGTGTTTTTGTATTTCTGATATGAATAATAAAACAGGACGTTATCTTGAATGTATTAAAACTTTTAAATATGATGAAATCTATTTATACTGTAAGTGTTTTTTAAAGTAATCTTTTTATTACATAATATTTCAGCGTTCAAAAGAAATGAAAGATATGACATCAGTGCAACTACTGCTCTTGAGGTGGTTGATAACTATATCCAAGATGCAATATTAATATGTATTTGCCGTGAAACTTATGATCCAATATTTTTTATTTCACCATATTTTAACTTTGGAAATGCAAAATTTGAAGATGTTTATTTTTATTGTGTACCTGGAAAGCCTGCATTACACAATATTAATGATAGTTATGATGGTTATGAAATTTACGATAACTTCCTTTTTGAATATATAAAAACTATTCCAAATACGTTAATGACACCATTAAAAGATGATGATAATTTAGAAGTTGGATGTTATGATAAAGATGGCTTTCTTACTGTATGTTTAATCTTTGGATTTATAAAATAACTGTATTTTATTTTTAGAAATCAATTGGAAATCAACAAACATGCTTTTTTGCAATTAAAAATGATTCTGTTTATTCTGGGCCATTAATTTATAGCCAATTATCAAATTTTGGGCCAAATATTGACTTTGTTACTTTCGAGGTGTGTAATTTTTCTTTTTGCTGTGTTTTTTCTGATCTTTTTGTTTTAAATATAACCGTTTTATAGACTGAACCTTCATGTTATACTTCTGTAAAGAATACTGTAAGTTTAACTTTTCAAGTTTGCAGAACTTTTTTCGACATAAAACAAATTTTTAGACTTTTAAACATAATGATTCATGTATTTATATTCCATCTGATTCTGTATTTTTATGTTTTTGTTCAAAAGAACAAAAAAATTGCAGAATACAGAAAGAGAAATTATATTGTGCTCCACATGTATTAAGTGAGGTTTTATCTTATGGCAGTTCTATTTGTTTATTTAAATTTTTTAGGTAATACTTCTTATGAAAGGGTTGGCTCGTATGACTATAAGAGAATGTCCGTGCAAACATATTTTAATAAAAGCGTCAATTATGCATGTGGAATTAAAATTTCTACTAAAAATGTAACCGTTAAAACTACTGAAAGTGAAAGACCAAAATTTGAAGTTGAATATATCTCTTTAAATTCATGCTCAAATGAAACAACTATTGACATCTCAGAATCGGGTTTTTGTTCATCTAAAGCTGAAAAACCTCAAAAATTCAAAATTCAAAAATGTTGTCAAAATGGTCATTTTTGTAATCTTAATTTAACTGCTCCAGATGTATCAAAAGTGAGAGAAAATCAAGTAACGTTTAAAGCTTTTCTTTACTTTTGCTAATTAAAAATTTTTTAGTGTGATTTTAAACCGGATATTTCATTATGTTTTGATGGATCATGTAATGTTTTGTTTTTATTTCTTCACAATTCAACGCATTTTTAGATATTTGTGAATTGTATCATAATCTTAATCAGAGTCGTATTTATCATCATGAAAATTTTACAACAAAAATTATTCATCGAACTTCGTACGAAGGTGTTTTACACATAATAACTTTAAGACAAGGACTTAAACCTTATTATTATGAATGTTATTATATCTATGCTGAAATAATTAATATCGATTCAAAAGTATATTCTGAACAACCTGGTTCGATAAAACCATTTTATCGTTGTACATGTCAACATCCAAATTGTGATGCTAAAGATACTGCAGTGGAGGTACCAAAAACTAAATTTATTTGTCAACATTTGGTAAAAACGGATCTCGAAAATGCTAAAAATGGTGTTAAAGATTTTGATGAAAAAGATAAATGGATTTGTTATGTTCAAATTGATTTCTATTTTGAAGGTTCAAAAATTAATGCTGGACATGTAAGTGTTTTTATCATTTTTAAATTTAAAAATTACAACATATATGTTTTATAGTTGGATATTGAAAAAGATAAAACTAATGAATGCTTTGTTCGAGATATCTATGGAAATGATTTTTGCTGTGTGAATATTGTAAATATTGAACAAAAAGATACACATTGTACTGTTGAAAAATTACTAAAACAATATAATGTTAGCGAACATAGTAAAAGAAATCCTTTTGAAAATCATGATGCCAATTCAGCATATATTACATGTTTGTCAAAAGATATTTTAAACTTCGAATCAGAATCTTGTCCAAAAACTGGTGGATGCTTTTCAACTCGAATTACACGACCTTCCGGAATTACTTCAACAGATGCAATTGTATGTTTTTCACTTTATTAAATATACACTGTTATTTTTTAGGAACCAGCTGGATGTTTGGGATATGCAGAAAAATATGCAACATTAAATTTGCCATTAACTTCGCTATCACTTGGATGTCGAACAAATGAAAATTCAAATCGATGTTCGGTTGTTTATGGACCAAATGGTGAACAAAGGATTGTATGTTGCTGTAATGAAAATGATGGAAATGGTTTCTGTAATACAAATTTGAAGGAAGTTCCACAAAGTGTTGGCAGAAGTATTAAATCATTTAAAAGTGTTTAAATCAAATTAATTTGGTTTTATATTTTTGAGAATAATAATAAAAGGACATCCGTCATTTTTTATGGAAGTAAAATAATTTTTATTATAAAATGTTATAAATAAAATATTAATGATAAAATGTATAGCAAAGTTTTCAAGCTCCATATTTTTCAAAAACATTTTTTATTTCTCCATGAAGTAATTTATCAGCGTCTTCAAAAAGATGGAGAGCTTTTTGTTCAGCAAAATCATGTAATGCATTTTTGATTTCATCATTTTCAGCTTTTTCTGGGATTGCACGAAATAAAAGTTGAACGACTGCAATTGCATAAAAAACTTCGTCGTTTTTTCTTTTTATAATAAAAAATAACGGAAAAAAAGAAGGATGAATTTGCTGATACTTGGGATCCAATTGAAGAAAAACCGATAATTTATTTCTCAATAAATTATGGACAAAAACGAGCTCAAAGAGAAATACAAACAAAATGCCCAGACTCCGATTTATGCAAAAAAAAGGTCATGCGCACGGCGCACTTTTCGTCATGCAAAACGTTTTGCATGACCGTTTTTCAGGCGAAAAAATGGTTTTGCAGAAAGTGCGCATGAGCTGCAATTTTGCACTTCATGCGCATTTTGTGCAAAATTGCAGCTCATGCGCACTTTCTGCAAAACCATTTTTTCGCCTGAAAAACGGTCATGCAAAACGTTTTCACAGCCAAACTCTTCAACAGTATTCAAACAGTATTCATACAGTTTAACAGTATTCTGAAGACTGTAAGGTAAAATTCAAAATTGTTTGAATACTGCATGAATACTGTTTGAAGACAAGTGAATACTGTTTGAAGACAATTGTCTTCAAACAGTATTCACTTGTCTTCAATTGTATGAAGAAAATGCACGCCCTAGGCATGCCGTGCATTTTGCATAAATCGGAGTCTGGGTGGGAATCAATGTTTACAAAACAGAAAGAAAAATGAACATTCCGTTTATGACTTTATTTTGAACGTGAAAAAAATGTTACAATAAAAATTTTAAAAAATTTTAAATTGTATTAAAACATTTTTTTCTTACTGTATTAATGTTTGATAAGTAGGCACATCAAAATATGTTATAAAAAAATTTTGTTATTTAAAAAATAATTACACAAAAATTCCAATCAAACAAATTCCAACAGCAATAAACAATAAAATTGCAATAAAAATATATGTATAAAAAATATTAAATGATTCAATGGATTCGCTATTATCAAATCTTTCATATGATGGAAAATTTGAATCTGATTCAGCATTTGACAGAGTCATTATTATTATTTTGAAGGTTGACCAAAAATTCTGTTTTGTTTGAAATAAACAGACGAAAAAAGTTGATGGAATTAAAAAAATATATAAATAACAAAAATAAACAGATTAAAAGAATAATATATACAAAAAAGTTGATGAAGCAGCAATGAAAAGATTTTTTGATCGATGAAATGAAAAAAAAGGTTGCAGTGAAAGTTTGAACTTTTTTTATTGAACCAAATCTTCTTCTTAAAATTTAGCCAATTTTGTCTGTGATTTTTTTATAGTAAAAAAATAACACAAACGTTCTCGAAATTTTGAATGTTGAAATATTTTTTTAAAATGATAATATAAAATATCAGACGACCCTTTTTTCTTGTCTATCGTTTTTTGTTGTTGTTTCCGTTCAAAAAAGGGAATTCCAAATCAGTTTACACAAAAAAAATGAAATCAAAAAAAGGGAAAAGAAACAGCAGCAATCAAATAAATGCACACATATGACGCAACGTATTTTCCCAAAAAAAAATCATAGTTACTTTCATCACTTTATAAAAGGGGGGAATGAATGAATGACACCCCCCAAAGGGCATGACTAATAAAGTGATTGATAAATAATAACAAAATAAAATATTATTTTTCTCTTTCATTTTAAATCATTTCCTTTTGCAAAAAGAGAAAAAACCCAGAAACCTGCTTTTATCAAAAAGTATGT
The DNA here is from genome assembly GCA_963922195.1 of Panagrolaimus sp. PS1159. Taxonomy (NCBI): domain Eukaryota; kingdom Metazoa; phylum Nematoda; class Chromadorea; order Rhabditida; family Panagrolaimidae; genus Panagrolaimus; species Panagrolaimus sp. PS1159. Next base: position 1,325,753 of record CAWUHW010000008.1, read on the forward strand.
TTTGCTATGATTAAAAATTTCACATTAAAAAATAAATTATTCAATTTAAACTTTGATTATCCTATGTTTTAATGTCATTCAAAAATATTTTAAGTATTTACAGTATATTTTTGTCGATCACGTTAATTTTGAAATAAATTTATCACGAAATTCATGTCCATTTTGGCAAATATAAAAACTTGAGAATTTCGGCATATTATCAAAAGTATCTCACTTTATCATGAAAAAGGCAGAACATTAAATAAATTTTTCATTTTTACTTTGTTTTTTTTCATAATGGCATGAACCTGATGATCAGGATATTTTTCTATTGTTCTTTTGCCTGTTTTTCAGGTTCATTCCATTTTAGAAAAAAACGTTAAAAACTGGAAATGTATCAAAATGTTTGCTCCTCTTGAAATAAATTTTTTTTTGCAGGATAAAATTTAAATCTACAGTAATCGTCTCTGAATTGAGAAACTTAATTATTTGTTTTTATGTTTTTAATTTATTTAAAATGAGTTCCAACGTAATACGCATATTCAATGTGTTTTAACAGATAAATAAAATAAGATATTTAAATAATCACTTTTAAAATCATCCAAAAACATTCCAAGAATTTACTGCATTTTGTGGACGTCGATCATGATAATTTCGATGTGTGTACCAAAGTCGATCACCAAATGATTCATCATGACCATTTTGGCCAGCATAAATTAGAACAATGAATAAAACTGTAAAAATGTTTTTGTCATTTTTCCTTTTTCTAAAGTAATTGTGTTACCGTAAACTTACGAAAAATTAAAACTTACTTAAAAACAAAAAGAGAGTTTTGGAAAACATTTAGAAGTTTTGATTTTTAAAAATTTACTTTAAAGGATCAATAAAAAATTTCGTGATTTTTTTAAAAAACTTGTTTGTTACAATTTTTTTTAATTGTAAAAAATCTTTCAATTTTTAAAAAAGCAAAGGGTTTTGGCAAAATGTTTATCTGTGCCAACTTCCGTTGGGCATTTTTTCTTCCAATTTTCTACAAGTCTCAAACTCATCCTCTGCCCTTATATTTTACCGCTTTATAAATATATTTTGTTTACAGGGAGAAACCATGGCTCTTCGCTTTGCTTCTGGTTTGAAAAAGCCGTTGGGTCAAATCCGTCATGCTGTAAGTTATTTATTATTATTTTTATATGATCTTATTTTATACTATTTTAGAGTGCTATTGCTGCAACGGCTCAAGATGTTCTTGCAACATCCAACAAAGCATCATTAACCGAATTAAAAAATGGATTCCGAGTTGCAAGTGTTGAAAATAATCGTCCATTAACAACTGTAAGCTTTTTTGTAATGAAATATATGAACTTATTTTTTAATGTTGTTTTTTTATAGATTGGTGTTTGGATTGATGCTGGTTCACGATACGAAAATGGAGAAAATAATGGTATTTCTTCTTTTGCCGAACATCTCGTTTATCATGTTTGTGCCTTAACAATTTTTGCTTTTATAAACTTTGTTATTCTTTTAGGGTTCTTCTTCTCGTAATCGTTCCCAACTTGAGCTGGATTTAGCTAAACTTGGTGCTCGTCTTAATTCATACACTTCTCGTGAACATACAGCTTACTTTGTTCAAGTTCCAAATGGTGAAGTAGAAAAAGGTTGGTTTATTATTTTTATAATTCTTGCATTAATAATAATCTATTTTAGTTGTCGATATTCTTGCAAATGCTGTTCGAAGCAGCAAATTTGATGAAGCTGCAATTGATGCTGAACGTCAGGTACTTATTCGTAGACTTCAAGAAGCTGAAGGCAATGTCAATGATGTTGTTCTTGATAACTTACATGCTACTGCATTCCAAGGCACTCCATTCAGCCTTTCTCCTCTTGGTAATATGCGTGCACTTAAGTATGTTTTTTGATTTATTGAATAATATTACCGTAATTTTTTTCTAGAAATATTACTCGTCAAGATTTAATTAACTATGTTGAAGATCATTACAAACCAGTTCGTATGGTTCTTGCTGGTGTTGGTGGTGTAGACCATGATCAACTTGCAAGCCTTGGTGAAAAATATTTTGGTGATATTAGCAACAATTACGAACGTAAAATTTCTCAAAATGAAAATGTTCGTTTTACTGGTTCTGAATTCCGTTACCGTGATGATACTTATCCATTTGTTTATGGTGCATTTGCTGTTGAAGGTGTTGCAAATTCAAATCCTGATGCTCTTCCTCTTCAACTTGCTTCAACACTTGTTAGTGGATGGGAAAATACTTCAAGTGTTACAACAAATGCTCCATTAAAAATTATTCAAAAACTTAGTATTCTTCCAGCTCTTAAAAGCTATCAATCATTTTCTATCAATTACAATAACACTGGCCTATTTGGCTTCCAATTTACTGCTGATGGTGACAATATGGAAAATTGTATTGAAATTGTTCGTGGTATTCAACATGAATGGAAATATCTTGCAACCTCTGTTACCGATCATGAAGTAGATCGTGCCAAAAATAAACTTAAAGCAGAACTTCTTTCAATTGCCGATGATTCTACTCGATTTGCTGATCGTCTTGGTCGTGATGTATTAAATACTGGTAAAGCTACACAATTGGAAGAACTTGAACGTGCTATTCATAAACTTGATGGATCAAGTGTTCGTGAAGCTGTTTCTCGTCATGTTTATGATCGTGATATTGCTGCAGCAGGCGTTGGACAAACAGAATCTTGGCCTAATTATGCTCAAGTTCGTTATGGAATGAGTTGGTGGCGTCTTTAGGATATTGTAAATACAAAGTAGTATAAGGTCTTTTTTATTATTATATTGTAAATGAAATACAATAAAGGAATAAATATATAACAATTTTATTGTGTGAATTTATAGTTAGGGACAAAAATAAGTCTCTCTTATTTAATACTGAAAAAACAAAGATTTAGACAATTTTTCTACCGTAGCAAAAAAGTGTTCTATTTTTTTAATAGAAAGAGAAACAATTCTTTAAAGTGGTTACAGTAACCAAACTCTTTCTTACTATAACACCTTACATTTCATCCAAATAATCTTTGCACATGTATAAACAATCGCCGACCGGAAAATGAAAAAAAAAGAAAATTTAACACAAGACTAATTTTTTATGTATAGCTTAAAAACGAGAACAGTTAAAAAAAATTAAGACATAGTTTGTTCATTTATTTGCTAGCAAAACATAGCTAAGAATATATATTAAATTAATTTGGACTTTGACGCAGAAAGAAAAATAAAAGAAATTGTAAAAACAAATGTTGGCTACAGTATCTCAGAAAAAATATTTTCATCGAATACAGAAAAAAAGAGCTTGTTAAGAAAAAACAAAAAATTGAGAATTATCAAATTTATTAATGTAAAAAAGTCAATAAACAAAGAAAAAAGAACCAACGAGATACAAATACCATAAAACATAAATTAATATATAACAAAAAAGAAGTTTAATCACGTCGTCTTCTGTCATCACGATCACTAAAACAGGAATTATGAAATTATTAACTTTAAAATGTAAAATTTTAAAATGCTTACCGATAGCGATCACTACTTCCATTTCTTTCACGATGTCGATCACTTCCACCATTTCGATCGCTCCGATCCTCTCGATCACGACTATCATGACGACGGCTACTTCTTTCTCGGCTATGAGTTGAGCGTTCACGATATTCTAAAAAATGTAAAATAATAAAAGAAGCTAAATTTGTGGCAAAAGATTTTATAGCGCATAAAAGGATTTGTGAAAGTGCTACGGTAGCAGCATTTGTAAAAACTTTTAATGGAAAATAGTATTAAAAACACATAAAACTATTTCATTAGACTTTTTGCGCTAAAACACCTTTTCACAATATTCATAAAGATACTTACCATAGCTATCATTTCCATATCGTTCAGCTTCTCTTGCTTCACTAATATGTCGAGGTTCACGAGCTTTTCGCGTATCACCTTTTCCACCACCCAATCGACGAGGAAGCCATGCTTTATTTGTTCGACCTCTTTCATAATCAACAACAACACGGCGTCCATCAATTTTAATTCCATCAGCACGTTTATAGGCTTCTAAAAGAGAGAGAAATTAGAATCGCTGTTGAAAAATGTATTCAAGCAAACCCGAAATATATACATTTTTGTTCGAAAAGCGCTTCGGTGTCATCCGGATTTTACTTACCCAGAAACTCACCCGATAAAAAAATGTGAGAAAAAAAGTAAGCAAGAAAAAAAGTTTAAACAAACCATAATTAGCCATGTTATAAACTTACAAAAAGAATTATTTGTTTTGGCTAATTAAAGAACAAAGTATATCCCCATTTTATATAGATCGAGCTTAATTTAACGCAAATAAACAAACATCCACAACCAAAACGATTTTCTTGTTTATATGGGGTTTGCGCCTATAAAACAAGAATAATGCTTAGTTGTAAATGCCATTTATAAATGGCAAGAAAAGTAAAAGTCATTCAACAAAAGGAATGGAAGGTTTTGGATAAAGCTCATAAAATCGCGTAAAAAGTTGTTAAATGATTCCTCAAATTTTAGCAAGGTAATAGAAATGTTGCGCGGTTACCAATGTACTACATGGATACTGAAAAAATGGATAAAATGTTGAAACTTACGAGACATTTCAGATTTGTGTGAATATTCGATGAAGCAATACCCGCGGGGTTTACCATCCTTATCTTTTGGTATAACTATTTTTTTGATTTTACCATATGCTTCAAACTCACGACGTAATTTTGATTCAGTTGTTTCATAGTTCTAAAAAAATTCCATTAGTATTTTTTTTTTGTAAAGTAATATAGAAAACTTACAAGACGAGCAACAAATAAAGTTCGATATGGATCAGTTGTAGCATTTTCATTATCAGCAGGATTCCACATAGCAATTTGTTGTTCAATTTTATATGCAAGTAATTCTTGCTTTTCTTTACGCTAAAAATGAAAATAGTTAAGATTCTTATGTTGTATTAACAAAAAGTCTTACCCATCGTTCACGTTTCTCTTCTTTTGTTTCAATATGTGGCTTTGGTGGTGGCGGCTTTGTTTCAGATTCAAATTGATTTAAAAATTCTGCAAGACCTTGATATTTTGGACGCTTTTTATCAACTGTTAGCTCATCAGGTGGTGGAAGATATGGAATTGGTGGACGTGGTGCAAAAAGTTTTAATAAATTATCAGGTAAAAATTGTGTCATTATGCAATTCCTAAAAAGTATATCAAAAAGAGATAAAAATTAGTTGGCATTGATCTTTGGTACAAAAATATATGAAGAGAAAAAAGGTGGAAGAAATAAAAATATTGACAATTTTTTTAGCCAAAAAAAAATTGGAGATGGAAGAAACCAAATTTTCTCACCACGAAAATGCCTGAAAAAAAAGTGAAAGTAAAAAATTTTAAAAAATTCAGCAGACGTTGAAGAAGTATTTCAGCAAAAAACTACCATACTTTAATTATTTTAATTATTTTGTTTAATAAAAAATGTTGAACAGTCTAACATTTTTATCAAACTAAACAAACAAAGTTAAAATGTTGCTCTAAAATGCACTGTTTTGTTTAGAAACAGTAACAATGAAACTTTAATTCAATTTAAAATTAAAGTTTTTGTATTAAAAAGAAAAGCCAAAGATTCGTTAGAGAGTTTTCATTTCTTACTTATTACAATAGTCAGGGGTCACTATTGAAATAAGTAATTATTCATTTTTCTAACACAACTGTTACCAAGGTAGTTACCGTAAGATTAACAATGTAATAAAATCCCCAAAAATAAATAGAAAATACAAAATATTAAGTTTATGTTAAATATTTAATATACAGTAATTGTGACTTCGATAATTAACTAATTTCACCTTGCTTAATTTTTTCGTAAAATCTTTTAGATTTTAAAAACAAGAAAAAACACTCAAAATGCATTTTTTAATATTATTGGAATCACCATTTTTTAAAATTTATTATTGTTTTTTGTTTCCAATGAAAAATTTGTGATAAAAGATTATATTCTCGTTCGGCATAATTTTTTTCAATTTAAAATTTTTAAAAGACAAAGGCATTGAACAAATCCAGTGAAATAATTAAATCCCGTTTCGAAACAAACTTTAACAATTTTGTTGTTTTACGTTTTTAAAATTTTAAAATAAAGTTGGAAATAAAAAATTGTATTTTTTCTTGCAATTTTAATTTTTCATGGAATAACAAATGACATCTTATCTTATGGCTTTTGTTTTTGATCATTTTTTGTGAAAGAATAAAAATGGAATAAAGAATTTAGCACCGATCAAATTTCAAATATATATATTTTTAGGATTGGATTACTACCTTTTGCTTTTTCCATTCAGTGTTTTTCTAGAGGTTTTAGCGTCATTCTTTTTTTGGCACTCATGTCCTTTGGCATTTTTTGTTTTTTGGAAAGGTTAGCCTTAAGTGGATTTTAATGGCAGTAACAGGAAAATTAATAAGTAATATAAATGATGTGTTTTTGATTTAATTTTAATTGAAAAAATGAGACATTGAAATTCTGCGTTTTTTGGGGCTTCTTTTTGATTTTCAAATTTACACTTAATTGAAGATTAAATGTGTCTTCACAAATTTTTATTTCTTTCATTGAAGAATATTCCCTATCTCTTTAATGGCTTCTTTTTTTTAAATTTGTTTTATCAAGATTTAAAGGAAACAGGCAGTTTGATAAATTTTTCATTTTTACATGTTTTTTTTTTAGAAATGGCATGAACCTGAAAATCAGGATTTTTTTCTATTCTTCTTTTGCCTGATTGTCATTTCAAAAAAAACACGTTAAAATGAAAATTTTACCAATCCTTCTGTATCCTTTAAACAAAATATTTTTTGTTGGTTTTTTCTCTTTCAAATCTCAAAATTTTGCATTTTTAATGCTTTTAAAAAACCACAAAAAACAGCTAAAATGCATTTTTTAGTATTATTACAACCACATTTGTGAAGATGAAAAATATTTTTTTGTTTTCAGTGAAAAATTTGCAACAATAATTTTTTAAATTTCATTAATCATATTTGAGTATTCTCAAAATACGATAAAAATCATTTTAAATGCATTACTTTTTTATTTCAACAAACAGCAAAAAAGAGATTGTTTTTAAAAATTTTTTTTAAAAAAAAGGTTTCATGTTTGCATTTTTTGTTTAATGCAGTTTTCAGGCAAAAATTTTTTTTATTAAAATTAGTTTTTAGACTTTTTTCAAAAAACTATAAAAAACAATTTTGACAGTATTTTGTTATATTAAAACTTTTACAATTACTTCCGTAATTTTAGTAATAAAAAAAAGAAGTTCAATTTTTGTTTGATGAAAGAATTGGAGTGACACAAAAAAAAACTTTTTGACAGAAAAATTTCTTGACATTTTTCAATTTTTCCATTTTTGTCTTAGACAGAAGATCGTAACTACATTTTTGTTTCCTTATTTTGCGACGTTTAAGAAGATTACTTTTCATAAACGTAAGAAAAAAAAGTATGTTCAAACATAAAAAAAAATTGGTTTCTCACGACCAAAAAAAAGTGCAAACAAAAATGCCAAAAATTTTTCTTTCCATGTTTTTTTTGTTTTTTAAACATTTTTTTTTAAAAATTTGTTCATGTCTTTTTTTTGGTGGCTTAAAACAATGAAAGCTTTTAAAAATATGGAACTATTTGCTTCGCTGATTTTTTGGTCCGCCATCCTTCTTTTTTTCTCTGTAATAAACGTAAAAGCCTCTGCGGGGGATGAGTCAGGGTTTTTTTTAAAACGGCTGAAAATGTTTTTTAATTGAAACAGGTGAAATAATGGGGGTTTTTTTAAGTTTTTGGTGCATTTCAATTACTTTATGAAAATTTTTGATAAGGCTTTTTGTCAACATTTCCTATAATTTGTTGTGTCCCAAAAAATAAATGCCGTAAAAAATCCAAAATATTGTTTAAAAATTTTAAAACTTCTTTAAAGTCGGCAGGCCCTTTGATATATTTTTTATTTTTAACGTTTTATTTCGAAGTGGCATGAACCTGATAATCAGGGTGTTTTTATGTTGTCCTTTTGCCTGATTTTTAGGTTCATGGCATTTCAAAAAATGTTGAAATGAAAAATATATCAAATTATCCGATCCCTTTAATGTCAATTCCTGGCAGTATCTTGGCCAATTTTTTTTCGAATTGTCCAAAATACTTTTGCTGAAAAAACAAATTTTTGATTCATCAGATTATTTTGGCGGCACTTTGTCATATATCATGTTGAAATATTTCATCACTTAACTAAATGTTTCAAAAACTCATTCGTTTAAATCTTTTTTTGAGACTAAAAAACTTTGAAAAACCTTTTTTAGAAGATCTCATTTTCTCACTTTTCTGTCTATCATTTATCGCTGACGCTAATCTTTTCTTCCTCCTCCTTTAATAAGAAAAAAAAGACTTACTTGAACTCTCAATAAATTTTTTTTATTAGAAGGATGAAAGTACTTCTCTTAAATATTTTTTTAATTTAACAAGTCAAATATAAAAAAAATTCGTTTTTTATTTCTTCAACAGCTTCTTTTTAAGAGATGGAAAAATGAGAGAAGGAAAGATAAAAAATGTGATTACATGAAAGATTTGCGCAAAAAAAAACTACTTGTTCCTTTTTATTTGGCTTCATCGTTTTTTAGTTTTTTGCTTCAATTTTATTGCATTCTTTCTTTCTCTTTTTTCTACTTTAAAACAATTCGTTCAAAAAATATATTACGGAAGAGAAAAACAAAAGTGCCAAAAAATGAAGCTGATGGATAAAAAACACAAAAATTGAAAAAAAGTATGAGTGGTTTTTTTCCTATTCCCAAATCTGTTTGTGTTGTGTTGGAAATGAATAACTTATATCTCTCTTGGCATTTTTTTTGTCTTTTTGAAATCATGGGTAAAAGTTTTTTAGTCGAGTAAAAAATTGCATTTCCACTTTTTTTTGGCATTTTTTAAAGGAAATTTGATAATGAGATTTATTTTTTTTTGCGGTTTATATTTTTAAAATTTGTTTAAAATTTGGTTTCAAAAAATTTAAATTTTTCAAATGAATTTTCAAGATTTTTGTGGATTAACACTACTGGATTTTTGGATATATAAAATCTTTTTGCCCTCTGAATTTTTTAAATCTTTGAAAATTTTTTTGCTGATTTTTTATGTCATCATTTTTTCCATTTTTTAAAGTTCGATCGAAATAAACTTTCTACCGTACCCCTCTAACATTTTTAAATACTTCCTCTCTTTTGCTTCACCTCAAGTTTATTTTTTGGCCCACATTTTTTTAACTTTTCACTTTTTTTCATCAAAAGTTTCCGGAAATAATTTACTTCACTCCAGGTTATCGTCCTTCGTCGTATTTGCCTTTTGTCAAAAATTTTTGTTTGCTTTTCACAGTTTCCGTTTTTTGATAGATTTTCATAAAATAAAAAAAAAGAATTTTACCAATTTGAAAGCCAAAAATAAACCTTTCCCTTTTTTATGATTTTATTTTTTGCGGTTGCAACATCTGGGGTTTCAACTTCAACTTCAACTTCATCGGTTTTGTTGCAAAACTCTTCTTCTCTCCTTTTTTTTCGGGGGAGGAAATGAATGTTTAAAGGCTTCGCTTCAATGGGTCATTGTTTTTTAGAAGAAGAAGACGAAAAAACTTTAATTTCCTTCATTTTTTTAACGTAAAAAAATGTTTTAAATAGTTTTTGCCAGTTTTAACTAAAAAGCTTTTCCTTTTTTTTACATCTAAAATGTGGGAGAGGTCACTACAAAAACTAGGAAAGAATCGGTGTCGGACGAAAATCTTGTTTCCTAAATTTTTGCAATTTTTTAGTTTTGTTATAAAAAAATCTCAGTTTTTTTCCAACTCTGTTTGGATGCGTTGATGAAAAATCTTATTTTTTGTGTTAGAAAAGTTTGAAATTCCGTTATTTCAGTAAATATATGCAGTGTTCGGGGTACTGAACAAAAATAATTTTGATTTCTTTGAATGTTACTTTTTCAAACATTCTCAAATTTTTTCTTGCATATCGATAACTCTTATGTAATAGAAGTTTTGAATGTTCAAAATCTCCAGAAATTACAAGAAATAAAAAAGTTATAATCAAACACCAAAAAATTCGGGTCGAAAATTTTGAAATTTCGGTTTTTTGATTATGAATTTTTTATTTATTTGAAATTTCTAACGACTTTAAACATTGAAATGACCAGTAATATTAGAGTTATTTATATGCAAGAAAAAACTTGATAAAAAAATATTTAAAATTTACAGTCAAAAAACCGAAATTGTTTCCGATCTGTGTCGCCAACACTTAACAATTGTGGAAAATGCAAATTTTTTGGTTTCTTTTTTTACCAAAAATAAAAATATGTCATCGCTTTCGCTAAAATGTTTCTTCAAAATTTTGATACAAATCAAAAACTTGCTTTTTCCATAAATTTTTATGATTGCGTAAATATGTTATATAGCAACATGCCATACTACTTTTGTCCCTATAATTCTTTCAAAAATTTTCTAGATCTCCTGCTTCATCTATGACTTCCACAATAACATATTTTGATTTAACAACATCATCATCTCCTTTACATCCACAATTAATTGAAATGGAAGATGAAGAAGAACAAATTTGTGGTGATGGAGAGACATATACCCTTGCAAGATTTTTATTTATTTTTTTATCAATTTGGATTGCATTTTTGGGAATTGTTGGAAATTTAGTGCTATTTTATATTTTTATTAAACATAAATATCCAAATACTCCACCAACTTTATATCCATCTGCTTTAGCAATTTTAGATTCAATTATTTGTTTAATGTACATTTTATTATTTGGTGCAGATGCAATGGTAAATTTTTGGCAATGGCATTCACTGTTTTTAATTTATCATATATATATTGTTCCGGCATTTGTTATAAGTAGAATTACACAACTTGCAATTCCATATATGCTTATATTTGCAACGCTAGAACGATTAGTTTGGATTGTTGGAGATTTGTAAGTTTATCTTTAAGCGGACGATTTGATATATTTTTTATTTTAATGTTTTTTTTCGAAATGCCATAAACCTGAGAATCAGGCAATAGTACAATAGAAGAATTGCGTTGTAATTGTTTCTAATTTCCCTCAACTTTTTAGACGAAATAAAATTTTGAAAAAAATGTATAGTCATCAAGGTCGAAAAATTACAATGATTTTATCCCTTTCTATTTGTGCAATATTACGTTTACCAACATATTTTGCTGTTGAAGTTTATGAATATCCAAAATGTGATGATTTTTTTCGTTCCAAAACTGCTTCAGCTTCACCATGGGTTCCAGAATCTCTCATTTATCATATATATGATTTTCATTTACTTTCAATTGCACAAACTGTTTTTCCATTTATTGTTTTAATAACATTTAATTTTGTAAGTATTACATATTTTTTTGATATATCTAATATCCATTTTATTCAACGGATATATAAAATCATATTTTTTCCAGATTATTGTTCGAAGATTATATGTAATAAAATACAATGATCGAGAAGAAATTACAGCTTCTGAAATTCCATTAAAAACAAATTCTATTGATTATGGAATTCAAGCTGAACATCGTCCAAGCATTTTTCCACCAGATAGTAAGTTTTTATCAAATTTTAAATTTAATTTATCACTGATTTAATATTTTTTAAAGAAGAAACAGAATCTAAAGATACAAGCTTGCTATATTCTAAAACGCTTATGCTTTCGGGTAATAATATTTTTTTGGAAAATTTGCTTTAATCCATTCTATCCTATTTTGCATGTTTTTACAATTCTTTCCTATCTTTTTTTCCAATGGTTTTCTGTTTGCCGTGATTCTGCCCTAAAAAATTTCTAATTGACATACAATTTCAAACAATTTCAAAATATAAAGAACCAGTAATGTCAAATTTTAACAATCAACGATTTTAAAATATGTTTTTGTTCTACATTGATATTACTTTTAAAAATCGATTTTTCACGAAAAAAAAAAACAAAAATGTCCCTCAAAAACCTACGAAATTAGAATTCGAAAAAAACGATATCGAAATATCAAAAATTTTCTTAATCGAAAAAAAACCAAAATTTGATTTTTTCAAATTTTTTTTGTTTAAAAAGTTCTAAAAAATAAGAATAAATTTTATAGCATTTTAAAAAATTTTATTCTGATTTTGAATTTCAAATACAAAAACCGAAATCGAAAAAGAAATGAAAATATTGTAAACGAAATCGAAGATTTCACAAAACTCTGATATCCATTTTTAGATCAAATGAAAATTTACAATATTCTAAAACTCTTTTGTTTTCAAATGATCTGATTGATGATTGTCTGAATTAATGTTTAATTTTCTGACAAAAAATTTTTTTAACAATTTCTATTTGGTGAACGAAAAATCATAACTTTTAACAATTTCTAAAAAAATATTTCTTCTTTGCACCTAAGCTTTTCCCCTTCCAAACTGCACCATCACAAATAACATTTTTTTGCACACTTTTTCCATCTCACCTCTAATAACCTTAATCATAATTATTTTTAGATGTAAGTATGATATTTCCAAAACGTGGAATGAATTCTGCTGTTAAATCTGCAATATATACAATGGTTGCAATTGTTTCAAGTTATCTGCTATCAAATTCTTTACATTTAATTTTAACTGGTCTTGAACGTTCAAATTCAGTGCTACTTCGACATCCAACTGATCCAAATTTAGCTTCAACATTTCATACAATCTTTTCTGATATTGTTTCATTCGTTTATATGTTTACTTCTGCAATTCGGGTAATCATTTATTATATTTGTAATTCAACAATTCGAGCTGATCTCAAACAATCAATTAAAACATTTTTTGCATATAAAAGTAAAAATATTAATGGTGTTGTTGCTATTTAAATAAAATATAATGTAGAAAATAAAGAAGTTTAAAAATTGTAAAAAATATCTAGTTTATTTCATCAGAAAATAAAAAAGAAAAACAAAAAAGTGTGTCAAACATTTCATTGTGTGAAAAAAATTGAAACGATCATAAACAATTTTGAAACAAAAGTAAAATGTCACGGTGGCGCAGTCGATAGAACTTTCGGTTCTAGTTCGATACTGACGAGGTTCGTTCCCCCGTCAGAGTCGCTAATTTTCTGTTGACATTGAGTAGTCGAAATTGCCTGCGGGGCATTAAAAACGTTGTAGCGGAGTGAATGAACAAAATTTTTTTATAAGAAAAAACCAGTCCGATATCCCTTTTTTGGTGCCCCCAATATCATCTTTTTCAAAAAAAAAGTTTTTTTAATATTTATTTTATTATTATTAGTTTTAAAAAACATTCATACAAAAAGAAGAAATAATAATTATGAATGAGAAGAAGTTTGTTGCAATGGATCAAATGATGATTGTGGTGGTGGTGGTGGTGGTGGTGGAATAGATAAAGGTGATGATAAAAGTGTACGAGTTCTTTGAATATATTGTTGAGGAATTTTTGATTTAAATTTACACATTGATGACCAGCCATGTTTAGCTCGAAGATATTCAACATATTGTGGACGAATACGAATCTAAAAATATTTAAGATTAATTTTTATTTATATATATAAACTTCATAAAAGGTTTACTTACATGAACTAATTGAGCTTGCAAAATTTTAACATTTGTTGCATCACCACTTCCAATTCCAATAAAATTTTGTTGTTCATAATTGCTTCCAACATTTGTTGAATCATTATTACCCAATACATGTTGAACACGTTCAAAAATTTCATTCATTTCCTTTTCTTCATAATATTCATAAGCATATTGTGATTCTTTAAATGTTGCACATTCTTCTGCTTCGGCATGATTTTTATTGCTTTCAATATTTGTTGAATCATTATTACCCAATAAATGTTCAACATGTTCAAGAATTTCATTTACTTCATTTTTTTCGTTATACTTATAAGGGCTTTTACTAAATCTCGAACCATGCAAACCTTGAGAACCAATAATTTTTTTTGACGCAAACTAGCATAAAAAAGCTAGAGCTTTTTTTAATCGAGTTAAGAAAATTCAAAGAACTCAAGTTATGGCATAGTTGTCGGTTACTTACGCAGTATTAAAATTAAGATCTGATTTGTTTGATTTCAATAATCGTTGGGAAGCTTTAAACTGTGTCACTTCCGGTTCAGGTACTGTATCATTTTGCTGTCTTTGGAACTCAAATGAATTCTAAAAATATAAGAATAAAACAAATAACTTTTTTCTAGTTTTACTTTTGAAACAACTGTTAAAGCAGGATTAATTTGTTTCTGTTTTTGAAATAACCAAGATTTTTGAAAACTTTTATTAAAAGAATCAGATGAAGCTTCATTTAAATTTTCAAAAGCAGAAATATGAAGGGAAAGGGTGCTATTATTTGTGACTTTTGAAGAGTCATTCTTCTTCCATTTTTCAACTTCACTTTCATCAAAATTTGTTCCAAAATTTGAGAGTTTTGAATCGAAGCCGCTTTTTTGCCATGCTCGTAATTTTCCTTTTTCTTCACATTTTAAAGATGCTGAGGGATCTTGTAATTTTATATGATGCTACAGTCCCACGATATTTTTTATCTCTTTTAATCAAAAAGTTTTAGCACAAAAAAGTATATCTTAAATTTTTCTGAAAACATAAACATAGATTTTCTTTAAATTTAATTTTGCTATATCGTAGGACTGCACGATATTAATATTAACCAAAATGTTTATTGTTAGATTTTTTGCAATCAGTTTGAAAATCGGATGCTTTAAAAAATTCAGAAGTTTTGTTTAAATTGAAATTTGAATATTCTTTCTTTTGATCAGTATCATCAGAAATGGCAGAAACAAAAGATTTGCTTTCTACAAACAAAAGACGATTCTTTGTTGCCATCTAAAAAAAAGACATAAATGTTTTAAACTCAAAATGCAGAGATTTTCGTAATCCCCTGTTTTGCTTTAAAAATGCAGAAAAAAACAAAATGCAACTAAATGGAATATAAATTTCAAATTTAACTCATATCAATAATGCAAATCAATTTTAAAAAAATTAATAAAACTTTTTCTTAGTATTACTTTAATCAGTCAAAAAAAGATAAACGTTAAAAACAAAAAGACGCCCGTCCTGTTCCACAGTAATTCAGTCTCTCTCTTTTTCGTGTTCGATTTACAAAAGCCATAAAAACCAAAAAACGATTTTTTTAAAAGAAAGATTTTGTGAATGCCCGCGTATCACTTTTAAACACGCCCCTTTTTTTCGATGTTAAAAAAAAATATAGGCGTGTTTCAAACAAAAAATTTGTTTGCTTTGATTCATGGCCGAAATTTCATCATACGATATTTCTCATGACAAAAATCTCAATTGGTAAACCTTTTCAGACACATTTTTTTCGCAGAATGAAACGAATTTGTTATCTTTTTGTTTTTGCCATTATAAAATAAAAAATTGTCGAAATGCAAAAAAAGCGAAGTTGAAAAATGTGGGAAGAAGAATGACTCTGGCTAAACAAAAATTAATTAAAAAAAACCAAACAGAAATTATATTTAAAAAAATTTTGTTCCATGTCTCATGCCATGAGTCCATGAGACTCATGGCCATGATCATGGCATGATGCCACAGTTCTCTCAGCTGCTGGACTGCCAGCAGCTACTGGGCCGGCTGCATGCAGGCATTTTCGACTACGTCAATGTCAACAGCAAATTAGCGACTCTGACGGGGAATTGAACCTCGCCAGTATCGAACTAGAACCGAAAGTTCTATCGACTGCGCCACCGTGACATTTTAATTTTGTTTCAAAATCGTTTATCATTGTTTCAACTTTTTCGTGCAATAAATTTTTTTTGTTATTTTTTAATTTGTCTTATTTCCAGAATGTGCCAATACCTAACAAATTTATTTAAATTTACATTTTTATAAAAATACAAAAATTTAAGAAACAATTTCAATAGAAGATGAACTCGATGTTGATGAGGATCTTGAACGATGTTTATCCTTTTTTCTTTTACGCTCTTTTGATGATGATTTTTTCGGTTTCTAAAAAAATTTATCCATTAAAATTTTAAAAAGTAAAAACGAAAACATACCTTGCTTTCCTTTTTCTTATGCTTTGATTTCTTTTCTTTATGCCGCTTTTTATGCTCTTTTTTGTGTTTTTTTGATGATCTTGATCTTCGTTTTCCATCTTCAGATTCTGAGCTCGATCTTGATCTATTTGTATCTTTTAATTTTCTTGCTTCAACATTTAAATTCTCTTCAACAACTTCATCTTTTATCTTTGTTTGATTGCTTTTATTCTTTAATTCTGAAGGTATTTCAGGACCATATGGCACTTCATCTTCTACAGCATCAAAAATTGATTTATGCTTTGGCTGTTCTTTTGGCTTTGATGGTGGTAGTAGAGCAGGAGATAGCTGTCGAGGTTTTGGTGCAGGTTTTTGATATTCTTTTTCAAGCTTTTCTCCCTCTTTTATTTCTTCTTCATTTGTACCGTATACTTTATCCATAAGATCCAAGAAATTCAATAGTGGATCAGCTACGGTAGATGCATCTGTTTGAAAAACAGATTCTTTTGGCTCCTGTAAAAAAGGTTAATAATCTTTAATAACGCAAAATTTCAAACCTCTTTAATATGGTGATGATTTTTATCATATCGATTTGAAAGTTCTTCTTCAACTTTTGATCTTGTAAATTCATAAGCACCTTTTAAAGTTTTTGATTTTGATTTTCCACCAAAAATTCCTTCCATATTTGATTCGGGAAATGGATCAGCAACTTTTAATCGTTTACAAAGTCGTTTTGATGGATGCCATTGATGTTGGATAAATGGTTCAAGAGCTGTCTAAAAGAATATGATACAGTAGTTAAAACAGACTATCGAAAGCTTACAGGTTTTACAGCCGTAACTTTGTTGTCATCAGTTGTTGTAAATTTTGATTTCATTTGTTCCATAATACTTTTTGCAAAATCACCCTTATATAATGGCTGCTTTCGTTCTTTAACATCAGGCAAAAGATATCGTAGTTGACTTGGAATTGCATTTTGAAATTCTTCTTCTTCAACTTGCCATTGAGCATTTGATAAACTTTCAGGTTTACCACATGGAACACCTAAAAATTACTGTATGGTTCAATGCAAAGCCCCAAAATCCATACCTCTTTTCAAACATTGAATATATTTTTTAAATCGATATGATTTTTCATCATCTTCAATAAATGGATCTTCTTCAACTTCTTGCTTTAATGGTTGCTGAGATTTTTTTTCTTCTGCAATTCGTCGAGCATTAATAAGTTTTTCGCGATCTTCTTTATTTAGCATATCCAAAACGGAAATATTCTTTTCTCCCAAAATCATTGCTCTTTCAAATGGTGTCATCGAAGAAGAGTATGAAAGAACATTCGAGGGTAGCTTTGATGAATCAAATGGAATTGGTTTATGAATTGGATTAAAACCTGCTGGAATATTTAATGTCAAACGAGGAGGCTTTTTTCGTGGATTTTTTGCAGGAACAAAGTTTGTTGTAACTAAAAAAAGATAATTATTAAGCAGAAAGGATACTGTAAATTTACATGTTGGTTTTCCACTTGTAATTGCTAACATAGGATCAATATCCAATTTATTTGTAAGTTCAAAAGTATATTTTGACATATCATTTGTATCATAAATGTCTTCATCAGAATCTTCAAATGCACCAACACCAAATGCTTCACCTCTTTTTGATCGCGTTTCTTTTGGAGTTGATTGATATCCATCTGATAGCCCCTTCAATGGTTGATATCCTAATCCATGATCATTTTCTTTACATGTAAAATAAATTGGTGGAATATCTTCAGGAATAAATTCAAATCCTGCCGCAAATTCATCGGCTTCTTCAACTGCAGTCTTATCAAATCTTGATTTCTTTCCTCTTGCTCGTTCTTCGTGTAGCTTTTGAAGTTCAAGTTGTCGACGAGTTAATGGTGCTCCAATACCTTTTCCTTCACGATATCCCATCTTTTTTTCGCAGAATGAAACGAATTTGTTATCTTTTTGTTTTTGCCATTATAAAATAAAAAATTGTCGAAATGCAAAAAAAGCGAAGTTGAAAAATGTGGGAAGAAGAATGACTCTGGCTAAACAAAAATTAATTAAAAAAAACCAAACAGAAATTATATTTAAAAAAATTTTGTTCCATGTCTCATGCCATGAGTCCATGAGACTCATGGCCATGATCATGGCATGATGCCACAGTTCTCTCAGCTGCTGGACTGCCAGCAGCTACTGGGCCGGCTGCATGCAGGCATTTTCGACTACGTCAATGTCAACAGCAAATTAGCGACTCTGACGGGGAATTGAACCTCGCCAGTATCGAACTAGAACCGAAAGTTCTATCGACTGCGCCACCGTGACATTTTAATTTTGTTTCAAAATCGTTTATCATTGTTTCAACTTTTTCGTGCAATAAATTTTTTTTGTTATTTTTTAATTTGTCTTATTTCCAGAATGTGCCAATACCTAACAAATTTATTTAAATTTACATTTTTATAAAAATACAAAAATTTAAGAAACAATTTCAATAGAAGATGAACTCGATGTTGATGAGGATCTTGAACGATGTTTATCCTTTTTTCTTTTACGCTCTTTTGATGATGATTTTTTCGGTTTCTAAAAAAATTTATCCATTAAAATTTTAAAAAGTAAAAACGAAAACATACCTTGCTTTCCTTTTTCTTATGCTTTGATTTCTTTTCTTTATGCCGCTTTTTATGCTCTTTTTTGTGTTTTTTTGATGATCTTGATCTTCGTTTTCCATCTTCAGATTCTGAGCTCGATCTTGATCTATTTGTATCTTTTAATTTTCTTGCTTCAACATTTAAATTCTCTTCAACAACTTCATCTTTTATCTTTGTTTGATTGCTTTTATTCTTTAATTCTGAAGGTATTTCAGGACCATATGGCACTTCATCTTCTACAGCATCAAAAATTGATTTATGCTTTGGCTGTTCTTTTGGCTTTGATGGTGGTAGTAGAGCAGGAGATAGCTGTCGAGGTTTTGGTGCAGGTTTTTGATATTCTTTTTCAAGCTTTTCTCCCTCTTTTATTTCTTCTTCATTTGTACCGTATACTTTATCCATAAGATCCAAGAAATTCAATAGTGGATCAGCTACGGTAGATGCATCTGTTTGAAAAACAGATTCTTTTGGCTCCTGTAAAAAAGGTTAATAATCTTTAATAACGCAAAATTTCAAACCTCTTTAATATGGTGATGATTTTTATCATATCGATTTGAAAGTTCTTCTTCAACTTTTGATCTTGTAAATTCATAAGCACCTTTTAAAGTTTTTGATTTTGATTTTCCACCAAAAATTCCTTCCATATTTGATTCGGGAAATGGATCAGCAACTTTTAATCGTTTACAAAGTCGTTTTGATGGATGCCATTGATGTTGGATAAATGGTTCAAGAGCTGTCTAAAAGAATATGATACAGTAGTTAAAACAGACTATCGAAAGCTTACAGGTTTTACAGCCGTAACTTTGTTGTCATCAGTTGTTGTAAATTTTGATTTCATTTGTTCCATAATACTTTTTGCAAAATCACCCTTATATAATGGCTGCTTTCGTTCTTTAACATCAGGCAAAAGATATCGTAGTTGACTTGGAATTGCATTTTGAAATTCTTCTTCTTCAACTTGCCATTGAGCATTTGATAAACTTTCAGGTTTACCACATGGAACACCTAAAAATTACTGTATGGTTCAATGCAAAGCCCCAAAATCCATACCTCTTTTCAAACATTGAATATATTTTTTAAATCGATATGATTTTTCATCATCTTCAATAAATGGATCTTCTTCAACTTCTTGCTTTAATGGTTGCTGAGATTTTTTTTCTTCTGCAATTCGTCGAGCATTAATAAGTTTTTCGCGATCTTCTTTATTTAGCATATCCAAAACGGAAATATTCTTTTCTCCCAAAATCATTGCTCTTTCAAATGGTGTCATCGAAGAAGAGTATGAAAGAACATTCGAGGGTAGCTTTGATGAATCAAATGGAATTGGTTTATGAATTGGATTAAAACCTGCTGGAATATTTAATGTCAAACGAGGAGGCTTTTTTCGTGGATTTTTTGCAGGAACAAAGTTTGTTGTAACTAAAAAAAGATAATTATTAAGCAGAAAGGATACTGTAAATTTACATGTTGGTTTTCCACTTGTAATTGCTAACATAGGATCAATATCCAATTTATTTGTAAGTTCAAAAGTATATTTTGACATATCATTTGTATCATAAATGTCTTCATCAGAATCTTCAAATGCACCAACACCAAATGCTTCACCTCTTTTTGATCGCGTTTCTTTTGGAGTTGATTGATATCCATCTGATAGCCCCTTCAATGGTTGATATCCTAATCCATGATCATTTTCTTTACATGTAAAATAAATTGGTGGAATATCTTCAGGAATAAATTCAAATCCTGCCGCAAATTCATCGGCTTCTTCAACTGCAGTCTTATCAAATCTTGATTTCTTTCCTCTTGCTCGTTCTTCGTGTAGCTTTTGAAGTTCAAGTTGTCGACGAGTTAATGGTGCTCCAATACCTTTTCCTTCACGATATCCCATCTTTTTCATAATTTTAAATCCAATAGAGATAGAGGTTTCAACTTTGGTGGAGACTTTAAAGAAATCACTTAATGCACCAGCTGTTGCATCCGAAGACGCTGTAGCAGCAGCAGCTGAAGGACGATCCCATATTGCTTGACCTTCAGGTTTTCCAGAATCTGTATACATTCGATTTACATGAAAAGTTCGACTGGCAATACCAAATTCACCAAAATCCTAAATTTCTTTATCAGTAAACAGCTAAAGATGATAACAAACAAACTTCATCATCCATAAAATCTTCTGCTCGAAGTTGTTGCACATCAGCACGACGATCCCTTGAACTTATAAATGTTTGTGGAACAAATCCTGAAAAACAATTTTATTTCAATAGTTGTTTATTACCAAGTTTTTTACTTACCATGTTTAGAACCAACTGAATTAAAATAACCTGCAGAAAATCCACCAGTAAAAGCTAAAAAAATGTATTAATGTTATTTATATGTATTTAAACAAGTATTATTTATACCTCCATGAAATCTTCGTCGACCCCGTTCATCCGTCACAACTTCTTCATGCACACGTTTTGGCCGCTTTTTTATTGGTCCAGATTCATCTTCAATCTCTTCAAAAGCAGTACCATATCTTCCACCAGATTTTTTACTCATGAATTTTTTTTTATTCAAAAATTTTAAAAGGATTGAAAAAATTTGTTGGAATTTCTTAATTTGTTTTGGAGTTTTTCAGTTTTTTGTTCTGTCACAGAATGCCAAAACAAAGGTTTTTCTAAAAAATTACAGTAATTTGTTCAACTTGTTATTTCAATAAATTGCATAAAAATCTTTTCAAAAAAATCAAGTTAAAACACTTTATTTCAATTTAGTATTCTTTTACACATTAGACTATTACAATAAAATTACGAGATCAGTTTAAAATCACAATTAAATTCATTTTCCATATTTTTGCAATAATTGTTTTACTTCTTCAAGTGCTTCAGTATCTGCATCATCCATTGCTTCAAGCGCAGATGCTTGTTTCAAATATTTTGCAGCATTAGTTTTGTCATTTTTGGCAATATAGCATTTGGCAACATATAAAAGATTTTCAATCCAAACATTTGGTCGAACTTTTTCAACTTCAAGAAAATCTTTTAATGCATCATCAATAGTTGCAGATGGTGGTGTTGCGAAAAAAGCAGAGGCAGCTTTTCTTTCCAACCATGAAAGATTTGCAACACTGTAAGAGAATCGACCACGCATCTAAAAATATAGGCATTATTCAATGGAAAAAATCCAAGTGGAAAGCACTTACATGAAGAAGTGAATATTCAGTTTGCATTGAAAGAGCTTTATCAAGATATTCTTTAAATTGATATCCTTGTTGAATTTTTTCTTTTGTTCCAAGATGTTCAGTAAGTGTTCCAGTTAATACAGCACACCATTTAAGTACATTAAAATTATTATTATCAATTTTATGTGCAGCAACAGCATACTTTTGACCTAAAATGTAAAAGTTACTGTAATCTTCAAAAGCAAAAAACACCAACCTTCTAGAAGTAATTCTTTTCTCTTTGGATTCTTTTGTTGAAGGCATGATGCTTGGAGATGGCATGCACGTGCTAAACGCCAAAGAATATCAATATTGCTCTTTGATGCAGCATCAGAATCATAAGCAGATTTTAAAGTTGCATAACATTTTTCTCCTTCATTATGTTCATGTAATTCATCAATTTTATCGAACTAAAAAAATGGTAGGAATTAGTAAGTGTTAAAAAAGTGCAGTAAAAAACATCAAATTACCTCAACCATGATTAATATATATAAGTGCAAAAAAAGCTTTTGTGAAGTGTTAGAATATGTAATATATCAAAAGCAACGACTACCACCAGAAGTGAAAAAAAAGAAGTGAAACGAACTCTTTTCCAAAAAAGAATAAAAACGCTTTTGATCAAAAAATAATTTCGTTGCTGAAAAATTAATTTTATTCTTTTGGGAAAAAAGTTGAGAAACGAAAGTATGCAAAATTAACACCGCGCAAAAAAAAACGAAGTAAACTAAATTAAATTAGGCAAACACGTAAAACACGTTGCATCGGGAAAGAAAAAAAGAATTGGCCACATATTTGTTAAACAAAATTGATCATTTTGTGTCTAGGTAAAAAGAAAAGAAAGAGTAAAAAAAGTCTATTGCGTATGAGTTATTTTTTTGTTGTTGATTAGTTGATGATGTCTCGTTGCCTTATCACAAAAAGAAGAACATAGTGCAAAGTAATAATAATAATAAAAATAACCACGAAAAGTTTAAAACGCGTTGTTTAAAAAAAATTCAGACAACTTCGAGCAAACAAATAGCATCAATGAATTTTTAGTTTACAAAAAGCATTGCTTTTTTTTTAAAAGCTGAAACCATACTATTTTTGTCTACGCTTTTTTCAGAAAAAAATATATCAATAAATTAAAGCGGCAATAAAAAAAAGGACGAAATACATAAAGTAAAAAACAAGCCTGAAGGAGTGAAGTTGTTGAAAAACTTGTATTTTTATTTATGACTAATAGGGGTGTTTCATCGCCTTCTTTCTCATGATCAATCGAATACCCGGAGGACCTAAAAAAGTTTTTGTTTTTTGGTTTCAAAATATTCATCACAGATTGTTTTTTATAAATACCAATTTTCAACAGCATCCATATAATCGGATGCATTGGAGGTGGATAATGGTGGTGATTCATTATTTGCAGCAACAGCAGAAGTTGTCAGCTGATTAATATTAATTAATGGAATGGAATTATTTGGTTCAATAATTTTATTACTTTGAACCTGTTTGATCGTATTTAATTCATTTTGAAGTTTTCGGATTTCTAATCTAAATTCAAACTTTTCATGAACAATGTAAATGAAAATGCTACAGTAATCTTAACCTCATTTCTTCAATCTCAAACTCAAGACGTTTAAGACGCTTTCGATTTGAACGCCATGAAAAAAACCAAATTGTCATATCCAAAACTAATGCCGATGAAACTGCTGCAACACCAACTACAGCAACACTTGACTCAATTCCAAAGAGCATTCGACGATGAAAATTAAACTGATAACAAAGACTTAAACACAAAATGCGGAAGAGCGTTAAAATGAAAAAAGTGTTAAAAAAAACTAAATGGGAATTATCCAATAAAAAATTTATAAATCTCAAATTAACATTTTATTTTACCGGTTTTACACATAAATAAAAAAATCAACAAGTTTCACAAGAATTTTTTTCCTTCTATTCTTTTAAGCTTCAGGAGCTTTCCATTTTCCAAGCATTGTTAAAGCTTTATCAGCCATTTTGAGAACACCTTCTTTTGTTTGATGTCCACCAATAAATCCACTTGAATGAACAAATATACATCCTTCAATTCCAGCAATATCTGATAATTCTTTATCACGATAACCACGCCATGTTTCAGGAAGAGGACATCTAAAAAAATTTACTGTAAAATTAAGAAACGTACAAAAAAACATACCTATTACTGAAAGCAGAAAAGGCATCAACGGGAATAGCTTGAATTCGCCAACTTTTGTTATTATCAGGATAACAAACATATGAAATATTTTCACCTTGTAAAGATTTTTCTGCTTCAATATTAAAGAAATGTTCTTTCCATGGACTTCCGCCATCAGCTAAAACCAAAACTTTTCCACTAGGATGATTTTCAAAACGCTTTTCAACAGCTTTATCAATTATTTCTAAAGCTGGAAGCCAACTGTGATATGCATATTTAACCTTTGCAAAGAATTCTTCTTCAACAACTTTCATTGCTTTTTGAAATTGAATATCTGGAGAAACATCACTTTCATTCCAAGCAGGATTAAGATCATTGACACGAGAATTAAGAGTACTTGAAAGCTTGTAACTGTAAAAAAAACACATTTATAGTACTTTTAAAACATAAACGAGATATATACCGTGGAGTACCATCATATTGCGAAATGCCATTATCAATTGCATCCACAGCATGTACAAAATCTTCATAGAGTTTTGCATAAAGCTTGTTAATAATTTCATAATGAGTATTCAAGTCAAGATGAAGAAGATTTGCAAGAACTCGTTTACCAAAAAAATGATAAATAAGTCCAGCAGAGCTTAGCTTTGTATCAAAATCCAAAGTCTTCAAAGTTTTCATAGTTTCATTGAATTCACTAAAATAGATATAATTGTAAGGATTATCAGATTATTTAATAATTAACTAACCGTTGGTGATGATCGAAACGTAATTTTGAAGGATCATACACTCCACCAACATCAAGGATAAGTTTGCATTGCTTTAGAATTTCTGGATCACGAGTACTATAATATAAAATTTATATAAAAGCTAAAATTCAAAAGATATAACTTACCGAACAATTGAAGCACTTTGAAATTCTGGTAATGTCTTTAGTAGAACACACCCAAAAACTTCATCACTAAAAAAATAATAGACTTTCAATCCAAACATTTGGTCCTTACTCACCAATGAAATTTGCCATCATGTGTACCAATAATATTATTATTTGTCATTCTGTAATGAGAAAGTGATAAATATCGAAAAAATGGATTTAATATAGGCAATCGAAGCTGCTTCAACATTTAAAAAAAACAAAAGAAAGTTTGCTTCAGAAAATAAAATTTCTTCGGGAACGTTTTGCCAAACGCTTTTCTCTTTCAAATTTTTTATAAAATGTGGGCGCTTTTAAAATTACTGTAGAAATGAAAATAACCTTTATTAAACATGTTAATTCGTATAAAAATGTAGAATAAACTTTACAAATAGTAAAGTTTCATTAAATAATGTTTATTTTTTGCATTATTTAATGAAAAAATAAATATTTGCTAGTCATATCCCTTGCGAAACTCTTTTCGCGGCATCAATAAATCTTGCAAAAAATAAACATTATACCATACAAAAAAATCTACCAAGTGGACCTTTTACCATTTTGCATGATCTCCTTGTTGTTGTAGGAAGGAAAGAGCTCGTGGCATTAAGTTAATTGTACATCTTGATGATTGGCTTTTCATTGCTGATTCGGCTAAACAATTGCGATATGACCTCCGAAGAGCATCCGATCTATTTAAATGCTTGACCATCGCAAGCTTTTATACACTTTTTTCAAAGTGAATAAATATGATTAGTATGCAAATTTCGAATTTTGTCATTTGCATTTTTCTCGTGTTTTTTTTGCGAAAAGAACTTTCGCATCCTCGTCAAAGAACAATCCTAGGAAGGAAAGGCACAAAAAAATCTACCAAGATAGCCTTGTTTAAAGCTAACCCCAAAATTTTATCCTGAAAGGATTCAGAGATCTCCTTGTTGTAAAACGTTTGGAAGGTGGATCCGTTTTTGCTCCAATTTGCTGCTTCCAAAATTTGAGCTGCTGATAACCCTTTAAGCGCTGCTTTTGAAGTTGCTGCTGATCGGGTACTATGTCCAGTGAAACCTTCCAAGCCTGCTTCGGTTAAAGCTTCCTTTAACCAGCGAGAAACTGTAGCGCTGCTTACAGGAGCATGCGGTTTTTGGTATGAAATAAGCAACTGAGGTCCTTTGCGCAAGGCTTTTTCTCGGAAAAAGCCTTGCGCAATTTAGGGAGCAGGTACAATTTTGAATACTCGTCAAAGAACAGTCCTAGTAAGGAAAGGCTATCTTGGTAGATTTTTTATGTATTGTATAATTAAGTTTGCTAAAAATAAATTTTCTTCGAATTGTGTTACAGTTTTTTGAAGCCTTTGAGACCAGGGATGTGCGGAATTCCGCTTCCGTAAAATACGGAATTCCGCCTTTTTTTTCACTTCCGCTTCCGGTGCCGCTTCCGTAAAAAAAGCGGCGGAATTCCGTAAATTTATTTCATAAGTTTTTCGTCAATTTTTATCAATTTTTTAACCCACGCGCAAAAAGAACAGTTTCTAAATTTTATCTGCTTGCCTATGGAAATCCCGAAACAAAAAAAAACTTGAGAACATTATAATACTTGAAAAAAAAATTCCGCTTCCGCTTCCGTAAAATACGGAATTCCGCCTTTTTCTCAACTTCCGCTTCCGGTTCCGCTTCCGTTTAACGGATTCGCTTCCGTTCCGCTTCCGCTTCCATAAAGGAATTTTACTTCCGCACATCCCTGTTTGAGAAAGGAAATGTCTAAAAAGCATATATTCCTACTACAAATGTTTGTTTTTTGTGATAAATAAAATTAGAAATTTTGAAGAAATTTTTGCTTTTTTCATGTAAGTTTTTCGCATGTGCTTTATCTGTAACATAGACAATTGTAGCAAGAAAAAGTTCATTCATTGTTAAACACAAAAAATCTTTTTACGTTTCAACCATAGATACAAAAAGAATGTCACGATCATTGTTATAGCATACTGTAATTTTTCTACCTAATATTTACTTTTTCTACAAAAAAATTTAATTACATTATTATTTCATGGTTCATAAGTTGATTGGGAATGAGTGTGAAAGATTTTATCTTGTTCTTTTGGCCATGTCATAACATCATTTGTACATCCACGGGTAATAAATGTAATCTGTATTCGAGGCGAATATGGTTTTCTTCCAAGTCGGGTATTTAATAAATTTGGGAATATCCAAAAATCAATGCTCCCAAAACTAACTATTTTTACAATAATGTACAATGTCATCCTTACTAAAATACTCAAGTTATTACAACTAAAATATATATAAAATTTCAACCTAGAAGAAATTTAATGAATAAAAATAATCCAACTTCAAACCATTGTTGTCCAAATGATAGCAAAGTTATACTAAATTCTGGTAATATTGGTGTTAAACATGCTAGGATAGTTAAATACACGCTTAATTGAAGACAAAGTGAATCTTTAATAGATTTGTACAAAAAATTATGTGAAAGCTTTTTAAATATATGACCTCCAAACATCTCTCTTTTTTACCCGGAGAGGAATATATATGTATTAAAATAATAAAAGAAAAAATCGAAAGTCAAAGTCGAAAATATATATAAAAAGAGAGACGTCGATTAAGGATTAAGATTAAAATCATACAAGATAATATTGGAATTATTACTAGTTTTAATAATTGCAAAAAAAAGTGAAAAGAAAATCTAGATTTTAGAATTCAGGAAAAAACGTCAGCCGAAACAAAGAAAAAAAATTGGGAGCATTTTTTAGAAGCGTTAAAAAATTGCAACCTTTCTCGATTTCGAAACGAAAACAAGCAAGCCTCTCTCGATCAAACCCAACACAGCTTTGATGTTAAAAAAAACATTTTCACGGTTAAAATTCAGCAAACTTATTTTTGTTGATCACTTTTTTTAGTTTGGTTCATTCTTGTTTAGTTTTGTGTTGTTTTGTTGTTAATATTATTAACCAAAGGGTAAGTCTATTTATCATTATCTACTTTTAATTATCCCATTACTAACCGGTTGTTCTTTTTTTCAGCAAAATGGCAACTTTTGCACCTAATGAAATGTATTTTGCTCAACAGCAGCAACAACAACCATCACAACAAACAACACGGATGATGGCATATTCTCCACCTCCTGTTAATGGTGATTCTAATCCATCTGGAACTGTTGCATCAGTTATCAATCATCGTGTCTTTGTTGGAAGCTTGCAACTTGAAGTATGTCTTTTTTTGTTGAAGAATCGATGTATAAACTTTATCAATCATGTTTTAGGTTACTGAAGAAACTTTGAAGAATGTCTTTGAAAAGGTTGAACCAACTTTATCAATCCGTGACATTAAAATTGTTCGAGAATCAAATGGTGCAAGCAAAGGTTATGGCTTTGTTACATATGATACTGAAGAAGAGGCTCAAAAGATCATTGGTAAACCTCCTGGATCCTTCATGTATAAAGGACGTACTTGGTATGCTTTTTAAATCAAAGATAAATAAATAAACTTATGCTTTTTTAGGAATATTGCACCTGCTGTTCGACGTTTCACTCCTCATCGTAAGCTTTTTACTGTGATCTTTTTCTTTTTAACTTTCTTTTTTTCTAGCAGTTACTTCTGGCTATTATTGCTATCCATATTCTCCTTCTTTATATTCAATGAGTCCTGGTGGAATTGTTGGCTATTTATCTCCTTCTCCATACATGACTTCACCAATGATGGATCAAAGCCAATTTGTCTTTCCTCCTCTGACTTCACCAATGATGGATCATCAAAGTCAATTTGTCTTTCCTCCTCTTGCTCCCGTTCCTCAACAACAACAACAATAATGTGATGACATGTAACTTTGAAGTGCAGATATTTAACTCTTATCTAATTTTTCTTTATTGTTTATTTAAGTATTGTTTATTATTATCCATTTAGAATGGTTGTTGTGGTGTAATCTTAATTATATAATTAATTGATATTATGTTCATAGTTTTGTTATAAGATTTTTAATTTTAAAAATGTTAGTGTTGTCATTTATATCATTTATATATCAAAAATAAAATTTTTTCGTTGTTTTTATTCAAATTGTTTGTGTGGTATGGGTAATGTTGTTCCCATAAATTTTCTTTTGTTTCGACGGTGGATACTTCCTTGTATTTTTCTCACTCCATTACCAAACGGTAATAGGATATTTGTTGTCCACTTTGTGCATTCATTCCAGCGTTGAAGTTCGTTTTCATGGTTGAGAGAGGACGTTTTTTACGAATTAAAACAATTTTTTGTGTTATAGTTTTGTTAATTAATACTGAATACCGATAAATACTGTAGTTAGTCGAAGTATGCTATTTAGCTCTACAGTACACTTTAACATACATGTTAAAAAACTATTCATTTTTAAAGCAGTCGTTAGCTAAAAAAATACTCATTACAGTATGCCTTAAAAATATTGTGTATTTAAAAAAACTTTTGATAGTACAGCGTTATCTTCTCCGATTACGACGAAGTCAAAAAAGAGGTGAAAGTTACTAAAGAATGTTTCAGCGTTCAGCTTTGATCATGTTGTCCAAATTATTTTTTTTAATTTTTTTAATGCAAAAGAAAATTATGGTTTGAAGAAAAAATGAATTGCTGCAATTCATTTTGTTGCATTGGCGGTTTTTTATGCTATGACACTGACGACCATTCTGCTAAACATCCTTTTTCCAAATGAAATGAAGGGTTTGACGTGATCCGTACATGTTTATTAAAGAGAAAAAACAAAAAATCACAACTCCGGCACATAATTTCTATTTAAATATTTAAAGCAGTATCGGCGGTATACCAATTTTTTTGGGTTCTAATTTCGGCGAACCGTACGCTCTACTCTAATAAGCATTGAAAAACCAGTTTAAGCTGAAAATCGAAAAATTTGTAACTAAGATTTCGCCAAATTTTTATACATGTTTGTTCTGTGATAAAAATACCTGCTTTTGAAATTTTTTTATTTGGATTATTTGCAAAAGAAATATTTAATATATACAAACGCAAAACATTTTAAGTTAGTTTTCCCGCCAAAAAGATAATACAGCACTCGTTTTTTAAAGCATATTTGATTACAAAATTATGTGAACAGTTTCAACGTGGAACATCTAAACTTTTATTGCTTTCTTGATTATCCATTAGCCTAAAAATTAAATAGTTAAAACTGTAAAAAAACGATTTTTTGCAAAATGTTTGAAATTTAAAAAAGAATCTTACCGTAAATTTGATTCTGAACTTGCAAGGGTTTTTGAAATAGAAGTTTGAGATCGGAAAAGGATTCTCCGTTGTGCAGCATTTGGAGATCTCAAGCTTATTCTATCTTCACTGATTTGTGGCATTGGTTTTGGCTTTTTGTTTCTTGTTTCTGCTTCATCTGGGATTAACGATAATTCAAAGGTTCGATGTGCAGCAACGGCAGTTGTCATTGCTAAAAGAAATATAAGCGATTATAGATAAAATTAAAAAATAGTGACATACCAATTCTGTTCATACGTTTTCGTTGTGCAAGACCAAAAAGAACTTTTACAAGATGCCGATATTTTGATGAAAAAGAAAAATATACAAGAGTTGAAGTTGAACAATTTAATGTTATTAAAATATTACTAATTTCAACAGATTTTTCAAATAATTCCAATCCATTATTTGTCATTTGATGATTTGCAATAATAAGAATTTCAACAATATTATTACAAAATGCTAAACCATTACAACCCAAAAATATTCCAACAATTGCCAATAACATTAAAGTTACAGATCGATCTCGAATTGAATTTGTAAATTTTCGTTTAAATAATTCTGAATTTGGTTTAAAAATTGATGCATTTGAAAGTTTTGATAGCTTTTGAAACATTTCAGAATATTTTGTTTGTTTTAGTAAACGAAATTGTTTAAGCATTTGTTCATGAGTTTTTGAGCCACCTTCTCCAACTTCCGTCTTTGTTGAATATGTATGTAATGTTCGAAGATTTGTTGATGCTCGAAGTGCTAATATTATTTTCCAATTTACAACAATTAAAATAATAAATGGTATGACAAACATTACAGTTGTATATGTTACAACCTTTTTAATTAATATATAATACCATCCCCGTTGAAGTGGTGTTAAAGTGATATGTCTGAAAAATTGAAAAAAATAGAGATATTAGCGATAATAAAGTCCCTGGAGGGGTTTTGCTAAAGTGATAGAAGTTCATTTTTTGCAAAAATTTTTAACTTTGTTTGTAAAATTCAATTTTCTTCTTGCAAAAAATAACGCATAAAATGTATGGTTTTTAGTCAAATTTTTCTTGCAGATTTTTGACACTTAAAATATTTTTAACAACCAAAAAGAGCAAATTCTTTTAATCTCAACAAGAAAATCTTAAAATTAATTGATGTCATCATCTTTATGGAAGTTGTAGGAGGAAGTGTTTCTTTAAAATACGAAATTGTTTATTGACGTTGAAAAAACTTTAGCTATATTTTTTAATAAGGAAGGATTTTGTTCCTTAAAGGTTAGAGTGAAGGAAGCCAAAGTAGACATGATTTTTCTTAATTAAAAAAAGGATTTATTTTTGGATCAAAAAAATTGTAGCTTAACAAAAAATGGACTTCAAGGACAATAAAGTTTTTAATGGGAAAAGAGAAGCTGACAATTTTTTTGAGGGGGTTTTTTTGGAAATGAACTAATTTTGGAAAAAAATATTACAAGAAAGGAACAAAATATGGAAGCCTATAATTTATAAACACGTCAGATTACTTTTTTTTGATAATTTGAAGCAGTTATTTTGAACACTTATATAGTAAAAATATGTATACAATTACTTGCTGAAATGCTACTTCTAGGCTTGTTTTATCGACTTTTTGCTTTTGAACGCTTTTAACTTGAAATCCTACAGTAACTTCAACATCTCAATACAATTATTCCGTCTATTTTTTTCTAAAAGGGTTTATGAAAAAATGTAGTTTATTATAGTCAATCCTTTTTTTGTTTTCTCAGAAACTATTTTTCATTGTTAAAATTATTTAATACTTAAAGATTTTACGATATTTCAATAGAATTTCTCTCCAGGGAGATTATAAATATTTTTCCACAATTACCTTGAAACTCGATTAAATTCTTTTGACCAACATGATTCAATATCTAATTCCAACCAAGTTGGAATATTAATAACAATTGAAAAAATTACTGCTGAAATAATTGCATATTGTACAGGTCTTCGAGTAACCCATCGTTTTGTACGAAATGGATGGCAAACACCCAAAAATCGATGAAATGATACCAAAACTGTTAAATAAACTCCAAAGGTTTGGGTTGTAAGCGCCAAAGGGTATGAGTATCGAACAACGGTAGGATATAAATCTCGAAGAAAGAATGAATCTGAATTTACGGCTAGCACAGGAAAAAGAAGAAAAAAGAAATTGAAGAGTAGCAAAAGCATATCTGAAAATATAGAGGGATAAGTAAAAGAATAAAACTGAGATTTATTACTTCATCCAACTTTTTCTTATAACTGACCATGAAAAACAGGTAAAAAGCGTTGTTTTTATAGTTTTCAAAAAACACCGCTTTTTTTATCTGATTTTCATGTCCAGTTATAAGAAAATTAGTTAAAATTACCCCAAAATTAAATTTCAATTTTTACCCAAAAATTGTTGTCGTGCTGAGACAAATAAAACTAACCTGATATTGATAAAGCTAATAAAAAGTGATTCATTAATAATGTTCTCATTTCACTATCAGCAAAAACAATAATATTTAAAAGATTTGCAAAAATTCCAATAACGGATATTGGCATATTTCCGTATAGCCGATATTCAGTTTGATGATCACTAAATACCCCATCTTGGCATACTGTCAAATTTACAGTAGCCTTTGTAGCTTCCATTTTTATTGTCGGTGACGAAAGAATATTATTCATTTGTGAAAAAGTTTATTTTTCTCTTTAAAAATAAAAAATTTTTTATTAAAAAATAAAGACTTTTAATTTTTGAAAAAAAAATAGCGCACGAGTTTTTTGATAATAAAAAAAGAAAGTGAAAGGATTAAAAATGAATCAACTTTTTGGGGGAATATATATATATTTTTGGGGAGGGAAATAAATAAAAAAATAGAATGTTAATAAAAAAAATCAAAAGCAGCCGCAGATGGCATATATGCCATTGGATATATAAAAAAAAGAAAGAAAAGCCCTTTAATTTTTTGTGGCTTTTTTCTTTTTGAGCTCTTCCGGGGATTTATAAAAATTTACAACTAAAAATTATGAAAAGATTTATATATTTTATATAATAATATTATTCGGTAAAAAACCGTTTTAATAAAAGCGTTGAAAAATATTAGCAGTAAAAAATTTTTTGGATGAAAAAATCAAAGGAAATTAAAATAGGTACCCTCAGCCAATTTTTTTTTCACAAAAAAAGACGTTTTCGATGGGATTGAAAAACTTCAAAGAAAAAGCGCCGCCATGCATGCGACGTCCTTAGAGCAATTGTGAGCGTCGCAGGTTTGCATGCGACGCTCTCTAGGTTCAATGCCCAGCTGCGGCAAAGAGATTGTTTCAGTTGCAAAAAAATGGAAAAAAAACTTTAAAAAAAGTGAACATGTATTAAAACAATTTCTGTTTGCATTTTTGTTGAATGAATTACTGGGTTTTTAACACATTAATATTCTGTTTTTGTTCCACTTTTTATCACACACCAAAACATGTATACTCAAATTGTCTTAAAGAATCTTTAAACTTTCAAAGAGCTCATCAAAGATGTTTGCTAAAATTATCTCCAAAGCTTTTATATAAATCTGCTACGAATTAACTGCTGAAGATGCTTCAAAACGTATATTCCAATAGTTTCTCAAGTAATTACTGGTTTTATGATTTAATGGTAAGCTTTTACATATATAATTTTGTTGTATTTTTGTGATTTTATACATATTATTTTAGATAAGA
This sequence comes from Panagrolaimus sp. PS1159, assembly GCA_963922195.1. Lineage (NCBI taxonomy): Eukaryota > Metazoa > Nematoda > Chromadorea > Rhabditida > Panagrolaimidae > Panagrolaimus > Panagrolaimus sp. PS1159. Next base: position 1,359,577 of record CAWUHW010000008.1, read on the forward strand.
AGTAACCTCTGCTACTGCTTGATTTTGTCAATTATGTTAATAGAACTGTGATGTGCTTTCAATAGAACTATTAAAACTGTATCTGCCAAAGAATATGCATACTCAATGTACTATCTTAAAGAATATATGTATGATTGTGCTGAAATACAGGTTATAATTTTTGCTGGAACATAAATAAACATAAACTTTATCTTTTAATGTATTTCAGATTCATCGTATTCAAGTCCTATAAATGGGAAATCATCCTGTTATTATATATTGATTATCTACTTGGCCTATTTTTCATTTTGTTATATATTTGTATAAAATATTTATGCGTTATTGATAAACTATTGACTTTGTTTTTTATTACTAAAATCATTACATTACCAAAAAACGGAACCGCTTTTTAATTATTAAAAAGCGGTTTTGGCAAAAAATGTGCCGCTTTTTTGCGGCAATTTTAAAGTCGGCATTTTTTTGCGACAAAATTTCGAGTCGTCAGAGTTAAGGCAAAATATTATACACTAGTTTTTTAAATTTAAAAAAGCAGATATAATTGTTTTTTTGACTATAAGAAAAAAAGAATTATCCGAACACTATTTATCAAAAATATTTTTTTAAGCTCTTTTATTATCCGATTTTTTTATCCAAGGGCAACAACAAAGAAAAAAATATATAATAAAAAGCTCATCAAAGATAAAAGATTTATGAAAGCTCAAAAAGATAAAAGGCTTTTTTTTGGTCCCAATGGATTTTGAAAAAATACGACATATGGGGAGGGTGGATTAAAGAGAACGGGAGGGACCATCTTGGGAATTTTGAATTTAATTTATTAGTAATGGCAAAAAAAAACAGTTTTACAATATTAAACATAACTCGTCATTTTTGCTATAAAATAATGTAATTAAAATATAATTAAATAATTTATTAGACAAAATTGTGTGAAGGAAATGTGCCGTCTGTTGTTTCAGGGTGGCAACTTCAGACACAATTGTGTTAAATCTTAAAGAGAAAAGAGATAATTGACGTGCACATTTACGAAAATATGTTCTTTGTTTTAAGAATGTAAAAAAACAGAAGCCATGCTACATTGAAAATTGAAGCCATAAAACTTTTCGAATAATAATTTTGAAAGATTTTTTTCTGCCATTATTAACTGAGTGACTTAGTAACACAAAAAGTGATAGGAAATTAATATGAAGGCCGTTAGTCATGGATGGAATAACATAACCTTCAAAAGAAAAAAAACATAGCTACAATGAAATTTTTTTTACTTTAACCAAAACACAAAAGACAATAATGCAACATTTCAGAAATTAAAAAACAAAAAGTAACAAAAGTGATTTTACGATTTTTTTCATTGTTTTTTAAAACAATGGAGTTTTGCTTCATCAGATTCCAACTTGAATACTACAACAAGATTTCATATATCCCCCATTTCTTATTCATCCCCACCCTCAAATAACAAATAACATAAAGTTTAAACAACAACCTCATTGCCCTTTAAGCTTCATCGCTTCCAAAGAAATTTATAAAACAACCTTTTTTGCACAAACAAAAAAAATTTTGCTTTTTAGCCCCACTTTTTTTTGTAAAGAAACATTGCAAAACTACCATTTTACAATTTCACACAATTGTAGGTCAAAAACAGATACTCCCACACTCCAAAAAAAGTGTATATTATTAAATTAAAGTTTAAAAAAGGCAATAATTTTCAAGGGTAAAAAAAAATTGTATAAAAATGATGTGGCATATAAAAATGAGAGAAAAAGAGAAAATCTAATTTTGGATGAATAAAAAAGGAGGGCTTTTGGGAGATAAAAAAAGTATGTATAAAACAATAAACAAAATTAATGTTTTTTTGAAAAATGTTTGAAAAAGAGTTTTGAAAAAAAGAAAGGGAGCAAAATAGCGATAAAAAAATGGGTTTTAAACATTGAAAATTAAATTTTTTGAAATAAATGTAACACATTTAAACCCATTTACAAAAAGGTATGGAAAAATGAATGAACACTGATAACTTTTTTTCGCACATTGAATTTTTTCGTTGTCTAAAACTTTGAGCAAAACAAACTTTTTAAAAGTTGGAAAAAAACAACTTTAAATTGTCAGAAACCACTTTTTTCTTTGAAAATCATTAAATTCGAAGCAAACTTAAAACACAAAAAATTTAATTTAAAATTCAACCTTAAAAAAAGAAGCGTCACCAATTTCGATTGTATTTTAAATGTTTAAACAAAGTATTTAAAGCTTCAGATGCATATTATAATTTCCAAATATTTTTGTTCAAACATTTTTTCAAAAAAATTAAATTTTTATGGGCGTGGATAAATCCTGGAGTGGACTGATAAAACTGTTAATTTTTACAATAACACAGATCTTTTCTGAATTTTAAAATTAAACAATAATTTTTGAAAACATAAAAAAAGGACGTAAAAGATGGAAATATTAAAACTGAGACAGAAGAAAAAAAAGTTGAATTAACCAAAAAAGATGAAGCCATAATTTATGCATTTTCTTCATCTTTTCTTTCCTTTTTCTTATCCTTCAATGAATATCAAAATCTGATAATAATAATATTAATAAATTCAATGAAGGGGATAAAAACACGAGACAACCATTTTATATAATACTATGAAACCATAAAAGAGAGTGATAATATTTTCTGAAGTGCGACAGAAGATTATTGTTCAAAAGTACCAGGAATCAAGACAATGACAAAGCAATGGTTGGAAATTAATTTATAATAAATTTTTGCAAAAAAAAATTGTTGAAGGGTTTCGAAAAAAATACGTTTTTGAAGTTTGGTTTTATACAATTTTTTAGTAATAATAATAGTTTTTAGCAACGTCAGAGAATAAATTAATTAAATGACATACGGGAAGCCTCTCCTACTTTCAATAAAATTTTGAACTTTTGACTCAAAAAATAATTACAGAATTTTTGTTTATTGAGGAATGACTTGCTTTTATGAACTGAAAGTTTTGGTGTCCTCTTCTTTTTTGAGGTAATCAAAAAATGATAGTCAGTAATTATTTCTGGAGGAATTTGGTTTTTGGTTATAAAAAATTGGTGTCATTTTTTGGAACAAAGATTGCAAGGAATAAATTTGATTTGAAAAAAAAAACGTTTGGAAAAGATATTTTTAAATTGTTCAGTTTAATATAAATAAATATTTAAACCAAAAATTAAAGGGAGTGGACAGTTTGATATATTTTTCGCTTTTAACGCTTTTATCCATAATGGCATAAACCTGGCAATCAGGCAAAAGAACAATAAAAAAAGATCCTGATCATCTGAGTTATGCATTTCTTATTTCGGAAAAAATGTTAAAATGAAAAATATTTCACACCATTTGCCTCAATCTTTAAAAATAACAATTAAAATTAAAATATTTTTTTGTTGTGATGGATATTCGCAAACCATGTATATTTTTGGTTTGAAACAATTTGTGAAAAGCAGCATTACAAAAATTTACAAAAAAGCATTACAAAAAAATTCCACGAAATAATTATTCGATTGCCAGAGGACATACAAATACTAAATTTCGCACCTTAAATTCAGCAGTATACTTTAATACTAAAGTTCGTTTGCATTTATAACATAAAACTCATCCTTCACAGTTTTTTATAATCAAAGTTCAATACCACTCATTATTATTATGGTCATTGCCACTGCCACTTCCCTTCCGAAACTTTTAAATTAAAGAAACTTCAAAAATTGCAATTTTCAAGTGCAATAAAAAATATCGCATCAAAAACTTTTCAACTTTTGAGAAAAACAAATAAAACTTCCTTTCAGAAACAAAAGTTTTCAATTACCCATCGTCATTTTTTGCTGCTATAATTTCCTTGCAAAATTAAAACTTTGCAAAATACATAAAAAAATTAAGATTCAACGTTGGTAAAAAAATTAAACAAAAATAGAAAAACGGCCCAAAAAATTTATGCAAGTAGCCAGATGAAAATTAATCAGCTTAAATGAATAAATATAAAAAAAAGTGAAAAAATAAAATTGTTGCAATTCTTTTAAAAAATATAAAAATGAAAGGGGTTTCTAGCTCCTTAAAAAAAGATGTAGGAGAGACAGACATGTAAAGAGGGCTTAACCTTTATTTTTTCAATGAAATCTTTTAAGGATTATTAATTATCATTGAAAAATTTTATTAATCAAATTTGGCATTAATTTTAATTTTTTTTTCTAGAGGGAGATTTGCGAGAGATTTACCAAAAATAAAAAGTCAAATGAAACTTTTGTTTTTATTTTTAAAGCTTTCCTTCCGGTGGTTTTACAGATGGTAGGTTACGGTACAAAAATAAAAAAAATTTTTTTTTTCACATGCGAAAATGGATACTCTCAAAAAAATTTTTATGAAAAAATCAAAATTTTGTTACATTTTTAAAAATCAGAAAATATATCGATTTTGTCACCACAAAAATTCCAAAAAATTCATATTTTCAAAACAAAAGCTAAAAAACTGCGATAAGTAGAGCTAAAAAAGTTAAGTGACGCATAAAAAAATACATAATAAAAAAAATTAAAAACACATGAGACAAAAAAGAGGAGGTATACAAAAAGCACTTTTGGTAAAAAAAAGGTGCAAATGCAACATTAAATTTTATTACCTTTTAATAAAAAAGTTAATAAATTTAAAGCTTAAGATTATTTGGGGTAGAAGAATTTTGAAATAAATAGCTTAATGTAATGTAAATAATATGAACAAAAAATGAAAATATGTAAAATAGATAAAATATAAACAAGGAAGAAAAAATTTTGTTGAAAAAATGAAACCATAGAAATTTTGTTGTAGCATTTAAAATTTAGAGCAGCTGCTTTTTTTTGCGGTGGTGGAAAAAATTTTAATGTAAAAACTGTTTGGTTCTTTGATAAAAATGAAGTTTAAAAGAAATTTTTGAAACTATAATTCTTGAAAACAGTTATTTGTTTTTGAAAAATTTTTCAAGTTAACAAAATTATGTAAAAAATCCTGCAACGAAAATTTTTCTATTGCAAAATTTCGTCAGTTTTTTCAAAATCGAAATTTTTAAAGCTTTTTTTAAAAAAATAAACGAAAAAGTGATTTTGAAAAAAAAAGAAAGAACAATTATCTTCTTCGTTTTCAAATAATTGTTTTATTGGAAGTAATTAAACTTTTAAAAAAAAGCACTGCAAAAGCGAAAAAGAGAGAGTAAAGCACAGAAAAAAAAGAGTTTTATCAAAGACAAGAAAAAAGAGTATAAAAAAACGGAAGGAAAGGTTTTAAACATGGCAGATAAAAATTTTAAGGGCAGTGATTTTAAACAAGAAAAATAAATGTTTTAACATGTTTGTACTTTTCTTTTTTTTTAGAAGTGAAGTTAATTAATTATTAATAAAATAAAAGGAAGAAATTAGTCATTTTTAAATGATTGTTTTCGGAAAATTGGTCAAGTGTAACGATGGATAAAATTTGTAGCATCTTTTCAAATATTAAAAAAAAAGGATATAGGTAAAAACCATCAAATCAAATACAACTTTTGTAAGTTTTAAAAGAATTAATTAATTATATTTTTACTAATATTTAATTAAGGCCTTTAAAATTACTTATTACTAAAACATTGTAATTTTAAAGAATTGAATTGGAAGGATTTTTTATGTTCACTTAAAAAAGATATACCTGGAATAAAAAATTTTTTTTATTAATGGAATTATAATGCATTATCAATCAAGAAATCATAAAATTTACTGTGAAATAAAAGTAAAAAAAGATTCTGTTTTAAATACACATTGAACTTATCGTTTTTGAATTTATAAAACTTAAATTTTTGTCTTTGGAGTTTTGAATTTCAAAAAGTTGTTTAACACCAAAACTTTGACAACAACAAAATTATGATATCATAAATAAATTCAAAGTATGCAAATGAGTTTTGCAAAAATATTAAATATAAAAATGGACAAACATAATGGTATACTGTATATTTCAACGCTCAATGGTAAACATTTTTTGTTAAATAATAAAAAAAAATTAAAGCCTGCTTAACTGTCATAAAATTTTCTCACTGGGTAGTTTTCTAAAATCTATAAATTCAACTCTTTTTATTGGAAAAATAGCTTTTTTAGGGATTATAAATGTTAAAAGAAAACCAAAATCCCAATGTAAAAAGTTGTTTTTTGTTTGTATCTTTTTTGAAAGCAACAAAAAAAGAGAAAAAACAATTAAAGTCAATGACGACAAAATAAAAGCAAAAGAAAAGGTAAGAAGCCTCAAAAACAATTTTCAATAACAAAAAAAGCAAGATTATACGTGCCACATTTTTACATTCATGATATTAAAATTTTTTGTATTGCACCACCCCAAAAAGGATGGATTATCTTAATCTTTTTGATACCAATGTATGTGGATGTTAAATACTACGACAACAAAATTGTGTTTGAAAATGAATAAAAAGTAAGCTTACAAAAAAATTAATCTTTTCGCCTTCACAAAATTTTTATTTTGTTCCAATGTTAAATAAGAAAAATCTCCGGAAATATATGAATGTAATATATTGTTTGTGTGCATTTTTTTGTTGACGGAATAAAATATTTCATATATAAAAATTTTTTTTAATTTGATGACATCGAAATTGAAGTTTTGGTTTTCTTAATATATTTATAATCTCTAAAAAAGTCAATTCATTCCAAAAAACGACGTAATATAATTAAATCATAAAAAAATTAAAATTTGAAAAATATTCTTCATTCATTCAAAAAATAAACGGGAAAAAAGGGAGTAATATTATTGTTATTATTAACGGTAAGCATGATTTTGAGGGGAGGCTACAAAAATAATAAATAACTAAAAAGTTAACAAAAATTTTCAACATGCAAAATGGAGAAAAATAAATTTAAAACAAAGAGAAATCAAAAAAAGCTTTCTTGGAAATTCAAAAGTTTTTGGTAAATTTTTTTTGCATCCTGAAAAGTTTTTTTTTTTGCATGAATCTGTCAATCAGGTAAAAACCCTGATCGTCAGGTTCATACCATTTCAAAAAAAGGCAAAAATTGAAAGATGTATCAAACCTTTCGCCTTCTTTAACATGGATTTTAGGCAGTTTTAATTAATCTTAATAAAATCTTCAGTAAATTTGAAAAATACTTTTTTATTTTTGACGCCAAAAAATTTTTGATAAAAACTTCAAAAATAGCGCTTTTATCGAAATATTTTATTCCCTACAACTTTTAAATCTCTAATCTTCAACCTTAAATCTATTTTGCATAAAGCACATGACTATAAAAAAGTTGACTAAAAATCGCAAAAAAAGAGGAAGGAAAAACTATATTATTCTTCAAATTTGTTTTTTTTTAAATGTTAATTAAAAGTATCTAATTAAATCTGCATTTCGGAAGTCACACCTTTTTTCCTTCCATTTTCGATATTAAAAAAGTCCGAGAAAAGACAAAAAAATAAAGAAAAAAAATTATAAATTATGTTAAATCGGAGATTTCGAAAATAAAGCAGCAATAATTTGTCATCCCTTTTTAAATCATGAGACTTTGATACTTAACTTCTTTTTTTGGCGAAAAAGGCTTGCAGAAAATTGCCAATGGCACTTAAGTGCGAATACTTGCATTAAAAAAAGAGGAGTAGGTTAAAGAAGATTAACGATTGTCTGAGAAAAAAAACAATGATGTCAAAGTTTTATAACTTCTTTGGGACAGACGCATAAGTATTTCACAGAAATTATTAAAATCTTTATATTTTTAACAAAACGCAAACGGTTTGATACATTTTGAATTTTAATGCTTTTTTTGGAAATGGCATGAACCTGATGATCAGGATCTTTTCCTATTGTTCTTTTGCCTGAGGATCTGGTTCATGCCATTTAAGAAAAAACGATAAAATGAAAAATATTTCAAATTCTTTAAGTTTAAATGAAAAAACAAACGAAAAAAATTTTAATAAATGATTTTTGTGAGGCAATCATTAAATTTCAAACTATTTGTTTGAAATAAGCCGCCTCCTTGTCCTAGTGGTTAGTGCTGAGGAATGTCGACCGGAAGGATCCCGGTTCAACCCCCCCTCGGACGTGATGTTGATGAAAACTCGGAAGATCCCGGGTTGGATTCCTCAGCAGCCATTGGGGCGTTGGGGCTGGGTGCTCGGTGGATCCGAGGTTAAAACGAATTCCAGCCCTTCGAACACTCTATAAAAAATAATCATAGGCTTTCTTGTAAACCAGCACTGTGTTAATACACTTTAATGTGCACCACAAAACCACCCTCAAAAATTCGGCTAGTGTTCGGGCTAGCAGCAGTCCAAAACAAAAAAGTTGTTTTAAATTATAAAACCTAATAAAATTACGGTAATAAAAAAACACGTATGAAAATTTACAAACTTTTTTTTTTAAAATAAAAAATGCCGGGAATAACAATAATAATTTTTTGGTTCAGCGATATTTTAGAGTTTTTGTTATGTAACAAAATATAATTTAAACATTTTATAAATAATTTATATCCTTTTCTTTTTTGTTGCATTTGGTTACGGACATTTTTAGAATTCACAAATATATTAAATGAAACGTTAAAAACAAAAAACGGATAAAAAAAGTGTCAGACTTGAGAATAAAGTTTTGTATAAAAAAGGTGGTACAAAATTGACACAGTTTTAATTTAAATGTGTAATTAATTTGTTAAAAAATTCCTTTCGTTGAATATTTTCTTAATTTTTTAAGTGCAATGGAATTAAATGCTGTCATAAAATCAATACTGTGGAAAAAAGAATAAGAAAAATGTTAATGAGAAATAAATGGATAGAATCAGATTCCGTATTTGAAAAAAAAACTCGAAAACAAATGATACAATGGAAATGTTCTGTTCATCACTGTATCGATATTTTCTATACGGTACCTTTGATAAAGAAACAAACAATTTTTTTTTAAAATTTAAAAAGAGGTATTTTGGTGGACTGTTTTATGTTTTTATAAAAAAAACTAATAAAGTTCACTTGTGATTTCATTAAAGAAAATGAAAAAACAAACACATAATATTTTAACGATTATTAATAATATTTCATTTTACCCTAACAAAATTTCAAAATTTGACAACAACAAATTGTATTTTTTTTATAAAATATTTTTTTATGACTACAGTATCCATTATACACCAAAATCTATCACTGTAAAGATTGAACTTCAAAAATAAAGAAAATATTGTCGCGACGGTTGGCACCATCGTCGCGCTTTCCACCACTTTCAAAACACCTGCACCTTTAAAGGGTAGCAGACAAAGGAGAAAAAGGCGCCAACGCATCCTTTTTCTCCCTCTTTTCGATTTCTCTTTTTCTATCTTTTTTATAGTTGAATATTTCCAAGCTTGCGGTCGGCCGACCAAGACTTTATGGAAAGAATAAATATATTTAAACCAAATAAAAGTAATCTACAGTTACTGTAAACGATATGGTGCATCGACCAGTTCATTATTGAACGACGAATCTTGGCCAACTTTATTATTGTTATTTTTTTTACAAAATATTTTTATTAATCGGTTAATACCTTCTTATACTTTGTAATTTTTAATCAAACCCGCGTGGCAGCAATTAGAAGCAAGTTCAAACAAATTCCATTTGTTTATATTTTATTATTCGTGTTAGTGTTAAAACAATTATTTTATTGATCATATGGCAACAGTATTAAAATTATATTGCTGAACAAGCTAATTGATCAAAAGCAAAAATCTCAAAAACAGAATTATCATGGATCAAATTTCTATTGGCGTTTAACAACACCACAACAACCATATATTGTTGCAGAAAATCCATTAATTCAATAGCAAAGAGATATTTATTTGGCGGGGAGGGCTGCTAATTGGCATTAGCATTCCTTCAAAATACATATTTTCAAAAATATTAATGGCAACTTATTATGTACAGGTGAACCATCAAACGACGCAATTTAACAGTTCAAAGAAAAGTTATTTCTCAGTAGCAACTAATCCTGGATACCCCGAGAATTTCCAACGAGTGGTTAGCTCTGCAAAAAGAGTTATAACATCAGAACAAAGGCAGCGTCAATGAATCAAATGTTCACATTCTACTAACAAAATGCATGGCAAGAAACTTGGATAAACAAGGCTGAATCATTATGGATTGTAAGTCATATAAGTTGTCAATGAACACTTCCCTGTGCATGCATTTTCATATTATCAGACCTTCACAAAATAGTTTATACCATTGCATGTTTTTTCTTTTGTAATTTATACTAACCCCTTAGTTGTCATTATTGTAAATTTATATGTAAAACTTTAAGCCAAAACTTAAAATTGTTACTAACTTTAAAAGCTTCTCTTTTCGGCGGGAGTGTCGCGACGGTTGGCACCATCGTCGCGCTTTCCACCACTTTCAAAACACCTGCACCTTTAAAGGGTAGCAGACAAAGGAGAAAAAGGCGCCAACGCATCCTTTTTCTCCCTCTTTTCGATTTCTCTTTTTCTATCTTTTTTATAGTTGAATATTTCCAAGCTTGCGGTCGGCCGACCAAGACTTTATGGAAAGAATAAATATATTTAAACCAAATAAAAGTAATCTACAGTTACTGTAAACGATAAATATACCAAATTCAAGTGCATTAAAAAATACCAATAAAAGCTCTTTGAAAATTTAAAATGCAAAACAAATACATAATATTTTAACAATAATCACTATAAAATAATTGGTTTTACTTTTATAAAATTCAAAGATGAAAATTTGTCAACAAAAAATAAAACTAAAAAAACATTGTATTATTTTGTAAACATTTTTTTCTTACTACAGTATCCAATGTTTTCAACTGTGACTTAAAAAAATCCCCAGTCTTTACCTGTAAATTCAAAAAAAAAGACAAATGTGATTCATGAAACATAAAATTAATCAAAAATTGTTTACAAAAATAAACTATAAAATCAATAACAAAAAAAATAAAATCAAACAAACATAATATTGAAAAATAACACGTAATAAAAAATCAGAATTGCAAAAAACAATTACAAAATAATTAATAAAAATAAGGTCCTGAATTGTTTGATACTAACAAAATAAAATAATTATTGTTGAAGTTTTATGCTGCTTCAATTGATGCTGCATCATCATTCGATTCTTCCACAGCTTCTTCTTCAATTGCATCATGTGGAAATAGCTTTGGAATTTCTTCATCTTCTTCTGCAGCTTCATGTGATTCACCTTGTTGTTCACTCTAAAATAATACAGATATAAACTTTGAAAGAAATAAAGAAACAAACCTCTTCATCTTCAACATGATTCTCTTCTGCATCTGAAACATTTTCATCATTTTCATGTTCAGCACTTTCATCAAATCCACCAAGTACAGTATCCGAAAGATCAATACTACCCTTCAATTTTTCAACGGTTGCAGCTGTTGGAATTGGAGCATCAATAAAATATTCTGGATAACATTCTTTTATTGCATTTTTAATTTCTTGGGCAAATATAAGACGATTATCAATTGGAACTTTTGTTGAATTATGTAAATCTTTCATATGTTTAAGTACAAGTTCACGTGAAGTATGTCCAAGTTCACATTCTGGACATTTAAATAGATCAACATCTTCAAGATGTGAACATGCATGATGGGTAAGACGAGATTGAGTTGGCTTAAAACATTTCTAAAAAAGAACTTTTATTATTAGAGTAAAAAAAGATAAAAACATACTTGACAAATTGCTGTATCATTTGCACGCTTTCGAAAATATTGTGCACCACCAAGTACAAGTGAAAGTTCACGTAATTTTGCCATTTCTAATTTTTGTTTCTTTGATTTTGGTTTTCGAGTACCAAATCGACGATTACTTTTCTTTTTTGTTGCTGATGATGGTGTAGTTGTAATTCCATTGCCTTTAAAAAGAAGCATTTAAGTTTTTTATATAAAATTTTATTGTACTTTTTTCATACAAAATAAAGCAGTGATAAAGAATCTCTTATAAAACATAAAGGGCTTTCATAAAATTAAAATAAAAAGTTACTACAAAAAAAGACAAAGACAATTTGAGCAAATAAAAATAAATTTAACAAAAGCAATATTACAAAAGAGAAAGTTTTTTGTTGAAGGCAAAATAATTTCGATGAGCGTTTCTGCGTGACTTTTTTTGAAATAATAGATAGAAGGCGAAGGAAGAAGCAAATGAGAAGGAAGCTTTGTGAAATTCAGAAAACTAAAAAATAAGCAAATTTTCATTTTCGGTATTTCAACATAATCTATTTTCTTTCTCTCTGATGTTTCAGCTACTACAGGATAAAAAAGGGCAACATGTTTTTTAAAAAGCAAAAGAAAAGTCACAACATCAAAAGATTAAAAAGCATTTTTTGGATGACTAAGAATTTGTGATATACAAAAGCGTGCATATTTTTTTTATCCTAATGACTCATAAGCATTTTTTATGTATCGAAGAACGCACCTTTTGGAGTTGAAGATTTCATAACATCTGTAAGAGAAGCAAGCAATGGATCTTTAACTGGTGAAGTCATTCCATGCTAAAAAAAGAGAATACCAACAATAAATACCGTACCACCAACAATATTCAAACATACCTTTAATGCACCTTCAGATAATTCTGAAGCTTCACCATTTTCATCAAGTTCTGGATCATCTTCCAAATCATCAACAAATAAAACATTTTCATTAGATTTTGTATCAAGTTCAGATTTCTTTGACCGAGTTACAAAAGATTGTTCAATTCCAAAGCAGGCTTTTGACATTGATTTAACTAAAAAAGGCTGATATTAGTAAAAAGTTAACGATTGCCAAAAATAACTTACCTTCTTCATCATATTTATCAAGGGAATCTTCAACACAATTTTCATCTTGATGTTCACGTTTGCCATGCTGAGAAACAGATTGACGGCGTTCATTTTTGTATGGACAATGTTTACAAGCAAAACGAATAATTCCCAAATCATTGAATAAATGTGAAAGAATATGAAAGCCTTTCACTCTTGTCAACATTGTTTTTTCACACATTAAACATTTAATATGCTCTTCACTTCTTTTATAATGTGATTCCATATCTCCAACAGATCCACCAAGTTTTAATAAACCATTACTACTTTTTGGTGAAGGAATTGATGAAGTTGATGGAGAAGTTTGAAAAAGCGTGCTGCCATTTGCAGAATATTCGGATGGTGCAAAACTATATCGTTTACGCTTCTTTGTTTGTGCTTCAGCAATTTCTTTCTGTTGATTATCATACATTATTTGAGCCTTTTCAGCTGTTGGACCAGGTTGATTTCCTACAGTACCCAAAAGTTCCATTGAAAGTTGTTGAACCATATCTGCAAGTTCTTGTGAACGATCTTCCATCATTTCAGGATCAATTCGACCATGTTGTTTAGATTGATGATTTTCCATTTGATCTTTTCGATAATGTTCAATTTCACAATCATCAAACTTGCATTTAAATCGATATGTCTAAAACAATGATTCGTAAAATGTTAATATCAATGTACTGCTAAAACTTACATTATAATCTTTTCCCAAATGATAAAACATATGCATTTGTCGAGCTCCAGCTGTAACAGGCTTTTGACATCTTGAACATTCACCAAGTACTCGCTTCTTCGATACACAATTAACTTGTCGACTTCCACGTGGTGCACGAGTTTTAATAATTTTTCCATTTGGTGCTGTATAAGTATTTTCAGGTTGTGGTGGAGGATTTCCAAGTAGAGCACTTATATTTTCAATTAATGTTCGGCTATCATTTCCATCAATATATCCATTTGAATAATCTTCAAATTGTTCCATTTTTCCACCAAAAACTTGTGAAAGTTGTGAAGATGTAAATTCATCAAGATCTACAGTTGGATCATCATTCCCTTCTGTAACTGATGCAAGACCATTTTCCATTGGATCATCATCATCTGAACGAGCGGCTTGAATTTGTGCAAGAATATCATTGGTTGTACGCTTTGGATCAACAGTAATTGTTGCAGATGCCATTGGTTGAGTTTGTTGTTGTTCAGACAAATCATCCAAAATTTCTGATGTTCGATGACGCTTTTGTGGTGGATGCCGTGATGATGAATGTGAATGAGATTTACGAGAAATTGATGCTGCAGCATCTGATAAAGCTCGATCCAACATTGTTTGTAATTCACGTTTTGCATTTGGATTATCAATGTATGCATAATGATTCAGTGAAATCTATAAAAGAGTGATATGATAAAGGCGGAAGAAAGGTGGCCGCATAAATTTGTCCACCATTGTATTGTCGATAGAAAAAATAACTTACACTCTTTTCATTCTTATGTGCAGAAAACATATGTTCACGCATTTGTGTATCAGCGGCTCTAACAGCAGGACATTTTAAGCAACGAAATGGTAGCCAATTTAAATGTTCAGTTTTAATATGAATCTCAAGCTCTTCACATGAGTTTTTTGTTATTGAACATTCACAACATTTAAATGCAATTAATCCATTTGAACCATTAATAAGTCCACCCATCATTGAATAACCATTCATATATCCATTATTACTTTGTTGTTGTTGTTGTGCTGATGATGATGGAGTTGTATTATTTCTTTGCCACGTTCCACCTGTACCAGTATTTGATGCGAATTGTATTGAAGTTCCATTACTTGTTTGCTAAAAAAAGGAAGGAGTTATTTCAACAGAAGAAGATGAGTCAGAGATTCTAATCACGTTTATCACTAACAGCTTTAGTTGGCGAAACGTTCCATGGTGATAATTTAAAAAATGAAATTTCAACAAAATTTTGCAACAACTTTTTAAAAGTCCAAAACTTACTGTATCAAACATATTTGGTGTACCATTTGGAGTTCGAATACCATTTGTTTGTTGTTGTAGTAGTGAAGGAGTATTCGGTTGCCTTTTTTGTTGTTGTTGATGCTGTTGATATAATTGTTGTAGCATTACAGCTGCTGCAGCTCGATCACTTATCCCACTACTATGTAAAGTAGGGGATGAGGAAAGAGGCAAATGAGAGATAATATGATCGAAGCTCGTCGTTTTGACTGAATGTTTTGTTGGTCAACTTCGTTGAATTGAAGCAGACCTGAAAAAGAAAATTTACATTAAAGATAAGAAATAGAAAGTGATAAAAAAAATTCAGACGCGCAAAAAATAAAAACTAAAACTATGTTCTTTGATTGAAGAAAAATATTTGGGGCAAAAAAAAGAAAGAAGTGAAAGGAAAAAACAACGGAATGCCAAATTCAGTGAAAGTGAAGACGAGAAAAAAAGAGAAAGACGAATGTGGACGACGATGAGAAGATAATCGCAGCCTCTCAGAAACTTTTTTTTTACTTAGCCGACTTCATTCTTTTTTTTTTATTCCTTCTTTGTCTCTCTTCATTTTTTTCCATCATCATCATCAGCATATTTTATGTTGATGATGATGATGACTGGGGTGGTGGTGGAAGCGCAAATCGATTTGTTTACGCGATAGTAGTAAACTAAAAAAACTGGTGGTTTTTATAGAAGGAAGAAGAAGAATATGAGAAGGACCGTTGCTTGGGTTTTTTTCGTCGTCCAAAATAGAAGGGCCAAGAACTCTGCCGCTTTTTTTTCTTCTATGCACACATATGTGACTTCGGGGACAACAAAAAAAATCGTCGACGATTCGAGAGGCTCTCTCTCCGCTTCAGTTTTTTTCGTTCACTTTCTTTTATAAAATATATTTAATGTTGATTTGTTGGAACTGAGAATCACAGAAGAGAAAAAAAAACTTTTTTTTGTTGAAAGGAGAAGGAACCGATCATATAAATTTTTAGCTGCTGTTGTTTCTTCTGTTACTTGTTGCAAAATAAAAAAAAGTTCAGAGCTGCAGCAGCAACTGTTGTTATTCGAAGCGCATTTTTTAAATGTTCAAGTGGATAGATGGATGAATGTTTTTGAGAAAAGAAGAGATAATGAAGGAGAAGAAGTAAGCAACAGTCGTCGTCAGTGTAGTAATTGTCATCATACACTAGGTTAGAAAAAGCTAAAGCAAAGGTTAAGAATTAAGATTCATAGAATAAAAAAACCACTAAAAACTGTAGATGCCAAAATAGAAAAAAGGCGCGAAATCTATGTCCACATAAAAATATTAAATTGTAGCCATCATAAATGTTGTTGTTGCAATAACGACTTTTATTCATCATTTAACCCTCAGAGACAAAAACCGATAATAAGGGTAGATGCCTATTTTTTTTGTCTTCCTTCTGGTCTCTTTTCTTTTTCTCTCTCTGAATATTTATGGTTCACCTACCGTTTTTGTTGGTCTTTGTTTGTCCTGCATATAATTCTTTTTTCCTGGTTGCTGATGCTTTTGCTTTCATTGAAAAAAAGGAAAACAGATTTTTTTTTTGGAAGACGACGACGACAATGAAACCATATACAAGAGAAACGGTGGTGATGGGGGAGCAAAAATAGGAAAAAGAATTGTTTTTTCAATGATTTTGGAAGCCCAACATTAAACGGGAAAAAAGAAGATAGCAAAAAGGCCAGCATTATTCAAAAAAGCAGTGTGATCGACAACAAATAAAAAATATAAAATAAAATAGATAAGCAGAAGGAAAGAAGACAGCCGTCGTCGGCGTCGATGTCGAAGAATAAAATATCCTTCAAAAAAAGAAAAAAAAGTTTTTTCATCAACTGCCGCTTCAAAAAAATGGATAAAGAAAAATTTTTTGCCAAAGGGGTGGAGTAGAAGAAGGAAGACGATGATGAGGACAGGCACATACGAAATACGAAGAAGAAAAAAAAAGTGTGATCAGTGGCAAAAAAAGAAGAGAAGACTTTTTTAATTCTTTGTCTGGTTCTGGCTTTTAGAAAAAATAAAAATAAAATCGAGAACTTTACTACTGCGGTTATTTCGATGGCAGCGGCGGCGGCGCTGTTGTCGCCAGAAAAAAAATATAAGAAAAGATCTGTGAAAGTAAAATGTCCATCATAGAAAAAGAAGGTGATCCGGAAGGAAGCATTCGAAACAAAATCTCTTTTTTTCATTTTGCCAACTGACAAAAACTTTGAACAGAAGGTTTTAGAAAAAAAAATCAAACAATTTTTTAGAGACACAGAAAACTCGTGTCTGTGCTTCAGAAACAAAAAAAAACACTGATTATGAAAAACGAATGGTTTTTGATTTGTTTATTGAGAAGAGAGAATGTTCAGTTTTTTAAAGTAACCGTTTTTGAGGCTGATATTCTTTTTTTTGCTGATGATGGAATAAAAATTCAGATTCAAGGTCATTTTTAGGAAAAAGAGAAAGAAATTTTGGAAACAATTTTTAGGCATGAATCTGTAAGTAACAATAAAGACCTCTTTCTTTCCTCAATTTCAATGTTTCCATATTTGTGTTTTCTCCCCCATTTTTTAGACAACAATTGATTGAGAGAAGGTCACTTTTGCAAATGCTTTAAGTTAACTTCTGAAGGGAGAGAAGACAAAGAAGGGAAAAAGAAACGCGGGAGAATCTAGTTTTTTTGTATGAAAAAATAAGAAAATTGAATAAAATCACGAATGAAGCATCAGAATTTTATTTTCAATAAAAAAAGAAATGATTGATTGGATTTTAGAAGGCTTCATTTTTTTTGGAAAGGGGTCTCTTTTAAAATTTGGATTCAAATTTTTAAAATTTTAATTGAGATTTTAAATTTTAAAAAATAGTGGCAAAAAAAGAGATTAGCATGAGATGATCACATGAATTGAATGTTATGGCATGTAGAATCAAAAACTTTCTCAAACATATTTATGCCTTCAGAGAAGTATTCGATTGAAAAATAGGAATTTTTGCCAATAAAGTCACAAAACTTTTTTTTTTTCAAGCAATTGAAAATTAGAGCAGAAATTGAATGAGAGAGAGGTATACATACACTTGATTTTTATTTTCTGTCGTTTGTTTTTGTTTTACCGATGATTGGTGGTAGGAAGCAAGCAAAGCAAGTAGAAGGAAAAACAAGAAAAAGAACTAAAAGCGTTCGGTTTTTTATTTTTATGATGACAGCAAAAAAGAAGAAGAAGAAGGCAAAAACAACGACGCACTTTGTGGTATGAAATAAAACAAAGCAATGAAAAAACTGACCACCGTTACTTTCACCTTTTTTGATTTTGGCCTCGGAATTAGTGTTATTATTTGTGAAAGAAGGCAAAAATGGGTTTGGTATTGATGATGATGATGAGAGAGAGAGAGAGAGAAGCGAAAGACACTTGACACTGAATCCAAAAAACTAAATACTGTTTACAAAAAGCTTGGCTTCGATTTTTTTTATTCCCTCTTTTTTTGCTCTTGTGATTCTAAGCTTTGCTTTTTTTTCATCTTCTTCTCTTTTGAGCAACTGTGATTGTGCATCAAAAAATGTTGATGAAGTAGCATTTAGTGGTAGTAGTAGTAGGCAAGATAGATAGATGCACACAGATTTTTTCGGATATCTCGAAACTAAAGCTATATTGCTAGCACAGCAATGCAATTTTTTAAACTAAAATCTTTTTTAGCTTTTACCACCACCATCAGAGCAGCAACAGCAACACTGATGACGATGGCGACGAAGGAGAAAGAAAAAAAAGAAAGGGTGAAGTCTGTCTTCTCTTTGGATTTGGGATGTTGGTTCAGCATATTTTATGAAATAAAAATGAGCAAAAGCAGGCGCTTTCAAAAAAAAGTGGCAGAAGAAAGAAGAAGACGATGATGATGAAGGAGAGACGAAGGGGGGGTATTTTTGAAGGCAACAATGAATGTGATCAAAATCCTCAACATTTTTTTCTTGCCTTTGCCCGATTTACTTTTTTTTTGTTGTTACCCCGCGTGGCAATAAGAAAATGAAAAGAGAAACTAATGAAGTCAGTTAAAAAAAAGATGAGAAAAACGGACAACAATTGGTTACGGAAAAATAGCAAAGGCTAAAAAGAAAAATTAAAATGGCTTTCAAGATTAGCTTTAAAACAAGAATGTATAAACGATGAAGACGAAGTGTAAAGGCGGGTAGGTATGGAAAAAAAGAAATCCGAGACACTTTAAATGATGATTAGAAAGGAAGATAAAATTGGGGGTCAAGTTTAGGAAACGGTACAGACACATTTTTGGCATCTGGAAATGAAGGAAGATATACATTATCCTAAACTGGAAAAGAAACTAAATTAAAAATTAAAAATTTAATGATAATAACAAAAAAATCGATAACGGCAATGTTTTGATTACTATCAAAGGGATAGTAACAAAAATTTTCGCGAATCAAGTTTTTGATGTTACTATCGTACTTTGTCATAGAATTGAGGAACACTATGTCATAAATGCATTTTATATTTTAGGAGTAATATTTACAAATATTGTAGCTTTTATCGTAATATTAAGTAAAAATGTTTTTAAGAAAGATATTTCCAAATGACAAAGATTTCTGAAAATTTTTAACAAAAGTTATTATAAAATTCTACAAAGGTATTTCACAATCATAATATTCTAGAAGACGTTAATGATCAATTTCACTAAAAATGTTGTAACCATTTGATAACATGTTAACAGAAGAAACTTAACAAAACGCATGACTCTGAATCGTTATACCTATCATCATCATCAGTAACATCGCCTTTCCAAAAACTGAAGTATGTTATCGATGCTGTTTTAATAGCAACAAAGAGAGAGAAAAAAAATTGTGTATGTATACACTCATACATCTGGACAACGAACGACTTTTTTTAGATGACGATGATGCTGATGATGGTGGTTGGGTGACAACACTGCCAACTATCTATCTATATATTTCCTTCTTCTTCTTCTCTTTGCTATATTTTTTTGTTGTCGTCTTCTTCCACTTTTTTTTCACTTTTTTTTGTGTCTTCAGCAGGTGTTGAAAGTGACTCTGAAAAATGCGCAGCATAGGACTTTTTCTTTTGCTTTAGAAAAAAATATAGAAGGAGCCAGAAACGACAAAAATGAGAAAAAAAATAGTGAAGCCTTACTATTTTTGTGCCTTTTTTTGACCAATGCGCCGATGATGTTATTTGGCAAAAAATAAAGATGAAGAGAAGTATTAAATGAATGCGGCAGAAAAAAATGGACAGAGCAGAAAAAAATCTATGCGGCCTTAAAATGAAGAGGATAAGGAAGAGATTCGCGCAAAGTTTTGACCGTTTACTTTTTTCTTCTTCTCCCACAAAAAAATATGATGATGTCCGGCAAGGCAAAAAAGGGGGGTAAATACTACTACTCCTACAACAATCAATCGATGATCAGAAAAAAATGAATGAAGTGCATCAGAGAAAATAAATAATATAAACGAGAAAATAGAGAGAGATTAAAGCAGCAATAAAAGAAGAAGGGGAAAAAAAGAAAGGGTTTCATGAAAAATGGGCAAACATGTTGAATGTATTGAATGATGATTTGGAAAGGGGGGAGAGTGTATGTTGAAATCAATGAAGGGAATGATGACGATAATGATGCATTGGCATTAGGGTTATTGTAAGCATGATAATAGTGAAGGCTTAAGAAAATCACAGATCACTACAATCAACTCTGTAAGATGGATAATAAGGTTATGGTAGAAGTGATCATAGTTACGATATACTGTATTACTTCTGCAGTATATCGATTCCTTAAACAAAAACACCAACAAGGTTGAACTCTCGCTTCATTAAGCTCTTAACTATTTTGACACTTCAATTTTTCATCATCTTATATTTTTCCTTTGCTGCTACTTTTTGTTTAATGTCGTTGTCAGTTGTTGTCGTCGTCGGTGTCGTCGCTGCTGCTGCTGTTGTCTGTTATCGCAAATATAACATTTATATTCTAAAATATGTGTCTGAAAGAAGAAAAAAAAAGAAAACTCAACAAAAAAAATAAATCGACATCGTTGATCGAACTTTCACCTTTATTAAGCTTAATAGAAATATTTCTAAATAACAATGATGATGATGTCTTCCAAAAGGCTAAACTGCTACAGATGCTTCAATTGCAATGGCATCTTAGCAAAATGAAATAGAAGTTTTTAGAAGCGTCGAAGAAGGCAGATGGAATAAAGAAGCAGGCAGAAGGAAAACAAAAAATTTTAAACACAGAAGAAAGAAGCAAGAAAATGTCAACGACAAAAATATATTTGAAAGCTTCCAAGTACCACCACTACCACCAAAAGAACCAAACCAAGCCTTCCGTATTTTTCTTTGCAACGGTTTTTCTTCTTCTTCTTCTATGCTTGCTTGTTTTTGTGTTGCTGTTGCTGCTCCCAAATAAAAAAAACTGCAACATACCACATTCTCTCTTTTTTTTCCTTTCTTCTTTGAAGCACAAGTAAAAATAAGCAGCAAAAAACGAGAGCTCCTCTGAAGATGTGTGTTTTCTACTTTTTTTTCTTTTTTGATGCAATTCATTTTTCTTTTGACTTTTAAGCTTTTTATGAATTGTTAACAGAAGGCACATAAGATGAAGAAGAAAGAATAAAAGTTTTCTTTTTGATACCAGATGTTATGTTATAAGACAAGGAATAACATTAATAGCATATATTAGGCGAATTTGAAAAAAACGAAAAAAAATACAGTAAGCATGCGCTAATAAAAAATGTGAAATTTGTAAAAAGGAATTCTGAAAAAAAATTTGAAAAAATACAATAACATTTATTTTATTCTAATAAATGTTAAAGGATGTAAAAGTCGCATAATAAATCAAATCAAGGAATCAAGAAACATAGATAAAGAAAGAAAAATGTTGCTTAAATACTATTTTTTTTACAGTAACCCTTTTTGATTTTGTTATCAAAATAATATCTCAACAGTTTTTTTATTGTTAATTTTTGGAACTACAACGATTTTTTTGCCCCAAAAGTGTTTATTGCTATTTGATTCATTCGCTATAAGAATGAATAAAAATGGAGTCTTTTGATTTTGATTCAAATTAATATTAGAATAATGATTTCATTTTCTACCATTTTGAGAATCATCTCCAACAAAAGCTTTCTTTTGCTGCTATCTAAAGTAGGCATCATTAATTTGATTAATCGGAAACAAAAAATATTAAAAAAAAAATTGTGCGTTAGGTAATTTAAAAAAACCTTAAAAGTTAAATTAATTCATTAATAAAAAAAGAAGGAAAAATGTCACCAAAAAGTTTTTTAAATTTGTTGCATGGATCAAGTTCTTTTTTGAAATGTCTGTTTTTTAGTTTCGAAAATTTTCAAAGCGTCTGTCTTTTGTTTGATTTTTTTCAGACGTTCGGGTATAGACTTCTCCAGTCAACAATATTGCATCATTCTTATTTATTTGGTTTAAGGCTTTTTGAAATATTATTTCAAATTTAAAAACTGATTTTTATTAGTTTTTCTTAATAATCTTTAAACAAATTATTTGGGAAAGCTAAATTTTAATAAAAACAAATTAATAATTTTTTGTACCGAATTCTCGAAGAAATCAAAATTATAAGATAATTTAAAAATATTTTTTCCTGACATTATAAATTTTTTTGACAAAAACATGATTGCAACTTTTTTTTCTGATATCAAGAGCAACAGAAAAGATAATGGTTTTAAGGTTTTTGCTTAAATTAAAGTTTGACGAAAGACAAAATCTATGAAAGATATTAGAAACATTAAAGTAATCCCAAACAAAAAAAAGTGTACTGTAACATTAATGAGAAAAACGTAATTGTAGAAGTACATTATTATATCCAACTTTTTTGAATTTTTTCATCCTTTAATAAGATGGTGGCAGTCAACCACCAACGATTATTTCTTTGCTAATTCTCAAAAGGTAAAACTATAGCAACCAAAAATAAACAAACTTCTGAAGCAGCACCAGCAACAGCTTCCTTTCATTCAGTGACATTGAAGCCATAGACAGAAGAAATTTTGTGTCTCTTTTTTTAACAAATTTTTTAAAAACATATAACACTTTTGATAAAAAAAATAAGGAAAAAAGAAGAATGCTACTGGCGTCTGAAAAAAAAGAAGAAGAAAATTCAAGAAGCCTAAATGACTTTGTGTTAAAAGAGTGTAGCTCGTAGCAGCAGTAGTTATAAGGTTGTTCCATAAGTTCTGGCCGCGCTTTCAACAGCTGGCATTTTCGACTGTGTTTACCAAAAAATCTGAAATTTGGCATGAAGGTGGCCCAATATGTGATATAAAAGGTGTGATATTGGTTTTTGCGATATCTGGAATTTTCATGGAATTCTGAGGAATTTTCGTGTCGGGACCCGGATTTTTGCAAACTTTTATGAATTATGGTCCTGGAAAAATAGAAAATGCAAGTTTCTGGAGTTAATATCGTTTGTATGGATAGCCAAAATGTAGATCTAACAGATTTTTGAGGATTTGGAATTTTCTGGAATTTTCTGGAATTTTCAGGGATTTTCAAATTCGACGTGTCGAAAATCAAACAAATTTCATTCTTTTGGAAGAATTCTTGTCCCAAAATTCATATAAGACAGGTTGCCATAAAACGAGAATCATGTTTGTAGAATTTTCATGGAATTTTAAGGAATTTTAGTGGTATTTCCTGGAATTTTCAGGCGTTTTTCACTTAAATCTAGTTGAAAATAATGAGCTAAACGTAAGAATACCATTTTCCAGATAGGTTACAACAGAAAAAAAATTTATTTGAGGATTTTTGTGGAATTTTTATGGAATTTTTATGGAATTCTTATGGAATTTTCAGGGATTTTTTGTAGTTTTTTTACAGTTTTTCGACAATATTAGGTTCTTAGAATATCGTTAATGCCTCATGATGCTTTGTACGGAATTTTGATGGAATTGAGGGGAATTTTATGGAATTTTAAGGAATTTTTGTCCATTCTTTGAATGTTTCTCACCAGTTTTTGCGAAAACTGAATTCGTAAAGCATGAGAAATGCTTTGTAAAGCACAACGTTTACTTTTGACATAATAGTCACCGATAAAGCGTGTTAAAGCTTGCTAAGAAATTCAAACAAACAGTTTATATTTTGAACGGCAATACTTTTATTAAAAATGTTTTTAATACAAATGAATTAAAAAATCACTTTTCAAAGACGAGTTTTTAACAATTTTTTATTTTAGAAACTTTTTTAAAAGAAAGTTATTTATAAAGACATCAATCAACAGAAAAATAATCGCCTTTGGCAGCAATTGTCTTTTCCCAACGTTCAGGAAGTCTCGTAAATCCTCTTACCCAAAATCCTGAAGGACGGCTATTAATCCATTCGGCAATACCGTTTTTGAGTTGATCTTCAGTTTCAAAAAATTTATCATTTAAGAAATTTTGAAGTGAAAGAAATGCCTGGAAATCTGTTGGCGCCAAATCAGGTACGTAAGGTGGATGGGGCAATACTTCATAATTAAGGTCTCGAAGTTTGTTCTTGGTGATGACAGCGGTATGGGGACGGGCGTTGTCATGGAGAAATATAACTCGTTGACGATGTGGTCTTTTTTCAACCATTGCAGCTTGCAAACGTTCGAGTTGTTTACAATAATATTTGGCAGTAATGGTTTGATTTGGTGGAAGGATTTCCCAATGAATAACTCCTAAAAATAAAGCTTTTTTTGTGCAAAGTAAACTACAAAAAATCCCTGAAAATTCCATAAGAATTCCATAAAAATTCCATAAAAATTCCACAAAAATCCTCAAATAAATTTTTTTTCTGTTGTAACCTATCTGGAAAATGGTATTCTTACGTTTAGCTCATTATTTTCAACTAGATTTAAGTGAAAAACGCCTGAAAATTCCAGGAAATACCACTAAAATTCCTTAAAATTCCATGAAAATTCTACAAACATGATTCTCGTTTTATGGCAACCTGTCTTATATGAATTTTGGGACAAGAATTCTTCCAAAAGAATGAAATTTGTTTGATTTTCGACACGTCGAATTTGAAAATCCCTGAAAATTCCAGAAAATTCCAGAAAATTCCAAATCCTCAAAAATCTGTTAGATCTACATTTTGGCTATCCATACAAACGATATTAACTCCAGAAACTTGCATTTTCTATTTTTCCAGGACCATAATTCATAAAAGTTTGCAAAAATCCGGGTCCCGACACGAAAATTCCTCAGAATTCCATGAAAATTCCAGATATCGCAAAAACCAATATCACACCTTTTATATCACATATTGGGCCACCTTCATGCCAAATTTCAGATTTTTTGGTAAACACAGTCGAAAATGCCAGCTGTTGAAAGCGCGGCCAGAACTTATGGAACAACCTTATAGATGTCGTCGTCTCTTTTTTTTTGGATGCCAACAGACACGAGCAAGAAGAAGAAGGAGAGGAAGTGCGTGCTTCCAAATGAATATAAGAAGCTTGAAGGTTTTCGGAAGAAAAAAATATTCTGTTAGTGGTGATGGTGTTGTAGCAGTAAAAAAAAAGAAAAAAATTTTTATGTAAAGGTTTTTTGCTTTTTTAGTTGCATATATTTCTTTTTTAAAAAGGTGCGTCAGCTTATTTTTTTAACACAAAATACAACTAACATCAATTTAGAAAAAAATAAAGACAAAAAAAGTAAAAGCATACATTTATCCCCTTTGGACTTACAATTGTAGCGGTTGCTGCTGCTATAAAAGTAAAGGGTTTAAGAAGTCGTCAACATCTGTGTCTCATTAAAGTCAGCTCCAAAGTCATACAAACAATTTGAAGAGAAAAAAACAAAGAAATTAGAAGAACAGAAAAAAATTGTGAGTGATCAACATTTGAAAAACGACCAGTTTTCTTTTTACTCAAGAGAGAAAGAAGCACACAAAAAAGAAATGAAATGAAAACTTTATTGAAGATAAGCAAAAAAAATCAGAAAAAAATCGAAGTACTTTTGTTTTTGTCACTTTTTTTTTTACTTCACTCTTCACTTATTTGACTGATGATGTCTTCTTAAAAGACAGATAGATAGGTAAACGTAGTGTTGTTGGTTAATGTCTAAGTCATAACATATTATTGATATTATTCAAATGATGACAAAATCAATAATGGCGCCAGAAGTTGTTCCAGATGACTGAAATCAAATTTAAATTTTTTTGGATAGTAACAGGAAATACAAAATGCTAATGTTTGAGTTACTATGTTTTTGATAGCAACAACAAATTTTGTGAAACAAGTTTTTGATGTTATTATCACATTTTGTCATAGCATTGAGGAACACTATTTCATAAATTTTAGCAGTAATATTTACCAATTTCATACACATTTATCTTTGAATGCAATGTTTATGAATGTATCGTTTTTAATACTGTTTTAAAAAATGCAACAACAGGCTTTTTGAAGCTTTACAAGCATCATCTTTGACATTAATGTTTCGTTTATTTACTTCGGGATGACTTCATTGAGCTTTTTTTCTTCTGTCTTTCTTAAGTTTAAAGAAGAAAACGAAGAAGAAAATAAAAACGGGGACACTTCGTTTCATTTGCTTTTGTTTTAAAAAGAGAAACGGGCGAGGCAGAAGCAATTGTGTGTCGCTTCTTTTTCTTGACTTCAGTTTCCGATGATGGAAGAAAAGGGAGGTTAAAGAAGAAGATTCGCTTCGGTTGCGCCTTCTTCAATACCACAACCAAACAAAGGAGGCTCCTTGGAAGCATCATTTTCATTTTTTTAAAGAAGGCTTCAAAAAACAAAGTATATTGTTTTATTTTTGATGAAAAAGAAAAACATTGCACATTTTTTCATGCAATTTGGATAAAGTGACATTCAAGTTTCAAACTACTTTTTTATTCTGAAAAAAATGTGTAAATGCCATCTTTAAAAGGCACAAAGAAAAGAGATGTGCTGCTAATAATGTTGTTTTTAGTCATTAAACATTTATTCAAACATATTTTTATAAAAAAAGACAATGAGATTATTGCAATATTATATTTGTTAGGGGGGGATTAAGTTTTTTGTTAATAAATTATACACTGTAAAAAATGAAAACTTTTTGGATAAAATTAAACAGATTGACGGAAAGCGATACAAGTGACTTCACCTTTTGTTGCTTCACAATATAAATTTGAGTTGTAAACATATGAAAAATGTCCACGACTACAAATAACATCAATTGGGCCAGCAAATTTCTTTTCTGCGATGGCATTAATTGAATGTTTGGATTCAGATGAGTTATCAGTAATATTCTAAAATTTTAAAATTTGAATAAAACTGAATCTCTTGAATTTTTTTATTTCATAATTTAAATTTTTCGCAATAAATTTTTGGATTTGATATATCTTCTTTTATCCTCACCTCAAGCATTAATTTTTTCAATACATCACTATTACATTTTATTGTTTGTGTTGCTTCAGATTCTTCAGCAGATGTAACTTCAGCTGAAGTTTTAGTTGGTGCTACATCCGGAGCTGCGGTGCTATCTGAAACTTTAACAGCTGGTGCAACTGTTGATTCAACAATGGTTGCCATAGGAGCGTCATCTTGTGGTCGAGGAGCAAATCGTGAAGTTTTTGAATGTTTTGACTTTTCAATTGCAGCAACAACAACTTCAGGAATTTGATCATGTTCTTCACCAAGTTTTTCTAAATATTTTAAATTTGTTGATTGGGTATTATCAGCATGGGAAGGATCATCAAGATTAAATCCAGCAAGTTGGGCACGCTAAAATAAAAAATAAGATTTGCTAAAATCGCAAATATTGAAATTACCAATTCCAAGTCATCTGCAGCTAAAACAGATCCGGTATTTTTTGCTCCCTTGGCTCTTGCTTTAGCACATCCACCACCACATGGCGCTGGAGGTGGGCAAGCAGGAGGAGGACAACAACCACATCCTCCGCCACCACCTCCTCCCCCAGGGAAGAGGAAACATGAAGCTCCAGCAATCAAACCAAACAAACAAAATACTGATAATTTTTGCATTTTCTTGTCTTTAAATAATTAAAAATTAAATTAAAAAGAAACTGAAAGTGAAAGAAATTAACGATTTCAAAGTTGCGCAAAAATGAAATAAGAAAAAAAGAGAAAGTTTTTAACGGGAGAAAAAAAAGGGAGGATAACATTTATCTTCGCACATCTTCTTTCACATTTTAAATTCCAGGTGAAATGAAGAATTCATCTTTGAAATTTTTCCGTGTTTTTAATTAAGTTTTCGGGTCATCGATTCACTTTCATTTTCTTCTTCTTTTTTCTTTCTTTAAAATTTAAACAAAGATATCCAAAACGATGTTCGGATATCTGTGATCCCTTCTGTTGGCAAGTCTCATCATTTTTTTAATCAATCTTTTTAAGTCTCCAAATTAAAAAAAGGGAAAGTGTGATCAAAAAAAAGTTTTTCAATCGGCAGCAAATGTTTCTTAAAGTTAAAAAACGAAAAATTGAAAACTAACGAACATTTTTCTTTCGTCAATTTCAAGAGCTCCTTTTTAAGACTCTTCTCTTTTTTCTTGATTGAATCCATCTTTTTATACAAAAAAATTTCAATAAAAAAAGCGATAGATAAAAGCGTGATTTTGTCACATCTAAAAAAAGAATTCAGAAGCGAAAAAAACGAGAAAAATAAGATATGTTTTTTGTTTGAAAAGGCGCTTTTACAAAAATGAAAATGAGGCGGAAAATATATGAAAAAAGGATGCGCAAAAAAGGAAAAAAATCAGGAAATTAGACGAAAAAAAAATTCAAAATGAAACAGTTGTGTGTCGTATACTATAGTAATTTTCTTCAAAAAATAATAACGTTTTTTCTGCAAAGTATTTAGCGTCTATTTTGTAGCAAAAGAAACGTATTAAAACTGTCAAAAATTATGTTTTCTCAAATCATGTTAACCTCAAATAGTTTTATGACAGTTGCTTATTTTTTGAACTGTATTTAAAACTTCTCAATTTTAAATGACCGATACTATAGATGTCAAACAATTATCTATAAAAATTGAAATTTTAATTATTTTTTCAATTTTAATTTCGCCTCGTTAAATTTTTTGGATAGCAACAGAAAAATATAAAATGCCAATATTTTGGTTACTATCACTATGATAGTAACGAAATTTAAAAAAATTCATTTTTTGATGTTACTATCACATTTTTTCAAACCATGAGGGAACACTCTGTCATATACAATTTTGTGTTTTTTATTATTTAAAGCATAATCAATAACGAAAAACACAACTAAGTTAAGTAGCATCTTATTAATAACCTTCACAATTGCGTTTTTATCATTATTCCGTATTTTTATGTTAAAAATGTTTTTTTCCATGACAAAAATATAAAACTTTATTTTATAAATCATTTTTTAAATAACAAAAAAAAGTATATCTATCAAGTGTAAATTTTTTTGATAAAAACAAAGATAGCACCAATACTGACTGAGTTAAAATATTTATAAATTTTTTTAGAGAAACATTGATAAGCATCTTTTTGAATCAAAAAAATATATATCTTAGGTTTTTGATAATAATAATAATTAATTAATAAAAATTGAGCGATAAAAAGTTTTTTTGGTTTATAAAATTTATTTTTTTTATGCCCTACGTAAATATGCATTTCGATAAAGGCCATTTGCAGTTCGATCTTGTTTCCATCGGCATCGAAGAATCCGCATATATGTATTACGAAATCGGGCATTACACAGTGCATAACACACGGGATTTATGGTAGAATTTATGTAGCAAAGGCAATATGAGATCGTAAAAAGTACATTTGGTACTGTCTTCGGAAAAAATGCCTCCCATACAACAATTACTGCAAAAATTAAAATTTTGTTGGTCTTAAATGGAAAGTAAATTTACCGTTGTACGGCGTCCATGTAATTATGAATGCTATTAAAATAGCTGATAAAGTTTTTGCAGCTTTTGAATCTTGTTTTCTTTCATTTTTTCTTCTCTCTTTTTCACTTTTACGCTAAAATTGGATTATTTTAATTTTCAAAAAAATAAACTTTTTCATACTGCATCTGTTTTATCAATTCCTTTTGCCTTTCCATTTTGGTGTGGTGGATGTTGTTCAGGTGTTTCAGGAATTGTGCCATTTCCACCACCTTTTATTTTTGTTGACGCACGATTTTCACCACCCCCAACTCCAGCAGCCATTGATACCCGTTTTATGTCATCTGCTGTAGCGGCGACATCACTTCTGGAACGCTTTCTCATTGGTGTTCGTGGACCTGTTTCACCTGATGTCGGACTAAAAAATGGTATGTTTGAGTTTAACAATGATAAGAGTGATGAAATGTAGGTATTTGGAAAACTTCAAAAAATTCTTACCGTAGATTTGCTTTATCCACTGACGATAACCTTACTGATGGACGCTTTCCTTCGCCATCCCTCAATTCAATTAATACTGTATAATTATGTAAAAGTGGCCGCTCAGAAGCATTTCGACTTCGAAATCGATTACTATCTGTTAAAGTTCGACTTCTGGGTGAAGTTTGTTCAATTGCAGCATCTAAGGATGCCGTTTCAGGATCGGCATTTTCTTGATTACTCATTGTACTTGAAGCTTTTACAGATCTTTTTAACGAAGTTGCATATACGCTTGAAGCGAGGGATGTTTCATCCGGATTATTTGGAACATCTGTTGAATCTTCAGAATTTGAATATTCTGATTTACCTGAACATACTCGAAGCCAATTACATCGTCGATGCTTTTTGCTAAAACTGCGAAAAATTAATTTTCAATTTTTTTATTTACACCAAAAGAAAAATATTGTCTTCAGAGTCCTCCAGAAAAGTACTTACTTTATTCTTGAATTCATTATTCCTTCCATAAATGGAAACATTTGTTTTCTTTTTATTGAATCACAATTATTCATTCCTGCTGGATTGCTATTTGTTGTATTATTTGAAAGACTTGTACGATTTGTTCTCATCTAAAAATAAATTAAAACCATTGAAATGGATGAAAGAAATTAAATAATTTTGAAAATTAAAGATTAAAGTAAGAAATAAAAAAAATATTACTGAAAAACTGAAACTTAAAAATTTTTTACAATCACAAAAAAAATCAAAAAACAAAAGTTAGAAAGAAAGTAAGAAAACCGAAAGATAGAAAAGAAAAGTGATTGAAGTTTTAATGAAAGAAAATTGTTAAAGAAAAAAATGAAGGTTGGTAGTTTTTGTTTGTACCAAAAAATATTTGCGAAAAATAAATTTTTAAAATTAAAAAACAAATTTTGTTGTTACAGTTACAAATTTACCATCGTAAAATTGAATAACGCCATTTTCCAATATTTTTGTTTAATGTTGATTAATAAAAAAAATTAAGTCGAACGAAATATCACGAAAGTGAAAAAATTAACTCAAAAAAAAATGCCAAACTAAGGTCATTTTTTTGCTGTTTTGCAAAAAAGAAGATGTGCAGAAAGAACAAAAAATTTTTTAAACAAAAGTGTTTTTTTTTGTTAAATAACGAAAAAAGAAAAGTTAATAAAAAAGTTAGAATTTTATTATTATTTTTTACAAACGGACCAAAAGGAGCGGCACAAATAATTGTTGTAATGCAGAGGTGGCACCGATTTCAGTCGGTGTAAACATCTAAAATAGGATTATAAAAATTTAAAAAGCAAAAAAAAGGCACACTTCAAAAAAAATATGAAAAAATTGTATCAAACATGTGTTAAAAAATTTGTTAGAATTTTTATGAACGGGAATGAATGGGATGGGAGATTATGGGAGATATAGGAAATATGGTGATAAGACAAAAATGATAAAGACTGAAAAATTTTAAAACGGATTTTTGATAAGGGAAATATAAAATTATGATTGATGTCTAAGTTTTTACTTACTCCATCCTCATCAAAGATTATACAAGTATGCTATAATTTTAGAATTACTTAATTGTTGTTTAAAATTATTTTGAAAACGAAATAATTTTAAACACATAAATATTATTTTACTTTTACTTAATTTCAATATGAGAAAAAAATTAAATATGACTTTTCAAATCTATTTATGAAACTTGAAAAAAAATTTTTGGTATGAAAATTTTTGGAAAATGAATTTTAATGAATTTTATTAATTCCAAGTATTATTAAAATCAGCAGACGACATAAGATGCAAAAAATATTAGACAAAAAAATGAATCATACCTGTCCCGCTTGCAATTTTCTAAATTCTCTTTGTCTTCTTTTTGTTTCACAATAAACCCGCGAATATAAAATTATCATAATTGTTACAGGTAAATAAAAAGCTGCAACAGCAGTCCCAACGGTGACATATGAATTAGTTTCTAAAAATTGTACAACACATGTCCCTGGTTCTGTTGTAAATTTTCCTTCAATATATGGCCAAGACCTAAATATATCATTATTGTTAAAGATGATGCACAATAATATTGAAAGAAAAAATTTTACACAATCCATGGTGGCCATAATATTGTTGATATAATATATGTTGCTGCAATCATAATCATAGCTTTTCGAGTTGTTCTTCTTGGACGATATGTTAATGGATGGGTTACAGAAAAATATCTATCAAATGATATTAACAATAAATTTAAAACAGATGCATTTGACATTAAATCTCAAAACGGATATGGTTAAAATATAGTTTTCAAATATGAAAAAATGCCTACAATCAATACATAACCAAAATTGACATGCAACATATCCAATTGACCAATATCCTGTGGCAGTGTAATAAGTCATTAATGGAATTGAAATAAAACCTATAAAAAAATGTGATGACAAAGTGCGATAGTAAAGTAAAATTTCCGAATTTCAAAAAAGAGAGTTACTATCATTTCTTATTGGTAAAACGATTTTTTCTTTTTAGGCAAAAAAAATTTAATTTTCAAAACTTACCAATGGTAATATCTGCAACAGCTAAACTAAACAAAAAGTAATTGCTGATTCTGTAATTTAAGTTATTTTATTTTAATATTTTTTGTTGTTTCTCTTACGTTCTTAATTGTTTGTCAACTTTAAATGATACCATTACCATTAAATTCCCGACGGTAGTTACAAATGCAAAAAATATTCCAAGTGCAATCTAAAAAAATTTAATTTATTTAAACTAAAAATAAAAAAATTAGTCTTTCATAAAAAGATTAATAAGCAATTTTTAAAAAAATTGAACAAAAATTAATTCTGTAGACTTCCTTTAATTAAAATAACAATAATTTTAAAAGGTTTCTTTAAAAATAAATTGTTTTAATTAATTATTTATTAAAAATCAATGTTAAATAAATGGCAAAATTTATGTTTCAAAAAGGATACTTACAATTAAAGCACGAAGGGTTGACCCGTTAAGACTATCTAAATCATCAGAATCTTTGAGTAAATCAAGAAATGCGGAAGCATTATTTTTTGCGCCATTATTTCGAAATACCGTATCATTCCCAATGGATGCAATAGATGTATCATTTAACATATTTGCTAATGTATTTATAACAACACGTAAAACTTTCGATTGATCCGAAAAGCTTGATAATACCGGTATATTATCTATGCTGCGATGGCGATCACGCCATGCGCTCGATGGCAACGGTTGAGGACCAACCACCATTTTGTCGTGGAATCACGGCATTTTTTAATATACTAAAAAAAGAATTTTAATATAATTTCGGAAACAAAATTAAATCTTTAAAAAAAATAATTAAATTATGGATTAGCAATAAAAAAAACATGCAAACGATTTATTTATATTAAAAACAAATGAAAAAATAAAAGCAAAAAAAATGTTTTAGCAAAAAAAGAAGAAAGAAACGAAAAAAAGTATTTAAAGAACTTCAACGACGCGGAATTAAATAAAAAATTGAAATAAACACACTTTTTTGTTTTCCAAAATTCAACCGGAAAAATCAAAAAAGACACATAAAGCAAAAAAAGGGTTTAAAAAGACTAAAAAAACATTACGTAGAAGTTTTTTTAAAATAAATTTTCATTCAAATTTGAATGCAAATGACAAATTTTTAAACTATTAAAAGGGCAAAATAATACAGTGTTCTCCAATGCTATGACAAAGTGCGATAGTAACGCAAAATTTTTGAATTTCAAAAAATGAGTTATTATCATTTTTTAATCAGAACGAATTTGACACATTTCTTGCTAAAATTTATTATTAAAAATTGAAAAACCTAAATTCTGATTAAACTCAACATAAAAAAACAAGAACATTATAAAAAACTATAAAAAATACTAAATCCAAGTTCATTTGCAATAACAAAAAATAATTTCTTGTAATACCAATTATGGGTTTATTTATTGCTTACAAGTAAAAATATTACCATTAAAAAATTATTACTTCCAAAAATTGCAATAAACTAAAAGTGTTTCAGATTTTTACAAAAAAAAAGTTTGATAACGCTTGAATGATTTATCTCCAATTCGCCTACTATTTTAGCTTTAATGTAGTCATTTTATACCACTCAATATATTTTTTTAACATAAAGTTCAAAAGCTATTTTTAAAAATTTTTTTACAAAATGTATAAAAC
The DNA here is from genome assembly GCA_963922195.1 of Panagrolaimus sp. PS1159. Taxonomy (NCBI): domain Eukaryota; kingdom Metazoa; phylum Nematoda; class Chromadorea; order Rhabditida; family Panagrolaimidae; genus Panagrolaimus; species Panagrolaimus sp. PS1159. Next base: position 1,393,790 of record CAWUHW010000008.1, read on the forward strand.
TTGTCATTTGCATATACTTCTGTTTTGGAAAAAATTTTTTGTGCTGTCTTTTACGGTGATTTTTTTTCTTCTTCCGCCTTTCTTTCTTTTTTTAAAAAAATAACAGAAAAGAAGAAACAAATGCTTTTATTATCTTTTAAAAAGTTTTTTATCTTTTCATTTTGGAGTTTTTAAGCAGCAGAAGAAAAAAAGAGAATTTTGCCTGTCAGTTGCTACTTTCTTCTTCTTCTTGCTTGAGCCTTCTGAAGACGAAAAAAGAGGAAGAATAAAAACCTTCAAAAAAAGCAGCTCCACCAGTCCATGAAAAACAATCTTTTGCCTTTCCTCCCTAAAATGCTTTTTTTAAAGGAAAAAAAAGCAAAAGGTCTTTCAATGACTATTTCTTTCTTTCCCCCCGGCTTTATATATATATTATATATTTAATCCCTGAACGGCCCCCAAATTGCCAATAAAATGCAAAAGAAGAAAAAGAAAAAATGCTTTCACGTTTCTTAAAAGAAAAAATATATAAAAACAAAAGAAATTTGAAAAAAAAAGTTTGATGGGGCCAAAGTTTTACAAAAAAAAATATTCATAAGAGGTTTTTTAAAATGAAAAAATGTGAAATGGTAAAAAACACGTTAAAATTATGGTAAACAAAGTTAGGCAAAGGTTAGTATTGGTAAAAAAATTGGTCTCGGCGGGAAAAAAGTTTTTAGGTTCAATGAAATTTTTGAGAAAAATAAGACATTTAAGTAAATCTTAAAAATGCTGCACTTTTAAAATTTTAATATTTTTCAGCATAAAACTTTTTTTACAACATTTGAGGTAGTAAGAGCATAAATCAAAAAAAGCGTAAAACAACATTTTTCTTTTCATCGCTTTCAAACAATTTTTTTTCTGCCCAAAAACGATTTAACTATGTAAAAGTGGTTCAAAAATAGCAATTTTTCCATTGAATATAAAAGAAATGCAAAAAAAAATGGAGTTATATAACACCTGAAAATAAAAGGTAGAAAAAAAGAAGAAGACAACGACGTCGACAAAGATATATTTTTTTGGGAGGCATGCAAGAAGATGAAAAAAAAGAAGGGGATATAAAAGCTTCCTCTTTTATTGAATATAAACAAAAACTACATATTTCTTATTTTTTTTTTCTATAAAAAAATTTAAAAAAGAAAATCTTTATAAAACCAAAATAAATATAAATCTTGTTTTTTTATCAATTTTTTTTGTTAAAAGCGAAATGGTCAAATCGGAAATGACAGATAAAAAAATGTTAGATTTGAATCTCTAAGAAAAAAAAGAGAGATCTCAGATGACAGACTTTGGCACTTTGCCTTTCTTTTCTTCATCGCCATCTTTTACTGATAATGACCAAATTGAAAGATTAACAAAAAAAAGAAGAAATGAAAAAATGCAATAAGGAAAAAAAGAAAAGAATTAGCACCCCCAAAAAAATAAACTTCAGAGAAAAGAAGTCTGTCCCCATTTTTCTTCTTTTTAGTTAATGTATTATCTTCTTTGGCATTTTTTGCTCTTCTTCAAGGAAATAAAAAAAAAGCAAAAAAGAAAATGTAAAATAAATATTATGTGTTAAGTAGTGTTAATAAATGTTTCCCATTCTTCCATAAAAAAACAATTAACATCCAATATAAAAAAAATAATTAAGGAAGCGTGATTAGTTTTGGAAAAAAAAGATAAAAAGCAAAAAACACAAAAAAAGATTTACCTTAAAGTTCATTTCAAAAATAATAAAGCAAAAAAAAGTGAAAAAACTTGGGGGGATTATTTTATGTGATGAACATAGGTGTGTTTTGTAAAAACAAAGTGTGTGTGAGGGATAAAAAAAAAGAAGAAGATGATGTGTGAAATTTTATAATATAAATCTCATGAGAATTTCAAAAGCTTTAAATTGAAAGCTGTTCAAAATGTAGAACCTGAAAGTTATTTAAAAATTTGTAAAAAAAATTTTTCTATAAAAACTAACAATCGCGGATATGGGAAAATTGGATAATCTCGCAAAACAAAGTAATAATAATTTTTTTCAAAAAATAGCCAAAAACGTAATAGATTAAACTTATTTTTATGAAAAAGAAATATTTTATTAATCGTGTTATATTAGCTTGTTAAAAAAAATTTTGAGCCTTGGATTTTGTTGATCCCCAACTAAATTTTTTGATATCTGATCCCTTCTCATTTTTTCGGTCAAAACTACAAACTTTGACCCTCTCCCTTTAAAAACACACTTTTTTCTCCACTATCACTTTTAAAGCATGCAATCCACAGAAAAAAATTTGGCAAGAAAGAAAAATGAATCCAAAATGAACAAACTTCTTTAAAAAGAAGAAATAATAATAAAAAGAAACAAATGAAGCCAGCTTTGAAGCGTACATCACTTTAAAAAAGGGACCTTTGAAGAAAAGAAGAAATACGATCTAAAGAAAAGAACGTAGCGAAAAATCCTTCTTCCTTCATCTCCTTCCTTCTCCTACTTCTTGAAAGACAAAACTTTTTTTCCTTATTCATTTTCTTACTAAAATAATAAAGAAACTTTTAAAAATGATATTAAAAATAAGGGCACAATAAATTAATACTCATTGTAAAAAATTTTTTAAGGACACTAAAAACTAATAAAAATTTTGATTCAGACGAGACAACGAAGTAGTTCATATGTATACTCAAAAAAATGCTGAAATTATAAATAGCAACTAATTTTTAAAAAATGACAATATTTTTACAATTTTTATAAATTATTACTATGACAAAGTGTGATAGTAACACTAAAAAAGACAAAACAAAAACCACGTTACTATCAAAAAGAAAACAATGCTTAATCGGAAGCTCTAAAAAACTTATTCAATCATTTCCAAAAATAGCCGTACTTCTTTAAATAATTACCATAATACCCTCAATTTCAATAAATCTCCAAAATCCTTCAACATAGCAATTTAAATAAATCAAAGCATTTCATTACTTTTGTGAGTCCATAAAGAAACTTTCCTCAATAAATTACATCAAAATATTATCGAAGAAAGGAAAACCCCAAAAATCAATCTCATTTTTTTCAAAAAAGAAAACTTTCCAAAATGAAACTTAAATCTTTTTCCGCCAAAAAATTGAAAGAACAAAGAAAACAAAATAGCCATAAACGCTTTCTTTTTCTTCGATTAGCTGGTAATCCCTCTCTCCTCATCAATTACAGAGTTTTTTCGTTTCATTTAAGTGATGGCAATTGTCAGTTTTCGAAAGAAAAAGGGAAAAAATCAAAAATTAAGATGGAAAAAAGAGAGATTTTTTTCTTTAACGAACAAAAAGCACGAAAGATAAAAAAAATTTTTTCAAAAACCAATTAAGCCCCTCTGGCAAAGAAAAAAAAGAAAACAAAAACAAACAAACTGACGCTGTTTTTTTTGTTAAAAAAATATTTAATTTAATGCCAAATATTGAATTGAAAGAGAACCTATAAAGAGAGAATGTAGGAAGGGTGGTTTAATATCAGCTGCAAATTTTGAATAAAAAGTTTGAAAGATATTAAATATAAATTTTTTTTTCCAGAATAAAATTTTGTAAAAAAGAAAAAGAATATTGAAAAGTAAAAAAGATAATAGCATTTTTTTCTGATTTTCATTTTTTGGATTTACTATCCCATTTTGTCATAATAGAAGGGAACACAATGTCATAATTAAAACATTGTTGAGATTACGGAATTTTACTAAATCCATGAAATTTCACATTTTTAACAAAATCAAATTAATTTCAATTTTTTCAAACAATCAAAAATGGACTTTTAAATCAAATTTAAAGAAAAAGCAAAACTCTTTAAAAATGACATAAACTTTTGGATAATTCAAAGGCATTTCCGTTACCAGACATTTTTTGTTTCTTGCTAAACCTAAGAAAAGCAAAAAAAAGCCGTCAATCGTTTGTCTCATTTTATTTTGTGTTAAAAGGAAGAAGAAGAAGACGATGCATCGGAAGATGAAGACAGCAGCAGAAACTTCTTTTTTCTTTACTCTTTCGTACTTTCTTCTACCATTGTCGGCAAATTTTGCATTTTTTTTACAAGACTTTAGTTTTTTTATAGTTGTCAAGTTAAACAACAAAAAGAATGGCATCGCTGAAGATAAATAATAGCCAGCTGGCTTTTTCCTTTTTTTCGATGATTCTGAAGCTGTGCCAAGAATTTCACGTCCAAAAACAAAAATGCAAAAACAAAGTATCTTTTTTCGCGACAAAAAAAATTCAAAAACAAAACTGCAGTTATTTTTGTTTTGAGTTCAAAAATATGTATTTTTTTGTTAAAATCTCAATTCTCATGAGAGACGTTTTTTTAAGATTTTTAAAATTTGGCCACTAGGAAGTTTTGAGGATTTTGAAACAAAGAAAAAAAATACTATGTAAGATAACAATAATCTTGATAAAGCTTATCATCGATAAAAGTTATCAAATGAAATTCAGAAATAATGTTTTAATAATAAAATTCTAAAAAAAAAAGAAAATAAGATTAAAAACAGAAAAGCTGAAAAGATAGTAATATTTATTTTCTGATTTTCATTTTTTAGGGTTACTATCCCCTTTTGTCATAACAGAAGGGAACACAATGTTATAACTAACAAGGGACCGTTTTCAGATGTAAACCCCAGATTTCTAAGGTCATATGTGGAATCGATAGTACCCCTATAGGTGTGAAAAACCCCCAAGTACTAGCTGCCCTTTCGGGGTTTTACAGAAGTTACAGGATTCTAAAGTCAAAAGTCCACGACCCGGGGGTCGTGAGTTAAGGAAAAAAACGCAGGTGTCAACTGAAAAGGTTCCCTTGTAAAACAATGTTAAAATCAAGTAATTTTACTGAATCCATGAAATTTTACATTTTTAAAAAATCTTTTATCGTTCAATTTTCAAAGAAGAAATGAAATAATAAAAACTACTTTAAAACAAAAAACTTTATCACAAATTTCTTTTTCATTTTTTTCAAGCTTTTGTCTCTTTTTTTTATCCTAAAGAGTTTTTTAATTAGAAAAATTTAAAGAGATTTTGCATGTTGATTAAAGAAGGGAAAATGGCTGTTAGCGTGCAAAAAAAAGATGAAGAAAAGTAAAGAGAGAGAAAAATGAACACAGGAAAAAAGGCTGAAAAAATGTGCTCCGGAAGTGCCAGTTTTAAAGTTCAGTGCCAAAGGGCATATTTCGATCATCAACAAAAAAAGATTTGAAACAAGCAAAAACAAAAGTAAACAGTAATAGAAAAAAAAATTTTGAGTTAATTGTGCACAGAAAAATAAATGACTGATTTAAAAAAAGCGGAAGCAAAAAATGATTTATAACTTTTAAAAAATGAATTTTTATGGAAAATTTTGTTTGCATTTCCATGTTTTAACTTCCGTAAAACATCATTTTTTTGAGGTTAAACAATCTGTTTTAATTGTTTGTTGACATAAATATCGTGCCTTTTTAAAAATGTGGGGTGGCAAAGCTGAGCACATAAACTTTTGACAAAAATTTTTTTGATGGATGTCAATAATAATTGATTGACATTTTAAAGTTTTTGCAAAGATTTTAAAGAATGTTGGATTAATAATCCAAAATTAAGGAAAAAATGCGTCTGATGAAAAGTGTGATTTGAATTTTTTAGAACAAAAAAAATGTGAAATATTTTTAAATTTTAAAAAAAATGACAAATAAAAAATTTTAAAAAACTTTGGTAAACCTAAAATTTTAGGTAAAATTTTTTTTGATGAAAAAAAACATGCAACATTTTTTGCCAAAAAAAATGAAACATTGGAACTCAAACAAAAACTTTATGAATAAATTATATCCATTTCTCAAAGATCCTCAAAAAACCAAATCATCTGCCCTTCCTTATAATTCCGTAAAAAAAAAACAAATAAATAATTTTTTTTCTTTCAAATGTTTAAAGATTTTTTCTTCTTTTTTTGCAAATAAAACAAGTAAAAAAGAAAGAAATCTTAAGAAATTGGATACTTTTGCGTGCCCTTAAAAAAAGTTTCTACTTTACTGTGACAATTTTTCAAATGCAGTTGAAAATCCACCGTTATATCCCTACATTTTTTATAAAGCCCATCCCCAAAAATAATATGTGTGAAACATTTTTTTTGAGATGTTTGAGACTGCTGCTGCTGCTGCTGCGCACGGGGAAGGGCATGACCGGGGGTCATAAATCAGAAAAATTTTGGTGGACTTTTTAAAGAAACATACGAAAAAAAGCTTTTTGAATTTTTGGAAGAGCAATAAAGAAAAAAACAAAGAGCAAAAAAACGGAGCAAAAGTGGAAAGCGTGAAAACAAAAAAATTTTGGTGGTTGAAACTTTTATTGCTTATGTTCTTCTTTTTTTTCTTTAACAGCATCAATAAAATTTGAATGAGTGGGCCCAAAAACAACATTGAAAAAAAAAGTTAAAAAAGAAGCTTATATCCTTTTTTGTGCTCTTTCCTTCATTTACATAAGTCTTTAACTTTTTTTTAAACAGAAAAAAGAAAAATGTCAGAGATGAAATGTCCGACATTTTTTATTTGATATATTTGATGAAAAGTTATGCGTTTTTTGGAAGCTTTTTAGGATGATTGAATGAAGAAAGAGAGATAAATGTTAAAAAAATGGAAGTTTTGAAAAATGAAAAAAATTTTTGTCATGATCTTGACACAATGTTCTCCAACGATATGACAAAATGTGATAGTAATATCAAAAATAAAAAATTTGAAATCAACTTTACTATCAAACTTTTTTTGAAACATTTTCGCTAAAGACATCGGATAAAAAAGATATGCTTTTTTTTATGCCATTTTTAAACAGATGAATAAAATTTTAAATTGTTCTTTGTTTAAACGAAAAACAAAGAGAAAACAGTAAAATTTATGTGAAAATTAATTTTCTATTGGAATTTCATAAAAAACCCATAAAACTAAAAAACAAAGAACATAAAAATTATCTCATGCAGAACAAGCTTTAGAATTATTTCTAAGAATGCAATCCCTTTAAAAATGCCGAAAATATGCTTTAACAGAATAAAAAAATAATTCAGAAATGATAAAATTGTGCCTTTGATCGTAGGATCGACAGAAAAAAGCCTATTGGCAGGATTTAATTTAAATAAACAGTTGAAATTTCAGAATTCGAAAAATTTAAAAAAAACTATTTCAAAGTGGTGGAAAAATAAAAAAAAAAAAATCCTGATCGTCAGGTTTATACCATTTCAAAAAAAAACGTTTTAAATGAAAAATATATGAAACCGTTCACTCCGTTTAAAATAAACAAAGACCAAAATACAACTCTTAATCTACTGGATACTACAAAATATTGTAACATATGAATTTATTTGATTTCAAAATCAAATCAAAACACAAATCAACTAAAATTTTACCAAAATCAAACTTTGATTTTTCTTGAAATACTAAATCCCTAGCAAATAAAAATTTAAAATGTGTCTCCGTTTGACAAGGCAAAAGAGAGAGATATAGCGCAAAAAAGTTCTTTTCTTTGTTTGAAAATTAAAGGTTTGTTTATTATCCTTCTTTTTATCCAATTTGAAATTCTGTGCAGTAAAAGTTCAATAAAAAAAAGTGAAATCATAAATAAACAATCGGAAAAGAAAAAAGGAAATAAAAAAAGTCATTTAAATCAAAGAAAACCGTAGTGTTCTGTTTGAAATAAAATAAGATCAACAAGGGGGGATTACTGTAATGGGATCAAATGTTTAAAAAAATGTGAACGTCAGAAAATAAAGTAAACAAAAATTCGATGATAAAAATGATTTCATTTTTAGATAAAAATTAAGGCAAAAATTATAAAATTTTGAAAAATATTACTTTTTTCATTTTTTTTAAATTCCAAAAAAAATATAAGTAATTTTTAAAGTTTTTTATTGCTGTAAAATCAATGGTAAATAATATAGACGAAAAAACTTTTGACTTTTTGCAACCTTAAACTTTTTCTTTTTCTGTCTCAATGAATCTAACTTGAACACAGTAATCTTGGAGTACAAAAAATCTTTGATCATTGATAAAAATAACTTCGAAATCTAACCAAAGATTGGGCAACAAAAATAATCACGTTTAAAAAAAGAGAAACATCTCTTTTAAAACTTAGGTGCCGAAAAAATCAAGGAAAAAATTTTCAAAAATAGCCCAAAAATCAAATATTTACTTACAAAAAAAATTTTAAAACATCATGTCCTTCAAAAAAAATTATTTTGTCTTGGAATATATATATATCAGAGAAAGAAATGAAGGTAAAACACTTAAAAACAATTGAAACAAATCTCAAATCTTTCCTTTCTTTTCTTCTTTTTAATTTCAAGTTGTTAGTGATCTCACTCTCTCACTCAATATCCCAAGCCAGCTGCTGATGCCTACCACCGGAAATTGAGAAGAAAAAAAGAGCTCAAAAACATTTTACGCACTTTTTTAAACAGCAGCAGCTTTAAAAAAATGTAGCGGCTTTAACGGACATTTTTTTTTATAACAAATCTCCGCCAACTTTATTTTTCTTAAGGCGATGAAAGATTGAATGATTTGAATCAAAATAAATGGAATTTTTTTTTCTCTAAAATTATATTGATGTGGGCCATTGTAAATTGATAAAATAAAAGAATGGAAGGTCTTTTGCAATGTTTTTTATCGTTTTTTGATTGCAAAAATCTCGAGATTTTTTAGAAAAAAAGGTGAAAATTAAAAAATTAAATGGCAATTAACTTTTATTGTTTTTCTTTTTTAAGATTTTCAGGTGTTGGATATTATTTGCAGGAAAAAGAAGGGGAGAGAAAAAAGATCAAAGTTTATTACATTTCTGTGGCACCTGATAACATTTTTAATAAAAATGAATTCCCCACAAAAAATTAGTCTCTTATTAAGTATTTAAAAAATATATAAATTTTGATCCATTGAAAATCTTTGAAAAACATATTTAATACTTTAAAAAAATTAATTTTCTGAAACTTTTGGAAGAAATGAGCCCAACCGAAAATTTGTACAAAATCCTATCTATTAAAAATCAAAATCACAAAAAATTTTTCTACAAATCTTGAAATGAAAAAAGAAATTTTGTGATAATCGAATTTTCAGTGGCATCAACTTTTTTAAAAAAGAACAAAACATATTGATGTTTTCCAAAAATGACATTTTTAAATTTTTCCCTTGAGGATTATACAACTTTCTTTTTTTAGAATGGCATCAAAAATGGTATTAAAAATAACAAAAAAACAGAAAAGGAAGAAAGTGTGAAAATTTAAGATTTTTCAGCTCGAAAAACTGCGAACCAAAAATTAAGCAAGAAAACGTTTTGAAATATTGTCAATCAAAGAATATTACATTATTAGATAGACATCATAAATCAGAAAGCTTTAAATTACAAAAGTTAAACGGTTTAAATTAAACCAAATTTAAAATAAAATTTTTACAAAAAGTCTATTTTAGGTACAGTTACAGTAATTCAAATTTAAAATCCAAAATCTCTCATATTTTTTAAAATAATTTATAACACTTTAATCACTTCAGAAGTTTTTAAAAAGATTATAAAACTGTTTTTTGTGATATGCTTTTGATGAACCTTGAAAATATTTTAATCAAAATTAAGTGATAAAACCGCCAAACAGCTGTCACAAAAACCATTAAAACAAAAATCTTATTCATTTATTCCTGACGGACATTCAGTTTTATATTCAAAAACACTTTTTTAAAGAAATAAAGAAAGAATTTGTTACGTCATTAAATCTCTCACATTTAAATCAAGCAATTCTCCACCCTTTAACAGCTTAAAACAAAACGATTGACAGATATATTTTGTGAAAACAACAAAATAATCAGCCAAAATTGTTGATAGATTGATTACGCTTTTTTTTTTATCAAGGATTTTTCCCCACAATTTTAAGATGTCGAATAAATAAATGATGTAATACAACAAAAATAATCCAACAAAATAGTTTAAAAATGAAAAAAATTCAAATATTTTACAAAACTGGATCCTCATCTTCTATTATCAGATCCAAAAAACGTTTTTCTTAATATTTAAAGAAATTTTGTGTTTAATTCTGATTATCGAAAACAATGAAATTTTCACCAATGAACTTTTCAAGTTTTACACATGGTTTAACCAAAAGTCTTGGTACGAAAATAGCTGTGATTTTTTTCGATGATTTTTTTTTGTAAAAAAAATTTATTTTTTCTTTTTGCTCTTTCCAACAATAAAATTCAACAATGATTCAATCAAAAATTCTTTTCCAGCAAGCATGTTTATTATTATGCAAAAATTCAAACGTCAATTAGAATAAATAATTACAATAATGCAAAGTTGTTGGAGAGTATAAAAGCAATTGATGACATTCAAAACATCATCATTTCGATTCTTCGTGGTCGCTGCTTTCTCTTCATCACTCAATCTTCTCTCTCTCATCTAATTCAATAAAAATGGCTTATCAAGGATACTCTGGTCAACAAGGTCTTGGTGGTGGTCAACAAGGATTTGGTCTTGGTGGTCAACAAGGATTTGGAGGTCAACAAGGTCTTGGTGGTGGCCAACAAGGATTTGGTCTTGGTGGTCAACAAGGATTTGGAGGTCAACAAGGTCTTGGTGGTGGCCAACAAGGATTTGGTCTTGGTGGTCAACAAGGATATGGTGGTCAACAAGGTCTTGGTGGAGGCCAACAAGGATTTGGAGGTCAACAAGGTCTTGGAGGTGGTCAACAACAAGGCTTAGCTGGTCAAGGTCAACAAGGAGGTATGTCTTTTAAATTTTCATTTGCATTCTCATCGTTTATTTTCAGGTCTTATTGGTGCTGGATATGGTCAACGTCATGTTGCTCCTGCCCATATTCAAGAACAATATCGTGGCAAGCCAGCTTTCTTTGATTCAGAACGTGGTATTCTTTGGGATGGAAAAACTGCTCACTTCTATGCTCCAGTTGGAAGTGCACCTTCTGCTCAACAATCAAATCTTATCACTGCTATTGAAACTGGCCCTCAAGGTACTCGCATTACTCTTGGAAATGGTACTCAAGGTGATCTCCGTGAACATGCTATGCATCCATCATCCAACTATATTCTCGATTGTCAAGGATTAGGTCTTTAAATGCTTTTTGTTTAATGCTATTTTTAATTATAAATATGTGCTTTAATAAAAATGTTTAATTGCAATACTTTGTGTTTTTTCTGAGGTTCGGGATAATGGGAAAAGGGTGTTTGTTTGTTGTCTGATCGGAGGTTGATTGATCGATTTGTCTGCAGAATATCTACGAGTATTGATTAAAACTTTAACAGGGACAAAAAACTGCAGTTTTACTTTGTCAAAAATTATCTTGAAACATTTTTCATCGTCTCAGAACTTTTTTTTCTCCATAGGTGCAATTCATTTGGAACGCCGGACACTTGGTGGAAAAGACACTTGGTGGACGGACATTTGGTGGCCACCAAGTGTCCTTTTTTTCCACCAACTGTCCCTAGACTTCCACCAAGTGTCTTATGTTATAAAACATGTTTATGGTATTGTGGTGATAGGATAAGATGAGGATTAGGGTAGTTTTTGACGGAGATTTGTAATATAGAGTTTTTTTTCGGATTTAGACTTCTGAATCTTGGAGACTGGGCAGATTCTAAATCAGTTTAATTTTTTTCTATAAATTTAAAGAGTTATACATGTATATAGTTTTTGGTGGGGATTCCGAATACAGATGCAAAATATTTTTAATTGGATTCTGAAATCGGATTCAGATGCATTAAAATTTTTTTAACATTTTTTAAAGTTCAATTTTTTAACATATTTTAAAAGACTGAATTACTTTGTTAAAGATGAGTGCAGATATTCATTTAATGAAAAAATTAAAATTTGTTGATATGATAAAGAGTAAAAATGAAGTTAACGTAAGTTTTCTTGTACTTAATAAATGTATGGATATTTCCTGATAAACGTCCAATTCTCTCTTTTTCCCAATTTTTTTGCATATGAAAATAACTCAATTTCTTTGTAAAATATCGTTCAAATCTTTCAAAGATGCTGGATTATTTAAAATTCCAAGTGAAATTTGATGTCCAACTACATGTAAGACTTTATCTTCATCCCCTCGAGCATGCACTTAACAGTGGTTCATTACCATTATTTAATGGCATTCGAAATTCAAACGGCATCCAATCTGCCATCCGAGGATCTACAGCAAATCCACCCTAAAATTATTTTTAATCATGTGATGGATATGTTATATTTATTTAACATGGACGTTTATCAGGAAATATCCATACATTTATTAAGTACAAGAAAACTTACGTTAACTTCATTTTTACTCTTTATCATATCAACAAATTTTAATTTTTTCATTAAATGATGTTTGACGAGCTCCTGTTAATTTTTTATATTGAGCATTTAATTCCCGTTGAGTTGGCATTGTTAAATGCAAAACAGTTAACAGTATATCCAAAATAATATTAATAACCCAGTATTAAACTATATTAATAAAAACAAAAAATAAAAAACTAAAACCTTAAATTGACGAGATTTTCATGTATTTGTAGTTTATATTATTGCGACGCCTAGAACATTGTTTTGCTTGAAGTGGCATACACATGGCATGAATAAATGTTTTCCATGGCTTGGTCAGACTTATTATTGTTAAGTCTGCATAAAATTATGTACTAAATAAATTCTAAAATCAATAATTTTTTTATGATTTTGATAATCGTACCCGGTTGGGTCGCAAAACAGAAATAAAAAAGAAGAAAAAAACTTTTCTACCGTACTCCCCCATTTCTTACCACAGAAAAGTATAAAAAATAAAGAAATTAAATTTTTTTATCTCACCCGGATTCAGAATCCGAGATTCTAAAGCCAAAAAAATTTTTGAATCCTCGCCACATACTTCATCGTGTTCCCCATACTCGATTACCCCAAATACATTTTTCAAAATTCGTTCAACAAAAAAATCATATTATGAGGATTCTGAATTCGAGATTCTGAAGCCAGAAAAATTTTTGAATTCTCACCATATACTTCATCGTGATCCCCATACTCGATTACCCCAGATCCATTTTTTAAAATTCGTTCAACAAAAAAATCATATTTTGAGGATTCTGAATCCGAGATTCTGAAGCCAGAAAAATTTTTGAATTTTCGCCATATACTTCATCGTGATCTCCATACTCGATTACCCCAGATCCATTTTTTAAAAATCGTTCAACAAAAAAAATGGTATTTTCGGATTCAGAATTATCACTTTATTGATGTCGAACACAAACTTAAGCGTGTTTTTCAACACAGTTTTCAGCGCGCGCGTAGCTTAGGGGTAGCGTTTAAGATTAAGAGACAATAGGGAAATTCAGTGCAATAGGTAGGTTCGATTCTTAATACTAATATTTCAGCATTTCAGGTACAACAAATGGAAGAAAAGAAAAGAAATGAATCAAAGTCTCAATTTATTTTACTTTTTTTAAAAAAATTTATGTTTTTTCATCAGAATCCCGTCGATTCTGAATCTTTTACAAAAATAACACAAAAAAAGAATCCCTGCTTGCTTTTGCAGAGTCTGCTTTTCAAAAAAAAGAAAAGAAAAAAAAGTTTCTGCTTTTAAATGCAGTTTCTGCGCAGGTTTAAAGCAGACTCTGCGCAAAGTCTGCCCAATTCCTGCATAATGCATGCTTTTTTTCCTGCTTTTTTTCTGCGCAGAGTCTGCTTTTCGATGCAGAATAGGATGGGTTATTAAACTTTTCTGCCTAGCAACACGCTGTAACAACACTGGCAGGAAAAATCTTTTAACAGAAAGCAGCCCGTTAAACAAATTCACAAAAAAGAGAAACAAAGATATGCACTATTTCTGCTACAGAACTTAAAAAAATAATTTTATTAAAATTTTCCCATAAAATGGTGATTCTTTTTTCCCTAGGAAAAACATCCCTTAAAAAGATTGCATAATTATCCCCAAAATGTTATCTTGCTTAGCACAAAATGAATATGTTTTTCGCTTCCCTTAAATAATGGAAATATTTCCCGTAAAAAAAATTTCTAATTAAGCATTTTCCCACAAATCTGAGGGAAAGATATCCTCTTTATGGGCTAAAAATAAGAACACCCCTTTTTTTCGGTGAACAAGTTCAACAATTAAACGGCAAAAACCGAAAGCGATCATGATATGTAAATAAAAGTAGGGCAAAGAATTAGTAGAAAAATTATATACAAAAAGTTCAACAATTACAATTTGTAATTTGCTGAACTTGTTATTTACAAAGGTAAGGCAAAACACGAAAGCAAACCAATGAAATATTTCATTTCATGAAATTAGGGTTGGTCGGTGGTAAATTTACCGAGGGGTAATTTACCGGTAAATTAAAAACATTTTTGTGTAGGACAAATGAGAAAATTTTCAGAAAAATGATAAAAATTTTCCAAATTTCATATTAAAAATATGAAAATTTTTTAGAAGCGGATATACTAAAAATTTAGCTCTTTTTTCTTAAAAATCATGTTTTTTGCGTTTTTGAAGATCAAAATTGTATTGATAGCGACAATGAAAAATCAAAAAATGATCTGTTTGGAAAAAAAAAGTTATTTTCACTTAAAATTCAATTATTAAGCATGCTTTAAACTTCAAAGCTAAATTTGGGTGAATCTGGAGGCTGGAGGCATTTTTCGCATTTTCGGTAAATTTACCATTCGACCGGTAAATGAGTCATTTAATTTAAAATGACCAACCCTATTCAATTCAGGTTATACACGAACAAAAACTCTTGATGCGACAATATCTGTGATTTTTTTGTTGTAAATTTCAACCTGAAAATTGCAAAAAAAGATTTAATTTACATTTTCTCGGATCTTCTGCTTTCAACAAACTTCATCAAATCAAAAAAATTGTTATGCAAAATTTTTTACTTCAATTAGAATAATGAATTTGAATACTTTTGATCAACTGGAGAGTATAAAAGCAATTGATGACATTCAAAACAGCATCATTTCGATTCTTCGTGATCGCTACTTTCACTTCTTCACTCAATCTTCTCTCTTCTCTCATCTAATTCAATAAAAATGGCTTATCAAGGATATGGTGGTCAACAAGGATTTGGTGGTCAGCAAAGCTATGGCGGTCAACAAGGTCTTGGATATGGCGGTCAACAAGGTCTTAGTAGTGGATACGGCGGACAACAAGGTCTTGGTGGTGGATATGGCGGTCAACAAGGTCTTGGTGGTGGTCAACAAGGATATGGTCTTGGTGGTCAACAAGGTCTTGGTGGTGGATACGGTGGTCAACAAGGTCTTGGTGGTGGTCAACAAGGATATGGTCTTGGTGGACAACAAGGTCTTGGTGGTGGCCAACAAGGATTTGGCGGACAACAAGGTCTTGGTCTCGGCAGTGGTCAACAACAAGGTTTAGCTGGTCAAGGACAACAATGGGGTAAGTCTTTTAAATTTTCATTTGCATTCTCATCGTTAATTTTCAGGTCGTATTGGTGCTGGATATGGTGAACGTCAAATTGCTCCTGCTTTTGTTCAAGCACAATATCGTGGCAAGCCAGCTCACTTTGATGCAGAACGTGGTATCCTTTGGGATGGAAAGACTGCTCACTTCTATGCTCCAGTTGGTCAACAAGGATATGGTGGACAACAAGGTGGACTTTCTGCTCAACAATCAAATATTCTCACTGCTATTGAAACTACCGCTCAAGGAAATATTCGCATTACTCTTGGAAATGGTACCCATGGTGATCTCCGTGAACATGCTATGCATCCATCATCCAACTATGTTCTTGATAGCCGTGGATTATATCTCTAAATATTTAAAATGTTTTGTTTAATGTTAATTTTAAATATGTAGTTTGATAAAAAAATTTAATTGCAATATTGTGTTTTTGGGGCTTTTGGATAAAGGAAAGACGGGCGTTCGGTTCTTATGAGATGGCTTTTATATAATTTGGAGACGGATGGCCTTTAAAAACAGTACAAAAAGTCGGCTTTGCTTCTAGTATTCTGCTTGTTTCTAACACATTGTGAGATAGTTGAATCAAAAAAGTTTTTATTATTTTTTTGCGTACTGTAATTTTTGGCATTATGTCCAAGAATAAATCAATAAAATTCGTACTACTTTTTTGTTGCTGTGTATTGAATTTTTTTTTGCTTTTTCTGTTGCTTTTTTGAATTTTAGCTAAACTTTGAACTTTACATTTATTGCGCTGCTTCTGATTTTTTTACATTTTATCCCTTTAAAATTTGCTTCTAAAGGACAAGAAGCAAAGCCAACTTTTTGTACTGGTTTCGAAGGTCATCCGTTTGTAAATTCGTCCACGAAATAGTCTTTAGAGGCTTTTCATTTAACTTTCACCTTTTTTTCTTATTTCCTTCTTTCACCCTTTTTAATTTTCATCTCTTTCGCTTAATACTGAATTGTATCATGACTTTTATTCTTGAACAACATTCTAAAATTTCTTTTTCAGCTTATATTCAATATGTTTAACAATATGGGATCTGGAGTTTTCGTTAATGCTGATTGTCAAAGTGCTTTTCGACAACTTTCTGCAGGTTCTTTACGATATATTATCTACAAAATTGAAGGAAAAGGAGTTGTTATTGAAACAGCTAAAAGTGATGACGATGTGAGTTTTGCTTTATTTAATTGTTTTGTTGATCTTGTACATATATGTATTACTTTTGAAGATTGGTGTTGATACTAATGATTATGAAAATAATTCAAAGGAAGCTTACGAAGCTTTTGTCAAAGATTTAAAGAATCGAACTAATGGATATACTGATTGCCGTTATGCAGTCTTTGATTTCAAATTTGCTTGTAATCGTCCAGGTGCTGGAACATCAAAAATGGATAAAATTGTTTTTATTCAACTTTGCCCTGATGGTGCTTCAATCAAAAAGAAGATGGTTTATGCTTCATCCGCATCTGCAATCAAATCTTCCCTTGGTACAGAAAAAATTCTTCAATTCCAAGTTTCTGATGAATCTGAAATTGCTCATAAAGAACTTGTCAACAAATTAAGTGAGAAATTCCTTATATCTAAATAAGATGTAAATTGTTTAGTAAATTCTTGTATATTGTAAACTATTTTTCTATGATTAAAATTTTCTTTGCATTGAATTATTGTCTTCAAAACACTGCAATATGAAAAAACATTATATTAGAATGGTCTGAGATTGGCTAATCTGACGTTTCATCGTAATAGCAGCAACAGTCAATGAGATTTTGCTGACGGATATGTGGATGAGGTCCATTATTTTGGATTGTCCACTAACGTCAAGTCCGGACACTACCGTACAAAGGTAAAAAACGATGTATCAAAACTGATTTTTAAAACAACGATAATATTTTACTTTTTTCCTCTTTGTCTATTATGATGAGTATTTTCTTATGCTTGTTATTATTACTTGATTCTCTAATATAATAGTGAATAGACAAATACAGTTTTTTGGCACTTAAAATAAAAAAAAAAAGGTGGGGTTCAATTAATTATTACGCCGCTTTGACTTTGTTGGCAAAAAACTTTGATCTTTCATTACCTAAAGGGGTAAAAAATGACGATTATTTTATTACATACAGCCACTAATAAAAAAGGGGTGTGGGGGTTCTTCTTAGATTGCTTATGGAATCGGATGTAAAATCAGGATTTTTTATTCTTTTTAAATTGACCACTCTCGTTTGTATTCTCAAATGTTGCATTTTGAAAAATCCTTTGACAGCTTCAGAAATAATAGAGAGCTGGCTATTTAACTTTATCGATGTTGTGCTAAAAAATTGATTCGACTATTGAAATATTTTTCACCGTTTGCATTTATCTTTTTTTTGAGATTTATAAACAATGTTATGGCTAATATCTCAAAAAGTATTCTTTTTGATTAGCTTTTCACATCCTGAATCTTTTCATTTAAGAGAGCAGACAATTTTATACATTTTTCATTTTAACTTGTTTTTTTTTGAAATGGCATGAATCTGACAAAGAAAAAGAACAACAGAAAAAGACCTTGATCGTCAGGCTTTATGCCATTTCGAAAAAATAAATTTAAAAAGAAAAATGTATTAAATCGTCCGCTTTAACATAAAGAATTTTTAAAAGACAAAAAAAACATGTTTTAAATTAAAATTTAAAATTCCATGGTTAATCTCTTTTAAATGAAAAAAGACTGAATTCACATTCCCCCATTTTTTGTAATGGAAAACCCCCTATAAAAAGTTTTTTGTGTTTATTTAAATTCGAAGAAAAAAATCTGTGCTTCCAGAAGTATGAGGTTTTTTCTCTCCTTCGCTTTTTCTATTTCGATATATTTCTATGGAAACGAAATGAAAAAAATTAAATTTTAGAAGGTCCATAAAAAAATTTATTTTTTAGGTATACCCCAAACTTTTTTGCGTGATTAAATTATAGTAAGTGGAAAAACGAAGAAAAGATAAAAGCAATTTTTTTTGTTTTTGAAATATTTATAATAAAAAAAATGATTTTGTATTTTATGGAATAAGGTGGTGGGATAACAACATCTGGTTTGACGTCTTTTATTACCTTTTATTATTTTGTAGGAGTATATGTTTTATTCATTCAAGATAAAAAAAATTCTTTTCAACAGCTGCTTTTTATTTTAATAATGGGAAATTTATGTGGTACAAGTAAAATTTCAGTTACAGAAAATTTTGTTGAAGTAAGATTTTTTTGGAGACATTTTTTTTATGTTCCAGAATTTTTTTTGTAGGAAAAGAAAGATTCTGGACATTCTCCATCTGCCAAACCCTCGCCGTCTCCAGCTCCATTTCAACCTCGTCCTGCCACGGCACTTCCAGATGATGATGGAGAAGGCATTCTTCGGCTTCTACTTTTAGGCGCTTCAGAATCTGGTAAAACAACTTTATTAGAACAAATTCGAATGCTTCATAAACAAAATTTTACTGAATATGAATTAATGCATCGAAGGGCATTCATTTATAATAATATTATGAATTCAATGAAAGCAATTATTTTAAATGCACAAAAAAATCAATATTCCTTATTACCGGAAAATGAAGTTAGTTTTTGTATTTAATTGAAAACTGTTTTTTTTCGAAATTGAACATTTTTGTAACAGTTTTTTTCTCATTTTTAATTTAAAAGTCTAAAAAATTGCTTCTAGAATATTTAAATATTCAGACAAAAAATGAAATATTCTTTAAAAAAGCAAATTTTATCACTGAAATTTTATTGGTTTGAAAAAATTATGTCTCACAAAATTTTACTATTAAACAGCTATAAAATTTTACCACCTTATAAAAAAAAGAAGCTTAAATAAGTTTTTAGTTCAGAGCTAAAACAATTATCTCAAATGCGGATGAATGTTTGGGCCGATTAACGGAAGAAGAATATGATGCAATAATAAATTTATGGCAAGATCCTGGAATTCAAGAAGCATATAAACATCGAGGTGAATATAATCTAAATGATTCAGCAAAATAGTTTGTTTTATATTTCTTTATTGTTTGTTTTTTAACAGTTGTTTTTTAGCTTTTTTGATGCAAAGGAAAGAATTCAGAAGCCAGATTTTCATCCAACTCCATCAGATTTAATAAGGTTTACTTTTTTTGAAATTGATTAATTTTTACTTTTTATATTTTAGAGCGTATGTTCCAACAATTGGAATACAAAATATTGTATTTACCGCAAAAAAGAGAACTTTTCAGTAAGTGTGTACTTTTTTTTCAAATTTGTCATTTATAAATATATTTGTGTTTTTTGAGAAAAATTTTAAAAGAAAAAAAGTTTAATTAAAATTGTGTTTTGTAATTAATTAATTTTGGGGTTTTATTTCGTTGAAATTGAATAATTAATTTTGATTTCGAGCAATGACGTCATTCTTTTGTCTTTTGTACTTTGTCATAAAATATCTGCAAAATCGAAATCCCTTTTTTTATCATCCAGAGTCGAAATAAGATGTTTTTCGAAATTTTCTTTACAAAAAAAAAGAAACACCAGAAAAAAGATAAAAGCTGATTTAAAGAGAGATTCAATTTTGAACAAAAAATATCAAAGTTAAAGCTTTTTAGTCAAAAAATGAACATCTAAACCGAAATAAAAAAAAAATTTTCATGTCCAAAATCGAAACTGAAATATTGATTTCGCAGATCCCTATTATGGTTGTCACAAATATTTAAAAATAAAATTTTCACTCTAACGTTTTTTTTATCTTTTTAGATTATTTGATATTGGCGGTCAAAAAGTTGATAGACGAAAATGGGCAACAATGTACGATGGCATTGATGCAATATTTTTTTGTTCGGCTATCAGTGAATATGATCAAAGATTTGAAGATGATGAGGAACAAGTAATTAATATTTCTTTATATTTTAAAATTAAAAATTACAAACATTTTTTTAGAGTCGATTAATGGATTCCCTGGAATTACTTGAACAAATATGCAATGAACCAAAATTTCAAAATACTCCAATTTTTATATTTTTAAATGAAACGGATGTTTTAAAAGAAAAGTTATTAACATTTCCATTGGAAAATTATTTTTCAGATTATACCGGTATGAAATTTAATTATCTTTGATTTTATTCAACAAAAAAATTTTTTTAGGTACCACTGACGAGGAAGCTTTAGAATTTTTAAAGAATACTGTAACAAAGCGATGCACAGAACATCCAAATAATATTTATATTGAATTTATTTGTGCCGTTGAAAATGAAACAATGGCAAAAATTTTAGATAAAGTATTTAAAAAATTATTACAACTTGTTAAATAAAAAATTATTATATTAATTTTTGCAAGCAACATTTATAAATTACATTTACAAAATCCCTTTTTTTCCATAAAAAATGAAAGCACTTTTAAAGTTGACGCCATAGAAAAAAAAAAGAAGAAAGTAACAAATCATGAAAAACAAATACTTTTAATTCCTCTTTTGGGAATTTTTAGCAGATTTTTTCTTCCAAAAAAACAACAAAAAAAGTGCTACAAATCAATCTTCTCTTTTTTATGCTTTGAATTTGAACTTCTTTTTATCAAAACTTCAAAAAAACGATGAAACCGAATTTGAAAATTATAAACAATTTTAATTTTGCTCTTTTAAAATTTTGGATATTTTTTGAGCTATGCATAACGTGTCCGCCATATGGCGGACACACTACCGTAAGAAGGATTTATATGAGTCTTTTCTTTAAGTTACTTGAAATTAGTGGTAATGAAGTTAAAATATTTGTTTTGTCGTTCTAAACATTAAAAAATGATAAAAAAAAAAAAGCTGTGAGTTTTAGTGAATAAAATTATACTTTTAATTCTATTATATCCGACTCTCTCTTAATGTGTACATATAAGACGACTATAAATTAAAAATTTTCAAACTGAGGAAAAAACATCAAAAATCATGAAATTTTACTCACTTTTAAAAAAAATGCTGTTTTTTAAGTGATTTTACTCATAAATAAAATTAACGAGCTGAATTTCAGAAAATGTTGCATTTTTCAGTTGTTTTACTCATAAATAAAATTAATGAGTAAAATATCAGAAAATATTGCATTTTTGATTTTTTTACTCAAGCATTATTTGGGTAAAATTTTAGACCAAAATTTTTTACCCATTTTTATGGGTAAATTTTTTAACTATTTTTTTTACCCATTTTTTTATGGGTAAATTTTTTAACTCTTTTTTTTTACCCATTTTTTATGGATTGCCACGCATCGGATTCGAACTTTTGACATTTTTTCAAAGTCTAAAGTCTTAACCGCTGCGCCATAGCGTCGATCACATTTTAGTTTCTTTTTTTGCTTATAAACAAAAGGCGTTTGTGACAAAACGCCAAGAGAGAAAAAAAGGTTAAAAAACGCTGCTTTTTGTTGTTTTTTTTGGATTGTATGTTATTTATTTATAATTAATTAATAATTAACAATAAATAATGTTAACGTTTTAATATTTTTAAAGTGATTTTGTTTAATTTTTAAAAAGACTTTTTAATAATGCATTTTTCAAGTTTGTGGCGATTAACCTTTTTTTCTCTCTTAGCGTTTTGTCACAAACGCCTTTTGTTTATAAGCAAAAAAAGAAACTAAAATGTGATCGACGCTATGGCGCAGCGGTTAAGACTTTAGACTTTGAAAAAATGTCAAAAGTTCGAATCCGATGCGTGGCAATCCATAAAAAATGGGTAAAAAAAAAGAGTTAAAAAATTTACCCATAAAAAATGGGTAAAAAAAATAGTTAAAAAATTTACCCATAAAAATGGGTAAAAAATTTTGGTCTAAAATTTTACCCAAATAATGCTTGAGTAAAAAAATCAAAAATGCAATATTTTCTGAAATTTTACTCATTAATTTTATTTATGAGTAAAATCACTTAAAAAGCTGAAAAAAAGCAATTGAATGAAAACTGAGTAAAATTCCTTGATTTTTAGTGTTTTTTCATCAGTTTGAAAATTTTTTATTTATAGTCGTCTTATATAAACAAACTTACCCAATCCTGCGGCTTGAGCATGCCAAAATGTAAAAGATGTTTTTCTTTTATCAGATTCATATGTGCATCCAAGAATAGATTGATATTTTTCATAGATTCCAAACATGATTGACCTTGAAGTTGTTTGTTGTATTAATGGTGGTAAAAGGCCCCGATAAAGATATCTTATTCCTTCACTCTATAACTAAAATATAATTTCATATATGTATGTTTACAAGTTCCACCAATAAAAAAAACATTCCATACATGTATTGCAGCTTCTCCAATAGGAATTTCATGAAGTTGTTGGCGAAAAATGAAAAAAGATGGAAACTATTTCCCCTTCGAAAAACTGGAAATTCCTTTGATATTTTGCCGCTCAAAGATTTCTCCCTTCACTGCCAATTTTCCCCTCCCAAAATTTCATCTAAGTCCCGGCACTGATTAAAAGAAAAAAACATTGTAAACAAAATTTGATTTTATTATAAACAACAATAATATATGTATAATATATTTTACATATTATTACTACAAACAAAAATTAACAAACAATTTTTCATAAATAAGTTCTTCCATTTAATCGAAAAGAGCACCGAAATTTGGAGACCTAAAAATGTAAAAGTTAGGTAATCAATTTAAAAGAAAGGATAATACTTACTTTTCACTATATGCATGTTTCTTTTGAAGACCCAACATGTATGGTGTGGATGTCCCAATATCAGATGATGCAACAACAGAATCATCAAGACGATTAAAAAGATCTTGAAGTGGAGTTTTACCACGTTGGATAAGAGCACCCTAAAAATTTAAAATTTATTAACCATAGGAACAACATCGAAAAACTTACATCCATAGGTGTACTATGTGGAACATCAGCAAATGATAAAGGACGAATAGGGGTATTACCATTAAGACTTGGATACCGTTTTTGAGTGGCTAAAAATGAGATATAAGAACTGTGTAACAACGGCTGAACTTGGATTATTGCTTCTCGAAAGCCTTTCAATTTCACGATTCTTTTCTGCCATCTTTTCTTCCATTTCTCTGATTCTTTTCTTATTTTTTGCATTTTCGTCTGCAAGAACATTCTTTTCTTCAAGGAATTGCCTAAAATGGATATCATATGAGTAAAAAGAAATGGAAGGAAATTACACAGCTAATTACAGCCAAAAAGTTATAAAAAGTTTTAATGTTACTTACTTTTCAGCAGCAGATTTCTTCTTCAGTGATGCTTGAATATCCTTTGCATATTTAACTGCTTTTTGATACTAAAAATGGATATGCATTATTAAGTTAACAATAAGCAGGTTAAAGTCTTACTTTTTCTTGTTGTAACTTTAGGTGATGAGCTCTTTGTTTATCTTGAAACTCAATTACTGCTTTAAGATTTTGAAGATATTGATTTGCAAGTTCCTTGGGATTTTTAAAGTAGAGCTGTATTTCACTTCGCATATTGCGATCAATTGGTATAAACTTTGATTTAATATTGCAAACAACACACGTAAGTTGTGCTTGAGTTTGTATTGGCTCATCAAAAAAAGGATTATAAAGAATATATATTAATAAAAAAACGAAAGCATACCTTGATGTGAGCATTTTTGACAAAGGATATGGCTGCAAGAAGTTAAATAAAAAGTATTTTGAGCACCAGGAACCCGAAGGCAATGATTACAATGAACCCAATCCATTAAAATAACAAAGATAGCAAGAGGTTAACAATGTTTCTTTTTTTTGATGACGTATACGTTTTTTTGTGCGCAAAAAGAAAAAGTTTGTTAGACAAAAAGGTTTGATCGACGACCTACGTTTTCGTGATAAGAAATTAAAATAGAAAAAAAAGAAAAAGAAAGAAAGGTACAGTATCCTTTTTCTTTGGAGAAAATAAAAACAATAAAAAGAAAGAGAAAAGAAGAAAAAGGAAGAAACATAAGAAACTCACGGAAACTCAGTGACATTATTATGGAGTTGTCTAGATATGACATCATAAAAAAAGTAAATTCTAACGAAAAAAAACGAAAAAACATTTTTTTACACGACGTTGGAAAACATTTTGCCAGACATTTCTTTTTTACAACAAAAAATTTGATGTGCATTGACGTTTTTTTATTTTTTTAAAAGTAATCCAACATTCTTTTTTTTGCTTCAACTTTGCATTTTTGCATATACTTTTTATTCTCACAAACTAAATATGTAAATTTTGATGCAAATAATTCATGGCCGATGTTTATAAAAAGAGAATGGCAGCATTTGAACATTCATTCGACTGATTGATTTTCTTGTCTCATCGAATCTCGACTTCTCTCTCTCTCTTCTGACACTAAACTCAACTCAACTGGCAAAAAGAAGATTATGGGCGACCTTGAATTAATTGGCAAAATTATTGCACAAAATTTCTTTGATGCTTCTGATTTTACTGCTTCAGAACAAATTGATACTCTTACTGATACCGTTATTACATCATCTGATAATGCAATGTAAGTTCTTTTTTTTTTTGCAGTGGTTCTATATTGGATTGGTTGCAAACATTGCGGGATTTTTAGTTTGAACAGTGGCTTCAGTTGTGGCTCCATTTTTGAAGCCAACTGAATACGTTTTTTCGAGCTAGTTTCAAGACTTGGTTAACACAGACTAGAAAATGTTCCCCAAAAGTATTATGTGCCATGGCTGATCCAAAAATTGTTTCCATCACATTTAAGTTTTATCAATAAGACTTTTCGTTAACTACTTTGTTGGCGATTCATTCGTCTAGGTTTGTGGTATAACAGTTACAGCTTTCGAATATAGACCAACAGCTGGTGGGTTTGAACCCCAATCGGGGTAAATTTTATTTTTTTTTGGATTAAAACACTTTTGAGCACTAAAAAGAAGTTTTAAAATGTTAGGGGAGAAATTTAAGGAGGCCTCCGGAGAACCTTAAAAAAGAAGCGGGCTACAACCTTAAATTGATGTTTCAACAAAAATGGTACTGTATATGTTAAATCCCTCCTTTTAGTTTCAGTGGTCACAAAGTTATGATTGAATCTCGTTGGATTGATGCTCCAATTTATTCTTCCTTATCTTCTACAAATCAATTTCAAATGGATCTTCAAATTCCTTCAACCCTTATCTCTTTACTAATGAATTTCTTTCATTTTCGTTCAATACCTTTTCCATCTTTGGATGATGCACTTGATTTATTTTTATTTGCAACAAAAATTTCAAATCAACAACTTCAAAAAGTTTGCCTTGATGGAATTAAAGAAAAGATGTCTCCACCTGATGTCTTGAAAATTTGGAATCATTCAAAAGCACTTCGACAACATAAAAGTGTAAGTTTGTTATTATTATTATTGGTTGTTTGCATTGTTGATGTTAATTTTTAGATTATTGATTATGTTAGCTATCATTTTCCATCAATGTTTGGCGAATCTGAAGATGTTCGAAATGAATTTAAAATTATGCCTTTGAATGTTACATTACAACTTTTAAAGCTTCGAAAACTTAATATTCAATCTGAAAAAGATTTGGTTCCAATTGTAATGTTTTATATTCAAAAAAATAAAAGGGATGGAAATGAAATGCTTAAAATTGTTAATAATTTTATTGAATGTTTTCGAATTCAAAAGGATCGAGTAAGTTTTTAACACTTTTTACTTTGAAAAGTTACAGTAATCTTTTTTAGGCAAAATATATTCTTCCACATTTGACAGCATTGAATACTTTCAATATTGATACTGTTTGCAAAGGTCCATCATTTAATCTTGCACGACGAATTCCACGTGATCTTTTTATCTTTTTTGGTCTTTATAATAAACGAAATCCAATTGCATGGTATCTTGATCTTGAAGCAAAAAGATTTTGTCGAATGTCAACTTTGGATAATAATACAGATTTTTGTGTAACTGTACCAAATTTTTGTGTTTCAAATGGTACCCTTCATCAAATTGGTGGAAATACATCTCCATCAACAAATGGATTTGCAAAAGCTGATTGTTTTTCATTGGATAAACAAACACTTAAATGGGAACGTAAATCTTCAATTCTTCATGAACGTGCATATTCAAGCGTTTGCGCATCACCAAATGGAAGAATATTTGTTATTGGTGGACATTCTCTACTTCCAAGAAGCCGAATGAAGAATGTTGATGTATATGATCCAATTAAAAATACATGGAAATCTGGACCTAAAATGTTAATTGGAAGATATAACGCTGGAAGTGTCTTTTATGGTGAAAATTTATATGTTACTGGTGGAGCAACAGATGATCGTTCAATTGAAGATTGTGAATATTTACCGAAATATTCTGAAAATTGGGTTTTAATGCCACAACTTATTCATGCTCGTTCTGCACATCAAACTGTAATCTTTGGAAAACATCTTTATGTTTTGGGTGGAAGAAATGGAAATGATGAATTGTCATCTGTTGAAAGATTGGAATATGGTACAAATGGAACATGGAAAGAAGTTGCACCAATGTCTGTTAAACGGTATAAATTTTGGGGGTACTTTTATGAATTTCGATTATAATCTACAAATTTTGTTTTTGTGTTACTACCAATGTGATAGTATCATGAAATAAAAGAAATAGCGTTTTAAAGTTATTATCATACTTTGTTATAGCTATATTTTTTAGATCTAATTTTGCTGCTGCTGTATGGGATGATAAACTTTTTGTATTTGGTGGTGAACAAAATAATGTAGAACAAACGGTTGAATATTTTGATGGTGAAAAATGGAATTCATTTTGTTCGCTTCCTTCTGATCATACTCCTTTGGCAGCATTAAATTGGAAGAATGTTCCACATGCAGAAAAACTTATCAAAAATGATGGTATTGATTCAATGATTTTTGCAACAATAGATGAAGAAGAAGATGAAGGACAAATTTGTGCAAATAATAATTGCTGTATGGGTGGTGGAGCTGTTCATGGCGCTTAATCTTATTGGCTTGATTTGGCCTAATTTAATTTTAATTGTATATACTAATAAAAAATAGAGTTTGATTGTGATATATGTATATAATACTAATTAGAGAGAAGTATTAATAATAAATTACTGGTGATTTTAACTTTTTTTGTTTTTGATTTTACTTTTGGGAAAAAATGATAATAATAAATTTTGACTTTTTAAAAAAAATGTTTACTATCTTTTTGTCATAAAACTTGGGAGCACTTTGTCATAGACATCGAAAGAAATTTTCTGGTTTTAAGCTATCAGAAAAAACAACATGTCCCTTAGAGATATCATTTAATAATTCACATTTCTTAGGAATCCATTCTTCTTGTTACTGTATAAAAGTCAATCTATCTATCTTTGGCGGTATCCACCATCTTTTTTTTATAGAAGTTCTACGTTTCTAAATTTCTCCGCCTAGGACGAACAAATTTATAATAAGTTGCTGATAATGTCAAAAAAGGTATAATCAAAGGTGAAATAATCAGAAACTTATCGATCTATCACACACAAAAAATATTTCGCAGAAAAAGTAATTCTTTTATAGAAAACTTACAAAATGCTAACTATCCATTAGAAGTAATTAAAAAATGCTACAATTAATCAAAAAAAGATTAATATACGGTAGTTTAGACATTTTGCCAAACAATATTTTTACAACTTGCCATTTTTTTAAATCACACAAAGGAAAAAAAAAGGATGAAGAAATTTGAAAAACGTTTGCTCGCTTTTTTTCGCGCGCGCGAGAAAAAAAGAAAGCAACAACTTTTTTCAAGCACTTTCTTTTTTAACATTTTTTGCTTCGAATTCAGTTATTCCTTTTTTTGCGCTTACGTTTTTTTACACCGCTTTGTTTTTTTTCAATTTTATATTAAATATATATAATATTACATTTTTAGGAGCTTCATACTTCAAATGAATCACCTTGTTGTTTATTTGAAGAAGGATAAGGCTGAAGAAAGTTCTCTGAAGAATGACATGAAAGATCTTGTACGTCAAAATGATGAAACTAAAAATGAATCTTTGACACTTTCACAAACAGCTGATGCATTATTGAAAGCTGTTACCTTAAAATCAATAAGTGAAGAAAAATTGCTTGCAAAGTCTGAAAATCTTGAAGCTGATTTAAATGCCAAAACCGCAGAGCTAGAAAAGGTTTATAAATTGGTTGATGATCTCACGAAGGAAAAAGAAAATGCTGAAGAAAGTTCTTTAAAAGCTATAAATGGTATGAAAGATCTTGTTCGTCAAAATGATGAAGTTCTTAGAGAAAATGAATCTTTCGCTGAAGCTAATACCCAATTTCAACAAAATTACGATAATGTTATGGATCGATTAACAAGTGTTGAAACTGAAAATGATCGACTAAAAGAAGAAAATGAAGATTTAATGAAAGTTGTAAGCAGTTATGCAAGAAATGAAATTCGACTTGAAGAAGAGAATCAAGCATTACAAGAAGATCTTGATATAAAACTTGCTGAATTGAAAATTAATGATGAAGAAAAGAAGGCTCTTGAAATGGATTTATCAAAAACTAAACTTGATTTGGTAGCATCGAATAAAGTTGTAATTCAAAAAGAAGAAGAAATTCAGAAGCTTTTTAATGAAATGAATTTATTGATTGATGCAAATGGTAAATTTCAATTGGAATTAGATTTATACAGACGTGAATCATCTGCTGATAATCAAAAAAGTTCAATTGAAGCATTAACAAAAGCTTTAAATATGGAAAAGATGAATAATAAAGATCTTCAACATGAACTTGAACTTAAAACTTCTGTAATGGAACAAATTGATAAACTTTATTCTGATTCAATTGAAGAAAAAACTTTCCTCCAACAAGAATTAACAAAGAAGGATCAAGAATTGAAAAATGTTAATAATGTTATTGTTCAAAAAGAAGCTGAATTCAATGATCTTTTGGAGATGAATGGATATTTGATTGGAATGAATAATAAATATCAAAATGAACAAAATGTATACAAAGAAAAATTATCAAATGTTATGGTTGAAAACGATGCTTTAAAAGAAGAAATTGAAGAAGCATCAAAGACTTTAAATAGATTAACAAGAAATGGAGAAAAACTTGAAGAAGAAAGGGAAGCTTTGCAAAAAGAATTTGATGAAAAAGCAGTTGAATTAAATGAAGTGAAAGAATTGCTATCAAATGTCCAAGGTGAGATTCGTATTGTTGTTACACATGTTCGTGAACTTTATTCAATCAAATCTGAAATTGAAGCAGAGCTAAATGAATTCAAAATTTACTTTGATAATATTAATAATTTACTTGGTGAAAAAGTAAGTTATCTATTTTTCATTTATCAGTCTTTACATTAATGCTTATTTTTAGTGGACAGATATTAAAACTCTTTTCAATGATTTCTGTGATGAACGATTCAATAATTCTTTGTTAACAAGTCAACTTGAAGCTTTACAAGATGAAATAAGTATTAATGTTCGAAGTGGAAGTCCATCTCTTCATGCACAAGGTATTTGTGGACATGATTCACGTCTATCAAATCTCAAAAGTCCTGATGAAAGTGTAATTATGTCTGAAACAAGTGATTCTGATATAAATATTGATGAACAACAAACTCCACAAGTATCTATTTTGCTTCACCAAAAAGAAGAAGAAATTCATAATCTTTTACTTGCAAAACAAACAATGAATGATGCTTTTGAAAAACTTCAAATGGAATTTTATTCTTGCAAAACTGAATTATCAAATGTTAAACTTCAACTTCAAAATCTCGAAGAATCAAATGAAGCTTTAATGGAAGAAAAAGAAACTTTGCAACAAAATCTTAATCAAAAAGCAGCAGAAATGGAAAAAATAAATAAACTTTATTCCAAATGTGCTGAAGAAATTCAACAACTCAAACGTGTTGCCAAAAATGTTCAAAAAGAAGAAGAAATGAAAAATCTTTTAAATGAAAAAAAGTCTTTGAATGTTGCAAATGAAAAACTTCAAATGGAATGTGATTCATTAAAAGAAAAATTGGTTAATGTTAAATCATTAGTAAAAGATTTGAAAATGAAATTGAAAGATGACGATCGGCTTTTTGAATCAATGAAGCGATATTCTATTGGTATGTAAAAAGTGCAACTTGTTTTTCGTGGTGATTCTTATAGTTTTTCTTTGTAAATTTTAAAACCGTTTTATTATGAAGTATTAATTTGTCTTTCTTTTTAAAAATAAATAATGATATATATTTACGCTTTTGGTTTTGAAACTTGCCAATGGTCTGATTTATTGGGGATATAAAATTTTGGGGTACTGTAATAAAAAAAGTTGAAATATGAGAATTTTGTAAAATTTTTAAATTAATTTTTTTATTTAACCGCGAAAATGTTTTAACCACAGTTTTGCGAAATTCATAGGATTAAAATCGAAGTCCTGAAATATTTTTTTGTCTAAAATCGATAAACCGAAATTTTGTTAGAATGAGCGAAATTTTGTATTAACCAATTTTGTTTATTTTTAAGTTTCTAATATTTGAAACTGATAAACTTGAATTGATTAGCGAAACTTTGGCATTATTTAATTTATTAAAATTGATGAATACATTGAAGTTTGATGGGGCAATTAGAGGTTCCTCATGATTTTTAAAACATTCACAAAGAGTACCACCCTCTTAAGATTTCGTTGAAATTGTTTAGAAAGTAAATGTTTATTGTTTTGATTTCAGAATCATGATGCACTGGTATTTTTTTCCCCCACTGCCATTTTTTATCCATGTTCCAAAACATTGATTTGGTCCATTTTCAAATTGAATTTCACATTCAAAAATAGCGACAAAGTCATTGACTCTTTTTTAATAGCGTCACATTTTTTTTACTAACTTTTTTCCCCATTTCTTCTTTTAGTTGCACGCCCAGAGGGTGGATGGATGACTCGAGAATTAGTAGTACATATATAGATTTGTCAGCAGTGTTTTTATCTCACATTAAAACCACCCGCTTTGAATTTTTTAAATGGTTTCAACGTTACTAAAAAAAGAGAGAATTTAAAAAATTAAATAGAGTCCCAAAACTAATCAAAACACGCAAACAAAAAAAGAAGAATAAACAATTTTATTTTGGAGGAACTGATTTTAGAAGAAAAATGAAAACACGATAAAAAACAAATTACACGGATAAATTTTTTAGGGGGAAGAATAAATTGAGAGATAATTTTTGGATGGATTTTGTTACTTTTTTAAATGGAAAGCTTTGGGATTTGAGATATATGGGATATTTAGAATGGATTAAAATTTAAAAGAATTTATTAAAAAAAAGTAAACAGTTTTAAACATAAAATATAAGAAAATTTAGATTTTTTCGAAGATTTCAAACTTGAGTTTAAAATTTTTTTAAAAAATTGGTTTCTTTTTGTTTAAATTAAAGAAAGCTGACTGTTTGATATATTTTACACTTTAACGCTTTTTTCTCGAAATGGCACAAACGTGACAATCAGGCAAAAGAACAATAAAAAAAGACCCTGATCTTCAAGTTGATGCCATTTTTGAAAAAAACTTTAAAATGAAAAATGTTTCAAAGCGTTTTTCACCTTTTAATTTAAAGAAGTTAGTTCTGAGTTAAAAAAATCTAAATTTTGCACAAATTTCAACACGATTTCAAAATTTACAAGTTGGCCGTAAGTTGAATGACTAAAAAATTAATGCCTTTTTACTTAACTTCATTAAAATAAAAGTTCAATAAAAAAACAAAATGGCTCTGCTGCAAAATAAAAACTTTTTTCAAATCTTTTTTGGGAAGATTTTAAAAGAAGCATAAAAGAAAAAGTACTCCTACTCTTCTCACGCAACAAACAAGAAAAAAAGAACTCTTTCTATATTTTATTTTTTTAAATCTCAAAAAAAGCCTTGAAAAAAAAGACGTTCAAAAAAAGTTTATTCCATTTTGAATGTTTTTTATATATTTTTTCAAAAAAAAACTTTCCATCGAAAAACAACAAAAATAAGCAACCGATCATTCAATGTCCGAGTCCATTTTCTGATAAATGGTTTTGTCATTTTTTTTCTACCGTGTTTTTTCCTTCCTTCTTTTTTTATTGAAAAAAGATTTCTTTCAAACTTCTTTCTTGCCTTTATCTCCGCTGCATTTTGAGATGAAAAGATTTTAAACACTGCGCCTTACTTACTTCCGCCGTTCTTCTTCTTTTTTTTGACGCTTTTGACTCTCCTTTGACGTTGTGTTTTTTCACACATTTTTTTAAATTTTGAGATAAAATTTTTATAATTGTTTTATTTTTTAAAGATTAAGATTAGATTAAAAATGAGACAGTTGCCAAAAGATGTCATCTTGTTGTTTTTTTTAAATTTAAAATTTTGGCAATAGCTTTGGATTAAATAAGGATTTAATGCTATTTTGAAACTTTATCACATTTTTTAGGATGATAAATTTTATTAAGCTTTAAAATGTTTTAAGATTTACCAAAAATAAATAAAAAACGCATTCAATGTAAATACAAAAATTGAAACTTTACGATTTAAATCCAAATAAATCTTTCTATTTTTGTATCAAATCCTTTTTATCTCCTTTAGTAGATGGTACAGAAAAAGCTAAATCGTATCTTAGCTTAATATTTCTGCCGTTCACAATCTTTCATCTCTCAAAAAACAAAGAACTATCTAAAATTTGTATTCATTCTTTTAAGGCAACATTCTTTAAAAGCTAAAAATCATATTAAATATTACTTTTTTAAAAAGTTATTTTGACATCATTCATCTCTCACTTTCTTGTACTTTATCACTTAATCTTTTTTTCAATTGCGCAGGTGGGAAAGAATTAAGACGAGACTTTTCAACCCTCTTTTTTTATAAATTAAAATTCTTTTTAAAAAACTCATTCAAAGCTTTATTTTATCTCTTTTACGTTTTTTCTATTGAAAAAATGTTCGTTAAAGCTTCTTTGATTTAAAACCGGAAGAAAAGATTTTCAGAACACTGATAAAAAATGGTAATGTTTATGGAAAAAATCTTTAAAATAGTGAAAAACAAATTTTTCAAAGTTTTAAATAGGCAACGATTTTTATGAGCTTTTCGGTAGGCGGATTTATGTGATCATGGCATTTTAAAAAAGTATTTAAGGATGTCACGAAAAAAATTGAACTTCGTGTTCATTTTTTAGAAATAGGCTATATATAAGATATTTTTGAAGACAAAAGTATTATGATTTGAATTTCGATTTCAACCCAAACCGATGATATATAAATTTAAATGTGATCAAGTTTATCCCAACTATTTTGCTTCCACCATATTTTGTTGTTTATTAATCTATCATCTGACGTGACAAATCTCTATAGTAGTAAAAAACACATGGTAGTAAAAACAGTGAAAGAGTAGGAGTTGTTAGTATCTTTCCTCTCTAACAAAAAATGTTAGTATACTAACATTCAAGAATCCCCAAGGAAAATCATTCTCCCTTTTTTCTCTTTTTTTCTGGATGAAAAAATAGCATTTTTGTCGTTGTCCTACATTTTCCTCGTGGTAGTAGTGGGGTAGATAAAAGATATCTTCACTCACTTGCGGCTTTGTTGCAAATGAACAACTTATGAGTGTCGCCCTCTTTTTTTATACATATGTTGTTTTTGTTGCTTTTTTTAAAGAAGTTTTAAATTGATAGTTTTTTCCTCTTTTTTTGCAACTTCCGACTTTCATATTTTTTCCTTTTTCAAAATTGTGTTAAAAACGTCATAAAATCATATTTTTTTGTGATGACACAAAAAATCCCAAATTTGGATATTTTCCAAAATTTCATTTTATGTTTTTTGATTTGATTGCTTAAATTTTTTATAATATTTTGAGAGCCATGTGTTTTTAATGTTCCGGATATTGAAATTTGTAAGTTGATGTCACCTATAAATTTTTTGGTGATGTGATTCATTTCTTTTTTTAAAAAGGAAAAAGATTATGAAAATTGAGTGAATCTGCTAAATTATGGCTTCTTTCTTGTTTGATTAAAAAGTTTTTATAGTCTTGGAAGGGAGAGATATTTCTGAAGGTCTAAAAAATTTATGAATGATGTAGCTTGCTGGCCTCTATGGTTTCAAAAACTTTTTTTTGATGAACATCCTTCATAAGGTTTTTTGTTTGTTTTTAAACACATTTTGAATATTTTTTATAATATAATGTTCCTTTCGGCTATGACAAAGTATGATAGTAATCGCAATTTTGCAAAAATAAATTTTACGATTACTATCATTTCCATTTTCAAAAAATCTTTTACTATGTTTATAACAACAAAATAAAAAAATACAAAATTACAAAGAGTTAATGACCACCAAAGTTTAATTTTAGTTCCAGCAAACATTTGTTTTTGATTTGTATCCTAATCGCTTTTACTTTCAGCATTGATTTATGGCATTTTGAACTTTTTATTATGTTTTCCAAACTACTTTTAAAAAAATGAAACATGAGAAATATATACCTCTTGAATTTTATATTTCAAAACCACCAAAAATCTTTAAACACCACATTTTTTTACGTGTTTTAGTAACCAAAGATGTTTTGTTTAAAAAAATTTGATTTAATGCAAAAATGTGTTCCATTTTTCAACTTTTTTTTGCACGAGATGCCTCTTTGTTTCTTGGCAACCTTGTTTTCCATTTTTAAAAAATTTAAATTTTGACCAAAGCTTTTTCTCATATTTTTTCATTTTCTGCTGTTGTTGAAAAATATACCGAAACTGATGGGGCTGTTTTTTCTATTACCCATCTTTTTTTTGGAAACTTAAAATTGTTTTTTTTTTTGATAATCCCGCGGGAAGAAAAAAAGGGAATGTTTCTTTGCCAATAGCCTTTGACTTTTTTTAAAAAAATTCTTTATCCTTTTTCATTGTCTGCAACTTTTTTTTCTTACATTTTCTTTGAAGATTAAAAAATGGAAGAAAGAAAGATCAGAATTCATTTTTGGCATTCCATTGTTGGGTGAAAGCTTCAAAGTACAACAACATCCGATATTTCATCATTTCCATTTTTTTGTTGAACTCTTTTTTAAATACAAATTGAAATTTGTTAAATTTTTATTCTTTAGTCTCTCCCTTTTTCCGTTTGAATGTTGCGCAAACTGACCAAAAGTTTCCGATTCTTTCTTCAACTTTTTTTTCTTGCTTGTTGTTGTTGTTCGAAAAAAGAAAAAAAGACGAAGAATCTAAATTGGACCAATTGTGAAAAGTTGGTCAGTTTTTTTATACATATATATTTTGGAAGATGAGAAAAGGCGTTAATCACATTCTTTCTATTTCACTTACTTACAACTTGAAAAAAAAAAGAAAAATTCTTTGACATAAAAAATGTAAGAAAATGCCATCCAGAAAAAAAGAGAAAAAGATTATCTTTTGCTTTTATAGATTATATTTGATTTTAATAATAATTTTAAATTAAACATAATTTTTTTCTATGACATAGTGTTCTCTTCTACTATGACAAAGTGGGATAGTAATCACATTTTTCCAAAATTAATTTTTTTAGGTTACTATCTTTTCTACTTCTAAAAAAATTTGTTACTTTTTGGAAAAAAATCTATTACTCCCACTTTTTTAATCACATTTATTTGTTTCTATTTTTTTTACCTTTTGTAAATTTTAACATTTTAGAATGTAAATTTTATGACAAATTTTTTGAACAAATTTGATAAAATTAATTAAATAAAAATATTACCGGTTAAAATAACTTTTTTAATATTTTCATGTTTAAAGAAATATTATAGAAAGACACACTAATGTAAAAATTGTTATGGGTACATAAAAATGTGTTCATCTTATTTGTTACTTTTCTTCAAGTCTCTGAATCATAATCTTTTTTTGTGGAAAACGAAGTAGTATTTTTTTCTTTCTTTCAAAAACTTATCTTTAAAAAACAACTGCTAAATAATACTAGGAATTTAATATAATATTGTTATCGAAAAAATAATTGATTGAGTAATACTAATTTTTAATTATATAATTGATTTTTTAAAATTTTTTATGAAATTTTAATGTTTGGAACATTAACAATGTCGTGTGTTATTTTTTGAATTATATTTACCTTTTTGTAAAATATCTTCGTCATTTTGTTTTTCATTGCAATCAAAATATTTCTTCTGTTTTGAATGTGTAAAAAACTATTCTTTGCTCAAATTTTTGACTTCTTTGCTTTTTATTTATGCAAACAAATTCTGCAAAAAAGACTCATCAAAAAAATGCAGAACAGAAAATTATAATTTTCATTAATAAAAGTTCTTTAAAAACTCATGTCTCACTTACAGTAATTCATCTTTTTGAATTAATGGCATCATCGCGATTTTTCTTTTTTTTGTCAGGTGATTATTTAAGTGCCGAAGCTTCCTTTGGTTTTTTTTTCTTGGTTTCTAAGTAATTGTTGAAAAAAAACACAAAAGAGTTCAAACCCTTCAATTAGAGAAAAAAACTGGAGGGAAATAGACGGCGTCAAGGACAACAAAAAAAGCTTTAAAAAAGGGACCTTTGAAATGAAAAAAGGACCTCTATTGTTTTCAAAGATGTCATATTTTTGTTTTTAGTAATAATACACACACTTTTTTTTCGGTTTTTGAAAAACAGAAAAAGGGGGGATATAGTAGAAGAGTAAAGTTATGCAACAAAAAATGAACTTTTTTACACGCCATTGAAAAGTCATCCCAAAGAAGAAGCTGATAGAAAAAGAAAAAAAAAACACATGCTCAAGAAAAAAAGGGATTTTCTTTGGCTTCTTTTCGACCCAGTATTTTTTATGCGCAATGTTGGCGGTCGTCTCGGAAATGGGAGAGTGGAAGATTTTGGGGGCATAAATTTTTTAAAAGGCTTCTTCCTTAGAAAGAGAAGAAAGATAAAAAAAGAAAAAATGTTAACAAAGTTTTTTTTGTTGTTTTTTTAAGAAGTAATAATAATAATAAATGTCTAATCGAGGAAATTAGATGTCTTAATGACAAAATTAGATAATGTTTTTAAATTAGTTTTTTAAAGTGCTATGGACTATTTTGGCGGCTTTTTTAAGAACATAAAATAAAAAATAAACAATTTTTGCTTGTTGTTTTAAGAAAGTAATTTTGCTTCGACTTTTGAAATTAATATTACTCATTAAAACTTTATTAGTCCAAGAATTAAACATTAATCATGTTAACCATAAACTGCTTAAAAGTGGCTTTCAAAATTGCTATAAAATGTCTGTAAAGAATTTCACGTATTACGCCTTTTCGATTATAATGAGTATTAAATATTTCTTATGACATTGTGTTCCCCAATGCTATGACAAAGTATGATAGTCATCGAATTTTTGCAAAATTAATTTTTTTGGTTACTATCATTTCAAATTTTACGGAACATCTCTGTTTTTTGCTATAGAAAATGATTATTCACCTCTAATGTTTTATAAAACAATTATTTGTGTTCCATTTTCTTTATTCCACTATTTTTTACCTCATTTTCCATGCCGTACATGTTTGTTGACAAAACCTTTCTCTCTCTCAATTTCGTTGAAGAATATTTTACGAGAATTTCCGTTCCACAATTTCCGCTTTTATTTCATCTTCTTTTTTTTATAATCCATAAAAACATTTTTTTTTAATTTTTATATTACAGGAAACTTCAAGCTTACAAGCTGTGCAAAAAAAATATAAAAAGATTTAGTTCCTGTTTTTTCCATGATTTTCATTTTATTTAATTCTTTGGTATAATACAACTTTTTATAACACCCTTTAAAAAAGGGTCATACATTTCATGGTGTATTTTTGTCATCTTTTATTCTTATTTCTATTAATTGAAACAATAAAATGTGTAATTTTATCTGGATCCTCGGATTCATTTGCAAGATTTCCAAAATGGGCTCAAACATTTGAAAATCAACTTTCATTTGAATTTCGAACGAAATCTTCTGCAGCTTTGCTGTTGTACACAGATGATGGAGGAGTACAAGGAAATTTTTATACTTTAACAATTGTGGATGGAAAATTACAGCTGGATTTTCGGCTTGGAGATTCTAATCAAGATGTTCTCATGGAGCGACCGGTCCATAGTATTCGGGTTGAACAAGTTCGAGTTGATGATGGAAAATGGCATAAATTTGTTCTTTTTCAAGTAAGGGATTTTTAATGGTGCAAAAGTTTTTAATTGCTTTTTTAGGCATGGGAAAATGTTAAAATCCAACTTGATAGTACTGTACTATTTAAAATTCTTACCCAAAGATCTTTTGTTTTTGGAAATCTTCGAACAAATTCTGATGTCTTTGTTGGCGGAATTCCAACTGTAAGTCCCATTCCACACTATGCAAATTTTACAACTTTTTTTTTTCAGGATGTTCATCAATTTGGTAAAATGTCGTCACCCCTTCGACGGCATACAAAGCGTTTTGCTGGCGCTATAAAAAATTTAGTTTATCGTTTATATCCTCAGGGTGTTAGTTCACCACAATTAATTTCATCACGTGGTACTCGATTAACAGATGATGATTATTGTGCCTTAGAATCACCATGCAAAAATTCTGGTCGTTGTTTTTCAACAAATGATGGAGCATCGTGTGATTGTTCATTCACAGATTTTGATGGGTATGATAAACAAATTATAAAATAAAATAAGAATGATGTAATACATTTTAGAAGAATTTGTGAAAAGCCAAAAACTGGACAGGCTTTAAGCTTTTTTGGTCATGAATGGATTGGATATGATGTTACAAATCATACATCATCGTTAATACAAAATCGATTTGAAAATATTAGTATACATTTTCGTACGGCACATCCAAACGGGTTATTATTTGTTGCTGGGGATAAAAGTGTAAGTTTAATCTTAAATTCACAAATTGTTTATTTTAAAGATTAAAAACCCATTTTAAGCAGTTAATTAATTACAACGATTGAAAAATGTTTTTGATTATTTTTTTCCTTAAAAATGATAGCAACAATAAAAATGAATTTCCGATGTTTTGGTTACTATCAAAGAGATAGTAACAAAAATTTACTTGAATCAATTTTTTGGTGTTACTATCGCATTTTGTCATAACATTGGGGAACACTGTGTAAAACAATTTATAAAATATCTGACCAAATTTAGCATTCAAAATCAAGATGATTTTACCCTTGCTAAAAATTTGAAAAAAGAATTTATATTAAATTAATTCCGTTTTCAGTCATATGTTCAGCTAATAATGGAAAGGGGAGTATTAATAGCTGCATCAAAATTATTTGGAACTGAAAAACGAATAATTCGAATATTTAATAAAAAGAATCAGCCGTCAAGATTCGATGATGATCAATGGCATGAAGTTATACTGTATCGAGATGTTGAATTGGTAGGTTTTAATGTAGCTTCTTTTTGCACAGAATTTTTACAAATCACTAATATTACCGTCTTATATTATTATTGTATTTTTAACACAAATTTTTAACATTTTAACATTTTTTAACATTTTTTCACTGGTTTTAACTCTTTTTTAAGACAACAACAAAATATGCGGCAGTTAGTGTAAGTTTTGTGCTCCAAATTGGAGTTTGGACTGCCCCTCCTGAGTTTTGATTTAATTTGAGTGCAAAAACTTTTTCTTTTGTTTCATTTATCCTATTTTTAGTTGCAAAAAATGATTTTAATTTTTGACCTTTGCTGTGTTTTTAAGTTTTCTGACATACATTATTAGTTTGGACTTTTTCCATATTTATTTGTTTGAATTTTTGAATGCTTGAATAATTTAGCAGATTTTGGTTTCTTTCTGTTGATAGCATGATTTTGTTTTATTATTTCCAAAATGGAAGCTAAAAGTACATAACACAAAATTTTGAAATAAAAAAAATTATGAATGTTTCTAAAAAATTATATGTACATACATATCCATTAAAAATAATTTTTTGATAAAGTTTCAAAATAGATGAATGAAAAAGTTTTTCTCTGTAAAAAACAATGACTTCGAACACTTTGAAAAATTTTTTTACTTATTTTCCACTATTACCATTGATTTTTCTGTTAAACAACATTTTTCATTTTAACACTTTTTATAATTTCACTATCTTTTTTTTATCTTTCACTTTCACATCGCTTGTTTTTTTACACCTTTTTTATTCATTGCAGTGCTTTTTTTATCAGTTTCTTTTGTTTTCTTTTTACATTTTATCAAAAGTTAAATTGTCAAATTTTAGATGAAGTTAATAGTTGATGGCCAAATGGATGAAGTTAAACAATTTAGTGGTGATACAGAATGGCTTGGAAATTCATTTTCATATATTGGTGGAGCATTGCCATATCGATCATATATTCCAGGATTTACACAACCATTTCGAGGTTGTATGAAAAAGATTCGATATGAAGCTGATGCACAATTATTACAATTTATTGAACTTGCCGATCAAGGCTTTGGACAATCAATTATTCGAACTGGTGGAGATTTATCATTTTCATGTGAATCTGGAAGATTATCACCTGCTCCAGATGTGCTATCATTTAATTCTGGCACGGCCTTTGTTGCAATGCCAAAATGGAATTCACCATCTGGTGGATCGTTAGGTTTTCAATTTCGAACTGGTGAATCTGATTCCTTGCTTCTTTTTCATGGCCTTCGAAAACCACTTAATCAAACACATTCCGATTTTTTGGCATTTGAAATTATTGATGGACATTTATTTATGGTTTTAAACCTTGGCTCTGGAACTGTAAGACTTCAAGCAACATCCCAGAGAGTTGATGATCCAAGAGTTTGGCATTCTGTACAACTTGAAAGGCTTGGAAGAAGTGGAAGTGTAATGGTTGATAATTTAAGAACAGATTTTTCAACCCCTGGTGTATCAGCAAATCTTCATTTGGATGATCCAATTTTTATTGGTGGAATTCCAAATGAATATGAAGCTCCGGCAACGGTTTGGAGTGCACAATTAAAAAAAGGATTTATTGGATGTGTAAAAAATGTTCGAATTAATGGAATAAATGCACAAATTTCTAAATATTTTAATGAACAATCTGATAATTCGTCGAAAGAAGGTAAGCATATGATCGAAATTACGTAGGGTCTGAATTACTCAAATCGAAATTTTCGATATTTCGATTTCAGAATTAAACAAAATTTGATTGTTTTGATTTCTGGCAGAAACGTTTTTAATATTTTGATTTAGCAGAAATTTGGCAAGCGTAGTAAAATTAAACAAAAATTTTTCATTAAAAATAAATTTAAAAAGTTTTAACAAAAGCTAAGCTTTAAAAAATGAAGAAAAATTGGATAAAATTATATTTTGCTAAATTTTTGCTGATATGAATTTTTTTTCACATTTGGTATCCAAAGAGATTATGTAGATTACAACTATGGCACACCCAAACTTAAAATGCCATTTCCAAACGTTTTGTAAAATTTACATAAAAAAATTTTTCAGAAATCTCACTTGGTTGCCCATCTCTCAGTGGATCAGATTATTGTGTAACGGATCCATGCCAAAATGGTGGAATTTGCCGAAATGGACATACTTCTTTTCATTGTGATTGTGCAAAAACTCATTTTGAAGGCCCCCGTTGTAATGATGATCCAGCTGTTTATTCATTTGCCAGACGGCATGGAGATGCCCCACGAATCCGTTTACCCCAACAGAAATTATCACAAGCAGAAGATGTTGAAATTAAATTTCGAACTGAAGATTTAAAAGCTGTTTTAATTGATACTGGAGCATTTAATGCAACAGATAGATTTCGATTAAGCTTGGATCATGGAAGGCTAGAGCTTAAAATTACAATTGATGGAAATCGGCAGTCATTCGGATGGGGCGAAGGATTAAATGATAATCAATGGCATACAGTTCGGGTTCAAAGACGTGGTGAAAAATTACGGTTATTTGTTGATGGAAAATGGGAGAATCATTGTAAGTTTTGGCACATTGAATTTGGTAGAAGGATTTGGATTTCATATATCCCAGTCGAGACCCTGTCAAACTGAAACCGAAAATTTTCAATTAATTTCGAAAAAAATTGATATCAAAATTTGTCGAAGCATTTCATATATCCAATCCAAAACTTAATAAAATCAAAATCAGAAATTTTCAATAAATTTTGAAATCGAATTTTATTGAAGAAATCCTCTTTCGCTTTCATTCATTTCATCCCTAAATGGATATCATATATCCCACTAATCCATTTATTTACAGATATACTACCAAATGGTAAAATAGATTTGCATATTGATGAACTAAATGTTGCAGAA
This sequence comes from Panagrolaimus sp. PS1159, assembly GCA_963922195.1. Taxonomy (NCBI): domain Eukaryota; kingdom Metazoa; phylum Nematoda; class Chromadorea; order Rhabditida; family Panagrolaimidae; genus Panagrolaimus; species Panagrolaimus sp. PS1159. The sequence goes on from CAWUHW010000008.1 coordinate 1,436,238, forward strand.
CCATTACAACCATATGAAGGTGAATCTGAAGAATCCATATCCAATGATGACTTTGATGGAGATATAATTAAAGCAACTTTTAATGAGATTGACCTCCTTGAAGAAGTTCGCCTTCGACAAAAAGATCGAACATCTTCAGAAGAAAGATCTGAAGGACAAAGGCTAAAACATCGAAAAGTTAAATCCACGACTGTTTGGTTTGATACAAATGAAGGGCATCTTGCATTTTCACTTTATCGAAATACAACCCAAAATGGAATAAAACTTGCACTAAAATTTCGAACACTTTCAAAAAAATCTTTAATTTTTATTATTTGGAATGAAAAAATTATTGATAGCGAATTAATTTCCCTGCAATTAATAAATGGTCAACTTCGACTTACCCGAATTTCTGGGAATCAACTTTCAACTTCCACCATTAAAGGTGAGCAGTTGAAATAAAAAATGAAATTGTTCAGGCGTATAAATAAGATTCCTTAATTTTCCAGGCAAAAAATGGAATGATCTTAAATGGCATACGCTTCATTTGAGTGAACTTTTAAGTGGTGGCTTAAAAGTTTCAATTGAAAATAAAAGTGCCGAAATTGATGGCACGTTGCCGACTTTTCGATTTTCTGGAAAATTATTTTTGGGTGGATTACCTTCTGGAATTCCATGGCCAACGGGGATTACTCCAACAGAAGGATTTCGAGGTTGTATGGCAGCTTTGAAATTTGGAAATGAATTATTAGATTTATGGAGTGATGCAGAATCTGGGGTACAAGTTGAAAAAGGTTGTCGAGGTTTGTTTATTTTTTTTTAAATTTCGGAGTCTAGAAAGTTTTGATATCCTTTTTTGAAATTTTTTGAAGGCTTAAAAATGGTTTGATTGACACTGATTTGACTTTAAGATAAAAATTGAGAGATCAAAAGCTCCTTTTTGACACGACTAAAATATGTCTAATGCTATATTTGCATAATCTGGATTAAGCTTCTTCTTTTGGGCACAGCCAATGAAATTTATTTTAGTGATTTTTGAAATCACTATTATTTATGTTTAAATTTACATATATCCCTCAATGTCTCCCCTTCTTTTTATTTTCTTGCTTTTTGCCTTTTTCTTCTATTTTTAGTATTTGTATTATTATTGTTTACCTTAAAAAGCCAAGCTAATATCCTGTATATTTTCATTTTATAACCCTGACTTATTTCATTGATATATATTAGGTTTCACTTTTCATCATTTTTTCAAAAAAGTATATGTATATGTTTATATTGCATTCAAAATTCAAAAAAAAGTATATTTTTATCCTTTTTTAAAAGCTTAAAATAAGAAAGAATCCCTAAGATTTTTTTCGACATTTGACAGCTTTGCTTTTTTTCAGAAAAAAAGTTTCTCTTTTTTTTACTCAATAAAAAAATATTCAAAGATTTCTTTTTTTTTTATTATTATTCGAACAAAAACGGAAGGGAAAAAAGAGGAAAGAAGGCGCCAGGATGAAAGAATGAGAAGAGAAGGAGATGAAAGCTGAATGCGTGTCAATAGTCTTTTTCTTTTCCCGTGTGTCATTTCATTTTCTTCATTTTTTAGCTTTTTTACATCTGTAATCGAACATCAAAATGTTGTTTCTTCTTCTCTTAGAAGACGGAAACCGAGAAAAAAGAAATGGCATCACGATACTTTGTTCAAGAACGAAAAAGTTGACGTATTTTGGCACATATGCGTTTTCCATCTAAAATGGCAAAAAAAATTGCATGAAACTTTTTTTTTGCGCAAAAAAATAATGCCACACACATGCAATATCGACGACGAATTTCCTGACCATTTTGCACTCTCTTTCTCTGTTTCCGTTTGTTAGCGTTTAAAAGCAGCTGAAGCTTTGAATGAATGGAAAACACCTCCCTTGAGAAAGATTTACTTTTCCTTTTTTCTGCTTTTTATATCCCCTTTTGAGACCTTCTTTAAAGAGGACAAAGAAAGAAAGCAAAACTTCTTTTTCTTTTTTTACACCCATGAAATTGGAGGCTTCATTGGTGACTATCAAAAGTTGTCGATGACTCTCAAGGGAGATAAATATGAATGTACAAAAATGGCACGCTTTTTTGCGCTTTGAAGAAAAAATACTAGTTCGATGAAAGAATTGATAAGTTTTTATCTCCCACTTTTTTGTTGCTACTTTTTGACAATACACAATGATGGAAAATTTGAAAAAATGATATCACTAAAAACAGCTAACAAATTTCCTTGTCAATCAAATATCTTAAAAGCCACGGCATTTGAAACAAAAAATGTTATGGTGGAAGTAATAACTTTTATGACACAGTGTTCCCCAATGCTATGACAAAGTGTGATAGTAACACTAAAAAATGGATTTTAAAAATTTGTGTTATTATCTCATTGATTGTAACCAAAACATTTGCATTTTTAACTTTATTGTTACTATCAAAAACCTTAATATTAAAATTTTAAACGTATTTCTCATAAAATCACTTAAAATAATCGAAAATCTGTGAAAATACAAATAGAAAAAAAATAAATTCTATTGCACATTTTTTCTGTTAGCCCAAGTCGTTAGCTTCAAGATGGCATTTTTTATCAGATTCCGTCAGCTAATTGAAGTGTAATCCTCTTGAGTCTAGTTTAATTTAATTCTACTTGATGTCAACTTTATAAATCCCTTTTCGTCTTTTTCGGTTCAAAGATTTTCAAGTGTTTACTCATCTTTTTGATTCTTTGAAAAAAGGAAGCTAATTTGTATTTGAAAAAAAGGAGAAGAAGGAAAAAACTTGACAAGATTAAAGTTCTTTGCATAAATTGGAAGTCAAACAAAGCTAATTTCTAGAATGCCGTTCTATTTTTAGGAAAGTATTTTTAAGTAGTGTTTAAACTGGTCAAGGATTAATTTTAAAATAGGATAAACAAAGATGTCAAAGTACAGTAATAAATTTCGGTCATGAATGGAAAATAAAAAACAAAAATTGCATAATACAGAAATTGCATGTTCCTAATTTTAGCTCCATCAAATCGATGCCATCCAGATACATGTAAAAATGATGGCATTTGCCAACAATCTTGGACTTCTGTTAAATGTGATTGCACCCAAACACCATTTAGCGGTGACCTCTGTGATCAACTTGGCACAACTTATGATTTTGATGGTGAAGGCTCATGTGTCTATTATGAATATCCACCACATCAAAGACCTTCAACTTCTGAAGATTCGCTAGTTTTGGCATTTCAAACTGAAAAATCTAATGGTGTACTTTTTGCTGTTCAATGCGGCGTAGATGCTGATTTTCTTACTGTATTCCTTTCGGGTGGATATTTACAAGTTCGATTTAGTCTTGGCACGCAATCTCATCATGTTCAGCTAAATGAAAATTTTATTCAAGACAATCGTTGGCATGTTTTAAAACTTCGTCGGCAAGCTGCAAATTTAACGCTACAACTGGACAAAAGCCTTCCGGTTTATTATGCAACAAAAGGTAAGAAACAGTGCCGTTCGAAGAAAAAAAGTGCCATTCAAAAAAAAGAAGCTTTTTTTATATGTTTTGGACTAACGGACTATTTTTAGATGGCCTGGCTACTCTCAATACTCAATGGCGTGTCTCAGTTGGTGCGGCATTTAATGCCTTGCATTCTGCTTTAACAACCACCCAACAACTTCTTTATCCTTCTCAACTTCAACTTCAACAACAACAACAACAACGAAGGCGTCGAAGACGGCATTCTCGTGTCTTTGACGAATTTCATGGTAGAATTGCTGGTGTCAATTGGAATGGGCTTCGTGTCCTTGATGCATATGCTCATGGTTAGAAATTCATTCACTTTTTGGCATTTGCGTGAAAAAACTTTATTTTTTTAAAACCTTTCAAATTCGTATTAAAATGTCAGAAAAAACATATTAATGCAGGTTTATCTATGCCATGCCACATAAAAATGCCATCCCACTTTTCATCATTGCGCTCTATTAGTTCGTTTTCAACTTAGTCACCATTGCAGGCAGGCAGCAAATATAAATATGTATTAATATTTATTTTTAAAGCCTTTTCTAGTACTCTCATTTTTGCGGCTAAAAAAGGGCAGCTTTTTTGTTTTTCCAACAACTCATTTTGCCCTTTTTTTCTACCCTATCGTTTTTTTGCTTAATCCCTTTTTTGCTTGCTTCTAAAAGGAAAAAAGCAAAGGTTCGTATCTATTTTCTTCCGTCTTTAAGCAGAAAATTTTTTTTATTTTATTTTTTTTCGAATTGGATTACACATCTTTTTTTTCTCCTATTTTACTTCTTTTTTTACGATTACCAAAGTCGTAGTTCTTTTTTGCTTTGTTTAGAAAATCAAATCAAAAAACATTTGTTGTTGTTGTTTTTGATAAAAAGAAATCTCACATCATCAATTTTTTAAATTTAAATATTTATACTTTTTTAGGTTGGGAAAAATCATTTGGAACCGGACGTCCTCAACTTATTCATATGGCGGCATCTGAGGCGTCAATTGATTCAGGACTTTTTAGTCGTGTAAGTTGAAGAAGTCCCTCCCTTCCATCTTTTTTTCTTTTGTTGTTACCTCAATTGTTATCTTTTTTTTTCTTTCATTTGGGGTGCATCTTAAGAAATGGCAAACATTGATTTTGGCACTTTTTTATTTTTTTGACATTTTTCATTTTTTTTTCTTATTTTTCAGATTGAACCATCTGGTGACGGCTTTTTTGCGGCTGGTGCACTTGATTGTCTTTCATCTGAAGCAAGATCGGATTGCCTTTTTGATGAATCTACAACACCTTCAACAGGTTTGAGATTTCATATATCCCCTTACATTCTGGTTTTTGGTTTTTTTGAACTTTTTTAAAACACACCTTCGCATAGGATTCAATGTTTTATTTAAAGCATAAGTTTGTTACATTTTCTCAGAGAAAAACTCTGAATATAAAAAAAAGATTTCCCGCCCAATTAATGAACACTCAAAAGAAAGGAGTGTTGTCCACGGTCATGCTCTTTTCACACTACTTTTTTTTGTTTGTGCCATTGCAAAACATTCATCTCTTCTTCCCTTAGGGGGGGGGGAGCGCATTCTTTTCTTTTTTCTTCAACCCTCTCAATGCTCTTTTGATGGGATTCTGGCCAACCTCTTTCTTCTTTTTCCCGAACGAAGAGAAAGAAGACAACAAAAGAGTTACAAATCCCAGAGAATATAAAAAATATAAAAAAAAGCTTTGTGTTTTTTTTTCTTTTTTGAGCTAGCTCCTTTTCGAGCATCTTTGTTTCAATATCTCTCTTTCTTCTGCTACAAAAAAAAGATATAAACGAATGCTTGCAACAACTGTAGTACCAATTTTATGCCTTCTTGAATGGGATTCACCAAAATGCTCAAATCATGGGTTACGGGTTCCTGCACCGAAATTCCCAGACAAATCAAGAATTTCAGGTGGATTCTTTTCACCAATTTTACCCTCGGCTTTAACAACCTCTCCACCAACTCCACAAACATTTTTGGAAGAGCTCACATCTCCAATAGCAAAAATTTTATCTTCTACAACAACAACAACAACTTCAACAAGTACTACAGTACCTTCAACAACAAGTGATATATTAACAACAAAAGGATTTATTCCAACAACAACTCGAATAATTCAAGAGATACTTCTTGAAACACAACAACCTTCAACAAAAGGTTGGTTTTACAAAAATATATATATTTGTAATAATTATTAGTGTAGTAGCTTTTTTGTGGCTGTGCGCGCCAGCCGAAAACAACATTTTTTTCTTTTTGTGTTTTTGCACAATATTTTAGCACTTCGTTCAACACCTTCAACTACCACCTCAACATCAACAACAACAACAACAACAACAACAACAACAACGACCACAAGTCTATGTCCCCCAAAAATGAAGGAAGGAACAACAAAGCCAATTCGAATTGCATCAAAAGGTCCACATGCACTTGATAGCCTTTGGGTTGAAGTTGGTACACCACAACCCCTTAAAATTTCTTCTTCTTCCACTATCTCCATTCCTACCTCCACTGTTTCAATTCCAACAAAATCAACAACTCGAAGAATTTTTACTTCAACAAGAAGACGTCCCCCAGTACCTCGTCGAACAACAACAACAACAACAACCTCAACAACAACAGCAAAAACAACAACAAAACGATTTTTATTAAATGATGTTACAGAAGAGCCAGAAGAGGGTGATGAATCTGGTCTACCACATGGTGATGCCATTGATCGACCCATGCCAACAACTCCTTTGCACTTGCACTACGGTAGAGCGCGCACAGCCTCTTTTAAACTAATATACTAACATGCTTAAATAACATTTTTAGATTCATATTTATCTCCTCATTCTACAATGTACACAACAACAGAACAACAACTTTTTGCAGTTCGGCCTACAACTCCCATGGGAATTATTGAAACAACCCTTAAATCAAGTGATGGCTTCAGAGATGAAATGCCAAAAACGTCATTTATTTTAATATTTTCGGCATTGGTGGTTACAATTGTAATGATTTTTGTATTATGTGTATTCTGTTGTTGGAATCGAAATTCTTCTTCATCTTCATCAGATTCAAAGCCACCCCCCTCTGCCATTGCTGCAGGATATGCCCCAATTCCATCAGATAATTCTCCAAGAGAAATTAGATCTGCAACAACTGCCACTGTATGCCCGATAAATGGTAATGGCATTTCTCAACCTGTTATCACTATTGCAACTCCAGCAGATACAAATGGCATTTTAACAAATGGAAATGGAATAATGAAAAAATCTATGAATGGTATAGGCGCTCCACTGCTGTCAGAAAAAAAGAGAAAAGATTTTAAAGAATGGTATGTGTAAAAATGAATCACAAAATTCTTTGGTTGCCTTTTGCTCAAAATTTAATTTTTCAATTTTTGTCGAGCTCAATTTGTTTTAGTTTTTTTTTGTTTAATTCATGTAAAAAATGTTTATAAAATGGATTATTTTATTTCATGATTTTGCAAGAAATTTGACACAGTGTTTCCCAATGCTATGACAAAGTACGATAGTAAAACCAAAAAGTTCATTCACAAAAATTTTTGTTACTATCTCATTGATAGTAATCTCAGAATATTAAAATTTCAAGCTATTGTATTACTATCCAAAAATATAAAAAATATAGCTACATGCATTAAAAAACAACCAATTTTTTTTCATTGATAATAAATTCATGAAACATGATAAATTATTTATTTGTATCCCTTTAAAATTAAATTATTGCAAAATAACATTAGTACAAAGAGAATCAGCAAAAATTTGTTCAATCGTTTCACAAAAATGATTTTGACGATCTTCGGTGCCAAAGATATGACGAACCTAAAATGTGAAATCTTTCTTTATAGGTACAGTAATTCGTTCAATTTCGAAAATATAAAATATGATTACAGTATTAACATTTATTCAATAAAAACAGAATTGCAGATTAAAACAAAAAATATTTTATAAAAAATAGTAACATTTATTTCAAACTTTTTAATAATCTGTCAAAAACAGTAACACTGAAAACGAAAAATTTTTTTTTAAAAAATGGTATCCCTTTGAAAATTTGAAAAAATAAAATTCGGTTTTTAAAAACTTAAAATAAACCAAAAAGCATCGTTAAACTTTATTTTATAAAATCATTGCAAAATTGTATTTGTAAAAAATGAATTAACAAAAGCAAATTCAATTAATTTAAAACATCGGAAAGTAAGAGACTTTTGATTTTCCAAATCAATATGACCTTCAGGACCAAAGATTTCAAGAAATAATAAATTATTAGGTTTTCTTGTCTGAAAAATAAATGAATTATTAAAAATTTATTTACATTCCAACTTACATTTGATGGGAATGCTTCTTCCCATTTATGATAAAATTTATTTGCAATTAATGCAGAACACATATTGCAAAGACAATCAAAATCATGCTTAATTGCAGTTGATAAAAATTGTAAAACAGAATGAAAGTTATTAGATGGTTCCTAAAATATACAAAAATAACAAACTTTTTAAAAGTACAAAAAATTACTTCAACAAACTTTTGACAAATTGATTTATGAATTGATTTCCAAGACAGCAAGATATAACTAAATAGTTCTACCTTTCCCATTAAATCATCATAAGTTTGACTTGCACGTTCTAATTCCAACTTAATCATAACATCTCGATTTACAGTTTGCACAGCTTGTGGTGCAAATTCTTGATTATCATTAAAGCATTTAACGACCATTAAAATATAATCACTCATATTTTTACAGCACATTTCAGTTGGACCAACACGTTTAATTTGAAATTCTTTTTGAGACAATAATTTTTCAACCATTTGTTTTGCACGATAAACAAATTTTGGAACAATTTCTAAAAATGGAAAACATTATTGGCATAATTAATCTAAGTTCAAGCAACTCACCAGCAATTTTAGAAGTCTTTTCTGATGCAACAATTTCACCAGGATTTGGAAAAACGAAACCAAATAACCGTTCAAATGAAGAATTTAAATCATCACGCAATTGTTGACGTTCTTTAACTTTTACATTTCCAAGTTTTTTTTCGACATATATTTGACCACCATCGTCAGGATCCACATATTTTTTGTTGTAAAAATCACGAATAATGAAAACAAGATCCTAGACAAATATTTTATTACTGTAAAATTAAATGTAAAACTTTCTTGAAATAATTTTCCACTTCCACCAAGATCATCAACAATCTTTTTTGCATGATCAACAAATGCTGCTAAATCATTAAGCTTGTCTTATTGAAGATCGCCAGAAACATTAAAGCACATAATACTGCTGAACAAACATGTCATAGCAAAAATTGTTGAACAATCTTGATATGATGTATTAGCATCGAAAGTGCCTTGAGAACCAATCTAAATGTATGATCCTATTATAAAGCTTCATGTTTACTAGTGAAAAGACATACCAATGAAACAGCAACTTTTTTACCATTATCTTGTTCAATAACAAAAATATGTTTCCATGTTCAAATTCCCAAAGTTGTAGGATCTTCACCATCACGAAATTCAAAACCAGCCAAACGAGTATCATCATTAAGTTCCCAAGGTTCTGATGGATGTTGTTCTTTATGAATTAAATAATCAAGAAAAAAATTCATGATAAAACTTTTGCCCTTTCGAGCAGCCCCAGCGATGCATAAAACAACTAATGGCGAATCAGCAACACGTGGATCACCATAAATTTCATCAAGAAGTTTCTTATTTGCACGAAATCCACTATTTGAAAGGTGTTCAACAATTTGAACAGCACGATTTTCAGCAGTCATCTTTGAACTATCCTAAAATAATATTTGTAGAGAAAAATATCAGAGACCAAAAAAGTTGAAAAAAGGTAAATGGCAAAAAATATTTTCGTAAAGGAGAGTAAAAACGAGCGTATAATTTTAATCCAGAAACATTTTGAAAGTGAAAAATTATGTTCTGCTTTTATAGTATTATAGGAGGTGGACTCTATATTTTTTTCGTTTTTTTACGAATAAAAGAACCTGACATCACACAAAAACAATACAATTTTTTTTGTTTTTTGCCTGATTGAGGTTCTCTTAAAAAATGAAAAAAATAAAGAGTCTGCCTCCTTTAAACATAATACTAAAATTAGCAAAATTATGGTGCTAATTTTAGAATTAACTTTAACACTATACTCGGCCGCACAATTACGGTAGCGGAAAAACAAATTTGGGACTACTCGCGATTTTGGGTCTTTTTTTGCGCGTGACTTGAAAATTGTGATATTTTGAATTTCAAGGCGAGTCGCTAATTTTGAATAAAGATTAACAAATATTTTGCTTTCAACAAAAAATATTTATGGTTAAATCATAAAGGTGTAATAAAAACGTTCAAAAAATCTTTGAAAATAATGTTTTTTTTGCTTTCGGAAACAAAAGATTTTTGGCAATTAGTACCATGTAAAATTAAATAAACAAAAAACTAACCGGCGAATTTGGATTGAGCAAATTTTGGGATGCTCTAAATTGTGCAACTTCCGGCAATTGATTTCCAGCATTTTCTTGCTGTCTTGGAAATTCAAATGGATTCTGTAAAATTATTCAATAAAAATGTAACAATTTAAGGCACAAAAAAATTACTTGATCAATTGATGGTGTTGAACCAACAAAAATTTGTTTTGTTTTTTCCCATTTTTTCATTGATTTATCTTTTTGAGCAACATCAAATTCACCACCAGATAAATCAATATCATTTTCATAAGCGGCAATTCGAAGGGAAAAAGTGCTGCTATTAACATTGGTTGAAACATTTCCAGCTTTTACAAAATCATCTTGTTTCACAGTTGATAAACTCCATGATCCTTTTTTATCAAAATTATTCCGCCAAATGGAATCATCTTTTTTATGGAGTGAATAATTATTGTTATCATTTACGTCTGACAAATTGATGCTGCAGTTAGGGTGCGCAGCGTGAAAAAAAAATTTTTGATTTGGTAGATAAATTTACTATGTATCGATAGCTCAGCTTATCCGTGATTTTATGGCATTTTTACTTTTTTTTTAAAATTAACCCCGGAAAAGATAAAGCGGATATACGACGCGCTCCTCGGATTTACATTTCGGCCTCAAAAATTTAGGGGACTGGAAAAAAATCCTGTTGTGTAGTGGTTAACGCGCACGGCTGACAGCCAGAGTGAAAACAAAATATATCGCAGGTTCGACTCCCGCCGCGTCTAAAAAAATATTTTGACTCAAGTAAAAAACATAATTTTAATCTTTAATTATTGGAACAGTATTTTGTGAATAATTAATATTTATTTAGAATTTGTACTTTCAAATGACTTTTATTAGCAACGATTGAACTACAAAAAATGTATTGCTTCTCTTTTATGCGCAAAAAAAGTTATACATTTGTTTTAATTTTTTGTAAATATATTTATTTATGGTAAAGAAATACATATATTAAAAGACCGTTTTAACAATTTTTTTAATCTTCATTGTCATCACTATTATCCATATCTTCTTCACGTGCTTGTGCAATTATCATTAATGATGTTAAATTTCTAATCAATGTTGGAACATCTTTTGCAACTTTTTTAGATGAAAATTTGAAAAGTGGAGAATTTGTTTCTGCAATTGTTTGCAAATAAAGCTTATGGCATCTTATTTGATCTTCTACAGCCTTCCTTTTTTTGGTTGCATTCATACCATTCAAGGTAATATTCATTTGATCCACGTCTCTCCAAATGCCCCCATTTTGTTGAACCTTGTTAAAAGCTTCTTGGGCTTTGCGGGATTTAATAGCAGCTGCTCTATCATCCCATATCCAGATTGATTTAAAAATGAAGGATATTTAATCTCTCGAGGATCACTTTTCATATTTGAAATACAACTATCCCCATCATTCTTTTCTTTTTGACCATCATTTCTGTTGTTCTTATTATCAGCCGTAAAACTTTTTGAGCTGTCAGACAAATGATGATGAATTTGATTTAAGGTGAGGTTACCGTATTTTCTATTGGAACCAGGAGAAACACCAATAAAAGTATGGTGACTCTTTTCGCTGGCAAAACAGACGACATATTATTTTGTGTAACAATGACGTTTCTAAATTTATTCGTTTAAAATGGTTGAAAAAAATGTAGTAAAAGTTTAAAAAAACATAATTTATATTATAATAAGATAAACATGCTAAATATTAAGTCTAAATAAATATTAATTATTCACAAAATACTGTTCCCATAATTAAAGATTAAAATTATTTTTTTTACTTGAGTCAAAATATTTTTTTAGACGCGGCGGGAGTCGAACCTGCGATATTTTTTGTTTTCACTCTGGCTGTCAGCCGTGCGCGTTAACCACTACACAACAGGATTTTTTTCCAGTCCCCTAAATTTTTGAGGCCGCGACTCCTTCACTTTATTTTTTGAAAAAAAAGTGATCGCTGCGCACCCTAGCTGCAGTCTTTACAAATTGGTTTTAGAGTCCTTCTCTAATAACAAAAAGGCCAAAAAAATTTCTTTTGTTTATTTCCAACTTCTAACAAAATTTTGTCTAGCTCAGATACTCCCTTGCAATTGTAAATATGTTATTTCATTTTATTCTAAAAAGAGTTTTTGGTGCGATTGATTTTTTTTTTCACTACAGTTAAAAATTTAAAAAAAATAATTCAAAGTATTCAGCAAAAATTTAAATTTCCGTTTTTTTCGGATTAACAAATTTTTATTTTTATTTATTTCTACGGTTTTTACAATATACTATTTTACCAATAAAATTGTTGATTTCATAATCAAAATTAAAAACCTTTTGGAAGCCCTTATTTAAACCCATTATGAACTCTTTCAATTTAGCTGTACAATTAAATTGAAAAAGCCATGTTAGATACTGTAATTAATGTAAATGGCGATAAAATAAAATATTTAAAAAAAATCAATTCTTCATTGATAAGGAATATCTCAGCCATACCTAATTTGGGGGATAACATTTTTTTTTCGGTCTTGTCATGCAGCTCCTTTTGTCAATAAAAAAAATTTTTCCGGCGGCTGCCGGAATTTTTAACGTACTTCTCCCTTATGCCAACATTTGACGGCCTTTTTTTTATGTAGGTTCCTAATATTGTTTCAAAAGGTTGCCAACATTGACTATATTATACTCTCTTAAATTAACAAAATTTTTTGAAAGAACAACGCTTCATTTTTCACCTTTTATTTTTTAAAGCGATGTGTATTGCAAGCGATAATAGAATTTGGAACATTTACCTTCTAAATTCCTGTTTTTTATCATAACAAATTATACCCACTCGAATGTGTTTTCCAGCATTATCATTAATAATGCCGAAAAAAAATCAATTTAGTAATCATTAACGATTTTTTGAGGAATCATAGATAAAGTACAGTTGAAAGAAAGGGGCAATAATTAGAAGCTAAATGTTTGTCACCTTTTTTAAAAGCAGGAGTAACAGAGAAATTTTCCACAGTTCAGGAACCTCGGTTTCGTCTAATAATAGCTGAACGGTTTTTTATAATTTTTTTAAATTATCAAGTTTAAAAGACGGAAAGCATAAAAATTTCGCTAAAAGCATTCATTACATAATCTTTTCTAGAATTAGATTCTTTATTTAAATGATTTTAAAAGAAAATAAAAGGCTTCTTAAAAACCACTCTTTTGTTCAAAGCTTTTTTAAATGTTAATTTAAAAAAATTTGAGTTTGAAGAAGATGAAAATATTTTTGGGTAAAAATTATTTTCTAAATCCGAAAAAGTGTCGTTTGTCGGTGAACCTCATTTTTGAGATTCTTAATAGTTTTGGATAATAACTTATAGCAGAGTTATAAAACCTTTTTTAAAATTTAAACTTTATTTATATATTTTTTGATTCAAATTAGTAAAATCTTTCGACAAAAAATTTCTTGAAAAATCTCAATTTTTGACTTTGTCCTTTGCGAATTTCGGAATGATTTGCCGACCGCCTTCGGCGGTTGATCGGTCTATGGGATCAGATTTCTGACCCTCTCCCTAATTAGGAATGATCCCGGTAATAAATGAACTATATAACTGTAGGAAAAGCTTTGGTTTTTCGAAGACATTTTTTTTGTGGATAATCCCTGTCAACGAGTATTTAAAAAATTAAAAATCTTAAAAACCACTCCTATAAATTATAGACAATAAATAAGTTCTTTCTGAAGGCTGCCTTGATAAAGATAAATTTTAATTGTTTTTTTAAAAGACTGCAGCTTTTTTTTACCGTAACCTTTTCCTTCTCTTTTGCTATGAAATGCATAACTTTTTGAGTTGGAAAATGGAGAAACATCAAGACATCTTTGATTTTGATTCAAATTGAGAGTATTGTATTGATCAGCATCAAGAGCATTCTTTGAAGAAAAACAATAATCTTTTGTTGCCATCTGAAAACAATGCATTTTTTATCATACATTTATGCCGAAAATATTCACAAATAATGAAAAGTATAGATTATAGAATGCAAAAATGGTTTTTTTTCTCAAACGCCCTTTTTATAAAAATATTTCAAATGAATTTTGATGCATGTTCAGCAATAACCATCTTCGTCCCTTTAGCAATAGGGCTCACATCATGCGTGCCATGGATGGCAAATCATCGTCTATCATGCGACGGATATCAACCTGAAAAAAAAATGATTAACAAATGATAAAGAAAAAAGATAAACTTGTCCTGAATCTTTTGATATCCATGAAAATAAGAATTTACAACAATAATAATAATTAATCAATTTGTATCAGACAAGTATTATCATTTAAATAACGGCACGATACGGCTGCCAGCCACAAAAAATACTTGAATGATAAAAATCGATATGTAAAATAAAATAAAAAACACATCGAAATTTGCGTTCATTTCCAAAAAAATTTTTTTCAATGTTCATTTTTTAAAATAGCTACCAAGGGACCGTTTTCAGATGTAAACCCCAGATTTCTTAGGTCATATGTGGAATCGATAGTACCCCTATAGGTATGAAAAACCCCTAAGGCTTTTGTGCCCTTTCGGGGTTTTACAGAAGTTACAGGATTCTAAAGTCAAAAATCCACGACCCGGGGGTCGTGAGTTAAGGAAAAAAACGCAGGTGTCAACTGAAAAGGTTCCCTTGTACGTGTACAGGTTTTTCAAAAGTTCTCCAAATGCAATAAATTTGGTATCATTAGATGCGCAGTAAAAATATTGATGGAAAGTAAAAAATAAATGAGTAAAAAAAAGTAATATTTATGCTTAATATTACTGTTAAAAAATAAAAAAAAAGAATTTTTTTTCAGCCGGGGAACACATTTTCTTTATACAAATTTTCGTGTCGCGTTCGCAAACAACACTTTTTTTGCAGCAAAAAAAAAGTATTTTTTCAAAAGTTCAAACCCTACCAGAGACACAAAAATATTTTTTATCTCCGATTGAGCTTATTTTTGGTACATATATGCTTTCGACTATGTAGAATCCAAAAATAACAGCAGTTCTTTTTTTAAAAAAAGTTTACGATTGTTAGAGTCGAACCAATGACCGAAGGACTGATAGGCGGCGCTTCGCCCACTGAGCCATAGACGCAAACTTTTGACCGCTGTGTTTCGCGATAATTTTAAAAATACTATTCGATGCAGAAAAAAATTCTGAGTCGAATAGGCTAGGTATTAAAAAGGAAGAAGGTGGAAGACAGAATACAGGTCAAAAAAACCGATTTCCCCTAATTATTTGTATCAAAGTGATAGTCAAAAGTTGGATTTTCGAAATCTCCGTATTTTTTTACATCTAGGTGGATAAAAATTAAATTTTTAAAAAAAAGTTTTATTTTTTACAGTATACCTAAGGAGCTGTTTCTTTTTTTTTCTTTCTTTTTTTTGACTGAAAAAAATGAAGGGGAACACTGGCGTTGTACATTGCTGCGCACGTAGCTATTTTAAAAGTTTTCCTCATTTTATTCGTGCTAAGATTTTTTGTTGAAAAAAAGTTTGAAAAATTTTTATCTTGTTTTTACAGTAATTACAAAAATTTTGTGGCTTTTTTAAAAAATTAATCTTTCTATAGAAATTTTTTTGAGAAACTTTTGGAAGACTTCTATAAAAATTATGTAAAAACGAAGCATCTTTTTTAATAATTTGTTGGACAAAAAAAATTCAAAAAACTACAGTTTCGCACATTCCTGTAAGTGTAGACGGACCCAAAAATTTGCCAAAAAAGAAAAACTGTAGTTTTTTGAATTTTTTTTGTCCAACAAATTATTAAAAAAGATGCTTCGTTTTTACATAATTTTTATAGAAGTCTTCCAAAAGTTTCTCAAAAAAATTTCTATAGAAAGATTAATTTTTTAAAAAAGGGTCCGTCTACACTTACAGGAATGTGCGAATTCGCACAAGGCTTGTTCATTATTTGAAAGATGTTCAACAATTTGAAACAGCACGATTTTCAGCACTCATATTTGAACTATTCTAAAATAAAAGGCTTATTAATGAAAACAAGGAATAAAGTAACAAAAAACAGCTGTTAAAAAAACCAAAGCGCAAAAAAAACGTAATTAAAAAAACTTTGTGGAACTGAAAATTATTAACAGCAAAGTTTGTAGGTAGATATTATTTATTTTTAAGAAGGATGAAGATCCCGATGCAACAAGGAGTGAGCGAGGGGGGTTACAGCAGTGAGAGATGAAAGAAGGGGGCAAAAACATATGTTAAAGTAAAAATACAAATTAAGATATTGTTAAAAAACTATTGCAACAAAAAACAGCCTCTTTGAAAAAACGCCGACATCAACGGCGTCACAATCGTGTTAAGACTTCCTGAAAGATGCACATTCAAAAAATTTTTTCCAAAACATAATTTTAAAATTTAAGCAAAATTCACAATTATCAGTAAAATTTGCTAAAACTTTTACTAATTGTAACCACTTGTTATCTTTCTATGCTTTATTCAGATTATTTAACTAGTATAAGGTTGTTCCATAAGTTCGTGCCGCGCTTTCAACGGTTGGAAAGTCAGAACTTTTTCACCAGATCAGGTAAAAAAAATTCTGTCTTTACGTTATGTATAACTCGATGAGACGATTCAAAATGTGAAGACAGAATTTTTTTGTCTGACCTGGTGAAAAAGTTCTGACTTTCCAGCCGTTGAAAGCGCGGCACGAACTTATGGAACAACCTTATATTATAAAAATTGCATTGAGTTTCTTGAATAAATTTTTATAAAAAATAAACTCAAAAATAATAAATACAAACAAAAGCAAACAAAATAAAGAAAATAAAAAATAGATTAAAATTTTAACGAATTCAATAATAAATATTTGAAAGACCAGTTGAACCCAAAAAGCTTTCTTTGATTTCAAGGAAATTTAAAAGGCATCGATATTTCTTTGATAATTCATCACAAAAATAAAATTCAACTCTCATATTTGTTTTCTGAAATTTTTAAATTAAAATTGTGCAGAAGAAAAAAAAAACTCACTTTTTTTCTGAAAGCCAAAAGTTTTCTAATTTCAAAAGATTCAGGAATATTTGATAATTCAAATTTTCTCATATTTTGAAAATGTGGAATTTTGATGAGATTTTTGACGGTTTTTGTTGAACAAATTGTTGGAGATAATTCACTAAAAAAATAAATATAAAAAAGATGTTAAAAATAAAAACTTACTATTTAAAAGTTTTAACATTTGGACAAACTTCAATCAATTTTTCAAGTTCAACATCTTTACCATTTTTATATTTAATAATTGTTGAATGGCTTAAATCAATTATTTCAGCAAAACTTGAAAGCATTTTAAAATCTTCAAAATTTAATGACAAAAAATTTAAAGTCAAAGTTTTTGCATTACATTTAAAAATTTTTGGTAAAAATGATTCAAAGTCATTTTGATATGGAAGAAAAACAGAAAAATTTTCAGTTATCCATAATTTTGAAGAATAACTTGGATATGTATCAGAAAATGTATCGAGTGAAATATATTTTACAATTAAAATTGGATTTTGAAAAAAGAAATATTTGCAGGATCGAATCATTTTTTGATAAATTTCTGAAGTTGATGGATTCTTTGAAATATAATAAATCATTGGTTTTGGAAGTGAAAATTTTTGAGAACATAGAGTTGAAAAAAATTCATTTCGAGTTGGTGGAATAAATTGAATTGGAGTAAATTTTTCAAGTTCAGATTTTAAATATTTTGACATTTTTGAGTTGAAATATTTGAATTGTTGGAATAAATAGAAGCTGAAAAATAATTGGATTTGATTTGAAATTCAAAAATGAAAAAATCAGGTTATTTTATTTTTTTAAAAAAAAAGGAAGAAATTAATAATAAACAAAATGTGTGATTTCTGCCTTTTTTTATTATTTTTTTTTCATTTTTCCAAATGATAACAAGAAAAATTTATTTTTTTATGAAATCGATTTTGTTCAAATTAAAAAACCTTAAATGTGTAACAAATATTTTTTAAAAGAAAAACAAAAGAAAGCGGATGATTTAATATAATTTTCATCATAATGTTTTTTTCGGAAACAGTAAAACGCGGGTAATATGTCGCGGGTACCATAAAAATTGCGTTGTATACTGTAATGTTTTATATTTTTTTTACCCGTGTTTTACTGGAACCCCGTTTTTTTGAAATGGTATAAACCTGAAAATCAGGCAAAAGAATAATATAAAAATACCCTGATCGTCAGATTTATGCCATTTAAAAACATTACAAAATATTTGCAAGAGTGATATAAAAATACATTTTAAGAGTGAATTTTTCATTTTTAACATGAATGGCATGAACATGATCATCTGGATCTTTTTTCATTATTATTTTGCGTGTTTTTCAAGTTTATGCTATTTCGAAAAAAATATTGAAATGAAAAAAATATCCAGTCTTCTAATCCCTTTAAATACATATTTTGTTTAATTTTTGCGTAGGGTTGTCAAATTATCATGGAAAATCGTTATTTCCAAGAAGACTAATCTGAAATTCACATTATGAATCAGACTTCTCAGGAAATTTGACAACCATGTCCTTGTACTTAATTAAAGTTGTTATATCTACGAAGATTTTTTATATCTCTAAAAAAATATTTTTTAATAATACTTTATTATGCTTTAAAATAGTTTAATCAATTTCTTTTCAGAACCAAATAACGCTTTGTTTATCGATGTTTTTACAAATTTGTGCTTATCTGCGATTTTCTTTTACAATTTTTTTACATTAAAACTAGGTTGATTTTTATCAAAACATAAAATCATAAAAAAAGATTTTGCCTTTTTGTTTTTCGTTTTTGGCAAAATTATGACTTTAAATGCCATCGTTGTTGCCTTCTCTTTATTGTCAAGGTCATATTCGGCAATTTTTAGCAGCATTAAATCAACGTCCTCGAATTATTATTATTTTTGTTATGAAAGGTTAAAATGTTGATGAATTGAATGAAAGAGTGAGAAAATATTTTGTTTTGAGGTGGCCGTAAAAAGAAAAAGTGATGGTCAAAAAAGTGTAATAAAAAGGTTGCCGTTAAATAAATCATTGGTTTTGTACCATAAATGGCCAACACTAATTTTTGTAAATAATGATTTGTATTTTTTAATTAAAAAAACTGTTCCTTCTTTTATTATTACAAAAGCACTTTTTGTTTTTTTAAGTAACTTTGGCATTTTCGGAGCTTACAATTAGTTCCGGAG
Source organism: Panagrolaimus sp. PS1159 (assembly GCA_963922195.1). Taxonomy (NCBI): domain Eukaryota; kingdom Metazoa; phylum Nematoda; class Chromadorea; order Rhabditida; family Panagrolaimidae; genus Panagrolaimus; species Panagrolaimus sp. PS1159. The sequence goes on from CAWUHW010000008.1 coordinate 1,455,336, forward strand.
GTAGCGATTCAGGAGTCTTAGATGGCATCTTGTTAGATCAAAAAATTTTTGGATCTCAAATACTTTTTTAAGTTTCTACATACTTTTGCTTATAATCAGTATGATTTGTAAAAAAACAGACAAAAATACATTTCTTTTCAATTGTTATTTTTATTATTTTTGTTAGTGTTGGCCATTGACGTCAATTGACCAATCGATATTTTTTTGTTTTTTTTGACTGGAAAAAAAGGGATTTTACTTTTTTTTGATAATTTTTTTAAAAAAGGGTGTAGAATCACTAGTTTTATCAGACCGATCCTAAGCTTTAGCCGAAAATAAAAAAAATGAGCATATTTCCTTAATTGACCGTATTTGACCGATCAATTGACCGCTGACTGGTCAATTACGGTCAATTATGCTAATTTTTTTCGTTTTCTAGCAAAATTTAAGATCTATCTGATAGAACTAGTGATTCTGCACCCTTTTTTAAAAAAATTATCAAAAAAAGTAAAATCCCTTTTTTTCCAGTCAAAAAAAACAAAAAAATATCGATTGGTCAATTGACGTCAATGGCCAACACTAATTTTTGTAAATAATGATTTGTATTTTTTAATTAAAAAACGTTTTACAAAATCTTAATTTGAAACTTGATGTATTTCTATGTTTGATCTTTTAATTTTTATTAAAATAACCGCCCGATTTAAAAAAAAATAACCCAAATTCTTTCATTTCCGTTTTTTCTCCTTTTTTCATTAATTTAAATTGTTGCAGCAAAATACTGATTTTAATTTTTTTTCCCAAAAGAAAGATTCTGTTATCGCATTCTTTTTCATTTCTGTCACCCCATTTTTTCTGCAAATTTATTTTATATCAAAAAACTCATTCATTCATTTTTGTTCTTTTTTCAATTTGTTTGACCAAAAGTACTCTTTTTTCAATTCAAATGAAACTGAATCGAATAAATGGAATGGAATGACGGGAACGATGACAATCGTCCCCCCTTTATTTTTTTGCATTCTTCTTCGTTTTTAATTCCATCGTTGACGGCGGCGGTTCTGTTTTTCTTTTTCATTGTCAGAAAAATATGAAAGAAAAATTGCGCTTGACAAAATTTCCTTTTTTTTACAAATAAAGGTGGGCCCTTTTTTGTACGATTTTTTCGCTCCTCTTTTTAATACTTTTGTATTCCCTTTCAATTTATAGAAAAGGAGGGACAAATATTTGTATAAAAATATTTTTTTTTGTCCATCTGATTTTTGCTTACTTTTAATGTTTTCCACGTTATTACACGTATACGTATATATATGTGCGCTCACCTTTTTTTTTCGGCGGAGAGGCCTCTCTCTCGTTTGTCATCTTTTCTTCTTCTTTCTTTTTGTATTGACCGCATTCATTTTGGTTGTGATTTTTTATTTTTTTTATTTTTTAGTTTTGATTGAAAAAAGAGAGGGTGACAAATGACACCGTGTATAACCCTTTAAGCTTGATTCTTGGGCATTTGATTTGGATTTCAGCCGAATTTTTTCATCTGACGTTATAGATGGCACTTTTAAAATACAGCAAATTTGTTTTTCGAGTAATAGCGAACTATTAAAGGGAGCAAACCGTTTAACGTTTTTTTTCATTTTAACGTTTTTTTCAAAATATCATGAAATAGATGATCAGGGTCTTTTTCTATTGTTCTTTTGCCTGATTGCCAGGTTTATGCTATTTCAAAAAAATGTTAAAGTGAAAAATGTTCCAAGCCGTCCGTCCGCTTTAAATGAATCAGTTTTTAATGAAATCTTTCAGAATTACCGTTATCCATCAATTTTAACTCAAATAAGCTTTACCCTTGCTTAATACATTTTTCTTCTATAAAGCTAGTTTTTACTTTTTTAAACGTCCCTGCTTTAATGATACCCTTATCATTATTGAAAAATGCCACATCATCAGAAATAAAAAAAATGATATTAAACAACGATACAACATAAATTTTATACCCTTTCAAAAGTTAGGCTTCTGCCGTTTTGTTGATACAAAAAAATAACAACTGTCCCCAATTTATTGAAATTTGATCATTCAAAAAATGCGCGATTTTTGTTTTGTTTATAATTTTTTTAGATTCATTTTCAACATTTTTCAATAACATTTTTTTTAGTGAGGCTTTAATCGAAAATGATCTAAACATTTTGGCTGTTTCTCGACCCTATTTTTTAAAATTCAAGGTCAAATTCCATTCAACAGCAGAAAAAAGAAATGTGATCTTCAAAACAGACAATTATTAATCCCCCTGTTTTGTGACAAAAATGAAGCGATTAAAGCCTTCTCAAAATGCGGTAATTTTCCAGTAATTTTTTTTTATTTATGTTTATTTAATTTTACCACTTCGACAGCAGTACTATTAATATTATTGTTGTAAAAATGATTTTTCATCAAAAAAAATTATGTCGTAATTCTTTTCATTCATTCCGTTTTTAATATCATTTTAAATTTACCACTTTTAAAAAAAAGCTATATTTCAAAATCTATTATTTTTTGATAAGGGCCAAATATTTTTTATTTTCATTTATTTTCAAAAAAAGCTAAACTGTGATCGGTTGTACAGATTTTATATATATTTATTTATTTTATTGTAATTTTACCACAAAAACTAATCAAAATAGTTTTTTCACTCTTGTAACGCTTTTTTAAAATTTCGATTTTGAATTCGTTGCAAGAAACATATCACTAATGTTTTTATTTTGTGTTTGGTTGTGATTTTTTTTATAATTAAATTTCTGTTTAATTTTATTTAATTAATTAATTTTTTATTTAAATTTTTATCATTTCTGAGCTGGAATTCACCAAAATGTGCCTAAATTTTTGTATAAAAATATTTATTTTCTAATTTTTTCTGTATTAAAAAAATCAGCGCCAAAAACTGTGGCAAATTTCTTTTCCAATTTTATTGGGATTATTTCACTTATGTTTTCATTTAAATTGGCCCTTTTCCCTTTTTTTATTGTATCTTTAAAATTAAAATGCCCCATAAAAATATTTTTTTAAATTATCTTTCATAAATTATTTAATATTTAAAGTTTTACATATTTTTATTTAAATTTTTTTGTAATTTTGAAATAAATTTTTTTAAGCAATTGCTAATTTTTAATCTTACATTACAATATTCAAAGAGGAAAACAAAGTGTGTGTTAAATTAATTCGAATTTTATATTTTTTATTGAAACAGGTTTTAGAAATTTTTCATAAATGTCAAAAAATGATATAAAAACTATTAAAACTTTTAGAAAAAAATTGATTTTTTTTAAAAAGTTGTTAAACTTTTTTTAAAAACAAAAGTACTGTAATATTCCGAAAAAAATAAATTTAATTAAATAAATTTTTTGAAACATTTAAAAATTTTTTTTAAAATTAAATTTTAATGTTTTTTTAAAAAGCAAAATTATCATTTAAACATATAACATCCCAATAATCGCTGCAATCATGTCGAAATTTCCTGTTCCAATTTTTTTCTGTCAATTTTTGCTGTTTCTTTCCATAAAACTGCATTTTCAAATTCTTCTGATAAATTATAAATAACAGAAATTGCTTCTGCTAAATCTGCAGCAACTCCATTATCTTTACTTGAAATTGCTAAAGTTCGAAGTTCAAATAATTCGCTTAAAGTCGTTTCAATTGCTTCTTTTCTTTCATTAATATTTGTTGGAAATGAAGTTTTAATTTGTTTTGTAACTTTTTCAAAACCTTTTTCAATTTCAATTGCATTTGTTCTTGAAATTCCAACTTCAATATAAACGAGAAATTCGCTTAAGCAATCTTTTGCAATTATAATCCATTCAAGCTTATTTTTAAAAGATGTTTTATTATTGATTAAATAAAACATTGCTGAAAATGAACGAAGAAAATATGAAATTTGAAAATATAATTCATTTATAATTTTTTGATGTTGCGAAGATTCTGTGTCACGATTCATAATCCAAAGGTATGGCAAAATTTGATATCCCAAAGCAGATAAAATTAGAATTTCATCATTATTATTTGCTACATTTTCTTTTTCTTTCATAAATAAACTTCCAATTTTTTTTGTTATCCATGTAAAATTTCCACTTCCACTTCCATTATTCATTTCTGTTAACAATTCCAAAAGTTGGAAATAAAACTTTTTTGAATTTGTTTTAAAAAATTTTTCTTTCTTTTCAGGATCAAAAAAGCATTGTGAAATATTTGTTAAAAGATTTGATAGTGAAAGGCCATTTGGATGAACTTTTGACCAATCAAGTGATGATAAGATTTTGTTCCATGATGCTTCTAATGTTGGCATTGTTTCTTCTGGTTGTTTATGTTTAGCTTCTTCGTCGATTAATATTCGCCATAAATAATTATCAATTATTTTTAATTCCGCCCAAACTTCCATATTTAAAATCAGCTAAAAAGATTTCATTAAATTTTGTTTTGAATTAACAAAACTTAAAACAGAAAATTTTTACGTTTCCTGATAAAATCTGAAAATCAGGCATTTCGTGTGAATAAATTTTGATAAACTTTTTTAATGGATGCCTGATTTTCAAGCTGAGGAAAAAACAAAAAATTTTTTACGATGGCATCGCAATATAGTACAAGCCGGTTTAAGATAAAAAAAATGCCGTTTTTTACTTCAATGGCATAAAAAAGTGACAAAATGACATTTCTAGCTCAAAGACTTTGCCAACAATTTTGTTAATGATTTTTGAAAACATATAAAAAAATTTTTGGGGAAGAAGAAATCAATTATGATTTTTAAAAAAACTCTTACATTAACTGCAACACCAATAAGTGCCAATTTAATCCCATAATCATCTTCCTCTTCAATGGCAAACATTTTACACAAAATTTTTTTTTCGCCATCTGTAAACTTTTTATTTTCATCGTTTCCATAAATTGATGTAGTTAAAATTCCATGACATGCATTTTTGACAATTTGCTTTTTGTAATAATCTGTTTCAATTTTTCGTTTTACATTCATTAAAGTTTCTGAACAATGAATTTCAAGCAATGCTTCAAAATAAAAGCTTCTAGCTTTTATTACATCATATTTACACCATTCATTTCCCAATAAATTCCATGCAAGAGGATTTGACGGTTTTTGTCGAAAAAGGTCTTCTTTCGCTTCAAGAATTTTTATTTCAATTTCTTCGCTTTCATTGTTGGAAGTTGTTTTTCGAGGAGTTTTTGAAATTGTTTGAAAATCAATTTTTTCATGATTTAATGATTTGCAATTAAGTGTTGCAGCAATAAATATAGCATAGGTTGCAACTTTTTTTAAAATTGGATAAGTTTCAAAATAATCCCAAAAATTTTTTCGAAAATCGGAAACAAAAGAATGATTTTTGTAGCATCGTTTTCCGGCATCATCGTAATATGTATTTCCATAAAAGTCTTGATAAACTCCTCGTATGCAAATATCCAATGGACATCCATCACAAATGAGCTTATCATCTTTAATGTATAATTTTGCATTTTTATTAATTACAAATTTTGGATGTGGTCCAATAAATCCAAAATTGCATGCATCTTTTTGCGCTTCAAGACTTTTGCGATCTTTTCCTTTTAAAAGTTCCAATTCTAGAATACATGGATTTTTATATGTTGAAACAGCGGATTTCGTCAATTCTATCTTTGTATTCTCTTCAACAGCAGCTTGAAATAAATTTGTTCCAAAAATTAAATTTCCTAATATTGAATCAGCTTCTTTAATAGTTTCATAAATTTTTGGATAACGCTTTAAATCAAATCCATCAGTGATTGTGTCAATTCGATTATCATAAAGTTCAAGAGAAATCATAATTCCACTTTTTGTTGAATTTATGCATGCAGCATGCAAGGCTTTTATCTCTTCAGGAGATAATGTTGGCAAATTGTGAAGTACTGATGAAATTCCAAATTCTCGTATTTCATGTTTTTTGTTTCCATCTATAATGGAAAAAGATGAATTTTGAATTGACATTTTTGGGTTTTCAATTTCTCTTTGATTGTAAAAAATTGGCAATGCTTGTACCAATTCAATCCCCCCGGGCCATGGTGAAGAAATATAACACTGATTTCGGGGAATATTATTGTTATTGATAAAAGTACTTTTTACACTTTGTTGCGTAAATTTTCTTATTTCACGAATTTCATTTGTTGGAGGTTGATAAATAATTGTATTCAAGCGTTGTGGGATTGCAGCAGCTTGTTTAAAAGTATTTGCATTTGTTTTACTCTAAATATTAATTTGAAATTAATTTTTATTAAGTTGCATACCAAATCTGGAACATTTAAAGATTTGGCAGAATTTTGAAGCTTTTCAAATTGTGCCGGATTTGTATGTAATGCTTTGCCGTCAATGTTTGTACTAAAAAATTAAGTTAATACAATTATTATGTGTTTTATTAAAAAACATACATTTTGAAATTACTTTGTTCCCAATTTTTAATAAATTCTTTTTGATTTGAATAAAGTGTAGAAGTATTTCCGGTCTAAAATTTTTTTTCTGTTAGTATTTTAAAAATCACAAATTTCTAACTTTTTTATGAAAAAAATTGGCTTTTTCAAGACTTACTTTTTTGTATTCAAAAAGTCCATTCATGATTTCTCTGGGAAGAAAAACTTGACATTTTCCGCCATGTTTATAAAATAAATTTTCATGTTTATTATCAGAAACCTGTTCTCCTGCAATTCCCGTGAACATTAAAGTATCAGCAGGTACACGAATTTCAGCACAATTTTCCATTGTATTTGGCCATGATTCTAGGATAGCATAATCAATTCGACTATCAAGGGCATTTTTACCATATCTAAAACATTTAATATTATTTTAAAGATTTAGGAAAATGTTATTATTACGCTTCTGGCTTTACAGGTGTCCACCAAGATCCATCTTCTTTTGCAGATTTTTCAGTATTACCACCATATAATCGATACAAAGTTATTTCTTTATCAGTTTTTACAACATTATATGTAGCACTTCTATTATAATAAAAATAATATTAATTAAATATGGACAGTTTGATATATTTTTTATTTTTATCGTTTTTTTTTTCAAAATGTCATGAACCTTAAAAGGGATTGTCCAAACTTGACGTCAGCACTTTTAAGGCTGGGTGGGGTCGAGCCAAATCTGATGCGGCTTTGATGTGCGGCATAAGATTAAAGGAAAAAATTTGACGATAAGGGCGGGTAGGTATCAGATTTTTGGGTTTTTTGCTGATGGCAGATCTGGACAATCCCAAATCAGGCAAACGAACAATGGAAAAAGATCCTGATCATCAGGTTCATATCATTTCGAAAAAGCGTTAAAATAAAAAATATATATATTCCTTTGAAGTATTAAAATTGACTTACCGAAAATTTTTTTGTGGATCATTATGATATCCATTAAGAGGTCCTTCATGAATTGGTGTTGCTTTGAATAATACCGTACTACCATCGACTTGATCAGGATTCGACATTTTTTAAATTTTTCCCTAAAAAATATTTTGAAAAAAATAAAATTGAAGAAAAATGATAAAATAACAGATTTTTTGATGCTCTTTTAATAGTGAAAATCAGTGTTCTGCGGTGCTGGCGCGACGCGCCGCGCCGCAGTCGCGCCGGCTACTAGAAATTAAGTTTAAACTTAAAGTAATAATTCCACGTGATAGCCTTTATAGCTGAATATCTTTTACCAAAGTTGTAGGAAAATCTGTAATCTAATAGAAGTTTAAATGTAGCCGGCGCGACTGCGGCGCGGCGCGTCGCGCCAGCACCGCAGAACACTGGTGAAAATTGTCATAAAAAGGTTTATATTCTCACAAAAAAATGATAAAGCAAACTTGTTTACTTCTTTTTATTTCCAGAAAAAAAAAGAAAAAGCTTTTTAATGCATTATTTGAGTCTTATCAATGTTGAAAAGCTTAAATAAAGAATTTAAAATATGATTCATAATTTGAATTCATTTGTTTATTTTATTATTTTTAAAGGAATTTTTGTGATACATTTTTGTTTGTAAAAGAATTACAGTTTGAAGATAAAAAAGAAATTTTTTATAAAATTTCACGTTGGAATCAGCTGTTCAGTCAAAAAATGCTTTGGCACTGTGTTTATTTCCTTTTTATTTTTTTTGTTAAAAAACTGAAAAAATGAGCATTGTCATTTACGACTGTGTATAATCTTATGTTAGTTTTTTACATACATTTTTTTTTTCAAAACTATCTGCTATCCCACTCAGTTTTTTATGCTGATTAATAATATTAATATAAAAAAGCACGAAAAGTCAATATAAAATCAGGCACAGTTGTTAAAGATATTGCTCGTTTTTTTTTAATTAACTTTTTTTTTCAGGTTGTTCACAAAGTTTTGTCACTTTTTTCCCTGGCTAGAACACTTTGCCAAGTGCAAAAAAATTCAAAAAGTGACAAAACTTTCTGACCGACCTGATCACATCGAATCAAAAAGCAATAAAAAGGTTTTTTTTATGGTCCCTTTTGGCAAAATGTGTGTCTTTTTTTGGCGCGAAATTTATATTTTTTCAATGATTAAATTTTTAACTTTTTTTACAAAATATACGCTTTGTACATATTTTCTATGCTTTAAATCGGATATTTGTTTTATTTCACATATATTTATTTAATTTTACATGATATTAATGATATAAAGGTAGATTTTATTCATTTATTCAGCAGTTTTACAGCATTTAATCTTTATCTCGATATTAAATATTTGCTTAATAGTGAAGATGAATTTACAGAATGTCAGATTGAAGGAATTAAAAATCGAATGAAACATTTTGTTAATTATATGAAAGATAATCTTCCTGATGTTCGAGTAAAGCAGCTGGGGCATTATTGGATTTCTCATGTTCCAGAATTTCTTTCTGAATTTAAAACAATGACAAATTTTTCGGATAAACCAATTGAAGCTTCACATGCTGTATCGAAAAAGTATGAGGCAAGAATTAAAACAAGGGATGAAGAAGAAAGACTTGAATGGTTGATGCGATGTAATCGTGAAGATACCTTTTTATTTGATAATAGAGATTGTAAAAATGATGACAATTAAATTTTCCAATAAATAATATAATTGCACATCCTGAAAAGGTTAAACCGCACGCAAAATACTTTTATATCATTAATATCATGTAAAATTAAATAAATATATGTGAAATAAAACAAATATCCGATTTAAAGCATAGAAAATATGTACAAAGCGTATATTTTGTAAAAAAAGTTAAAAATTTAATCATTGAAAAAATATAAATTTCGCGCCAAAAAAAGACACACATTTTGCCAAAAGGGACCATAAAAAAACCTTTTTATTGCTTTTCGATTCGATGTGCAAGGTCTACATTTTTTCGATATCTTTTTACATTGTTCCATTTTTTAAAGAATAAGAATATAATGCTGCGCCTTTTGCAACGAGCTCTTCGGGATGACTGCTGCAATGATGTTCAGCATTTGGAAACATGTCTTTCAACATTTTTTTGATCATTGGCATTCGACAACCTCCACCAACTTGGAATACTGTATCAATATTGCCACTTGTAAATTTTGCATTTCTTAAACTTTCTGCAATAAGATTTTTTGCTCTAAGAATTAAATCTGTTGCCATATCTTCAAATTCCTTTCTTGTAATTGGAATATCACTATAGTCATCAAATTTAAAGTCATCCACATCTAATCAAAAAAATCAAATATAAGGATGTTTTGGCGTTCATCACGTTTTGCCAAAAGTTAATATATACGTGATACACTTCGAGTTGGGCGCATTGTATACAAAGATGATAATATTTTGTTACTTACTTGTCATGTTCATATGTTGATAAATTATGTTTAATTTCTCGGCATTTAATCATAAGTCGATACTTTTTATTTGTTTCTAGCACATTTACTTCATACATATGTTTCAAAACACTGTTAAAATAATTAATTAAAAGTTTATCAAAATCTTTTCCACCAAGAAAAAGATCTCCATTATCGCAAATAATTTTAATTCTGTTATCATAAACTTTTGCAATACAAATATCTGTAGTTCCACCACCACAATCGAAAAGCAAAAAAGTTGATCGGTTGGGAATTTGAATTTCATAAGAATATGCAATTGCAGCTGCAATTGGTTCTGGTAAAAGATGTACAAATTTCCATTTTGCAATTTCTGCTGCTTCAATTGTTGCTTCTTTTTGCTTTTCAGAAAATGAAGATGGAACGGTGATAACAGCTTCGGATAAAATTGTTCCTTGATATTCTTCAATTTTTTGTTTCATAAATTTTAATAAAACTGAACAAAGTGCCGTCGATGTACCAAAGATTAATGTCTCTTCATCAAATTTTCCACAGGTTAAAGATATTTGATTTCCATAATCAACAACTTCAAAAGGCCATAATGGATCAATAACAATTTCATTAAAAGTTTTTCCAAGTAATTGTTTTATATCAAATATTGAGAATTGTGCATTTATGTCCATTCTATTAATAGCTATTTGTCCATAACAAAAATTTATTGACTCAAATTCATATTTGATGGTAAAGTTCTTTGTGCAGTAAATTCATCCAAAACAACACCATCAGGGCCATGTTTACGAATAACAAATGCACAACATTCTAACGTTCCAAGATCAATTCCAACTGCATTCAATTTTGCATTATAGATTGAAAGCTTTGATGGAATATTAAAAATTTGATTCTCCATTTCAAAATTTATTTTATCACAAAATGGAAATGGATCCCAAATTGTTATTTTTCTTTTTATTTCCGCATTATATATTCCGTTTTCATTAATGACGATTTTTACATTTATTATTCCCTTCTCTTTTAGTGGTATTTCTTGGGTAAGAAGATTTTTTTCATATACCTAAAATTATACTTCATAATTTTCATGCTTAGATTCTGCATAATCAATATTCATTTAACCGAAATCGAAGCAACAAAAATAAGTTCCAAATCCCAAAATAATTTTGTATGACCATAATCAAAAAAATAAAATTTTCGATTTCGATATTTACGCTTTTAGAAATCGAAATTGGCTAGGATTTTTGAGATAAACGTTATTCAGTAATATTATTAAAAAATATTATTTCGATTTTGGATACAAAAAAGCCGAAATTTAGATTTCATTATTTTAGATTTTTCGAAATCGAAATTTTGATTTTGTAGAACTCTGTTTCATACCTTAAAAATTGTGTTACTTTGCATTACATTAATTTCATATTCATTCACGAAAGGCATCATAGAATTTGTAATCAAATTTGCAATTGGAATTTCATTAATTTTAAAAACAATATCCCTCCCTAATATATCATTAATATTGTATTTGAAGAGATTTTGAATATGGCTCACAAAACTGTAAGCAAAACTTTTTTGTTTGTAAAAGAATATATTTTGATAACCATTAAAGGCAGTTTTATAACACAATTCATCAAATTGTTTTGCCCTTTGAATGATTACTAAAACAGGCAATAATGATAATTTTTTAGGTATTGAAATTTCAATATCTTTTTTTAGATCTTTTAATTCATTTATTGATGGATCATCTCCCAGTGTTGTACGATTTTGCCGACAATGTTCAAGAAGAAAGAACATTCCAGAATCTGAATTCTTTTCCCAAATTGAACAACAAATTCCCCGATGAAAACAATTAAAAATCCATAGTCCATTTGATGAATGATTTTTCATAAATTCTAATGCAATAATTGCATCAGCTTTATAATCATTTACAATTTCATAATGTAAAAAGTTATGCATTTTACAAATTTCAACAATTTTTTTTCGAAAATTATTTAAAAATGTATCATCTAAAATAACATAAAAGAAATCAATCGATTTTTCAGTTAATTGAATAATTTCAGAAATGTAATCATTCAGTTTTTTAACTTCCCATGGCATTACTAAAAAATTTAGTCAAATAAATTTATAGCAAAATTTTTTTTACCTGTTATATTTGATCGAATTATTTTGCATTCATTTTTATCAAAATTATTTATACAAATATTTCGATAATATGGATGTACAGCAACAGCAAAAACCATTTTTGAAAAAAATTTCTTTAAATGTTTTTTTACCAAAAACTTTCTTTGACTTTTAAAAGCACAAAAAAAATCCACGTGATTTTTAATTCATTAAAGTGGCGCCAAAAATGGGAGTATGCATTTTTACTGATAAGAAATAAATATAAGGTTGTTCCATAAGTTCTGGCCGCGCTTTCAACAGCTGGCATTTTCGACTGTGTTTACCAAAAAATCTGAAATTTGGCATGAAGGTGGCCCAATATGTGATATAAAAGGTGTGATATTGGTTTTTGCGATATCTGGAATTTTCATGGAATTCTGAGGAATTTTCGTGTCGGGACCCGGATTTTTGCAAACTTTTATGAATTATGGTCCTGGAAAAATAGAAAATGCAAGTTTCTGGAGTTAATATCGTTTGTATGGATAGCCAAAATGTAGATCTAACAGATTTTTGAGGATTTGGAATTTTCTGGAATTTTCAGGGATTTTCAAATTCGACGTGTCGAAAATCAAACAAATTTCATTCTTTTGGAAGAATTCTTGTCCCAAAATTCATATAAGACAGGTTGCCATAAAACGAGAATCATGTTTGTAGAATTTTCATGGAATTTTAAGGAATTTTAGTGGTATTTCCTGGAATTTTCAGGCGTTTTTCACTTAAATCTAGTTGAAAATAATGAGCTAAACGTAAGAATACCATTTTCCAGATAGGTTACAACAGAAAAAAATTTATTTGAGGATTTTTGTGGAATTTTTATGGAATTTTTATGGAATTTTTATGGAATTTTCAGGGATTTTTTGTAGTTTTTTTACAGTTTTTCGACAATATTAGGTTCTTAGAATATCGTTAATGCCTCATGATGCTTTGTACGGAATTTTGATGGAATTGAGGGGAATTTTATGGAATTTTAAGGAATTTTTGTCCATTCTTTGAATGTTTCTCACCAGTTTTTGCGAAAACTGAATTCGTAAAGCATGAGAAATGCTTTGTAAAGCACAATGTTTACTTTTGACATAATAGTCACCGATAAAGCGTGTTAAAGCTTGCTAAGAAATTCAAACAAACAGTTTATATTTTGAACGGCAATACTTTTATTAAAAATGTTTTTAATACAAATAAATTAACGGCTATTAATCCATTCGGCAATACCGTTTTTGAGTTGATCTTCAGTTTCAAAAAATTTATCATTTAAGAAATTTTGAAGTGAAAGAAATGCCTGGAAATCTGTTGGCGCCAAATCAGGTGCGTAAGGTGGATGGGGCAATACTTCATAATTAAGGTCTCGAAGTTTTACTTCTGTTTGATGAATTTGGATTCAGAAGTTTTTGACTAGTTTTGAATTGCATAACTTCTGGTTTTGCAGCTTTTGGAGTACGCCCTCGAGGGAATTCAAAATAATCCTAAACAATAAATACTACAGGCTAGAAAGATGATAGGAATAACTTACCGTAGTTGGACGCCCAACAATTTCCAAATTTAAATCCTTTGAAATTTCTCCACTTTCACAAGATGCAATGTGCAAAGAAAGCGTCGAACCTGCATGTTTCAATTTACTGCTTTCATCTGATCGTTTTCGAAAATTTTCTTCATAATTATCAAAATCATTTTTTAGTTTTGCCAGCTCATTACCACGAAAAGTACTGAACTTTTGATTACGGAAAGAGTTATCATTTTCATAAAAGCTGTCATAACATTTATAACGAACACGTTGATGAAATTCATCTGATGGAAGATCATAAATTTTTCTATTGGTTAAATTAACATTCTTAAAATTTTCGCCAGGGAGTAATAACTTGTAACTTTTATCACAGCGCTTAACACTTAACATTTCGAACACACAAAATTATTTTAAAAAATATTTATAGACATTGATTGTAAAAAATTTTTTATCCTGCTTTTATATCCTATAGCTGTGAAAACCAGAATATTCTTGAACACTCGTGTTCCGATCACAGATCAAAAAATTCAAACTTTCAAAAACCAAACACCGGACTGAAAAAATTTAAAGAAAAAAGTTTTACGGCATTTCAGTCGTTGACATTTCGACACTTTTTGCGAAAAAAAAACGTCCGCAGTACATTTAAAAAAAAGAGAACTTTAAATGCTTATGTAGCCTACATTTGCAACAAAATAAAAGAATAATAAAAATCATCATTACTTTTTCAGCAAAATGCGTCCAGCAAACTTATGCTTACAGACGACAAAAAAAGTTAAGGCAAACAAATATGCAAAAATTAACAAAAATTTTAGAAAATTCCATAAAAATTCCACCAAAATTCCTAGTTTTGTCAAAATTTCGTTTTAATATAAAATAACCATTTTCTGTGTTTCATGAATCTTGTTTTGTAAAAAACATTCAAAGAATGGACAAAAATTCCTTAAAATTCCATAAAATTCCCCTCAATTCCATCAAAATTCCGTACAAAGCATCATGAGGCATTAACGATATTCTAAGAACCTAATATTGTCGAAAAACTGTAAAAAAACTACAAAAAATCCCTGAAAATTCCATAAAAATTCCATAAAAATTCCATAAAAATTCCACAAAAATCCTCAAATAAATTTTTTTCTGTTGTAACCTATCTGGAAAATGGTATTCTTACGTTTAGCTCATTATTTTCAACTAGATTTAAGTGAAAAACGCCTGAAAATTCCAGGAAATACCACTAAAATTCCTTAAAATTCCATGAAAATTCTACAAACATGATTCTCGTTTTATGGCAACCTGTCTTATATGAATTTTGGGACAAGAATTCTTCCAAAAGAATGAAATTTGTTTGATTTTCGACACGTCGAATTTGAAAATCCCTGAAAATTCCAGAAAATTCCAAATCCTCAAAAATCTGTTAGATCTACATTTTGGCTATCCATACAAACGATATTAACTCCAGAAACTTGCATTTTCTATTTTTCCAGGACCATAATTCATAAAAGTTTGCAAAAATCCGGGTCCCGACACGAAAATTCCTCAGAATTCCATGAAAATTCCAGATATCGCAAAAACCAATATCACACCTTTTATATCACATATTGGGCCACCTTCATGCCAAATTTCAGATTTTTTGGTAAACACAGTCGAAAATGCCAGCTGTTGAAAGCGCGGCCAGAACTTATGGAACAACCTTATATACGAAGAAAAAAGGTTCATTAAAATTTCTAATATTATTTTTATTGGTTTTTTTTTTGTATTCTGTTGTGTTAGATAAAATAAATTTTATTATCAGACACGCGATTTTATTGTTATAAATCATTAAAAGAACATAAGGCATGGAATAAAAAAAATTCCATCTTTACGGAATTTGATGGTTTTTTTAAAATAAATTCTCTTTTGGGGCAACAACATTTTCTTAAGCTGTTAAAATAGGCAGTCTTGGACAAAATGTTTTGACTTTATTTTTTTGAAAATGTTTTTATGTAGTTTTTTTTTGAAACCAACCAAGAAAATTTCTTGGTTGATTCTTGAAGAAATAGGTCCCATTAAAAGCTGGCAAGTGGAAAATAAACTGACAGCTTTTAATCAGACTTCAAAGAAATTTCAAAAAAAATTTTTATGGAACAAAATAGTGAACAGTTTTTTTTGTTGTTGTCGACAAATTGTTTCAACTTTAAATTGATACAGTTCTGAATGTAATTGTATTTAATAACAAATTTAATATTCTCAAAAGTTTATTGTATCATAAAAACATTGGGTGGCACATATTTAATAAAAAAATGGCAAAAATGAATGAAAAAAAACATTTCTAGCTTAAACTTTATCGTTTTCGAGATGTTGATGGACCAGGTTGATCAGGGGTGGATGGAGCATTTCGATGAGGATGTGGTCGGCGTCCCCGACCACGGGGAAATTGTGAACGTGGTGATGAAGGAAGAGAAGAAGATGATGGATGTCGAGTTTCAGAGAGATGACGAGGAAACATTGAATTTGATAATGATGTACTTGAACGGAAATTTCCACGGAATTGTTGGTGTTGTTGAAAATTGTTAAATGTTTGAGATGGAGAAGATGTAGCAAAGGGTGATGGATTTGAAGAAGCTGGTGATGAAATTTGGGTTTCAAATGTTGTTGGTCGAGTGGAGGAAGATGATGATGCAAGCAAAGCTCTTTCAGCAGCAGAAGAAAAAGATGTTGATCGAGGAAGAGTTGAAGCTCCAGTTTTTGAAGAGGATGGAGTTGCTGAAGTTGAATCAATTGGACGATTCTGTGAAGTTGAATACCATGCTTGCTCTGCTGCAACAGAAAGAGTCGTAGGTCGAGGATGGGATGATGAAGAAGATTCTGTCGTTAATTCAGTTGAAAGAAATGTTGTAGCTGAATACCATGCTTGTTCAGCAGCAGAAGAAAAAGTTGTTGGCCGAGGTGGATAATCAGCAGATGAAGTTTTGGATGGATCAGGTCGGGTGGATGAAGCTGAATACCAAGCTTGCTCTGCTGCAGAAGAAAATGTTTTTAATTGAGGAGGAAGAGCTGAAGATGATGGGGTTCCAAAAGTCAATCCACTTGAATGTTTTGCTGACACAGAATGCCAAGCTTGTTCAGCTGCAGACGGGAAAATTGTAGGAAATTGAGAAACTAAAAATAAAAATTCTTAAAAATTTTACATTTTCGAAATTAACTTACTTCCCGTTCCAGTTGGAAAAATTTTTGGTGAAAGACAATCAAAGGAATTATTTTGTTGAAGATTTTGAAATTCTTCTGTTGTTGGCCGCCAAATATCATAAACTGAATTTGTTTGAAGATATTGATTAAATCGATTAAAAAATGGATGACTTTCATATCCCGTATCCAATGGATGGGGCTCAAAATTTGCTAAAAACTCTTTTTGTTGGGAAAAAAATTTAAGTAAATTTACCACGAGATCGGGAAGATTCATTTAATTCAGAGGGAACATTTTTGGCATCACTTTTATCAGCTTCTTCTTTTTCTGCTGCTGATTTATCATTGTTTTCTTCCTTTTGTTGTGAAGGATCCATTAAAGTAAATTTTCCGGATTATTTAAATATAACTTAAAAAAATTTTGTTGTAATGCAACAACAAAAGCTTAAAAAAATAAATTTTATGCTGACGGAAACCATTCGATTTTCAAAGTGTTGATTTTAAGATGCAATTGCGTAAAAACAAAAAAAGAGAAATAAAACAGTTTTCTTCTTTTTTTTACAGCCCACATCTGGCTTGCATGAACTTTTAATAATAAAGAAAGAAAAGGAAAAATGTTATTCCAAAAATGATTTTTTTTTCAAAAAGTCTTTTTCTTTTATTTTTTTTGAGTTGAATGACGCTTATTTTGCATATCAAAAAGCGATGTAAAATAGATACGTTTTTGCAATAGCATTTTTAGCAAACAATTTTTTCGAAAGAAAACTAAAAAAAACGCTTTCAGCAAAAACTAAAGCAGCAAAAATCCAAGTTTTCAAAAAGTTTATGGATCAATTTAAAAAAAATTTCTTGCTTAATTTTAATAAGAATTTTGTTATTGTTTTGGGAAACAACGGATTTAAAACACTTCATCAATTTTTTTTAAATTACCTCTTTAGCTTTTGTTAATCAACGAAAAACATGAATTACAAAATCAATTTTTTAAAAACAAAATATATCTTTAAAAAAATGAATGAATTACAAAAACTTACTTTAATTAAATTAATATTTAGGAAATATTTTCAATTCCGCGACAAAAATTGTAAAATAAAATAAAAATTTAACAGCAACAAAAAATTTTTTGCGACGGTTTTTTTTATACGTTTGATTCTTTCAACAAAATAATAGCCTAATAAAAAGCAACAAAAAACCGTCGATTTGTAGCAGCTTTTTTTGCCTTTTACCAAAAAAAATCGCAGACATTTTTGAACGTTTTTGAAAAGGTCAATGATTTATTTCTCTCTTTTTTCCCCATCTTCCTTTTGAATATTAATACTGCTGGGTAAAAACCTTGTTTTTGGAGAAAAATGAGTAACAAACGTTATTATTGAGTTTTTTGATTGCTAAGAAAAAAAATATATTTTTTATGAATAATCAGACTGGAATAAAAAATTTTTCGTAAACACACATATTTTTTAGAAACAATAATTATTTAACGTGTCTGATTTTTTTAAAACAATAACTTTCAAGTTTTAAAAACGCAACTTTCAAAAATCCTTAAAATAAGTTAAAAGGCGATAAACTGACCATCAGCAGTTCTTCTGATAATACCATTTCTTGATCTTCTGCTAAATTCATATCCAACAGCTGGATCTACAGTAGATCTGTAAATCAAACATTCTTATCCTTCTTTTGTATGCCCTCTTCTTGGAACAAATTTTTATAATTTGTTATTTTTTTTTTAAAGTTGCACATATTATTCATTGTTTTAATTTTAGAGCTAATTTTAAAAATTAATTTTAAAATGACTTAATAAATTTATTTTTGAAAATAGCTTTTTTATAAAACTTTTGGCAATGTTTTCGTTTATATTTGTTTTTTTTGGTTTACTGTCATTATTTTGGATTTAAACACACAAAAAAAATGAAGCAGTTTATAAAAACAATTTTTATAGATAAAATGAACAATTTCATTACACATTATGAATATTAAATTTAATTCAACTTATTGATACTCTTAATTTATGGTTACCAATAGTTTTAATGATATCAGTTATTAACAATTTTACCACACATCTCACTCGTGACAGTCATCAAAAGCATATATAGGAACTTAGAATATTGCATAAAAAAGTAGTTCAATAATTTAATTTTCATCATTTTCTAAAATCACCAAAAGAAAAAAATTCGAACAGTTATTATCAAACACCAATCTTATCATCATTATATGTTTCTTAAAAAATTTAAAAATGTTGTTTGCAGCAGCACGTACAGTAAGAATAATTTATATTACCATTTATAAACAAGAACGAAAAAGTAAAAAATGATTAGCAAAACGGAAAAAATAAAATCTAGACTTAATATCAACAGAAGTACAGTATCTTGCACAAATAAATCATTAAAAACCATCATCAGATACATCAGCATTATCCGAAATTTGAACACTTTGAGATGGACGTCATGGAGTTGGTAGCGGAGGAGAAACATATGAAGATGAAAAGGATGTTTGAGCTTTTACAGATCCAATAGTTGCAGTAGGTGGTTGTTGAATTGTCCGTGGACGCTTAAATGGAACACCAATTTGTTCAGCTTCTGCAATTAGCTTTGACTTTGTTAATTTTTCATTTTCACGACCATGTTTGACAGATGCACGAACATTTTCAACAGCATCATTGTAAAGTCTTTTAAATTCATCATATGATTCTTTTTCACGAAATTTAATAACAAAAATTGTTGGTATTGCAACATCATCGGAATTATCCTAAAATATATTATTACTATGGTAAAATTCAAGAAAAATAACAACAATTTACCTTGCATGTTATAATTCCACAATTTTTTGCATCAGTTTTATCCGTCAAAAACATTTCTCCATTAATTGTAAAATCTGCACAAATCCGTTGATCATTATGTCTAACAAAAACAATATCTACTTGATGAGATTTTTTTTGATTAACCAATGATTTAATCATGACGTCGCCCAAACCAAAATACAATGTTTCTTTTCTTTCATTAACAAATGTATACAATTTACATTCATGCTTGAATAAAACAACTTCTGATTTTTCATCAACATTTACAGTATCAAATTGAGCAACTTGTTTTTCTCCAAGTGATTTAATAGCTTCTTGTTTTTCTTCAGGAACTTTTACAGTATCAGGTTGAGATTCATCTTCTTTCCTTTCGTCATTGGCAGGAACAATGCTCTAAAAACCTATTAATCACAAAAGTGTTAATAATAGACTTACAAATTTTTGAGTAGTATATTCTTCATCTTCTGTATCAGCATCAATCGATTCATTTTCACTATCAAGCGAACACTGTGTAATAACAATTGGAAGATTTTGTTGTGTTGATGAAAAAGAATCCTAAAAAAAATCGATAAAAACTTATTTTCTAACATTGTAAACATACATTAGAATCAGAAATTGCATCATCAGAGGTGTAACCTCCTTCTTTACGAATTTCTTCAACGACATTTTCAACCAATTTTTCATTTTTTTTTTCGCTTTCCTTTAAAGGTTCAAAAGGACTTGCATGTGGGGTTGAAGGACTACTTTTAGGAAGTTTCTTTTCGGGTATTTCTTTTCTTTTTGGAGTTGAATTTGCGTAACAAAAAAACTACAAATATCCTTTTTTAAAAAGTAAAATACAATATCCGTCGATGCTTTGCTTCCGGCGCATGCGACAATACGCAGTTGTTGAAAAAAAAAAGTTGATAAATAATCGCTGTGTTTGAATTGCCCTGCATATTACGCGCATTTTTTCAACGCATGCGCTGGAAGCAAAGCATCGACGGATATTGTATATAAAGAACTTACGCCACGAACATCATCTCTTTGATTATCACTTGTCTGTGTAACGGCAGGTTTTTCATGAGATTTTTCTTCTGCTTTATTGCTTTCTTCTTCGGTATCACTAGAAAGAGAGGTATACTGTAGAGATATACTAGAAGCCTATGAAGTTGAAAAAGATTAACAGAAATCACAAAACACTCAAACAAACACTTACTTCATCAGTATAGTCAATATCACTACTTGCAGCAGCAGTATCAGAAGAAGATTTTGTAGCATGTGGAAGTTCTTCAGATACAGATTCATAAGCGCTAACATCATTTGCTTCACCAGGTTTGACAGAATTTGTAGAATTACAAACAGAAAGATGAGCACCATTTTCAGCAGAATTAATTGGTTCTTCTTCATTATTTTTAGATGCAGGAGAAGTTGCAAATGGTTTAGATAAATACAAGAATTTTTGTTGAGGTGCATCTGCATTTGAAGTTGGAGAACTCATTTCTGAGGAAGCAAGAAGTCGATTTTTGCCAATTGTGGGTTGAGCATCTTTTGGTGAAGCATCAAAGCTAAAAGGTGATGATACTTGTAACAAATCTGGATTTTCAAGAGATTTTTGACTTGTTGCTTTAGATTCTGGATGATTAAGCAATGATTTAATTTCACGCAGTTCTGAACGAGTTGTTTCATCCAATTTATTTACAACTTCAAAGATTCCATCAATTTTTGCATCAAGTCCAGCAAAATGTTTATCCTAAAAGTAAATAGTACAAATATGGGAAAAATAAGATATAAAACATACAACAGAAGCTTGTACATATTCTTCAATTTGTTGTATTAAAGATGGCTCTAATTCAGAAGTTTTCTTTGGAGATCGGAATGCAGCAGACATTTTTATAAAACAAAATTGTGCTAAAAATAATAAAAAAATTAATAGTGGTAAATTTAAAAAGACAAAAAATACAACAGCTGTTAACAAAAGAAAACACAGTGCACGTCAGGTTAGGTAATTCAAAAAAACAACGAATTTGCTAGAAAAAAGAAACTGTAAAAATCAATCAATCGCTGCGAGACCAAATGAGCGTCTTATTTTTTTCTTTGAAAAATCTTGCGTTTTTTTTGAACAAAATATTTCTATGCCCGGGGAGAAATATAACAGCAATTTATCTTTGTGACCTCGATTAAGTTTAATTTAAGCCATACTATATTTCCCTTTAAACCTCGGTTTTATTTTACGAACAACAACAACAACAAATTATGATTTTGACAATATTGATTGTGATGATTTTAATGTATTAAAATTTTTATTTTTTTTTTTTTTAAAAAAAAAATAGTTAAAAATGCAAAAAAAATTATATCGTGTTCAATATTTTGTTCAAAAAAAACGCAAGACTTTTCAAAGAAAAAAGAAAAAATAAGACGCTCATTTGGTCTCGCAGCGATTGATTGATTTTTACAGTTTCTTTTTTCTAGCAAATTCTTTTTTTTTTTGAATTACCTAACTTGACGTGAGTGAGCAAAAAATGTGTTCGAAAAAAAGCGATAAACTAATCATAGCTTGCGAGCAACATGCACATTTCCGCTCTGTCTTTTTGCATTTTTTGCATGAAAAAAATTTCGTCTTCTGTTTTTAACGATTGTTTAGTTATTAATAACTTTTAGTTACCAATTGTAGGTAGAACTTTTTGCATCACTTTTTAAAACATTATATAATCATGGAAAAAGAAAGTACCTTGGGAGAAGAAAAAGAAAAAGAAGAGGAAGAAAGAACAATTGCAAGTTTTGAAGATGATGAAGATGAAACAGAATCTCAAGCAAGTTCATATTTAGGAAGAAGATCACCAATTTATAACACTCCAAGCTTTCTTGCAAAGGTAAATTTTTTTACTTTCTATATTATACCTTTATGATGATCTTATTTAGGTATATGACATGAATTACTTGGATAATCTTCCATCATATGAAAATGTTGAAGACGATGATCTCACAGATATGTTTGCATCTCTTAAATCATTGAATAAAGATACTACACAAGAGCGTAAGCATTTTTATAAATTAAAGATTTTTTGCTAACAAAAATTTATTTTTACAGAATGTAAAAAGGATGCCATTGTTCTTAGCAAAAATGTATGTAATCAATTCAAAGATCCAAGTATTCCACTATTTGAACAAGGTGAAAGGCTTCAAGTAATGGAAGAAGAAATTCGAGCAAATTTTATTGGTTTTGTTGAACTTTGCATTGATCAAGTATCTGCTCCAACTAAAGTCTTTGAATATGTAGAAGATGATAAGAATATTTCTACAAAATATGGTAAAAATCTTGCATTATATAATCGTCCAGTTCCTAAATTTTGGTGTTAAATGTGTTACGAGTATTTTTATACGAGTTGTTCTTTTTGTTGTTGTTGCAATAAATGTTTTTTAATTTATTCATATTAAAATATATTTCTACCGCTACAGTATATTTCTGTAATAATTATCTTTAACATTTTTAAATAATTCTAAAATTATTTGTTGTTGTTTAAAAACATTAAAAAACAATCTGTATAACAAATTTTAGAGTTATGCCTCCCAATATTAAACAATCCCTCAGTGTTTTAAAAAAATAGTGTGTCAGAATTACTGAATTTTGTGCTGCTAAATTAATTAGAAAATGAAATAAAATTTTATCTTCACTTTTTGAGAATTTAATTAATAAAATCAAACGGATGAAAAACACATTTATAAAACCATTGGATATGAAGACGATGCAACAAAATGCTGAGAGTGAACATCATTTTTACATCCATAAAATTTTAAATATTCTTTTCGGCTTGTTGAACTAAAAGATTTTAATTTTAAATTGGGATTGATTTTTGGAGCCCAAATCAGAATTTTTCAAAAATTAGATAATCGAAACCAAAATAATTTTTTTCAGCAATATCGAAATCAAATCCGACCGAAATCGAAATTCTTTACCAAATCAAAATCGCTGTTCTAATAGACGTTAATTTTTTGCCTGATTTTCGGGATGGGTTTTGCAAAATTCTTTCCCTCCGCAAAATTTTACCTTAAAATCAGCAATGAAATGCTACAAGCCCATGCAAAGATATCATTAATCAATGGCAAAATTGCAATTAAAAATGGAATAATTGGATTATCATTTGTAAACATTGGCCGAATAATGCCATATGAAGTTCGTAAAACTTGTGAAAAAAATATTATAAATGCCACAACTAAAAATTTCCTTAATATACAGCTATTTTGTATCACTATATGTACTTACACAACAAATTTTTTTCATTTGAATTATTTGTCGCTGATAAATGTTTGTAAAAGCAAAATTTAATTAATGATAAAAAATTAAAGATTGCTCCCAAACATGTTGTTGAAATGTAAATTGTTGAAGAAACGGAATAAACAATTGGCAAAACTTTTGGATTTACAAAACTGATCGTAACGCTATCAGTCGCAGTAAACCCAAAAACTCCAGGTTCATGCAGCCTCCAACAAACATGCAAAAATGGTAAACCAATTAAAGCAAAAGTATACCATTGCCTTTTCCAAATGAAAAAATGTTTTAAAGGAAACCATAAAAGCGTGAATCGATTAAAAGCTAGCATTGCATGCCCAAGAAATTGTAGAGCTGTTAAATACGAGGAAGTGTTATAAACAATAGATGCAAGATATCCATTATTTTGGAAAAATGTTTTTGAAATTAATCGAGATTCTGGAATTCTTACAGCAACAAAAGTCTAAAAAGGTTTTTGCAAACAAAATCTTGGATTCCAGTGTTTAGCAAAATCGAAATTTCGATTTCGAAAAGGCCAAAATAAAGAAATTGAAATTTCGCTATTTTTATTTCCGACGGTAAAATTTTTTCGGAATTTCGGTATTTTAAGGTTTACCCTAAATCAAAAATCAGAATCGAAAATGAATTTTTGAAATTAAAAGAAATTATTTTCTTTTTTGTAAAAGGGTTCAAAAAAATTTCTATTTCGAAAAAGCCAAAATATTGAAATTGAAATTTCGATTTTCGGCAAAAAAAACATTTCGGTTTTTCTGTATTTTGATTTAGCAGAACTCTGTTGGACACAAAATATTTATGTGAATTTTTTGTCAACTTCTACTAACAAGGGAACCGTTTGACATGTGAATTCGCTTTTGAAACGGGACCTATTTTAGAATACTCCCCTGATATTCAAATGTATTTTCCCAAATTATGAGCGGCCCCTTCCCCGAAAATATTTTTTCACCTAATCGACTATACTACTATAGTATACGTTATCGTGTGCTACTTATACCAATTAATCACTTATTTTTTCAGATTTTACGCGTTCTGGTTAATCCATAATTAGTTCTAACATGTTAAAGAATTGTTTTGTAACTTTCTGAGTCATTGTAGAACTGCAAGAATGCAATTTTAAGAAATTAATTGGTATAGATAGCACACGATAACGTATACTATAGTATTATAGTCGATTAGGTAAAAAAATATTTTGGGGAAGGGGCCGCTCATAATTTGGGAAAATACATTTGAATATCAGGGGAGTATTCTAAAATAGGTCCCGTTTCAAAAGCGAATTCACATGTCAAACGGTTCCCTTGTAAGCTATAGTATTTTTATTACTTGGAAAACTATTGTCCTTAAAATAAATTTTTACACAAAAGCTTCTGACGTACCGTGGCAAATGCCAATAAATCAGCAGATAAAATAATTCTAAGTACATTATAAAATGGACTATCAAATTCTTTCATCCTTTTTAAATACAGCAAAATCAACATAGATAAATGAAAAGTATAAACAACAATTTCAACAGAAAGTAAAATAAGATCCCATGTTTTAAATACCATATTTAAAAAGTACAAAAAATTTTTTTTAAAAATTTAAATAAAAGTTTTAAAAGTTATGCCTTTACAAACAAAGATTTACTTAGAATTATTTTATTTAAATATAAACTTTGTAATTGCTTTTTTGCACTTAAGGTACAACAATTATTTTCACAAATGTAATTTGAACGGAAACGGATATGAAAATTTAGTCACCTTTGACTACAGCTTTTTAAAGTTTTATAATTTCAAAATATTCAAAGTTTAAAATGTTTATTAATCGTACAATTAAGAAATTTTTAAAATCCACAGACCATTAATTTGAATGTTTTCATTGTTTTTTTTGCATGGGAACGTTTGTCGATTATTAATTAAACTCCAATAATCATTGCTTCCTTTGTTTATTGGAGTTTAATTAATAAAAATGTGTCGACTCCAAAATTATTAAAGGAGGCGGACCCTTTGATCCATTTTTAAAAAAAAAGGATTTCGAAATATTTCTTTTTTTTTCCAAACCATCGATATTCGTGATCAGGGTGACTCTTGAAACGAAAAAATATTTCCTTTGTTAAAAAAATAAAAACAATGGAAGCTGCATTTTCGTTTCAAGAGTCACCCTGATCACGAATATCGATGGTTTGGAAAAAAAAAGAAATATTTCGAAATACTTTTTTTAAAAAATGGATCAAAGGGTCCGCCTCCTTTAACTAAAAAGTTTCATTATTTCAGCTACAGTATCTATTGCAAAAGTTTTGTAACATTAACAAAAAAATATTTATAGGGAGGATTATAATCTTACAATTTTAAAATCCAGGGAAATGTAAATATTCAACAACAATAAAAAAATGAAAAAGAGAACTAAACTTGCCACAATTACCACCTTTGAAACAGCAGTGTGTCAAAATTGAGTCTTTTTTTGTTTTTTAAAAGAAAAGATAGTGCAAAAAACTATAAAGTTTGGACTTTAATGTCAGCAAAATAGCATCGATTAAAAAATGAGCAAACAAATATCTTTCTTTTTTTCAAACATTTCATTTGAATATTTTGTATTTATCTAAATGAAAAAAACTTTTAAAAAAGCTCATGGTAGTATATAATTAATGAAAAAGTTTGTTTACGCAAGAGTTGTTCATTCCACGACAAAAATGCACTCGACAATTTAAAGAGCAAATCGTCGACGTTCGAGAAAACATATAATTATTGATCCGCGCCAATACTTTATTAATTTGTTCTGGTGGTATGTGATCAAAAATGTGTCAAACTGTAGCGTACTTGCGCTCCGAGGACAGTGTTGTGCTTTCGAATTTGAAATGACTCCGGCAGTGACTCCGACTCCCGAGTCGGAGTCACTGGAATCGACTCCGGAGTCTTTTTTTTTAAGGTTGAAAAAAAATTTTCAAAAAATTTTAGAATTTTTTTATGAGAGATTTAGAAGCCCTATCAGGTTTTAAGTGCTAGTTTTTACATAGCAATGATAGAATACCTTGATACTTATTACGTTAAATCATAAAATTAGAAAAATAAAATTTTAAAATTTAAAATTTATTTTTCTTAACGTACTCCCCCCTGTGAATTTGAAAAATCTGAACGGAGTCGCCTCCACCGCCGTGACTCCGACTCCAACTCCGACTCCGGCATCGGAGTCGATTCCGGAGTCTCCGGAGTCGGAGTCGCAACAACACTGTCCGAGCAACGCTCCATAACAAGACTTTAATAATTATAATTACAAATTCTTCATTAAAGTACAAACCCCTTCATCTCTTTAAAAATCAAATAAGGTATCTGGAGTGGAATTTTTTTTCAAACCCTGATAAAAATTTCAAAGTGGTTGTAAAAAGTTTTTCGTGCCCAAACTTTGCCAATATTTAATCAATAATTTTTGAGGATCCTTTATGTCATAAATTCTTCAACTACTTGGTAAATTTTATTATCAATGGATAAGTAACCAAAAACCCTTCCGAATTACAGATTTAATCAAAAGGAAAATTTTATGAGATTTTTTTCAACTGCATCATTCCCTTCTTTGTTAGTCAGTCTGATAGCACTTATTGCACTTAATCGTTTGAAGTAATCAGTTACTACTAAAAACATTCATTTTTCCTATGTTTTAAAAGAACATCAAGAAAATGATGGTACCCCACCTTGTTTCTCAACGAATAACAAAGAAGATTGTTGTTATTGTCCCAAATTGAGTTGGCTGGCTACTCGCATAATATTGATTTCAGAATGTTTATTTATTTGTTCAATCAAAATAATAAACAACAAAAAAAGTAAAACTCGTTTTTATCCCTTTTTTATTATTTTTCAATTGCGCACATATTTTTGTTTGTCAATTTTTTCTTCATTGGTCTTTTTTTAATATACAAAAAATGAACGTAAAATTTTTTTCTCTGTTTTTAACCTTTATTTTATTTATTACTTTTTCATCGGCTGTTGAAGTATTAAAGAAAAGTGAAGAACTTCCATGCCATGATCTTGGATGTTCTGTTCTTCCAACGGCTGTAAGCCCACAACCAGAAAAAATTGCAATTGTAAAACGTGATACGGAAGTATTGAAAAAAAGTGAAGAATTGCCATGCCATGATCTTGGTTGTACAGTGCCATCATCAGCAGCTGTAAGCCCTAAATCAATTATTGCAAAACGTGGAAGTGACTTTGTTGGAGATGCAAATTATCCCGTAACTGAACCCCCAAGAGATTCTGTTACCCCTTTAGGAGTTGAAAAAGAAAGTTGGCTTCCAAGAATTTTGGGACTTGGAACTCGTTAAAAAATTTTTCTGTATTTTTTATTGCTAAAATTTTATTTTAAAATTTCTTTTTGCTTTTTATAAACGTTTATATAGAAAATTTGTTACAATCGAAAAATAAATTCCGTTTTTTTAATATAATTTGGTGAGCAAATTTTGACTTCTCATTGACCTCGAATGTCTCACTTTCGTCAAAAAACACTTTTGATGAAAAAAAAGAGTTTTGTGTTTATTAAATTTATTGAATAAAATAATTTGCTGATCATAAAAAACCATACAAGTACAAAAAGAAAAAGTAAAAACAATGAATGAAGAAAAAACGTAAAAACGTAAAATAGAAGCAAGGGGGATTTTTGGCCTCAAAATTCAAACTTTCATTGTTTTCGAGCAATTTCCATTTTTCTTTGTTCTAAAAAGGGAACGTGTCCCAAGAAGATTTTTTTAGGAAGTTGGAATCAAAATCGAGTTTCTGAGGCATTAAGATGGAAACCCAGTGCATCAAAATTTTATGAAATTTATTTCACATTATTACCAAATGGAAAAATTTCTCCAAATTTTAAAATTTTATTTTTGCAAATAATTTTAAAATACAAAATTTACAAAAATTAAGAACTTTTAGAATTACGTTGAAGACGATGGCATAATTCGATATGAATACAAACTCCAAATTCTTATTACAAAAAAGAAAGACAACATATTTATCAAATTGATGGTGTAAAAAATTATATGAAATAAATCTTGGTATTATGATTGTTGTGTTTAACATTTATCTTGAAGGTTGAAAACTATGAAAAATTCTTTATTTTTCTAAATATTTTTTTGATTTCCAATAATATCTTGTAATTTTAAAATAAAAAAATCAAAAATTTTTTATAAAAAACAAGAAAAATTTTCTGAGATAATAATAATATTTGCAAATATTCTCATTAATTTTAGCTTTCAAATTCTTTACAACACATTTCGACGGTTGTTGGTAAAGGAACACCCCCACGAATTGCTGCAAATGAATGATAACTGCAATCATTTTCTTTTGTATATGGAGTTGCTTCTTTCATTAATGTATTATTTCCATCAATTATAAATGCAATAACATCTTCAACAGCAATTGGTAGGCCATTAACAACAAAAATGGTTGTAAAGAATGGTTTACTATCTCCTGATGGTAGAGTGTAATTCATTGAAAATTGCTTCTTTGGATCAGACCTAAAAAAAACAATTTTTTAGAAAAGTATAAAATTAAGGGTTTTGGCAAAAAGTCATAGAATGCCAAAAGTTTTTTTTATTTGGCGCGGTTTGGTACTGTGTCTTCGAATGCCAAACAGTAAAACTTTGAACATAAAAGTTGCAAAAACAAAAGTAACTTTTTCTACATCATTTTTTACTTACCCTTCAAAAAATTTATTTCCAAATTCAAAACCTGCTGTTTCTTGACCATCCCAATTTCCATTCATTTCAACAACTCCATCACTTAAAGTATAATTAACAGAAGAAGTTCCAAAAATACTAAAATCCAAATTATGAACAGTTGTACGACTTTTGAATCGCTTGCATTTTGGATAATTTATAGAAGCAGATATTCCAGGAGAAAATTTTGTACAACATTGTGTTCGATTTCTTACAAATCCAGTATCTGTAAAAATATCATAGACACAATTTTTTGTTGGACTAAAAATTGTTCCATCCCAATGTGAAAGCGTTTCATTATCATAAAAAAATCCATCAATAAAAAATGTTTCATTTGTACCAAAATTTAAATCAAATCGAACAAATGGATCAGCTTTTAGCAGCTTTATTTCAGTTGTGAATGTAAAAGTATTTGCACAATCCAAAAACCAATAACATAAATTTGAAATTGTTGATTGATAAGTTGTATCAAAGCCTGTAACATTATAAAGTTTAAGAAAAGAATTTTTTGAATCATTTGAAAGTTGATATTTTGCAGAATATGTAAAATTTGAATTTGAAATTATTTCAACAAATTTTCCGCTTGAATGTTCGATGAAATTTGAATCATCAGAAATTGTTTGAGAATATTCCGTTGTAATTTCTTTACAAAAATATGGACTTCCATTTACATAGAAGCTTAAAGAAGATAAAAGCAATAAAATAAAGGAAAGGAATTTTTGCTTCAACATGTTTTTGTTTATTGAAGAATACAACAATGTAAAATGCTAATAATTTGAACTTCCTTCCTTTTATAGAAGTACGTGATCCGTTTTAACTCTAGGAATTGTAGTTTTTTATGTGACGTTTTTTGTGGCATACATCATTTGCTTCTTATCATATTTTTTTGGAGTATCATTTTTTTTCAACTTTTAAAAAGATGACCAAAATTTTGCAACTTTTTTGTGTTTCTTTCAAAAAAAAACTTTGTTTCGGTTAAAAGATTAAAAGTTGTGTTTTGTTTTCTAGCAAGTAATTTTTTTTTAAATTGTCGTAAATTAAAGTACGATTACTAAGAAAAAGTATTTCATAAAGGTTTTTGCACAATGTTTGTTTACAGCTTTTAATACTATAATTTGATATGTTTTTGAGATCTTTGTTTTTCTATTTTTTCTTAATTTTTGCGTTTTTATTTGATTCTGTATCAAAAAATGTTAAAACAGACAGTTAAACACTTGTTATAAAACATTTATTTTTTTGAGCTTGCAAAAAACTTTATTTTGTGTGGGCTGCTTCTTTTGTGTCGTAATCCTAAAAATATATGTTTATACAAAAATGGAAAAAAGAAAGAAGAAGAAATAACTAACAACGCAGACTCCAAAACGACAAAATTGAAAGCCTTGATCAACGCAATCAGCATCAGTTTTACATCTAACAGGCTGAAATGAAAATTGTGAAGAAGTATTTTAAATATGATGATAATGTTTAGGAAAAACGTGACTCACTTTACAAAATCCCATGGAACATAAGAAACCAGGTCCACACTCTTTTTCTGTAGCACATCCTTTTATAACATCAGCATCAGAAGCAAAGATTAAAGCACAAATGATTCCAAAAACAAAAAAGAAATTCATTGTCAACTCTAAAACAATAAAAAAACTTATAACAAAAAAACGATAACAAACGAAAAATGAAATTTTTAAAAAAGTGATGTCCGATTGCGTTAGCAATTTGACTATTTAAGGGGCTCATGAAATTTTTATTTTTCTGTTTTTACTTTTGCTTTTCCATGAAAGTTTCAGATTTTGATTTAAAATGCTTTTAAAAAAGTCTAGAGTTTCAATATTTTAATAATAGGAAATGGGCTTTAAGTTTTAACAAAATTTTTGTTTTTAGCAAAAAAATTATTTGATTTACACCATTTCTTTTTGTTGCAGACACATTTAATGGTGTTACAAAAGTATCAGATATTTAAAAATTGATTCTAAAAAAATGATGTATCATTAAATCGTTTTTTAATGGTGAAATGAAAAAAATATTTTAAAAAACACAAAAAAACGATCATTTCATTGCTTTTTTCAAAATTTTTACAAAATATACAGATTTTTGTATTGCTTTATCTTTAAAATTTTTATCATTTGATTAAAAAAGCTCAAAATTCATTAGTTAATATTCTTTGCATTATTATACCATTCAAAATAACTCCATTTTTTAACCGCGATGATCAGGTGTAAACATATTTGCAAAACTAATATTTTTACATTTCCTTTTTCTAATATCCAAAAAAATCTTACCAATTTGTATAGTGTCAAAAAATTATTTCAGTAAAAAATATATAAAATTTTCAAAAAAAAAGCAAAAGAATATTCCACTACCAAAAATGAACTGAAAATGAGCAATTGCATTTTTGTCTATTTGAGAAAAAAATGAACAGCTTTTTCATAAATAGCAAAAAAAGAGATAATTGATTGACAGCATTTAGTGAACAAAAAATGGTTGTACACTTCAGCTCTGACCTTTGTCATGTGTGTATCAAATGCATCGACAACAAAAGGGGTATATTAAAAGAAGATTTGCCAATTTTTTTTGAATTTTTTATATTTTTAATCATGATCCTAATTAAAAATGCAAAAAAAAAATTGGATGAACTATCTAATGAAATACGTAGCCTCTTTCATAAACACCTGACTTCAATCCTATTGAATACATTAATAAATTATAAAAAAATAAAAAAATAACTATTATCCGTCAATTTAATGATGGTTGAAAACTTTAATCTTTTTCTAAATATATTCTTTGTAATGGACAAATTTTTCTTTTTCTCAAAGGTCGGAGACCAAATCTTCATGGATCAAATTTGATATTTTTTCAAAAAGAGTGATTATTTAATTTGATTTCATTCGAGCGATCAACCTGTTTTTCTTATGAGTCCACCTTGAAAACAGTTCAAATTGCTCGCCTGGAAATTATTTTGTTTGTCGCCAAAAAAAATTTAAATAAATTTTTTTCTGAGGATAATTTTTACAAAAATATTACGTGTTTGCTTCAAATGTTATTGATAGTCCTTTATTATAATTTTATCGGTTCTAATATGTATTTATTATTGTTGATTACATTTTTTTATTTTAAGAAATGCCTTGCTTGATTTCCAAAATTTTGTATGCAATTGCAAAGAAGCTCATCAAAGATGAAAATCAAGAAGATGTTTATAAATTTGCACTTTCCAAAAAACAACAACTTCAAACAATGAAAAAAAAAGTTTTTACAACTGTTTCTACTCTTAAACTTTATTTTGACTATTTTTTAATTGGATGGGTAAAAATTAGTTTTGTGTGATGATTTTATATTTTTTATTTAGGCAGATAAATTCTGTGAATTTAAATACTACAAATCAAAATTTTTGTCAGATCAAATTGAAAACTTCATAAATTTTGTTCTCAATTTTTGACAAAAATAATTTTTATACAGACAATAATGAAGTTTTAAAGAACAAAACTGAAGCCAAGAAATGTTTCTTTGCACAAATTAGACTTTTTTTTGGTTTTTAAAAAAAACCAAACGAGATGAACGAAAAAAAGGGCGTAACAGCCATCGCCTTTCTTGCTTTTTTGCAGGCAATGTTTGTTGAAAACTATTGAAATATTTGAATGTTTTTAAGATGAAAAAGGTTTTTCTTTTTGAATTTTGAATGTTTTAAGATTTGTAAGCTTTACTAAAAATTGATAAACAAAGTTTTTGCTGGAGCTTTTTTTAAAAATATTCATCTCCAAAACTTTGTTGTTCAAACTATTATTAAAAAAATTAACATTAAAATTTCGTCAGCAAAAATAATTAGATTTATTAAAAAATCGTCTTTTTCATTCTATTTATTATCAGCCTATAATTTCATTTTGATGTTACCGATTTCAAATTTATAGACATGCTTTTGCAGTTAAAAAAGCAAAAATTTATTTTTCAAAAAATGTTCATTTTGCGTTGTTAATGACGGACGAATATTGTGGCAATTTTTGCAATCTGCAACGTATTTTTTAAAACATTAAAAATAAAACAAAAATCCATTTTCTTGCAAAAATACATATTTTTAAAACAAAAAAGATGATGAAAGAAAAAAGCAAAAAAATGATGACGACTGCGGCAAGCAAAACAAAAAAACCAGTGTATACGTTTTGGAAGTTGAAAGAAAGAAAGGCTTTTATTCGTTTTGAATTTTTGATTTTTATAAAAATTGTATTTACTTATCCTAAAACAAAAAATAAATCATGCAATATTTTTGAGACTTTTTGCTTTAAGAAATAATTAAAGCATATCAGGCCATTAATAAAAGAGAAAATGTTTAATTTGAATATTAAAAACAATAATAAAATTTTTTATAAAGACTATCATTTCATCATTTGCCCTGACCAAAAATTTGGTAACAGTTTGATTTTATCGACTTTTAAAGACAACACTATATTTTTGTGATTTCGAAATGTCACATATTTTGTAAATAATTAACATTTACTCTCTGTTTACGAAAAATGAACAACTTTATGTTTATAAAATCAATAAAAATTTTGTCACAAAAAATTATATTATATGTATACAGTATATGCTCTTGTGCGTTCTTCTCATAGTGTTGTCCTTAAAAATTAATAAAATAAAACTGTTATCAAAGTTTGGTCAGGGCAAACGATAATCTGTAAAAAAATCTTTATTATTGTTACTAATATTTAAATTAAACATTTTATCTTTTTTTTTAATGAATTGAATCCTTTCATCAATTTCAGTATATATTTCTTAAAGTAGAAAATCTCAAAAATATTGCACGATTTATTTTTTGTTTTAGGATAAATAAGTACAATTTTTATAAAAATCAAAAATTTAAAACGAATAAAAGCCTTTCTTTCTTTCAACTTCCAAAACGTATACACTAGTTTTTTTGTTTTTGCTGGCCGCAGTCGTTATTATTTTTTGCTTTTTTCTTTCATCAGTTTTTGTTTTAAAAATATGTTTTTTTGCAAGAAAATAGATTTTTTGTTTTATTTTTGATGTTTTAAAAATTACGTTGCAGATTGCAAAAAATGTCACAATATTCGTCCGTCATTAACAACGCAAAATGAACATTTTTTGTATATGAAAATATACGATAATTTTTGATCCCAAAAGAAAGCTATCTGGCAGCAACAGAAAAAGTCATATACAAGTGAATAAAAGCAAGAAAAAATCTATCAGGCTTTTAAAATCGATCAAAAAGATAAGAGAAAAAGAAATATTGAGATTTGTTGTAATGACAAATTTTGACACAACCTTTTTTCGTTTTTTGCTTTCTTTTACAACTGCAGTGTCAAAAAATAAAAGAAACGAAAAAGAAGTATAAACATTTGAATGAAATACTATTTTTTGAATTTTTGATTTTTTTTTAAACTTTAGATAAAAATTAAAAATGAATATTTCATCGGATTTTTTAAAGAATTTTTGTTTTAAATATTTTATTAAATAAAAAATGAAATCAAATGATACAATTAATTCATAAATAAAATAAAATGTTTCATTTTAATACATTCTTTTTAATTTGAAAACTTTTTCATTTTTTTATTATTTTTTTTATTTCGAAACTTCATATATAACAAAAATTTTTGGTAAAAATATCACAATTAAAAACAATTTTTTTTATTTCTTCAAATATCTGTAAAATACAAACTTAAAACATGCAAAAAATAAAATATATATACAAAACACATTTTTCAATTAATTTTTATGAAAAATATAAAGAAAAAGTATTATTATTATTATTATTTAAGATCGAGTAACAATAACTTCTTCAGTTTTAACAACATTGACATGTGAGGCTGCTGCAGGATATGTGGAACCTGGGGCATATCGACGTTTATATAATGCCCATGCAATAAATGCAACCGTTGTAGCAAAAACGGATAAAATGAATGCAACAATTGCAAGTCCAAATGAATATCCAAGTTCTCGTCTTCCAAGTAGCAATGGAATTCCTTGATCAGGGGAAAGTATGGCTAAAAAAAGTTTTTTTTAGGTAACAGTACGATTAATTTCGATTTTCGTTCCAAGACGAAAATTCCAATTTTGAAAATTTTGAAACCTCAAAAAAACTTTGACTTACTTGGTTCACTTCGATATTTTGAAGCATAAACAACGAAAGCGATTAACAAAAATATTGTTGTCATTAGGGATAATAGAGGAAGGGATAAAAAGGCTTTATCAAATCTGGTCGGAGATATCAACGCAAATAAAGCTGCCAAAAGACAAAAAGCTTCAAAGATCCATGCCAAACATACAAATGCAAGCACAGCTTTTTCATATGGTCGTTTATACTAAAAAAAATTTAAAAAATTTATTTCTATGTCATCATTTTTGAGCTACATTTATCCATTTCAAAATACATTCAGCAAATTTTAATTCAAAAAACTTACACCTTGATAAGTTCGACATGTTTCTTGATTAAATTGTCCACAAGTATGTGAAACAATTCCAATGCTTGGTCCATCTGGTGTATTAAAATGTTGCCATGCAGGAGTAAATAATGCAATAATTGTAAAAAGCATTGCAATTGCAACCAAAATCATAAAAAATAGTATTAAAACTCGGAGTAACGTTGTTCGACACTTCATTCTTTTTTTCTTTCTTCTTTCAACTATACAGTTTTTTTCTTCTTAAAAAAATGAGTAAAAAACTAAAAAATTGGCAAATTTTATTTTAGTATTTATAAAATTTTTTCTTCTTCGATGGTGTTTAAATATTCAACGCCTTACATTTGTATATTTGGGAGGTATCTCTCTCTCTCCTCGTCTCTGGTAGAAATTCGATGTATGGTCCTTGAAAGAAAACACACGAAAAAAAATATATGTCAACAAAAAAAGTAGGTATATACCTTTGACATTTTTTTCTTTCCCTCTTTCCAGAAAGGTAAATAAACAATTTTCTAGCGTTAACTAACAAACTTCATCGAAAAGTAAAAAACAAACTTTTTTTTTGGGTAGTTTTTTTCTTTGATATATCCAAGGAAAGGAAGGAAAAACAATGCTTCACATGTTTATTCTTTCCTTCCCTCTCTCTCTCTCGTTTACTACTTTTTTTTTCATCGACCAATTGGTCGATGAATGTTTTTTTTTGTAAAAGAAAAAACTGGAAAAACTTTTTTTTTGTTGATGATTACAAAATCACTCGCTCCTGCTGCTGTTGATGCTTTTGATGCATTAACAAAATGAAGGAAGTAAGGAATTATAAAAAAAATCCCAAAACGTGAGCAACCTGACTTTTTTTTCCTCAAGTCAAAAAAGTAAATAAACATACTTTTTTTTTCTGCGGCTGATCTTTTTTCTTTTTTTTTCTTATAAAATCTCTGAAACAAACAGTTTTGAACTTTGAAACAATCATTCAAAAAATAATAATAAAATAATAGTACATAAAAAAAATAAAGCTGTCGATTTTTTTACACATCATCCTTTTTTTTAAGTTTTTGATTTTTGCTAAATTATTTGTTTAATTTCTTTTGAAATACTTTTTTTTTATAAATCAGAATAAATGTAAAAATATTTGAAAAAAACATGTTATTTTCGATGATTCATTTTTGTAATATCTAAAAATTGTTGAATGATAAAAACAGCATTTTTGGCAAAATATTAAAAATTATTTAAAACATCCTAACTTTAACCAATATCTCAGAACAATGAAGAAAGACCAAATTCACGGAATTCGTCAATTCATTTTTCGTCAAGTTTTAAGACAGTTATATAAATGCTTGTTTGAATGTCTAAATTTTTTCGCATCCTTTTGTATAATGTTTAACTCCGAAGTAAATTTTATAATTTTTGTTGAAAAAAAATTAACAAATTGTGGACATGATGAAATATTAAAATAAAACTTTGTTTAATAATGTATTTTTGCTGGTACATTGCATATACCTGCAAAAACACAAATAACAAAAACCAAAGAAGTACCCAAATATCTAAAATAGGAAAAAAAAATGTTAAAAAATATTTCTGGAGATATAGGGAATTGAACCCCAGACCTCCCCCACGCTAAGGGGGCGCTCTACCCCTGAGCTATATCCCCAACGAAGGAAATAGAGAGAAAATTGGAACATCTCTCGGTTTTTTTCCACATTTTTTTTCATGGTACAAATTTATCTATAATTTGATTATTAGATATATTTTTTGTGTAATATTTTTTAACAAAAGCTTAATGCATTTTTTATTCATTTTACAAAATAAAAATAAAAAATTCAAACACAAAAATCAGTTTACTTTTTCTTTGATACATTTATTTTTACAACCAATTTCGTTTTTCATAGACAATAAACGAACTGTGG
The DNA here is from genome assembly GCA_963922195.1 of Panagrolaimus sp. PS1159. NCBI lineage: Eukaryota > Metazoa > Nematoda > Chromadorea > Rhabditida > Panagrolaimidae > Panagrolaimus > Panagrolaimus sp. PS1159. The sequence goes on from CAWUHW010000008.1 coordinate 1,492,912, forward strand.
TTTTTCATTTTTTTAGCCCTTTTATTCTCATTTGACATTTCCTTTAAAAAAATGTCCTTTCTGCCAAAAAAAAACAAATGTTACAAAAAAAAGGATAGCACTGAAAACCTTTAAAAAGTGTTTCGCTTTCATTCGCGATCTCCTACACAACTAACATCTGTCAAACGTTTATGAAAAATTTGTTGATATTTTTTAGTCTCAAATATCAGAGCTTTTGAAGTTTTTATCTTTTTTGAAAATTTCACAATCATTTAAAAGAAAACAAAATTTCACAAATTTTGTTTTCTTTGAACTTACTGGATAAACTTAATTCAGAATCCGAAAAGCATCTTAAAATCATAATTACAGTATCTCTTAAAAATTTCTTTTATAAAAATATCTCAATATCGGTTTTATCAACTTCAAACACCCATAAATAGTTTGAATTTTTGTTAATGCAATTATTATGGACTTATGAATTCTTGAAAATGAAACTGTTTATCCCTGGTTAAAATAGCTTTATGTTCAAGCTTCTGTGAAAAATGAATTAGTAATGAGAAATAAGGGAACATATTATATGAAAACAAGATATAAATTTTGAAACTAGAAAGGGAAAAATATATTTCGCATAAAAATAAATAAAAAATTGTTTGATTCACTCTTTTAAATTGCAATCATAATTTTTTATAAAAACAAAACAATAAAAATAAGATATAAAAAAACATTTTTATGAGCAGAAGTTCCACTTATGATTTTGTAAATAAAAAAACAACTCAAGGATTTGAAAATCCATGTCTGCATTGAATATTTCCACTTCGAAGATGACTTTCCAAGATTATTTTGCTTGAAATAATTTCTCCAATCTGAAACAATGCGTTTAGATTTCTTAATTTACATTTTTTTTCATACCTCTTTTTTAAGCCAACAACTATTAGAACAATAGCATGAATTATTTCTTGCATTTTTGTCACATCCATTACATTTTTTTGTTTGTTTCAAAACAGCAGCTGATGAAAGTAATGGAGGATCAAGAGATTTTGATTCAAATGACGAAGTTAATGATGATGCATGAGATGAAGATTCAGATGGAGTTGATGATGGCATATTTGAAAATCTGTAAATTGATAAATTTATACAAAAATCACTATAATCAAAAAGGCTCTATAAAGTTTGATTACAAGAATTCCCAAAAACATTGCTTTTAATTAGAGTAAATCCCATCCCCAACGTAAAGTCCCAAAGAGACAGAGAGAGATGACAAACAATAATAGCGACACGGAAAAATCAGAGACGAAAATTTTCAACACATTAAAAAAATCCTTTATCAAAAATAGGGAGAGGTAATTATATCACTGAACACTTTTATCCATATTTCTTTTGCTTCTTATATTTTTTTTGTATCTGAATTTGTTGAGCATCACTAATAACACGCTTTATCTTTGGAACTTTATATGAATCACTAATAGTTGCTTCAACGTCGGCAAAAAATGATACAACATGATTTTAAACAGTGTGCACAATTTCTTTGTGTTATTTCACATTTTTTGTTTTCTTGCTGCCTAGGGGATTCATATGGATTCTGCAAATTTATAAAAATGTATTATTTTTTTTGTTTTTAGAAAAACAAATTGTTCATACTTTTTCTGGCAAAGTGTCAGTAACCAAATAACGCGTAGTGAAAGGCTGAAAAAATTTTTTTTTCTATTTTTTAACAGCAATATTAAGCAGTAAATATTACTTTTTTTACTTTTTACTTTTTTTCTTTCCATCAATATTTTTACTGCGCATCTAATGATACCAAATTTATTGAATTTGGAGAACTTTTGAAAAACCCATACACGTCTCAAAAATTTTGCATTTACGAAATTATTCGTTTTTGTAAATGCGTTTTTGCATTTACGAAATTTTTCGTTTTTGTAAATACGTTTTTGCATTTACAAAAACAAGTTATTTCGTCTTTTTGTTTAAAAACTTTTTTTTATTTTATTTTAAAACCTTTTATCTGTCACGGAGGACGACTTCATTAGATTTTTTGTTCGTGAATTTTGTAAAATCATTCATCCACCTTGTAGATATTTTTTGCATAGCTGATATCATGAATCGTGCTCCTCAAAATCGTAATCGACCTCGTAGCCGTTCTTCAAATAATCATCGAAATTTCGAAAATCGTAATATTCAAACTAAAAAGCCATATTATAACAAAAAACAAATCAATCAAACCAAGAAAGAAGTTAGATCATTATTTTATAAATTGAAAGATGCTGATAATATTCCTGTTCCAAGTTATTCTTATTTAAATCTTGATGAAATTTGTGAAATTTTAAAGAATGATAACTCAGAAGTAAATGTTTTTCAAGCTTTATCATGTAAGTTGTTTTTTAAAAATTTATGTGTTTTCAAAAAATGTATTTTTTTTAGCTTTATATGGATTATCAGAAGCAAATTCAGAATTATTCAATGAAAAATTTTATGATTGTATAATGCCTTTAATTGGTGAATTATTTAAATGGGAAGAAGTTAGTTTCATAATTTTTATGTCTATATTAGTGCCATCTGCGCTATCTTTAAAAAAAGTATAATTTTTATGTCTATTTTTTAGAAAGTTGGTGATGCATTTATTTTTATGCTTAACAAAGTTTTTGATGCTGTTTATCGATTACCTGCAAAAACTATGTGGTGTTGTTTTAATAAACTTTGCGAATATATTCTTCGTGGATTACAAAATAAACAATGCAAAATTAAAGTTCTTTCACTTCATATTCTTCAAACACATATTTTTCCGCGATGTCCTGCAACAATGAATAAAGAATTATATTATCAATATTTGGATTTTCTTTCAAGAGATTGTATTATTGGAAAAGTTAATTTTGATGTAATCCGTGCAGCATTAATTACATTACCTGATTTTTTGGAAGTAAGTCTTTTTTCTTTTTTTCATTTTTAAATTAATTGTTTTAGATTTATCTCCGAGATAATGATTCAACTCCAGAAGACTATGTTGAAATTGTTATTCATAATAATCAAATCACTTCTTTATTTCAAAATCCTCAAACTGAATTTGATTATTCATTTGGTGGTACAATCTTTTATGATATCCCGCAATCATATCCAACTAATTCAAAAAATGGTATTGCACTTTTGGGATTATGTTGTTTCAAATTTTTTTCAAGAATTGTTGTTATTGAAAGTTTTCAACTTAAAGATTATTATGAATATATGGCAGATGGACTTCATTTTATTAATTTAATTATTAAACGATATGTTTCGGATAATGAAATTCCAAAGGGACGGTATGGAAATGCATTTATTGAATTAACAAATGATTTGGGTTTTATGATTCATGCTTCACAAAATACAATCCTTTCACCATATCTTCAAGAACTTCAAAAAATTTAACTGATATCTTCTTTTTTACACTTTTCTAGTTTTATTTTTATAAATTTTTTGTTACGTTTTTCCATCGACTGTTTTTGTTTTTTATTGTAAAAAATATCATGAACGACGTTTTTTGTATTTTTACATTAAAGCATTTTTTGTTTAGAAAAAGCTGCTTTTACGGAATATACACTCTTTTTAAAAAGTGACATTAAAACAATGATACACTTTTTTGTTGTTAATCGTCTTCTTTTTATTTGTGTCTGATATCGATCGTTCATTGATGTTTGTTTTATTTTTTATGATAGAAAAAGGAAACCCTGCTTTTATTGATTCATCTTTTTCTTCTCTGCTAGCATTTTTTTAGTGTTAAAAAATAGCTTTCTTCATTCATCATTGTGCTTTTAATTATGTCAAAAAATAGTCCATCTTCAAATAATCAAATTCGTCCAACAAAAACAGCATTCGAATTTTTTTGTGAAATGATTTATGATGAAGAAGTTAAAAGAAATAGAGATAATGGAATAAATGATATTGTTTCAAAAACGGATATTAATCAAATTTGTCAAATTAAATGGCCGGTTTGTTTTTGTTCTTTTTTTTCAATGTTAAAGGGAGTTTCCACGTTCGAACAAATAGTTATAACTAATATTTGCTTTGCATGAAAAAGTTTACCTTAGAATGAAAATACGTTTAAAAAAGTTCTTCTAAAAATTTGTTTGTGTCATAAACGCACATTTTTCCAAGGTAAATTTTTTCGTGCTAAGAAAACATTTGTGAAAATCATTTGTATGAACGTGGAAAATCCCTTTAAGTTTTTACACAATTTTTTTTTCTAAATCTTTAAAATTTAAAGTTTCAATACTATAAAAAATGAAAAACGAATAAAATAAGAAAAATTATTATTTTTTGGCAAACAGCCAATTTTTATTGTTGAACGAAAAAAAATTAGCGAAATTTTCATTACTTTCAAAGGTATTTTCGCATTTTGCGCTATCCATTTTCTTTTTTTTTTCAGAATTTGCCAGATAGAGATAAGCAACGATTTTATGATCTTGAAAGTAAAGACTTAGAACGGTATCAAGCTGAAATTGGATCATATGGGCATGGAAGATCTGTACATCCAAAATCAGCATTCTTCATATTTTCTCATGACAAAAGACAATCTTTACATGAAAAATTTCCTAATTATGATGAATTTCAAATTGCGCAAGAATGTTTAAAATTATGGAATAAATTATCTCCAACAGAAAAGAATGTATGGGAACAACAAGCATATGAAGGAAATTTTTGAAATTTTTTTAAATAAAAAAATTTGTCTGATTTTTTATAAATTTTTTGTACATAAAATATTATTACATTTTACCCATTAATAATTTGAATAAAAAGAATATTATTAAAATTGATTAGGTTATTTCTTTAGAAGGTTTAAAGTCTAAAAAAAATTTTTCTTTGTTATATAGCCAGATGGTTCTGCGTGAGACTAACAGACGGAAGCTCGCAAATTTAACTCCCAATCAGAAAACCCAAAAAAATAAGAATACAAAGCTCAATGCAAGCTTCATTTTACATGTTAATTTCGAAAACCACAACAAATTTGTTGAAAAAAATTTAAATGATAAGTTTATTGAAAAATGATAAAAAAAACAAAACAATGAAGAGAAAAAATTAACTAACAAATTTTTTATTTTGATAATATTTACGATGTAAATCTTCAAAGATAATAAACATTCGATGAGCAGCTTGATATGCTTCTTCTGAAGTTGGACGATCACAAGATTTTATTGAAAGACAACAATTAATAAAAAATTGAATCTAAAAATGTTTTGTGAATATAAAAAAAAACAATTGAAAAAAAAAATAAATCTATTACTTGATCAGAATAAATATCAGATGGTAATGGAAAAATTTTTGCTTCACTAATTTTTTTATGTAATGCATAAACATTTATTGTTTCACCATTAAATGGAGAACGATATGTACAAAGTTCATAGAGTAAACAACCAAGCGACCAAATATCAGATTTAAAATTATATCCACCATTTACATTTCTTTCAGGTGCCATATAACTAAAATTGTTGAATAAGAAAAGTTTTTTTTTTAATGAAAAACTTACTATTCTGTTCCAACATTACAAGTTTGTGCAAAAATTGTTTGAGCACTAAAAATTCGAGATAATCCAAGATCACCAATTTTAATAATTCCTTTTGAATTCATAAATACATTTGCAGGTTTTAAATCTAAAAAGAAAATTTTAATGTTTATATAGTTCAGTGGTTCGGCGTCAGCTTAACAGGCGGTATTTCGCGGTTTCGAATCCCAGCCAGAAAAAAAAACACGAACCTCGATGTAAAATTCGTTTTTCATGTAAATCTCTTAAGCCACAACAAATTTGATGAAAATAATACCAAATTGTACGTTCAGAAAGTAATCGACCATTTTTTTGTTGATTCTAAAAATTTGTTAAGCTATAAAACGTATCGTAAAAACTAAAACTTACATGAATAAGTTTTTCTAAATCACCAGCATCTGCAAATTCAAGAGAAACATACATATAAGATTTTTCACAAAAAGTTTCATAACATTTAATAATATTTACACTATTTGCTTTACGTAATAAAGTTACGTATATTGTTAGTTCCCCTTCTTTTTATTGTTCGTCTCTCGTTCCTTTTCTCTTGCATTGTTTAAGCTTGGCATTATGTTACTTAATGTCGCCCCTAATTTGGTATAAAAGGATCGCTTGATCACTTTTTCGTGTTCATTCTGGTCGCCTTTTTTTTATTGCTCTTGTGTTTATTAGCTGTATGTGAATTATGTTATCCAATAAAGCCGTCTTGATTATCTAATTATCCAACTCCCATCATTCACTTCGTAGCCAGCACCTTAATATGGAGGGCTCCTTACCCGTCGTTATCCTCTGCTTTTTGGTATTGCACGATCAACGATTGAATCAAGCTGGATTCCTATATTTCTCTTCATTTGTCTGCGACGAATCATCTTATGGATGTTAAGTAAGAAATGGATGGAGCGAAGATGCTTGTGGATGCAGACGCAGCATGGAATGATTGGTTTTTGATCTTTGGATTTTCAAGTGATGTTGTATGGTATTTTATTTTATCAATGAGTGGTATGTATGGATGGATGTGGACCAGAATCACCATCAAGGCGCGGCGGATATGTTTTATGGGATGATCAAGTTGATGGGAAAAGCAATAATGGAATGCTCGTATTTCTTTGGATATATGCTGAAAGCTGAAGTCTCTCTTGGATGGTAATATGTGAGTTATATTTTCACTTGTTTACTGTTGCACATCTTTGGATGATGCTGAATATATGTATTTGTTTGGTTGCGGGTAATCCACAAACCCAGGATGGATTCTTTTATCGATGGATTGATGTTGCTGGTGTATCAAGAGCTTGGATTGCTCGTAGATATTGTTTTGGGTGTATCAATAGTGATGGCTATTAGATATTTTATGGTTGGGTTGCCAGTTATCCCTTAAAACTTGGAGGATGGGGTTGCTAGTTATCCCTTAAAACTTGGAGGATTATTATTATTCACTAGGTCGTGGAGTCGATGCCGTTAATGGTGAAAATAATGTTGGCTTATTGTGATTATGGAATATTTTTGGTGGATGATCTGGATTACCGTAGTCCGGCTGCTCATCTTATTTTATGGATGTCCTTTTAATGGTAGCAGTATACTGTCACGATGTCTCGTCGGTTGATTTGGATGTTCTGAAGCTGATAATATGGTCATGATACAATATGTTCGGGGTTTTGAAGCTGTTGCACATCAATGAAGATAAAGAATGCCCGTGTAAACAAATGCTCTTGTTGCTCGTGTATGGAATGCTCGTGTAAAGATATCTCTTGAAAGAAATGCTCGTGGAAAGAAATCTCAATAATGGGGACATTATTTCATCGGGGGTGGGGCAAGTTACGTATATTGTTAGTTCCCCTTCTTTTTATTGTTCGTCTCTCGTTCCTTTTCTCTTGCATTGTTTAAGCTTGGCATTATGTTACTTAATGTCGCCCCTAATTTGGTATAAAAGGATCGCTTGATCACTTTTTCGTGTTCATTCTGGTCGCCTTTTTTTTATTGCTCTTGTGTTTATTAGCTGTATGTGAATTATGTTATCCAATAAAGCCGTCTTGATTATCTAATTATCCAACTCCCATCATTCACTTCGTAGCCAGCACCTTAATAATAATTCAACTTCCTTTTTGCATAATTCTAAAGCTTTTGGATCCATATTTGCAATCTTAAAATAATTAATTGAGCTTAAAATAATAAAAAAATTTTGAGCTTACTTCAATTTGTTTTAAAGCAACATTTCGACGTTTTTGAATATCTTTTGCATGAAAAACAGTCGCAAATGCACCTTTTCCAATTGCATTTCCAATTTTATAATTCATTTGCAATTTTGAAATGTAATGTGGTTGTTTTGGAGGAAATGTCTGTAGTTTTGGTGAATAAAAATTTTGATAGTTTGCAAGAGCTGGACGATAATTATTTGGTGCACTTGGAATAACATAATTTTGACGTTGTAGAAAACCATTTTGAAAATTGGTATTTATTATTTGACGATAATTTTTATTTGGAGGAGGAGCTTCAAAACGATAATTTTGAGCCATAATTGAATAATTTTGAAGAGAAAGAAAAAATTGAAGCAAAAAAATATCAGAGCAAAAATGAATGAAAAATATTTTTTTTGGTTTTGGTTTTTTGCAAAATTGTAAAAGTGCGAAAATGAACTTGGAAAGAAAAAAATTTTTTGAGAAAAGTGTGCCGCGAAATTATTAATTTTTTTATAGATTTTTTAATAAAAAAAATTGACAGTTATGAAATGTCCAAATATTATTGTACCGATTTTTTTTATTAATGCTTGCATTTTCAGCAAAAATATTAATATACAAAAAAGCTTCAATATGAAAGAATATCTTTAAAATAATGATTACTTGTTCGATTTGTTTTCCATCTTTTTATTAAAATTGTTTCAAATCTAATTCCACGATTTTTTTGGTAAACATTTTAATAAATTATCATACTCACAATTTTTTTTCATCAAAAATATATCTCTTTGTAAAGCAATAAAATATTCAAAAGTTTTCTTTCATTTATGTAATAAAAAGTTGTTTTTTTTTTGATTTTAAACATTGCATTCAATCGGGCTTAAAAAGTTAAAAACCAAAAAAAAACAGCATTTTTCGCAAAAGCGTTTTTTGCTTCGAATGTTTTTTTCTTCTTAACGCTGACATTAGACTTTTAAAAGGCGGGGATGACACGGAAGTGGTGTATTTTGTCTATAAATGCAGTAAAAATGCTATTTTTCGGCAAATGTTTAAATTTCTTAAAAAACATTGAAAAAAATGGTTGTTTAAACGTTTAATGTTTTGAATATTTTACATTTATATAAATGAAAACGAAATTCTATTTATTGAAATACAAATTACTAGTATTTAACTCAAATGATTACTTGCAAATGTCAAATGTGCAATATTAAATATTCGAAAAATGTATAAAAACTTTATATTAGGTTTTTCATGCATTTTAAGCATTGTAAACAGTATATTGCAGCAATCTGTATTCTCACTTTGTTAAGAAATTTATAAAAAAAATTTTTACTTGCTTAAATAAATTATACTTGAATTATCAGCTTTCAAATTAAAAAATTTAAAAAACGATGGAAAGAAAAAAAAATATATTGAATAATAAATTTTTTTCATACACAATTTTTTACAGACAGTTTGTATTTGTTTGACACTGTGATAAAAATTTCAACATATGTTTTTTATTAAAATTATTTTGACATAAAAACTATTTCATTTTTTCACAAACATTCAGTCCGGTCTATTTTTCACAAAAACAAAAGTTAATTGTTTTAAAAGTGATAAATAATATAATTGAATGTGATTGCGAATTGACATATTTGTCTTTATTAAAATGCAATAAAAAAAGGCGAAAGAAGTTTAAACAAGTTTCTTTTTCTTTTAATGAAAGAAAAACGCACAATGAAAAACATTAAAAAAATATTATATCAGAGAAAAACACCTTTTTTTCATTTAATCAAATGTGTGACAAATGTGTGCATGATTTTGGAAATGAAAGAAACAAAAGCTTGTGATTCTATAAAAGTAATTTAAAGTTGCACAGAAATTTTTTTATTGTTGAAACTTTTTTCTTCCTCAAATATTTTTTGATAAAATGAATAAATTAAGTTTGTTGTTTTTATTCGTTATTATTTTTGCATTGATTTATGGTAAGTATTTTTTACTTTTGGCACATTTCTTGTTAATAAAAATTAGAAAAAAATGTAAAAACGTTTTCTGTCATTACTTTGATGTTTTTGATAAAAGTACAAAATTTTACAGTTTTTATCTGTTTCGTACTTTTTCCCGTCGGAGACAGAATTTTTCGAAGACGGAAAAGCTCAAATCTCCTAAAAACGCCGGAGATGAAGAAAAAAGGAGCTAAAATCCTCCGCGTTTTTTTTAAAATTTGTCTAAAAATGACAGGTTTTGTATTACTTATACAAAATTGAATTATTAATGCTTCAAAAGAAGAGGTTTTTAATAAATTCAATCGAAATTTTTACTTAATTTTAAACATTATTTTGATTTAAAAATTTTGAAAAAAAGCAAACTAAAAAATATATTTTTTTGGGGACGTGCAAAACTCTGGGATTTTCAGCTTGTTAAAACATTTTTTAAGATAATTTATTGATTGATTTCACGTCAGACCCAAAAGATAGGTTGTGCGCAAGCTGCAGTAGTAAAAAACCCACTCTTTTTTAAAAAAAGAAGTCAAAAGAATGGCTTTTTTGCTGCAGGTTGCGCGCAGTCCACTTTCTTATTTTCTTTTGAATTGGGTTGCCGTGGTTTAGTAATTAAACACTAAAACAGAATTAAAATTCGAAATAAGAAACCCTTAAAAACTTATTCTTTTCAGCCAAACCCGTTGCTGATTCTTATCTACAAAGGAATATCCGAATTAAAAGAGATGTTATACCATTAAAAGATGAAAGAGTTAGCAATATTCCACTTGTTGAACCACCCCCTCTTCCAACAGTTACAAAAACAGAAATTGCTGAATTAAAAAACCTTAATCTTTTAAATCTAAATAATCCAACAACTGGTCCTCGAATGCTTGATTCCCCAGTTTTAAGTAAAAATGATATTAAAGAAGCTGTAAAAGAAGTGGTAGCCGAAAGCAAAGTCACAAATGCCATTATTGGTGGGGGACCTCCAACGTTGCCATCAATTGATTTGATTAAAACATGTACACCAGATTGTACGCTGCCACATTGCACAGAAGCATGCAAATGTGCCAATACTCATGCAGATGCAAAAGCAAAATGTAATCCTCCACCAAATGCACCAATTGATGAACTCTGTAAAATTTGGTATGAAAAATGTCCAATGTTTCATCCCCTAAGTTTTGATGCAAATGGTTCACAACCTTTTGTTAAAAGATCTTAATTTTTGTGCCTAAAAAATAATGTAAAATAATGTTTGTATATTTTTGAATCTCAAATTTTTTTAATACCAAAATTATTGCAATAAAATTTTTTATTTTTTGTTCTAAAAATAAAACTATTTCATTTTAAAATATTTTTTATCATTTTTGATGGATGACTATTTTTTTGTTTTGTTTTTATCATTTTAGTTTAACCCCCCAAGGCCGCCGCCGCAAATGAAAATCAATTTATTTTTGTTTCCGTCTGTTTTTGAAAACAATAATTAAAAGAGGATGTAGATTTTTATTAAAAATATTTTTCAGACAAAAATATAAAAAGTAGGTAAAATTAGATTAATGAAAAAAACATATTTTTCTGTTATTGAATAAAATTTATTTTATCCGAAAGTGTTGAAAAAAAAATGTAGAATGGATTTTGAAATTCGAAAATAAAATGTTTTTTTATAAATTTGACTTTTGTTTGAATAACAAAAAATTGTAGCATTTTGTTGATATTCAAATCCAATTTTTATCGATTAACTTTGAAATCAAAAAATGTTATTTTATAGGATTTTAATCGTTTATAAAGTAATTTTAATTTGAAAAATTTTATTACAACAAAAATTTATTGTTTTAATTTATTACAATTAAAATCCAAATTTTTTTTCATATAAATAAATGAGATATTTAATACAAAAAACAACACATAAATTAAGCACCTGTTGGTCTTGCACCATCAAAACTTAAGGGATGAAACATTGGACATTTTTCATACCAAATTTTACAGAGTTCATCAATTGGTGCATTTGGTGGAGGATTACATTTTGCTTTTGCATCTGCATGAGTATTGGCACATTTGCATGCTTCTGTGCAATGTGGCAATTTACAATCTGGTGTACAAGTTTTAACAAGATCGGCAGATGGCAAAGTTGGAGGTCCTGCAACTCCTTTACTTTCTGCCACAACTTCTTTAACAGCTTCTTTGATATCAGATTTATCGATTGCTAAAAATATTGCAATTAATTTGCGAAAAAAATTGTGTTGATAGATTTTTTGGTTTCTCTAAAACGTTTTTTGCCATTTATTTCAACATTAAAAATCAAATGTTTATCTGTTTTAAAGTTTTCGTAATAAAACGTTTAATTAAATTAAAAAAAAGCAAAAGCTGTTAAAAGAATTTTTGAAATCGTAATTCATTGAAAAAATAAAGTTTAATTTAAAAATAAAATTGCAAAATTAAATTGTTTTTGGATGCTTCTGTAATTTATTTGCAGAATGTTTTAAGAAATAATTCGAGAAATAAAGTTTTTTATTATTTTTAAAGTTTAAAAACAAATTTTTGGAAAAAAAGAGTTGCCCTCGGCAGAAATCGATTCTGTGTCGTCGCTCAATCAACGCAAATTGTAATGTGAATGAGCTACTCAAGCGAGGCAGGGTTCTGAGAAATCGAAATACTGGAATACTAAAATAATTTTTTCGTCTAAAATCAAAATCCAGAAATTTCGAAACCGAAATTTCGATTTCGCAGAACCTTGAAGCGAGGCTGTTGCCCTCAAATTTTTTTCCTGACAATTATTTTTACATCTTTAAAATTCTTACCAAAAGTGATTGCAAATACTATAAATAATGATAAACAAGTGAAGCTGTTCATTTTTTATGAAAAAATATAAAAATAATAAAATCTAACAAAAAAATGAATTTATCAAATAATAGAAAACTGTGTTGAATATTTGCTTTTATATTATTACTTAAAAAGATTATTTTAGTTCAATGACATTGAAAAAAATATTTTTTTATCATTTTAATTACCGCTTTTGAGTTTTTGTTTGAAAATAAAACCTGTTTATTTTTGCATCTTTTTGTATTATGATAAAAAAAAATGTTCGTTAATCACAAAAAAAGAAAATGTTTGTTTTTTGATCATCGAAAAAAGATCAGACGTTTCCGCTTTTTTGAAAATTAGAGCTTAAAATATTCTACGTGACTCATATAATATCTATCATTAATAGATAAGCAACTTTTTTAAGTGCACAAAAGAAAGCATTTGTTCTTACGTAATTTTATAATATCAAAAAAACACGTTTGTTCTTACGGTCAACGGTGGTATATTTATTTGTAAAAAACTTTCTACCAAAACAAATTGTACTCATTTTTTGTCCGAAACAAAAATATTTTCTTAGCAAAATTAAATATTTTTTTATCGGCATTTTAAAAAATGTGATTACACAAATATATTAATTAGCATATATGATTATACAAAAAAATTAGAGTATAAAAAAGTTGTAACCGTTACTACATTTTTTAATGAATAAAAATTGATTAAATATTAAAAGTACTCGTTTCATTTCAACAAAGCATATTTTTGGTAAAAATAAGGTATAGATTAATATGTTTTGACGACAGGAGCAATTTGTTGTTGCTGATTATTTTGGTTGCTTTTTTTTGAAGGTGAAAGGGCGTTTGAAGCTTTTGTCATAATTCTATCAATTCCATTACAAGCTTTATTAACAGTAACACTAAATTGATCAGCACCCTTTCGTACAGGTTCAGTTTTTGTTCCTGTAGAAGTTGTTTGAGGTTGTGGTTGTGGGGGACGTTGAAGAGGTTGGATTGTTGGTGTATTTGGTGCACTATAACTGTATGGTGGTGGTTTTGGAGTATTTTGAAATGTTTGAGGTTTTGGTGCAATTCGTGGTGGTACTGTACTATATTGAGTGACTGATGTATTGGATTGAGCACTGGGATTTCTTTGGGTACCAAAGCTGAATTGTGTGCTGTAACTGCCTTGAGCGCTGTAACTACGTGACCAGCTTGTATTTGGTCGTTGTGGTATATTTGGAGGATTTGGGGCCGGTGTATTGCTGTATACTGAACGATTTTGGATCATATTAGGAGGAGTTGAAGATTGTTTTAAGGAAGCTCCATGTTGATGAGGAGGTGGAGGAGGTCGTATATCATATACGGTTGGCTTAGCTTCAAAAATTCGTTTATCAATTTTATTTTTGATAATATCCACGTTCAGACAAAATAATTTGCAACCGTCGGAAGAAGCTTTCTAAAATTTATTTTTTATTTTAAAATAAAAATGTCAAAATCAGGGTTATATGATACCGATATTTTGATATACAGTCGAACCTTGATTTTACGCTCCTCGATTTTACGCCTTTTTTTCACGGTTTCTTGAAAGGCGTAAAATCGAGGTTTGACTGTACCATACATTATTATCGCACAACTCTAGTTTCAAATGCATTTACTTACATTTCTATCTTCAAGAGTCCCATCTAAAACTGCTAAACGATATGTAACTGTGACATCTTTCGTAAAGCAGTTATAATTGATAACAGCTTGAATACCATAAAGTGGAATGCTGACAACAACATATAAACCCTATAAAAAATCTATTAGAAGTGGGAAAAAAATTTCAAAAAAGTATCAAAAATTTTTGAAAATTTCATTTTTTAGCGAAGCTTCGTTATTAAATTTCATCTCACAACGATTAATCAAAATTCTTCAATAATAAAAGCCTACCTTATCCAATAACTGTGAAAGATGTAAAGTAAAATTAATTTTACAGCAAAGACTCCATTGTTCTTTTTTGTTGATAATTGTAAATGGAAGATTGACCATATAATTACTGTATTTTCCACAAATAACTAACTCAAATTCATTATTTAAATCACAAATATATTCAGGAGAAAAATTGTTTCGTAAAACAATATTTTCGTATGTTGTTATAATGCTTAAACTTTCAATTCCAGGAATGTTACTTTCTGTAAAAGTTCGAGAAGTTTTATGGTTTGGTCCAAATTTTTGCATTGCAAGCAAAAATCCATTTCTTGCTTCAGGTAAAAGTTCAACAAGAAAATGATTAGCTAAAAGTAATATAACTTTAATTTTTGGAGACAAAATTCAAATTTTTACCTTTAATTACAGAATTTGAGTAAGCCATTTTTTAAAAAATAAGAAAAAAAAAGCAATTTTTTTATTGATTGTCAAACTTGAGTACCACAAAAAAGCTGATAATAAAATAAAAAGAAAAACTTTTTCGACAAAATATGTATTAAAACAATAGTCCCCTTGCCCTTGCCTTTAAAATTGTTTGTTATCAGCTGGGTTTAGCAGTTATCAGCTTTCAGCTGCGTTTATTCCTTTCAGTAAAAAAGAGAAAACGGGAAAATATTTTCACATAATTAAGAAAAAAATATTGAAAGGGCGTGACCTTTTTTGGGAATTAGTTTTTTTTGGAATTAGTTTTTTAAGAAAAAATATTTGGGGAAAAGTTTTTGGGGATTTTCCTCATAAAATATCCCTCAAATAAAAATCCCCAAAAATTTTTCCCCAAATATTTATCCTTAAAAAACTAATTCCCAAAAAAGGCCACGCCATTGAAAGGGAAGTTAAAAATCGTGCGATTTTTCATAAAAGAGCAACTTTACAGTAATCATTTTTAAGCTACTTTAAAAAAAAAGCAAAAAAGCCCTTTTTTTCAATGACGTTGAAAATGAAAATCCTAGTTTAAAAATTTTTAAAAAAAATTTAAAAATTTCTTAGTTTTAAAAGATTTATTTACAAAGATAGTTGTTGAGAAAGTAAGATAAAACTCAAGAAATCATTGTTGAAGGCAAAAAAATCTTTTGACATTTTTTAAAAAAATTTAATCACAGAAAAAACGATTCACCGTTTTTTAATAAAAATATTTTTTCAAAAGTTGGAAAGATTTATCGAAATCCATATCTGTAAAAAAAATTGTCGGAGGTAAATAATTAAAATTTTTTGTGTCTTTTTTTTTACATTTTTTTTGTTATAAAAAAAAGAGAAAACAAATTTTGTGCAAAAAAGCGTTGTTAAAAAATGGTGAAAAATGAGTCATTTTTCTTTGCTTGCTTCGGTGGTTAAGGAAAAAAAGAGATTTTTTTGCTGTTATCATTTTTTGAAAACTTTTGTACGTACTCTGATCTTTTACTTCATTGAATGTAAAGGTTTGCCATTTAAAAGATTGTTTTTTTATGGTTCACAGCTTTTGTAAAAATTTTAATATCTTGGATGATCAAAAAAATATAAGCAGTTTTTTGAATAAAACTATATTATAGTAATTATAAGAAAAAAAGAGTTGTAAATTGGTAAAAAAAAACAATACAGTTTTCAAATAAAATTTGATTCAATGTTTTTCTAACGAAAATATAATGGATATCGAGTATAATAATGATATCGATATGGATAATCATATCGTTTAAGAAAAGGGAGACCGCCTTGCATTCTTGTTCTAAAAAAGATTGTTTAAAAAAATATAGTATATTCTTTGAGATATTTATTTACCGTGAATAATATGATGTTGGAACACGATCACCATATCGAAGGGAGTTTATAGCTGGGGTGGTGGTATGACACCAGAAATCATCAAAAAAATTTTGACGTCTAAAGTATTGCAAAAAATGTATAATCACATTTAAAAACACATCGAATCGAACAAACAATTTTTGATTCAAACTTGGCAAAAAATGTTTGTTATTTTGCGGGAAATTTTAAATATTTCTCTTTAGCAAAGAAAAAAAAGAACACAAAAAAAGTTCCACCGAGACAGCAGACAGCAAAAGACGTACACTTTTTGCATGAAAAAAAAGCATGCAACAAAAAAAAAAAAATATCATTTTAGTTTAACCCCCCAAGGCCGCCGCCGCAAATGAAAATCAATTTATTTTTGTTTCCGTCTGTTTTTGAAAACAATAATTAAAAGAGGATGTAGATTTTTATTAAAAATATTTTTCAGACAAAAATATAAAAAGTAGGTAAAATTAGATTAATGAAAAAAACATATTTTTCTGTTATTGAATAAAATTTATTTTATCCGAAAGTGTTGAAAAAAAAATGTAGAATGGATTTTGAAATTCGAAAATAAAATGTTTTTTTATAAATTTGACTTTTGTTTGAATAACAAAAAATTGTAGCATTTTGTTGATATTCAAATCCAATTTTTATCGATTAACTTTGAAATCAAAAAATGTTATTTTATAGGATTTTAATCGTTTATAAAGTAATTTTAATTTGAAAAATTTTATTACAACAAAAATTTATTGTTTTAATTTATTACAATTAAAATCCAAATTTTTTTTCATATAAATAAATGAGATATTTAATACAAAAAACAACACATAAATTAAGCACCTGTTGGTCTTGCACCATCAAAACTTAAGGGATGAAACATTGGACATTTTTCATACCAAATTTTACAGAGTTCATCAATTGGTGCATTTGGTGGAGGATTACATTTTGCTTTTGCATCTGCATGAGTATTGGCACATTTGCATGCTTCTGTGCAATGTGGCAATTTACAATCTGGTGTACAAGTTTTAACAAGATCGGCAGATGGCAAAGTTGGAGGTCCTGCAACTCCTTTACTTTCTGCCACAACTTCTTTAACAGCTTCTTTGATATCAGATTTATCGATTGCTAAAAATATTGCAATTAATTTGCGAAAAAAATTGTGTTGATAGATTTTTTGGTTTCTCTAAAACGTTTTTTGCCATTTATTTCAACATTAAAAATCAAATGTTTATCTGTTTTAAAGTTTTCGTAATAAAACGTTTAATTAAATTAAAAAAAAGCAAAAGCTGTTAAAAGAATTTTTGAAATCGTAATTCATTGAAAAAATAAAGTTTAATTTAAAAATAAAATTGCAAAATTAAATTGTTTTTGGATGCTTCTGTAATTTATTTGCAGAATGTTTTAAGAAATAATTCGAGAAATAAAGTTTTTTATTATTTTTAAAGTTTAAAAACAAATTTTTGGAAAAAAAGAGTTGCCCTCGGCAGAAATCGATTCTGTGTCGTCGCTCAATCAACGCAAATTGTAATGTGAATGAGCTACTCAAGCGAGGCAGGGTTCTGAGAAATCGAAATACTGGAATACTAAAATAATTTTTTCGTCTAAAATCAAAATCCAGAAATTTCGAAACCGAAATTTCGATTTCGCAGAACCTTGAAGCGAGGCTGTTGCCCTCAAATTTTTTTCCTGACAATTATTTTTACATCTTTAAAATTCTTACCAAAAGTGATTGCAAATACTATAAATAATGATAAACAAGTGAAGCTGTTCATTTTTTATGAAAAAATATAAAAATAATAAAATCTAACAAAAAAATGAATTTATCAAATAATAGAAAACTGTGTTGAATATTTGCTTTTATATTATTACTTAAAAAGATTATTTTAGTTCAATGACATTGAAAAAAATATTTTTTTATCATTTTAATTACCGCTTTTGAGTTTTTGTTTGAAAATAAAACCTGTTTATTTTTGCATCTTTTTGTATTATGATAAAAAAAAATGTTCGTTAATCACAAAAAAAGAAAATGTTTGTTTTTTGATCATCGAAAAAAGATCAGACGTTTCCGCTTTTTTGAAAATTAGAGCTTAAAATATTCTACGTGACTCATATAATATCTATCATTAATAGATAAGCAACTTTTTTAAGTGCACAAAAGAAAGCATTTGTTCTTACGTAATTTTATAATATCAAAAAAACACGTTTGTTCTTACGGTCAACGGTGGTATATTTATTTGTAAAAAACTTTCTACCAAAACAAATTGTACTCATTTTTTGTCCGAAACAAAAATATTTTCTTAGCAAAATTAAATATTTTTTTATCGGCATTTTAAAAAATGTGATTACACAAATATATTAATTAGCATATATGATTATACAAAAAAATTAGAGTATAAAAAAGTTGTAACCGTTACTACATTTTTTAATGAATAAAAATTGATTAAATATTAAAAGTACTCGTTTCATTTCAACAAAGCATATTTTTGGTAAAAATAAGGTATAGATTAATATGTTTTGACGACAGGAGCAATTTGTTGTTGCTGATTATTTTGGTTGCTTTTTTTTGAAGGTGAAAGGGCGTTTGAAGCTTTTGTCATAATTCTATCAATTCCATTACAAGCTTTATTAACAGTAACACTAAATTGATCAGCACCCTTTCGTACAGGTTCAGTTTTTGTTCCTGTAGAAGTTGTTTGAGGTTGTGGTTGTGGGGGACGTTGAAGAGGTTGGATTGTTGGTGTATTTGGTGCACTATAACTGTATGGTGGTGGTTTTGGAGTATTTTGAAATGTTTGAGGTTTTGGTGCAATTCGTGGTGGTACTGTACTATATTGAGTGACTGATGTATTGGATTGAGCACTGGGATTTCTTTGGGTACCAAAGCTGAATTGTGTGCTGTAACTGCCTTGAGCGCTGTAACTACGTGACCAGCTTGTATTTGGTCGTTGTGGTATATTTGGAGGATTTGGGGCCGGTGTATTGCTGTATACTGAACGATTTTGGATCATATTAGGAGGAGTTGAAGATTGTTTTAAGGAAGCTCCATGTTGATGAGGAGGTGGAGGAGGTCGTATATCATATACGGTTGGCTTAGCTTCAAAAATTCGTTTATCAATTTTATTTTTGATAATATCCACGTTCAGACAAAATAATTTGCAACCGTCGGAAGAAGCTTTCTAAAATTTATTTTTTATTTTAAAATAAAAATGTCAAAATCAGGGTTATATGATACCGATATTTTGATATACAGTCGAACCTTGATTTTACGCTCCTCGATTTTACGCCTTTTTTTCACGGTTTCTTGAAAGGCGTAAAATCGAGGTTTGACTGTACCATACATTATTATCGCACAACTCTAGTTTCAAATGCATTTACTTACATTTCTATCTTCAAGAGTCCCATCTAAAACTGCTAAACGATATGTAACTGTGACATCTTTCGTAAAGCAGTTATAATTGATAACAGCTTGAATACCATAAAGTGGAATGCTGACAACAACATATAAACCCTATAAAAAATCTATTAGAAGTGGGAAAAAAATTTCAAAAAAGTATCAAAAATTTTTGAAAATTTCATTTTTTAGCGAAGCTTCGTTATTAAATTTCATCTCACAACGATTAATCAAAATTCTTCAATAATAAAAGCCTACCTTATCCAATAACTGTGAAAGATGTAAAGTAAAATTAATTTTACAGCAAAGACTCCATTGTTCTTTTTTGTTGATAATTGTAAATGGAAGATTGACCATATAATTACTGTATTTTCCACAAATAACTAACTCAAATTCATTATTTAAATCACAAATATATTCAGGAGAAAAATTGTTTCGTAAAACAATATTTTCGTATGTTGTTATAATGCTTAAACTTTCAATTCCAGGAATGTTACTTTCTGTAAAAGTTCGAGAAGTTTTATGGTTTGGTCCAAATTTTTGCATTGCAAGCAAAAATCCATTTCTTGCTTCAGGTAAAAGTTCAACAAGAAAATGATTAGCTAAAAGTAATATAACTTTAATTTTTGGAGACAAAATTCAAATTTTTACCTTTAATTACAGAATTTGAGTAAGCCATTTTTTAAAAAATAAGAAAAAAAAAGCAATTTTTTTATTGATTGTCAAACTTGAGTACCACAAAAAAGCTGATAATAAAATAAAAAGAAAAACTTTTTCGACAAAATATGTATTAAAACAATAGTCCCCTTGCCCTTGCCTTTAAAATTGTTTGTTATCAGCTGGGTTTAGCAGTTATCAGCTTTCAGCTGCGTTTATTCCTTTCAGTAAAAAAGAGAAAACGGGAAAATATTTTCACATAATTAAGAAAAAAATATTGAAAGGGCGTGACCTTTTTTGGGAATTAGTTTTTTTTGGAATTAGTTTTTTAAGAAAAAATATTTGGGGAAAAGTTTTTGGGGATTTTCCTCATAAAATATCCCTCAAATAAAAATCCCCAAAAATTTTTCCCCAAATATTTATCCTTAAAAAACTAATTCCCAAAAAAGGCCACGCCATTGAAAGGGAAGTTAAAAATCGTGCGATTTTTCATAAAAGAGCAACTTTACAGTAATCATTTTTAAGCTACTTTAAAAAAAAAGCAAAAAAGCCCTTTTTTTCAATGACGTTGAAAATGAAAATCCTAGTTTAAAAATTTTTAAAAAAAATTTAAAAATTTCTTAGTTTTAAAAGATTTATTTACAAAGATAGTTGTTGAGAAAGTAAGATAAAACTCAAGAAATCATTGTTGAAGGCAAAAAAATCTTTTGACATTTTTTAAAAAAATTTAATCACAGAAAAAACGATTCACCGTTTTTTAATAAAAATATTTTTTCAAAAGTTGGAAAGATTTATCGAAATCCATATCTGTAAAAAAAATTGTCGGAGGTAAATAATTAAAATTTTTTGTGTCTTTTTTTTTACATTTTTTTTGTTATAAAAAAAAGAGAAAACAAATTTTGTGCAAAAAAGCGTTGTTAAAAAATGGTGAAAAATGAGTCATTTTTCTTTGCT
This sequence comes from Panagrolaimus sp. PS1159, assembly GCA_963922195.1. Taxonomy (NCBI): domain Eukaryota; kingdom Metazoa; phylum Nematoda; class Chromadorea; order Rhabditida; family Panagrolaimidae; genus Panagrolaimus; species Panagrolaimus sp. PS1159. The sequence continues at coordinate 1,514,052 of CAWUHW010000008.1, forward strand.
TGCTTCGGTGGTTAAGGAAAAAAAGAGATTTTTTTGCTGTTATCATTTTTTGAAAACTTTTGTACGTACTCTGATCTTTTACTTCATTGAATGTAAAGGTTTGCCATTTAAAAGATTGTTTTTTTATGGTTCACAGCTTTTGTAAAAATTTTAATATCTTGGATGATCAAAAAAATATAAGCAGTTTTTTGAATAAAACTATATTATAGTAATTATAAGAAAAAAAGAGTTGTAAATTGGTAAAAAAAAACAATACAGTTTTCAAATAAAATTTGATTCAATGTTTTTCTAACGAAAATATAATGGATATCGAGTATAATAATGATATCGATATGGATAATCATATCGTTTAAGAAAAGGGAGACCGCCTTGCATTCTTGTTCTAAAAAAGATTGTTAAAAAAAATATAGTATATTCTTTGAGATATTTATTTACCGTGAATAATACGATGTTGGAACGCGATCACCATATCGAAGGGAGTTTATAGCTGGGGTGGTGGTACGACACCAAAAATCATCAAAAAGATTTTGACGTCTAAAATATTGTAAAAAATGTATAATCGCATTTCACATCGAATCGAACAAACAATTTTTGATTCAAACTTGGCAAAAAGTGTTTGTTATTTTGCGGGAAATTTAAAATATTTCTCTTTAGCAAAGAAAAAAAAGAACACAAAAAAAGTTCCACCGAGACAGCAGACAGCAAAAGACGTACACTTTTTGTATGAAAAAAAAGCATGCAACAAAAAATAATACAGCGCTTTAGTGCAAAAAGTGTGCGTCTTTTGCTGTCTGCTGTCTCGGTGGAACTTTTTTTGTGTTCTTTTTTTTCTTTGCTAAAGAGAAATATTTTAAATTTCCCGCAAAATAACAAACACTTTTTGCCAAGTTTGAATCAAAAATTGTTTGTTCTAATGCTTTTCGATTCGATGTGATTTGAAAAAAATTTAATTATTTGGAAAAAAATGCTGTTAAAATGAGGGTTATTCAGACCCTAAACTAAAGGAGGCTGACTTTTTGCACCATTTGTTTGACTTACTGCGCTTTGCCATCCCTGAATTAAAACGAAAAAGAATAAAAAAATTCTTTTGGGTTTTTTTACGTTCTAATTCAGGAATGGCAAAGCGCGGGAATTCAAACGATTAGAGCAAACGGTTAGCGTCCTTTAAAGGAGTCATAAAAATTTAACACAAATATATCAAGGTTATTTTTTTGGCCAGTTTATCTTCTTAGTCATCATATAAATAAGATGTAAGAAATGTTTGCCCATGCTTTTAAAATGCTTACAAAGTTCCTCATAAATCTTTATGGCTTTTACAAAAAAACTTACGCAAAATATCGTGAATGATAATATGGAACATAATTATCCAAAGATCGAGAATATTCATCATATGGCCGTGAACAACGCCATGATGGATTATATGGTTGTGTTGTCCATGCCGTGAGATTTGAAGATGAATAAGCATGTGGTAACTAAAAATTTGAAAAAAAAAAATTTTTAATGAAAGACGTAGGTTTTATTTTTTTTTGTTTACCTTAGATCTTACATCACCTTGTAAGTATACTGCTGAACTGCTTCGGTTAATTGTCATAATATGGTATTGGGAATTCTAAAAATGGTAATAGTTTGAGTTAGTGAACGGTAATCCAATCCAATGTTGTGTCTTTTGCTTTTTTGTGGATTATTTTTTTGTTTTTGAATATTTTAAAATATTATAGTTTTTGTCTAAATTATTTTTTTAACGTTTAAAAATTTGTTTAATTCATCTTAAAAATTTTTAAACTGAGCTAATCCATTCTGATCAAAAGTCGGATCAGATAGATGTAACTTATTTTTTTAATTAAAACATTCAAACTGTAAGAACCAAATGTTTAAAAGAACATTTTAGGGAAAAAATCATTTAAAAATATTAACAAAAAATAATCCAAAAAAAAAACAAAAAAAAGCGTCGAATCAAATTGCCGTTCACTAATTTGAGTACCAAAAATCTCAAATATAATAAATTTTGTTGAAGAAAAATGAAACGAAAGTTCTCTCGACTCTCAAATTAGATCAATGAAGGAAAAATAAATCGGATAAAAGACATATTTTTTGCGGCTGGATGGAAGAAAAGAGAAAGAAAGCGGGGGATGTAAAAACGGCAGCAGTTGCTAAAAAACAAGCAGGAGCTAAAATAAATTCATGATTGAAAAAACACACACTCAATGTGGCAGCTGTGTTAATGTTTTTTTTTTAAATTCTCAAACTCATCTTATAAAATGTGCAAAAGTAGATAAAAAATTTGTGTTGCATTCAAAAAATATTGGAGTATGTTGTAACCCAGTGATATTGTAAGTAACAACAGAAATACATTGTTTTGTGCAGGAATATTATTTTCAGGCTAAATGTTTTTCTTTTTTTTCAAAGTCAATGTGTAAAGCAAATTTGAAAAACAAATAATAACTTGAAATATAATCGAAAGCTTGAACAAATTTTATTAAAAATTTAATAAAATTTAATTGCGAAAAACATTTTGATAAAAATTGTAAAAACTAGATTTTTTTATAAAATCAGTAAAATCATGTAAAAAAACAAAAAACTTAAACAATTTCAATTTTACATTTTCGAGTAAATTCAAAATCATTTTCTGAATTCATTTCAGCAAGTAAATAATGATAATCTGAAGTATCAGTGGATATACCAATATCACAAAAAAATTCTTGCATTTCATTTTTGTTTGCATCATTTACATTAAAATTTTCATCACTTAATCCATCTTGTTGTATTAAAATAGCTTGATATTCTGACCATTCAAATGCCTAAATTATTTTATGTATAAACGTTTAAAAATACATAGAAAAAGTAAAAACTAACAGTTTGAAACATTTCTTCATATTTAATAGCAAAATTTTGTCCAACAGCAATAATTTCTGTAACAACAGATTTTTTTGTATTAAAAAATCCATCACATTTAAAAACAGTTTTAAAATTTTAAAAAATAAAGTTTTAAATTGGTTTCTCCGTTTTAATTATTGAATATTTGTTTAAGATTTCGAGGAGTTGAAAAATATTTGTTAAATTTAATTCCATTTTGATAAATATTCATCACAAAGTTCTTTGAGATTTTCAATTTGATAAAATTCTGACATATCAAGAATTGTAAAAATATTTTCATTTGTAATATTGCATTCACCAGAATAAATAAATGTAAGCAATTCTTTAAAATCATCAAATTTATAGGTTATAATTTTTATTGAATGATTCTTTTAAAAAAGCAAGCGTTATTTCTAAAAAAGCACTAAATGAAAAAATTGCCTATACTAAAAAATAATGAGGTTGCTAATAAGAAAATTATAGACTAAAAAATGTTATGCATTCATATATATTGCATAAATATGATAGCAGTAAAAAATATCGACTTTCCTGAAGAAAAAAAGATCATGGAAAGGATATATTTAAAAACTGCTGATTGCGGCTCGCAGGCAATTTTCGATATTTTGTTTTTTCCCTATAACTTTTTTCTCTTGATTTTGTTTTATACCATAAAAATCAAAGAGCAATTCTGCATCTGATAGGCACAGTAATTAAATTTAGGTCGAATAAGCTTAAAAAATTGACTGAAGAAATTACGGTATTTTCGTTTTTTTCTTTAACAAATATATTTTTTATCAGTGTTGTTACCATACTTTTTTTTATCAATTATTTGTACAAATCTCGTGCAAACTTTGGTATCAAAATTATATTTCTTACGAAACTTTGAAAAAACCGTGATTAAATTGAAATACTGATGAAATTTTTTACATTTTACATTTCTTTTGTTAAAAAAAGATAAAACAAATTTTGTGCAAAAAAGCGTTGTCAAAAAAAGGTGAAAAATGACTCATTTTTCTTTGCTTGCTTCGGTGATGTTTTTATAGGTTTTGTTTTTTTGTTTGGCATTTCTTTTGTTTTTCCTGTTTTACATCTTGAAAAAAATGATTGATTTAATCGAGTCAATGGCGAACAAGAGCTGTCAATGCAATTATAAAATGTTTCATTGTCCATCCTTCATTGCTTTAGTTTATTTTTTTGCATCTTTTTTTTTCAAAAAAAGTGTGAAATGGAGTGAATGAATCACCAAAAAAGAATTGCTTATTTATAAAAAGAACATCGATTTTTTTGCATCAAAAAAAATGTTTAAAAGACTTAAAAGATTAAGATTTTAGCCGTGTTCTTTATGTTTATTTTTTTATTTTCTTAAAATAAAAAAAATGTTTTAATTTGTTTTTAATAAGGTTTCAGAAATTCGGTTTATAAAATTATACTTTAAAAATGGATTTATACGACGCTTTAACAAATTATTTGGAATCTGAAATCGCGAGTGCCGAAGCTTCTCAAGCTTTAAATCAAAGCACTCCTGTATCTCGACCATATAAAAATCGAGATCAAGAGATTATGCGATGGCAATTCCAATCAATAAAATATGATATAGATGATAAAAAGAAGAAAGAACAACAAATGCTTTCGACAAATACCACCATTTTATCTGGTTAGCTTTGATATATAATTTTAAGATTATAAATTTACATTTTTTCTTATGCTTGTTTCAGGTGATTGCCATAGCTGTAAAACTGCATTAGAAGATTTAAAGCCAATTAAATTATGCGATATGAAAGTCCCAAAAGTTCATGAAGGACGATATTTAATGGGGCAAGTTGTTGGTATGCCATTTGCAATTGTTGGAGTAAATGTTTTAATTCAAGATTTAAATGGTAACAAAAGATTAATTATCGTAGTCAAAAAAAGTGTAATATTTGTATTTTTAGGTGACGTTGAAGAATTAGCAATATATAATTTTCGTTACAAGCTTGATAAACTTGATTGGATAAATCCAGGTACAATTTTATTAATCAAAGAACCCTGGCTTCGATATGGTTCACAAAGTAAAACTCCATCCCTTCGAATTGATTCTCCATCTGATGTCATCTTTGTTGATTCAACAGATTTAGAATTTTTGGAAAAAATTGGTGCAAAACAATGGTACGAAAAAAATATTTAAAAATTTTGCTCATTATTTTTTACTTAATAATTTTTTAAAGGTATATTCCAATGTTAAAAGATTCTGAATTTTGGCGTAAAGAAGCAAATGAATGCTTTAAAAAAGGAGAATATGAAGATGCATTGAAATTATATGATCGTGCAATCCGCTATAATCCAAATTCGCCTGTTTTATATCTCAACAAATCTTTAGCTTGTTTAAAAACAGGTGCATTTTATCAAGCTTATAAATGTGCAATGTTCGCATTTGAAAATGGCGGTGATAAAGAAAAAGCTTTATATCGGTATGCAAATTATGTTTAAAAAATTGATAAAGTATTTAAACCTTTTTTCTTTTCAGAATGGGTCAAGCTGCTTACGGTATGCGGGAATGGGAAAATGCAACAAATCATTTTGGGCAAGTTTCAAAAGAATTTCCAAGTAATAAAGCCGTTGGAGTACCATACAAAAATGCAGTTTTTCGTTGGATTGAACAAAAACATGGCCAATTTGATTTTAAAAAAATGGTTTTTGAATCGAAAAAAGACAAAGCTGAACTTGATGTTGCAGATTTTATGGGGCCAATTGAAATTGCAAAAATTGATGGAAAAGGTATTGCATTTATTTCAAACAAACTATTTGAATTTTTTTGTTAGCCCATTTCTTGAGTATTCTGTTCGAAAACTTACTACAAAACTGCTGATAAATACTCAGTGCTTGGAAATTTACATGTAATTGTGAATTTTGTGCCATTGATTCCAAAGATAAATTCAGTGCCAAAAGGGATCAAATGATTGCCAAATTTCGGGAATATGCTCGAGCAAATAAAAGTTCTCCAAATCTTGTTATTGCAAAAGGTGAACCAATTTTAAAGAAGGTATATTTTTATAATTAAAAGGAGAATCGCACTTAAATTAAATTTTTTCTTATCTTATAAAAGTTCGTAAAAATCAGGCAATGGCTATTGTTCTTTTTTCATTCACATTTTTTATGCATTTAAAGGAGCGGAGCCTTTGATCCATTTTTAAAAAAAATGGATTTCGAAATATTTCTTTTTTTTCCAAACCATCGATATTCGTGATCAGGGTGACTCTTGAAACGAAAAAATGTTTCCTTTGTTAAAAAAATAAAAACAATGGAAGCTGCATTTTCGTTTCAAGAGTCACCCTGATCGCAAATATCGATGGTTTGGAAAAAAAAATATTTCGAAATCCTTTTTTTTTTAAAAATGGATCAAAGGGTCCGCCTCCTTTAATTTTCACGAACTTTTATAAAAAAAAAACTTATTCTAAGTGACCCCCTTTAAATAAAAAACAAACCGCCATTTTTAATAATGTTTTTTTTAAGATTCGTGAATCTTACACTGATCAAAATAAATACAAGCTTCATTTGGCTCAAATGCTTTTAATGTTATCTCCATCCTATTACAGTAATGGTGATCCATTAAAAGCAATTAAATATAAACAAGAAGTTTTATCACTTTTTGATAACACTCCACTCAAATATGTTATCAATATTCCTGACGTTTATGTAAATCTTGCACACTGCTATTTATCAATTGGAAATATTGGAATGGTTAAAGAAATGATTCAAAAAGCTTCGGCTTTGAGATTTTGCACCGATACGGAACATTTTAATTTACTTTATCCCGAACTTGCTCAAAAAATTGCATAGCCTTTTGAGAATATTTTTAGAAATGTGGTTCATTTCGAGTATTTTTCGTGCCATAAAATTAGTGTTTTGCTGTTTTGTTTTTTATTGCTGTAGTAATTTTTGTTTTACTTTAAGCATTCTCGTTATACATATTCCCTTCTTTTTTTTGTATTGCGGTTTTTTTTACTTTATAAACGATAAACATCAAAACTGTATTTTCAAAAACATGAGATATTCTGCACAAAGGGTATGTCCAGATGTTACGTAACGGTAAAATCCAAAATTTCCAACCCCACTTACCCTTATGTAACATAGCCGTAACATTTGGCTTGAACTCCACTCATATCATAACAAAAACCGTAACATTTTTTTTTATTAAAAACTCAAATGAAGCAAAAAAAATTACGTTAATTGCTACCGAAAAAACCTTGACTTTTTACATAATAATTTTTTCTTGTTAAAAAGGGAGCAAAAAATAAATTAGTAATAGATCTTTAAGTTTTATTTTTTTTGTAAAACATAAATGTTTAAGAAGCATGTGGTAAAGTGGAAAAATATGTTAAAAATGTAAATTTTTTAACATTTTTGCCTCAAAATACAGTAACTATTTTTTTACACAGAAGAATGGATATAGGGTTAATTTTTACAGTAATAAGTAATTTGTGGTAAATTTGTAATATCGCTGACACTTTTTCGTTAATTTTTATGGGAAAAAGAGATTTTTTTTGCTGTTATCTTTTTTGAAAATTTTTGTACATCTTTTACTTTTATTGAATGTAAAGGTTTGCCAGTTAAAAGATTGTTTTTCTATAATTTACAGTTTTTGTAAAAATTTTAATACTTTGTATGATCAAAATTAAAAAAAAAATATAACGGATTTTTTGAATAAAACTATAAACATTTATTCATATTTAATGTTTGAACCAAGTTTCATAAGTGGCAACAATTTTTGTGGATTTTTGTAAATCCACAAAAATACTTTAAGAAAGCTTTAAGAAAGCTTTTTTTTTTCATAAAAATGGTTTTGTGAACAAAAATGGGATTTATCCTTTGGAAAAAAGGTCGAAAATTACAAAAAATGGCTTATAAAAGATTTAAAAAGTATATTAAAAAAAATAAATATGCAGCTGCTGCAGCAAATGTCAAAATAATCGAAGATTTTTTGCAAAACAGAGCAGACATTTTCGAAATTCGTTAAAATGCAGGCATTTTCTTTTTATGCTGCATTTTTCAGCACTCGATTTCTTTTTGAAAAAAGAGACACATGTTCTTTGTTAAAAAAAAGCGTTTTGCAATGTGCTGAAACACCACCAATTTTTTTTTTCATCCAAAAATTATCGCGGCATTTTTAAATTAAAATAGAAACCAATTGCCCCTAAATTCATTTAAAATATGATGAATTTAAGGGATTTAATTTAATGTTTAAACTATTTTTTGAATTTTTAAAATATAAATATTTACTTGTAAATTACTCATCCAGCAATTGCTTTATACTGAAGATTTGTATAAAAAAGATAGTAAAATTTTGCAATATTATCTGTTTCAACCATTAATGAACATTATTAACTATTTGTAATTGAGTTCGAGTGACACAATAATTTGAAAAAATTATTGAACCAATACTAAGTTTTCAGCCAAAACATATTATGAAATATTTTCAACAGTCTTAAAGCCACCCAATTTCTAGGGCTACAAAAAATTGCTGTATTTTTGTCATTTAAATATAAATGATAAAATGTAGATGAATTTTTCTCTAGTTTATGCTTTTGGATTTTTGATGATTTTAAAAACACATAAAAAATATCTTGGAAACAGAATCTTGAAAAGTTTCCTTGGAAATGCAATAATAAAAATGGAATGAAATAAAAGATTTTATAAAAAAGAAAAATACTTTTAATTACTTTTTTTTGTCAAAAATGTAAAAAAAGTCTTCATCTTTCATAATTAAAAACAAAACAACAAAAATGAGATCAGCGATGTTTGAAAAAAATACAGTAATAAAAAGTATTTTTCTTTTTTATAAAATCTTTTATTTCAATCCATTTTTATTATTGCATTTCCAAGGAAACTTTTCAAGATTCTCTTTCCAAGATATTTTTTATGTGTTTTTAAAATCATCAAAAATCCAAAAGCATAAACTAGAGAAAAATTCATCTACATTTTATCATTTAAATTTAAATTTAAATGACATCAAAAAAAATCATGGAGGCACAGAAATGATGATAAATATTTGCTGATAAAAGCTTGCTGCTTTTCAGATTTCAATAATGAAATAATTTTTTGGAGAATTGAATTCTTAGGCTTCCACCCCCATACACAAAATTTAATAAAGAAAGCTTTTAATTATTGAACCTCCACACCGATACCTTCAGTGAGCTGCACAAATAGATACCATTTCTTTTTAAAATATTTTTTGCGTTCTAGAAACAATATGCTTTCCTTGTCTAAAAAAAGGTGAACAAATAAAAAGATGTTCGATAATTTGTCGAAATTTTTTTTCTAACAATGGTAAATAATTAAGTAATCAAAACTGAATTCTGTTCCAAGTAACTCTATCTGCAAATTTGCTCTTTTTTGGGCAAACAAATACACCAACGCAAATGTAAAATTTATATTTTTCTATTAAAATAAACGTGACATTAGAAAACCGATTTTGCTAAAAATTTGTTTCATTGTTTCCATTGTTAGAAAAAAATTTCGACAAATTATCGAACATCTTTTTATATGTTTACTTTTTTTTTAGACAAGAAAAGCATCCCAAAACATAAAAAATATTTTAAAAAGGAATGGTATCTATTTGTGCAGCTCACTGAAGGTATTTCTCGTCTAAAAAAGGTAAACATATAAAAAGATGTTCGATAATTTGACAAAATTTTTTTTCTAACAATAGAAACAATGAAACAAATTTTTAGTAAAATTGGTTTTCAAATGTCACGTTTATTTTAATAAAAAAATATAAATTTTACATTTGCGTTGGTGTATTTGTTTGCCAAAAAAAGAGCAAATTTACAGATATAAAAGCATATAATTTTTCAATCGTTTTATACTAAAGTTTTGCCTTAAAGGTAAAATATGTTTTTGATTGTTTCTTTCATTGTTTGTGTTTTATGTTGTTTTGTAAATGGAGATGCAGCCATTTCACAATCTTCTGCAACCTTTGCTGGATGCCCGGTTGGAGATGGAATTTTAACAATGAATGATGCAACACGAAATTTAGTTCTTTTTTTAATTAACAGAAAACGCTCTTTGATTGCCAATGGAATCCATGTCATGACAAATAACATTGGTTGGAACATTGGTCGGACACCGAAAGCAAAAAATATGAGAAAATTAACATATAATTGCACCCTTGAAGCTATTGCACAACAATATGTCACTTGTTCAACTGATCCATACAGAACAAATACAAGCTTTGAAATAGTTGAAATGTATGGAAATGAAATCTATGCGGTTCATACACTCGGTATAAAATTTATATTATTTGAAATAAAACTTAATTAAATTTATTTTTAGAATACCATATATATTATTCTGTCCAGTACATGTTTAATTTGAGCCTTACAAGTCAAAATGGAAAGGCATTATTTAATGATGGAATTAATAGTGTTTATGCATGGGATAAAACATCACAAATTGGATGCGCATGGATGCCTCAACCAATGTGCGCATCTTACGGTACTGATGCTTTGTTCTGTATTAGTACACCATTTGTACCAAAAATGGATAATTTTCCTGTTTATACCATTGGTGAGCCATGTTCTGCTGATGCTCATTGCACCGAACCTGGCGTCAATAAATGTGATACTGCTTTGGGGCTTTGTTATGCATAAAAAATATTCAATGAAATATTTTGAATTTATTTAAATTTATAAGCTACCAAATAAATAAATGTGTAATCGATCATCTTTAAAGTGTAAAAGTAAACGGCTTTGAGCTATGTTTTTTGTTGTGGAGAAGATGTCGCAAAAATTATATATCTCACACAACAAAATAGTGTAAAATGAGTGTTTCTGAAAAGCTTGCTTGGCTATCCAATTGACTATTCATAAGCAGTCTTGGCGGTCTTTCGGTCTTCGGTCCGGTCTTTCGGTCCATTTCGGTCCGGTCCGGTTTTTCGGTCGACCGGGACCGTGGACCGGAAAAATTTCGGTCCGGTCCAAACGGACCGGACCGAAGCCGAAGATTTTCGGTCCGGTCCAAAATTTTTTCATATTTTTTCCATGTTTTTCACATAAAAGCCGTTAAACTTTTTATCCAATGAAGAAATAATGATAATAAACCCAGATATTTTTAACAAAAAAGGTCTAAAAAATCAAAATCAAGGAAAAAATGTCGGACCGGAGGACCGAAGACCGGAAAAATTTTCGGTCTGGTCCGGTCGACCGAGACCGTGGACCCGAGGAGTTTCGGTCCGGTCCGGACCGGACCGAAGACCGAGAAATTTCGGGCGACCGCCAACACTGTTCATAAGAAAAAAACAAAAAAGAGATCAGTGATGTTTGACAAAAATACTGTAATTTTTTGTAGCCCTAGAAAGATAAAAAAGAACAGTATATAAAAAACAACGCTGCAGATTTTGTTGATATTTTTATGCAAATTTTGCTGCAACATTTTAAAAAAACTTTATCTTTTCGTTTTTTGTTTTCCATTTTTTGGTGGAAAATCACATGCTTTCTATCTTGCAAATGAAATCCTTAAATCTTTTTATCACTTTTTTATTTTTTATTTTTATAAAATCTGGTGCAACATATTTTGCAATAGTTTTAAATAAAAATGAAACAAGATTTTCAACAACTTTGGACCAGAAATTTGCTGAAAAAATTAATAAAACTTGTGAAGAATATTCAACAACGGCGGCTTTAAATAATGAAAAATGGGAATCTGTAATTGAAGATGGAGATTTAAGAATTATCTTTCAATGTTCAGATGAAAGTTCTGGAGATGTAAGTTTTTACAGTTTTTATGGTTTTTGTGTATAAAGGTTTTTTAGAAGATAAAATTATTATCAAATTATATTAAATCATTTGAAAGAAATCGTCCAAAACGATGGTATCGAGAACCACAACAAAATAATTTTACATGCAAAGATAGTTATGGAAGATATGTAAGTTTTTTTATAATTGATGGAATAACTGCTAGTTTAAAAACTAAATTAAGATAAGTTAGATTAGCTAAAACAAAGATAGATGTTTTTTCAACATGTTTTTCTGTTTTGGGCAAAACGTTTATCAATGCCTCATCACTTTTTTAGATTCCAATGCCGTTCGGTGTTCAACGTTGCTACATTCAACATCATTCAATTGTAAAGGATTCTGTAAATCAAACTTATAAATATACACAAGAAAGTGGAACATTTGCAAAACCTTCTTACAGCATTTCTGAATATTCATGTGGTGATAGTTATACATGGAATCCATATTCTCCTACAACATCAGATACCAACATTTTAAATGATCAAGAATGTGCTGTAAAAGTTTCATTAACAACAATGCACTTCTTTTGTTGTTGTTATTCCAACGGAGAACAATGTGGTGCAGTTGGAAATTTAAGTGGACATGGCCTTACATGTCCAAAACTTTCAATGAATTCTTCATTAACGATTGTTAATGAAACTTCAAATAAATATGAAGAAAGTGAAAATACTGAAGAACGAATAAATGCTGAAAATCTTTTACTTCAAGAACAATGCCATATTCGAATAAGTGTTAAACGTCCAAAACGTGAACAAAAACTTGAAACTTCAATTTCGTTAATTAAAAATGATGATAAAATTTGTGAAGAAATGTTTAATAAAATTCCAATGAATCAAAATTGTTTACATTTTGAACGGCAATGTTATACGGATATTGATGATGAATTGATTTATTGTTGCAGATTTAAATATTCTGGAAAATTGGATGCATCTTCTTCCGAAGATAAAATTTTATCAATTCATTCAGTTTATGGAAATTTTGTTTTTGATGAACTCAAAGTAAGTTATATTTGTTCTATTTTCATTTTCATGTATCTCATTTATGACAGCTTACAGTAATAATCTCTTTTGGGAAATGATGGCACAATCCCCGTATGAGAATATGGGCCCTTGTCCATCCTTGTTGGAAAAGCTAAATCTTTTTTTATTAAAGACGATAGTTTTTGCTGCTGGGGAGCAGTATCTGTTACCATTACATTAGCATTTCCAGGAGCTGTGGCCACAGTGTTAACTGACTGTTGATACAGTATCGCCAAAAAGCGGTGCCGGGAATAAGCTGATATACATGTGTTATATCTTTAAGCAACCTCTGATGCATCAACTCCGCTTGAATATTCTTTTTCATTCATTATATAACACTTTTTAGGATAATTTTAAATCATTTAAAAAATGTTTAAGACCATTTTCTTATAATGGCATTTATCCAGAATATTGCATATATTTTTATGATAAAATTATGGATAAATTTGTTAATATTCAAATTGGTATGTTTTTAATTTCTACGAATCCTTTTAAAACAAATACGTTTTAGATGAAAATTATAGAATCAGTGAATCCATCAAAGATAAAATTACAAATTTCCTCAATGATAATGCTAAAAATCTTATTTATATTGAAGGTGAACTTAATAGAAAAGATAAACGTGTAAAAGAATGTGAAGGTTCAGAATCTTTAAAAGATCTTCCATTTTGGTATCGTCCAACTGTAGCAATGTTAAAATGTTTTACTGGAGAAAATGAAATGAATGAAGAAAGATGTGATGATTTTGTATTAAATCAAACAATTATTGAAGAAACTCGAAAAAAGGTTGAAGATCAGGTTAGGATTTTTAATATAGAATTAAGAAATTAAATATGTCATGGTGCTTTTAATGTGCCACGGCATTTAGCGACGTAATACAGTAGTTTAGATTTACAGTATTCTAATCATTTTATTTTTTAGTATTTATGTTACAATGGAAATGAAACTCAATCATCATGGGATATGTATTGCTTTGAAAATCTCACATCAAATGTCAAAAATAGCAGTGACTTTTATGTTTCAAAAACAGAAGGATATCGAGTAATAAATTTTACGAAAAAATGGGCTGGTGATAATTATACAAAAACTGGAATACAATCAATTAAAACAAAATGGTGTGCAGAAAAAGAGAATAATGAAGGAAGACTTTGTGCATGTTCATCATATTTTACGGAAAAATCAAATAATATTGAATCAAAAAAGCCATGCAATGATGGAAATTTTGTTAAAAATATGCATTTAATTGAAACTTCACCAAAATTTGTTACAGAAAATGAATCATCAAAATGTGAAATTCCTTCAACAACTGAAGATGATGACAGGCATGAATGTGTTGTAAATCCTGAAAAGGGGTCTTTGCAAACATGTGTTATGGGAATGGAAAGGGGTCATCATGCTGATATTGGTATTATGTTAGATTTCATGTATTTTTGGCATTAATATTAATATTTTTAGGATGTATTCGTGAACCAAATTTATCACATTTAAAACCAGATCATCGTATGAAACATTATGATTGGCATGTATATCAAATCTGTAAAGAAATTTTTAAACCTGAAGAAGAAGAATTTCGTTGTATTTTACGTGGAAATCATATAAATCATTTTACAGAATATAAAATGATTTGTTGCTGTCGAGCTGATTCCTGTGCAGCCGCATACAAGCATGCATCAAAATTCAAGCCTCGAAAAACTTTTGATATTTTTATTCATCAAACTTCATAAATAATGTTGGTTTATCTTTTTTATTTATTTATTTATTTAATGTTACATGTAAAATACATAGTTTATAATAAAATTCAAGAGTTAAAAAAGCTTTTTTGAGACATTTAATGTATAATTTTGAGTTGAATAATTTTTTAAATTTATGAAGTTATAAATGAGGACTCGAACTTTTGACTTACGCAAGCCAAACGTTTACTCCACTGCGCCATTCAAGCACCACTTTTTTAAAAAAATTTCTAATTTTATTGAGTTGAGTTTTTAAACTTCTTCACTTGGACATTGTGAACTGAATTTATCATTTTCGATTGTAATAAGGCATTGAGTTGGTTTAACTTTTGTTACATCATCATGTTGACATTTTTGACGTGAAAACATATTTGTTAAAGTTTCAACAACTTGTTGCTTTACAAGCGGATTACATTTGCAATAAATTACAATACGAATAGCTGAAGTAACCATATAAAGTGCACTAACAGAATCCCCAAAAAATGTATAAAATGTTGAAGCTTTTAGGGGATCTTCTTTATCTTCCAAGATTGAGGCCTTTGATCGTTCCAAAACAGTTAAAAATAGATGTAAAGTATTACAAATGAGATATGATGCAACGATGGCCATTGTAGTATAAACGGCATTTCGAACAGAAGCAGGCATTCGAATTCTTGAAAAACTTAATTTTTTCATTGATGCTCGACGAATTTCATGGAAGGGATTTAAGGAAGTTGAAGATTTTGGAGTTGGAGGAAGAACTTGTTGTTGTTGAAGTTTTTGCATGTGTTGTTTTTCAATGGCATGAACGGCAGAAAGTCGTTTAACAATAATAATATTTGTTGCAACAAGAATAACAAAAGGGAGAAGAGTTTGAATGAATGCCATTAACCAAAAATCATAGAATGCATAGAATTCACTTTCCTTAAAAAAAAGTTGTTAGATGTTTTTTGAGCAAAGTAAAGAGTGTCCGTTTAAAAAATGTCGATTTGTTTTGGATGGCAAGATTTTTTTAGGTTTAATTTAAACGAAAGTGATTCTCACAAATGAACTCAACAATGGATAGAATTTTGTTTTGTGCAAGAAAAAATTTTTCAAAACGCAAAATAACATTTCATTTTGGGGATCAAAAAGACATTTCGAAAATTTCGACTAATTCGAAAAATTTATTTTTGCACAAAACAAAATCCTGTTCGCTGCTGAGTTCGTCTGTGACAACCGTTTCCGTTTAAATCAAACCTAACCAAAAATTGCCAGTCAAATGGAAATCAGGCTTTTTCTTTTGATACCATTGTATGTATAACACTTACCATAACCCATGGATATGGTGCAACAGCTAAACTTCGAAAGAAATCCGGACAATCAGGATATACGTCAACAGTTAAAGCCCAAAGTGGAGGGGAGCGAAGTAAAATGCAACAACATAAACAACAAATAACACTAATTGGTCGACCTTTTGTTGAAAAAAGTGATGAATTCTTCCTAAAAAAAGATTACTGTATTTTTTCGATTTAGAAGAAAAAATTTTGTAATTAAATTTGTTTTCGAAATTTCTGCATTTTTTTAAAAAAGCTTTTTATTTACTTTGTTCTTTGTTATTAAAAAAATATTTGCTTAAAATAAAAAATTAATTCAAAGATTTTTTTAATTAAAAAGGTTATTTATGAATGAAATGTGAAAAAAACGGAACATTTGCCCTGAGGGGGTTTGCAACAGATTAAATAACTAATTCCTACACCTACAAAAAAATATTATTAAAATTTGTTTCTACTTTTAAATTTTTTTAATCCGGCTTTGAACTTTTCACTTTTTTATTCTTGAATTTTGTCAAAGGTTTCTTGAATGACAATTTTTAAACTGTAGCTTCTTCTTCCTCCGCAGAAGTGGTTCTTGAACGGACACAATTTTTTCATATTAAACTAATAATAGAAACTTATATAAGCTTTAATAAAAGTTTATTGACATCTTTAGCTCTTAAAGTCAAAAAAGGCAATGACGTGGAATGAAAGTTTTTTCATTAAAAGCACATTTGTTTTTTAGGCTATAACCAATATGTCATTTATATATGGCAAATGTAATTTTTTGCATGGATATTTGCATTGCAGCTTTATGACTTTGTAGCAGATTTGATTTTTTGAACTTTTTAAGCCTTTTGTAGTCAGTCAAAAAAATTAATTTAATTTACTTACATGTGTTCCGAAATCCATGCATATCTTTCTAAAGTGACAAATATAAGAAGATAAGGAATTGCAAGTTGAGTGATTTTGGATAATACAAAAGCTGGTACAATATATGTGTGATAAATGACAAATAAGGACTAAAAAGTAGTAATTATAAGAATTAATTTGAATTTTTTTCCGTTGTTTCAACACGAAAGATTGATATTAAAAAAATTAAAACATTTTCGTAAATTTTTGTTTTCGCGTTGAGACCTTTAAAGTCAAAACACTACTTCAAAGGTCTTGCCACGAAATTTCGTGTTTTTGACACTTACTTCAATTCTCAAATAAATCATAACAACATCAAAACCAAAAAGAAAAATATAGAAACAACAAATAAGCCCATCTAAAATTGCCAAAAATGTTGGATATAAAGTTGGTGGAGTATTTGGGCATTGATGTTTCATAAATATCCATGCTAAAAGGCCATTATTAAAAATTCCACATAATGCAATAAATGATAAAGCAGAAATAAAAAAGAATCTTCGAAAATCACATTCTTCTGTAAATCCACAAATTAGAACTTCTTCATTCGTCCCTGAGGATTGGGATAAAGTTTCATTGAAATCCATTTTATTTGCAGCTATTTTTCGCTAAAAATAAATTCAATCATAATAAATTTTTTTTTGAATCAAAAATCTTTTCGAATATCATTTTAAAAAAATTAAATAGGAATAGAAAAAAGATCAAATGGAAGAGATATAAAAAGGGATGTTGTTTATCCATTTTAACGAATAAAGTGCAAATAAAAAAATATGTGTGAAAAAAAATTATTAGGTATGAAAAAAGCAATTTGTTTTGAAAGATCAGCGTTGAGTCATTTTTGCCGAAATTAAAAATGGCACGTATGCCGATTTTGTAATAAGCATTACTTTAAATTTTTGTAACAATAAAGCCAATTTTTTTCACATAATTAAATTAATTTAACTATTTTTGAAAAATGTGTTGAAAAAAACAGGAAATTTTTTTTTCATTCACCAATGTTAAAAGCCAATGCTTCTAAAACTGGCATATCCACTTTAAAAAAAAGAAGGTCAAAGAAAACTGTCATTTCCATAAATTTTTCGTTTTTGTCGTCACAAGTTTTTCTTTTTTTCGTTTATAATAAAAAAAAGGAAGTTATTCAACGTTGTTCTTTTTGCACCTATCAAAATGATAAAAAAACTAAAAAATACTTTTTTACTAAATCCTAAATTTGGCATTTTGTCAAGGAAGAAGTTGGCATTTGTTGTTAACAAGGCTAATTTTTATGTAGCAAAAATAAGGAAAGATAGAATTTAAAAAGTTCAAACTAAAAACTTGCAAAAAAAGATCAAATTGTTTTTGCAAAAAAAAAAGGAAATTAACTTTTTTAACTAGCAATTTTGAATCAAAAAAAGAGTTTCCAAAAGTTTGAAATTTACAAAGACAAAAAAATTGCATTTGCAACTTTTTTCAATTTAAATTTAGAGAAAATACAAAGAATTGTTTTTTTAAATGGATTTTTTCACGTTAATTTAAAATAATTTTAACCACATTTTTCTTAACATCAAAAATTTACTTTAGAAAAAAGTGCATGCATGATGCAAATAATTTTTTTTGAACAAATTTTTTTAAAGGCACTTTCCAAGGTAAATTTTTTCGCGGTGAAAAAACCTTGGTTAAAATCATTTGTATTCACAGGAAATCACGATGTTAAAAAAGTGCTAAACCGTGCTAACAAGGCAGATTTTATGCACTTTTAACGCACATTTTGGGCACTTTTTTGGCAAAAAAATTTTTTTAGTCAGTAAGTTTACCAGATCAATTCTATAAGTCTGCCACAATTTTTTGCCCTGTTAGCACGGTATAATGCTAACAGGGCACATTTTGGGCACTTTTTATGCACATTTTAGCACAACGATAGAAGACAAAGGAATTAAAAAAGCGTTTTTTTCGCACTTTTTTAACATCGTGATTTCCTGTGTTAACGTGGAAATTCCCTTTGAAAGTTTTAGCGTTCTAAAAATTACTCTGAATTAAGTGCTATAGTTACAGTAATCCATTGATGAAATTTTTTATTACATTTTTTTGTTCTAGCACGAAAAGTTTGAAATTCTTATTACTCAAATGTCCTAAAACTCCTAAATAAACAAACTTAAACCATTAAATTCAAAACTTCTCTTAAAAAATTGAAAACTGCAACAAATATGTTTTTTTCTAAACCCTATTCAATGTTCTGCAAAAACAACTATTTAATACTCTTTTTTGGATTAAAAAACGGATCTCATTTTTTTTTCTTTTTTTCTTTGCCTCAGGGGAGTACTTGAAACCATATTAGAAAATGAGAAAAAAGTATATATATTTATAAAAATAATAAAACAAAGCCACGCCTTTAAAAAAAGCCAAAGTTGAACTTTTAGAAAAATACGTATATTTTTGTGTTTCAGATTCTCCTTTTTTGGAGTATCACAAGATTTTGATTAAATTGTTGTAATTAAAAAATCTTTTGTAAATATCACAGATGTCTCTTTTTTAGATGCGATAAAAAAAGTTTTGCGTAAAAGTATATTTCAACGAATAAATTTAAATTTGATAAATTAAAATCCTGGTAATAAAGTTGTTCAATTTTTATCACCACCACCATATGTGGTCATCTTTTTTCATGGGGTCATTTAACGACTTTGTTGTTTCTCTCAAATTGACTTAAGGGGCAAATTAAACTTTAAAAAAGAGTGATAAAAAAAGAGGAAGTTTTTTTATTTGTTTTGAAAAAAACTTAAAGAGATCTTTAATAAGTAAATATTTTTAAAAAATCAGTGAAAATTAGAGGAATTTGTAAAAAAAATGTTTAAAAAGCCTAAATGAGTTTTTTATATTGCCTTTAACATGTTCAAACAGAAACTCTAAAGCTAATTCATCAAAGGTGGTAAAGTATAGAAAAGAGAGGGGGTGGGAACAAAGAATTACCTAATGTTGTTTTTTCAAAGTTTTAAGCAGGAACTTTTTACAATTATTAGTTAAAATTTTGAAAAAAAAGAGTACAGTAAAATTAAAGCTTTTAAAAACCCAGTTATTTGAAAAAATATTGAAAAGTTTTTCTTAAAAAAAATTATAAAAGTTTGTTCTTCTAAAGTGCCAGTTTTATTTACCGTATCTCTGTAACATAATATTATAGTTTATATTTGAGACAACAATGATTACTGTAATTTAAAAAAAAAAAATTATTCATTAAATTATTACTTGTAAAAATGCAAAAGTCACGTTTTTTTAAATACAATCACCTGTTGTGGAAAAATAACTCTATAGAGTTTTAGAGCTCTAACTCATCATTTTTTACCTGTGATATCATATTTTGACATTTAACTTTAGTCTTAAAATAGGTTGTTTATAAGATTAATCCCTAAAAAATCTTAATTAAATGTATCAAATATCTCTTTAGCTCATCTTTACTCTTAAAGGCTATACAAATATAATTTAATGATTCTATAAAAAACTGCATTAACTTTTTTTTTTAGAGCCAATGTAATTGACTAATAAAATAATTCCTACATTTTTTCGATAATAACCACAAAAAAAAGAAAATCTATTAGCAACATCATTTTTTTTGCAATTTTTTAAATGGTGACATGATTAAGAAGAAATTGCTAAACAGAAAGTAATAAAAAGAATGCATTTTTTATATCTTAATTAAAGAAACCATAATGAATAAATGCACCTGTAAAAAATGTGTGTTTAAAAAAATTAAAACAGAGATTTTTCATAACAAAAAAGATAGAAAACAGAAGGATGAGTGCGAAAGAGAATACTTGGAAAATAAAAAACTGCAAATTAAAAAAATTCTAAAACTGAAATATTTCAAATTTTGTTTCGCGAAAGTTGTTTTCCCCCTAATTATATGTATAAATTTAGTTAACTCCGCCCAAAATGAATTTGAAAAAAATCAAAAATACGTTTGTTGTTAAATTTTAACCAGACAGATTTTTCAATTTTATGTTTTATCCCTTTCAACAAAAAAAAATTTTCAAAAGTTTATTGAAAGTTGTTTTTATCTATGACGCAAAAAAAACATTCGAAAACCCGAGTCCAATTTTTTGACTGATTTTTGTCACATTTTTTTAGATTTCCCATTTAAAAGCTTTTGCCACAAAAAAAAATCACATAAAAATTCAATTTTATTTTACATAATTTGTTTTTTAGAATTTCAAAAGAAATGCCGAAAAGTAACATTTTTTTCTTCTTTTTTTTTCATCTGTTTTCCACCTGCTTCAAATAAAAGGTGTTAACTTTTATCACATTTTTAAAAATTCTGACAAAAAATTAATTTCATGTCGAGCTCCTCAACGTTTGAATAAAATAAAAAAGTGCCTAAAAAATGAGTAATATTTTGCAAGAAACAAACTTTTTGAGATGCGGTTTTGAAGTAAGACTTTGGAATACAAAGTAAGTAAAAAACGCAAAAAAGGAAAAACTTCTGTAAACAAATAGAGAAAACGAGTTAACCAAAAGCTAATTTTTCTGTTCATAAAACTATAAAAGTTCAAAACAACTATAAATAGTTTGATGGAAGCTGTCATTTGCATGATCTATCATCTTTTTTTACTCAAAAATTAATACATTTTTGAGTAGGAGAGTTACAACACGGCACGTTTTTAAAACCATTTAAAATGCTTTTTTTTTCATTTTAGACTTTCTCATAGTTTAACTTGAAAAAAAAACTATCAAAAAAAGACAAATATTAATTTTTAAGTTCATCGACCAAAAAAGAGAAATTTTTTAAACCTAAAACACCAAAAAATTTCTTCACAGAAAAAAATGGGAGTTTTGCCATTTCAAAAGCCATGGCAAAGAATTTTCCGTATCATTTGTTTTTAAGGAGCTTGTTTTTTGGCACTTACTCAATCACCCCTTTGAAAACTTCAACTAAAATAAATCTTTCAAACACAGTGTGTATCACAAGGCTTGTACTACTTTAAAAAATACATCAAAATTTTCAGAAAAAAATGAATGAACTTTTTTACTTACAAAAAACGAAAACTGAGTGCATTTGAAAAGCGTTTAAAAACGAATTTTAAGAAAACACATTAAAATATGATTATTTTATTTTCCCTTTGGGACCAAAGCTATTATCTGAATAAAGAATTGCGTCGGCTTCCGATTTCGTTTTTCTTCCATTTTTTTGCAGCACATCGATGGTCAGCAAAAAAAAAAATAGAGAAACAGAACCGAAAATCGAAAAATTAAGCAAAAATTTTGTTTCTTTTAAAAATAGAAAACATCGAAATTCACTCTGACGTTTTTTAATCCTAAAAATTGCAGTAAAAAGCTGGACTAATTTCAATGATTTTTATTTTTAAAAAATTTCAAAAAACAAACAAAACATTTTATAAAGTGAAAATCCTTGGTGACAAATTAAAATTCTTTTATAAAAAAATTAAATGGAAAAAAGCTTTTATTCGCTAAGTAACAACGTTGAACTGAAATGAAACCACTAAAAAAAGATAATAAAAAAAGAGAGATAAATGGGAGTCAATTTAAAAAAACAAATAAAAATTGTTTAATTTTTTTAAAAGCTTTATCAGTTTTAAAAACATTTAAAAAACATTTTTTTATTTCCAAAAATAAAGCTTTTAAAGAGAATTTTTGTAAAAATATTTTTTTTTGAATAAAAATAAAAATAACCCGGAAGATTATTTTTATTCGTTGTGGGGGGAGGTAAAGGAGTAGTAATTTAGAAATTGCTAGTTATGAAGGTATTTTAAAACAAACAGAATGTAAAAAGAAAATCTATTTTTGGCAATAAAAATATAATTATGGCTTTATACTTTAAAAAAAAGGCATAAAAACGGTTTTAATCACAAATTTTCTTTAGTTGGAAAGCTTTTTTATAAAATTTTTTTATCATAAAAAAACCTTCAAAGAAAAAACCTAAGCCATATTTTTGTTTTTTCTTTGTTTTGGATAATGTAATTTTGATGGCACCAAAAAGTACACTACAAATAGAAACACTGGTTTTTCAATTTTGCCATGGCAAAATGAATTCAAATTCAATTTTCGTTTGTTGTAAATTCTCTTCACATTTTAAAAACAAAAAAATTTGTATTTCAAGCGAAAAAGTTTCTAAAGATCACTGATATTCTTTTTATTGATATAAAACAATTTGATTGCTATCATCATTTTTACAAACATTTTAAACTATATTACTCCTCGAATTAGAAATACTTTTTTAAAACTGATATAAAAGTGTATTAAAATTTTGAACTCATTTGAAACGTGTTTGACTATTTCAATTCCAGAAATTAATTTAAAGGAGGCGGACCCTTTGATCCATTTTTTGAAAAAAAGGATTTCGAAACATTTTTTTTTTCCAAACCATCGATATTCGTGATCAGGGTGACTCTTGAAACGAAAATGCAGCTTCCATTGTTTTTATTTTTTTAACAAAGGAAATATTTTTCGTTTCAAGAGTCACCCTGATCACGAATATCGATGGTTTGGAAAAAAAAAAGAAATATTTCGAAATCCTTTTTTTTAAAAAATGGATCAAAGGGTCCGCCTCCTTTAAAAAACCTAAAATGAAATTTTTTTAATTTTTTATTATTTGTGTGCATACTTTTGCACTACGCGTCGCGAAGATTCTTACCACGAAAAAGAGCTTAAAAATTGACAAAAAAAAATGTTTTTTTGCAAACTCCATTTTTTTAACATTTTAACAGATTAATACAGATTTTACATCTAATTTTTTCTTGTTTATTACTTAAAAATAAAAGATATGACAATTACCAAGCTAATGAGACATCACATAAGCAAAATGATAAAGTTTACGCAATATGCGACCGGTTTAAAGTTGTTGCACATATTTGTTGAATTACTTTAAACAAAAAGTCTGAAGCCCCCTTACATTTTTAAATTGTTTTATATGTCGCAAATGATTAATATGGATGTGGACTATCAATTTATCTGGTTAAAATTTTTTTTTTACCATTATCTCATAGTAATTTTTCGTGATTTGTGTGAAAAAACACGTTTTTTCACTTTTTCAAAGGGGGGACCAAAGCAAAATCATAAAATTTTGAAAAAAATTTTTTTTCTTAAAAAGCTTGAAATATGTTTGTAAACACCTAAAAACATCATTCTGATACTTTATTGTTGATAAAAAGTTGCTAAAATGTTATACAATTAAACTTACAGTATGCTCAATTTTAAAACACCGAAATAGAGTAAATATAATTTTTTTATCAACAATAAAGTATCAGAATGATGTTTTTAGGTGTTTACAAACATATTTCAAGCTTTTTAAGAAAAAAAATTTTTTTCAAAATTTTATGATTTTGCTTTGGTCCCCCCTTTGAAAAAGTGAAAAAACGTGTTTTTTCACACAAATCACGAAAAATTACTATGAGATAATGGTAAAAAAAAAATTTTAACCAGATAAATTGATAGTCCACATCCATATTAATCATTTGCGACATATAAAACAATTTAAAAATGTAAGGGGGCTTCAGACTTTTTGTTTAAAGTAATGCAACAAATATGTGCAACAACTTTGAAGCGCACGCATGTTGCTCATTCTTTACCATTCTTGCTTTTCTTGGTCTCATTCAATTCCTAATTGGTATATCTTTCATCTTTAAATAAAAAAAACTTGATTTTAACTATTTATTAAACAAACATCTATAAATTAAATATGTAATCTGTTTTTAGAAAAACAAATTTTTCATACGTTTTCTGGCAAAGTGTCAGTAACCAAATAACGCGTAGTGCTTTTGTTCTGTAATGATTAATGATGCCTTTTGTTGAAATTTTTCAAATTATTTCTCATTTTTTGGTAAAAAAAAATATGGGAGTCCGAAAAAATTTATGGTTGGATTAAAAATTTGAAAAATTGCAGGAATAAATATTCAAATGTCACAAAGCAAGCAAATACTTGATTTTAAGACGACTATTAATTACAAAAAATTTTAGTTTTTGCATTTGTGGTTTTTGTTTTTGGATTTGTTTTTAAATGAAGCGGATATATCAGGAACTACAATAGTAGATTCAACATTTTTATTATAAAACTTCCATCCTTTAAAAGTTGTACCAAAAAAAAACAAAAAAATTTAAATGTTTTAAAATCTAATAAAAACAAAATTACAGTGAAATTGAATTTTACGAAACCATTCAAAAAAAGAGATAAAAAGTTTGCTTACGTAATTTTTTTGGAAGTATATAAATTTTTCCTATTTTTAATGTTTCCCGAAAATGCTGCATTTGACACCCGGAAAAAGTGCAGTAAAAAAATGGACGTAAAAAGACTAAAAATTGTTTTATAGCAACAAAATTTTTTGGTCATCGCCGTCGTCGCTTAACAAAACACAAATATGTTAAAACATAATTATAGATAAAAACAATAAAAGATAGAAATTTAATAAATCTTTGTTTTTCATGACCCTTAATAATCTTTCGAAATTACAAGTTTTGTTAGTGAAAATGAAGATATATATGTAAGCAAAAAAGGCTAAAAAAATATAAAATGCAAATGTAAAAAAAGCAAAAAAACATTCATGAATGTTGATTTAAAAATTATTGACCCTTTGATTCAAGCTTTTTTTTCTTTTTTTCAACGCCGTTGATTCTTGCCACGATTTTCTTCACAGAGGAGAATAAAAAAGACCTCTCACTTTTTTCACAAAACATTTTTTCTTTCTCATTTTTTCATAACCAAATTTTTTTCTGAAACTTGAAAAATGGCAACTGATGAAAATTTCTTCTGTTATAATGCTTATGAAAAACTTTACTTAAATACCGATGACGATGCAGATACCATTTTTCTTGTTCATGGACAAGTAAGTTTTTTTTTCTTTGTAAAATATTTAATGATGACTGTTTTAGGAAGTTAAAGCACATAAATGCATTATTACCAAAAGATCTGAAGCTCTTAAAGCTATGATTAATTCTGATTTGGCACCTGCAGATGGCCGACATGTTATTTCTGATGAAAAGATTAAAGTTAAAGATTTTAAAGAATTTTTAAAATTCTTGTATCTTGATAATTGCGATGTTGGATATAATAATCTTGGAGCATTATTACATATGAGTAAGTTCCTTTTGTATTTATGTTCTAATACTTTATATTCATTTGTTTTAGGTGATATGTATCTTGTTCCATATTTAAAGCAATATTGCATGAAACGTGTTGAAGAATGTCAACATATTAATGGTATCCTTGGTTGTTCTGAACTTGCTATTCTCTATGAAGATACATGTCCTGAAATGATTCAAATATGCTTTAAAAAGCTTTCTCAAACACCATTTTGCTCTTTTATGTATCATTCATCAATTGGTCAAAATCGAATTTCTGCAGAATTGCTTGAAAGAATTGCCAAGGATTGTCCACGTTCTGCTGGCTTAAATGAAGATCGACTTCTTATGAAGGTAATCTTGTTTGCTTTTTTTCAACGGAATAAAATTACATTAAACTTTTTAGATTTTTGAATGGGGACAACAGGAATGCAAACAACAAAATATTGCAGTTGATCCAACAGGAATGAAGAAAGTTTTATCTCCAATTGTAAAACATTTGAAATTTGGTGATCTTTCAATTCGTTTATTGGCAGAAATTGTTTATCCAAATCAATTAGCTCCAGCAGATCTCTATATTCAATATCTTGTTCGTCATCTTAATCGTATTGGATATGATGTACCAAGACCTCTTCCACGGATTGTAAAAAAAGTGCAAATTGGTCCAACACGTCGAACTGCTCTTGAACGATTTGAACATTACCGTTATATTTTTGGTGATAATGTTTCTGATTACATGTCTGACGATGATTGATGCTGCTTCCTGTAGTCTCTTTTTTTTTGTTTTGTCATTTATTTAACCGTTTTTTATCTATCATAAGTTTAACTTGATTTATAAGACATAAAATTTTTGCTGTTGTTTTATACTTTTGTAAACACTTTTGGATTGGGTTTGGGGTGGAACAAACTTTGGAGACATTGTAGCATATATTTTTGCTTATGCAAAATCAAATTATAGGCGTTATCCATTTGACATTTTCTACAACGATATTAAGTGATTATGAAAATGGATTATTCGATGATCAGAGAAAATATATGCAGGTACCTAATCGTAGCTTTAAGAGATCTTCTGATAATAATACATTTATGTGCTTTAACTTTCTAAAATAGCCATCATTAAATGCTTTACAAAGGAAAACAACTTATTTGATGATGAACAAGAAAGATGGTATCTGCATCATCATCGGCATTTATGTAAAATTTTTCATAAGCATTATAACAGAAGAAATTTTCATCAGTTGCCATTTTTTTAAGTTTGAGAAAAATTGTCATCTTTGAAGACCAGAAGAAGAAAGGAGATCGAAAACCTATTCGTCGAATGTTTTGTTTGTTGCCAACGTTTTCGACACATAAATCAAAATTTGCATATAATAAAATTAAACCTTTTCTTTTTTTCCATCATTTTTCAATCTCAAAAAAATGAAATCAACGATAATTTTGCTCTTAATTTTATTTAATCTAACACTTTTTTGTTTTGCTTCAATTAATTCAAATGATGCAATTGTAATCCCAAAGAAAAATGAAGATTTATTAAATCCTTTAAAAGAAAGATTTATTTTTGGACAAAATGGTGAAAAGTATGTTTTTTTGTATTTTTTATAAAAAAATGCATCTTTTTTAAGGTTGATTATTTCAAGTGGTGAATTTACAGTTCGATATCCGACATATGAGAATGTTTTCTTTTTTCGTATTCAAACAAATTCAAAAAGTAATGGAAGGTATTGTTTTTTGATTTATATTTTTGAAAGATAAAATGTTTCATTTTTTAAGTGTAACATTTTGCTTTCAAACAAGTGAAGAAATTAAATCTCAACATTATGAATGTAAAATTGGTGAATGTGGAATGAAATTTTATTTTTCAAATAATAAAATTCATCTTAATCATAATCGTATGTTTTTTATATATTCTTTTTTTTTATCATTATTTCATAGTTTTTAGAATATTCATTCCCATTTTTTCAAAATGAAACCATAATTTTTGGATATTCAAATCAAAATTTTCTTAAATTTCGAATTGGAACTTTTGGATTTAAAGAATTTCCAGCTCGATGTTCATTGCCGAATGATTTTACAACTGAAACAAATGAAAATCAAATAACTTTTAATGTTCATTTTCAATTAAAAAATGCAAAATTGGAATTGGTAGGTTTTTTGTTTCTTTTGAAAGAGTTTTCAAGTTTGAAAGTTTGCATTAAAAGAACCTTCAATAATAATAAATGATCAATTTGTAACAGTTTCCTTAATTTTGCTAATAATGTCTTTGAGCCAGAATTCTCGTAAATCGAAATAATTCTTGTGTCCAACGGTGAAAAATCAAAATTTTGATTTTAGTATTTTAGCATTTAAGAAACCAAGAACGAAATTTTTTCTTTTTTACAATAAGCATCAGTCATTAATAATATTTGAAAAAAAGTATTTCGATTTCGAATTTCTGATGAAAAAGACCAAAATTTATTGCGTAATACCGAAATATTTTTTCCTGCCCAAAACTGAAATAACAATATAATTCCGTCCGAAATCTTTACAAAAAAATTTTGATGGCTTTTTGAAATACAAATTTCGATTTTGCAGGATCATTTTTTTAAATTTATGTTTTAATTTTTTTGTACAAAATTCGTTATTTTAAAACTTGAAAATATAATTTTTTGCAATATTTTCTGTATTATAATTTTCTCTTCTTTTTTTAGTCAACATCATATTTGGTTATAAATGAAGAAATTCCTGCAGAAAAAGAAATATCAGCTTCAGCATCTGTAGAATTTGGAATTGTTTGTGCATTTTTAATTCCAATTTTATTTGTTATTGGGTAATTTTTATACTTTTTTATATACTTTTATCCATTTCATCTGTTTTTTTAGACTTGGTGAAGGATATATTTTATGGAATAAACGTGGAACTTTCAAAGATTTATTTTCAAAGAAATCAAAAACTGCTGTAAAAAATCAAGCAAATACTCCTTCAAAAAATAAATAAATAACTTTATTGAAATTTATCAAAATTTTAAAAGAATTATTATGGCTTTTTTATTTGGAAATTCTCATGTCTTTTTTTTGAATTTTAAATAAAATTTTATTAATTTTTTTAGATTTGTTTATAAAAGTGTCTTAAAAATGGGGGTTATGAAGTGCGAAATTTGCGCAACAGTTTTCAAAATAACGTTTCCACTTTTTTTCGTTTGCAGAAAATAAACAAAAAAAATTTTGTTCATGAAATTTTATGTTTATTTTTATCATTAAATATTTGTTTAAGATCATCGTAAACACAAAAATTTTTAATTCGGTATGATCAAAGAAAAATCCAACTTTTTTAAAAAAATGTAGTTTGGTAATATTAAAAATTTGTAGGCATTGTTTAAAAAGAATTCGTTAACAAAAAAACATGTTGGATACGGCTGCTAAGAAACGCAAACAAAAGATTAATTTTTAAAACAAATAAAAACTTCCGCTTTGTTGAAACAAAAAAAAACCGCATTTGTCAAAATTGAATCTCTTAAAGAATGCCGCTTTCAAATGAAGATTTATTGTACATAATTATTGCAATATTTATTCCGCCGTTGGCCGTTTATCTCAAAGTTGGATCATGCAATTCTGATGTTTGTATCAATTTTCTTTTGCTTTTTGTTTGCTTTGCATTTTGTCATGCCGTTTATATCATTGTTAGAAAACCAGGAGAATAACTTTTTTACATTGAAGAAATTATGGCAGTTTTTGGAAATTTCTTTGTTGCTTTATAATAATTATTGTTAATTTGAAAAATTGTTTTTAAAGTAAAATATAAAAGTAATAAAAGTTTTAAAAAAACATGTTTACTATTAAAAGCTTAATTTGAAAGTTTAATTTCGGTAATCTGTGTTTCATTTTTATTCAATGGATTAGAGTTCTACGAAATCGAAATTTCGATTTCGAGAAGACCAAAAAATGAAATCGAAATTTTTCGATTTTCGCCACAGGAATTAATTCGATATTTCGGTATTTGATTCCGAACAGAAAATGATATTTAGGTTTTTTTTCACTGTTTCGATTTTTGACTGAAAAAAACAATTTCGATTTCTGCAATGCGAAAATGCATAATTAAATTCGACATTAATTTTGTGTTTAAAAATTACAATCTTCAAACACAGAAAACCATTTCAATGTTTTTAGCTTTATTAAAAAAAAAGATGATACAATTGTATATTGTTAAAAATAAAATGATTTTCAATCTTTTATTTTTTAAAATTTTCAAACAGTTTTATTCTATTAAAATTAAAACAATGTTTTACGCGTAATTTCTTTGTTTAGAAAAACGGAATCACGTTTGAGAAAATTTCTATTTTTATTCATTTAAAAAAACTTTTATGACGAAATATGAATCACTTTTTTTTATCATTTCTATTCTTCTTTTTTAATTTTTCTGATTCACATTTTTGCATTTTTTACAGAATTTGTTTACAAATCATTTTTCTCAACAGTTTTTTCCCATTACTTTTCATTTCAATATTTAAAGGGCAAACAATTATTCAGTTTTTTATATTAAAAAAAGAAATTTTTTTCTCGAAAATTTTTAAAATTCTTTGAAAAAAATTGTATTTTTTATTCCATTTTTAAAAAATGGCAATTTCAAACAATGATTTACTTTACATTATTATTGCATTACTTTTACCACCATTGGCAGTTTTCCTCAAAGTTGGCAAATTTAATTCGGATGTTTGTTTAAATATTGTTTTATGTTTCCTTTGTTTTGGAGTTTGTCATGCCGTTTATATTATCCTTAAAAATCCATCTTGAATAAATAAAATATTCGATTATTTTAAACTTTTATTATTTTAAAGCTAAAAATTTTTATCTTAAAAGAAGATTGATGTTAAATTTTTATTAATTATGTTTAATAAAATAAATTTATTATTTTACATTTTGTTCTAATTTAAGAGACAGTTTACGAGAAAATTCAAAGATTTGGTATTCGATGCGAACAGTGTTGTTGCGATTCCGACTCCGGAATCATGGAGTCGATTCCTGAGTCGGAGTAGGAGTCACTGCGGTGGAGTCGACTCCGTTTAGATTTTTCAAATTCACACACAATGGTCAGAACAGGACAAAGAAAAAAAAAACAAAAATGGTCGTCTTATGGTCAAACTATAAAAATTTCTCATGGCTTTGATTAACATGTAATTATTTTTACCCTATATTTTTATTGAATTTCCCTATAATTTGTTCAATACATAGAAAAATTCAATAAAAATATAGGGTAAAAATAATTATTTTCCGATTACACTCAATCAAAGCATTCTTCCGAGCAGTCTTCCTGCACCGTCAAGTAAAGCCAAAGAATACAGCAAAAAAGCTTATTTTGAATTTTTTGACACTAGGGTTGCCGTCCTCCCCCCCCCCGTAAATCTAAAAATCCAGGGACGGGGACGTCCCTGAAATGCAAAAATTTTCGGGGACGGGGACGGGGAGAGAAAAAATTCGGGGACGGGGAGAGGAAAAAAATTCAAATTTAAAGATTCAAAAGTGGTAAAAGTCGTTTATTATGTACAGTAATCATTAGGGGAGCGCTAATTAGAAAACTTTGTAGTGATTTTTCCTTTATTATCGAAACTTTAATTTTTTCGGGGATGAAAATCTTTCGGGGACGGGAAGACGGGGATCCTCGAAAATCAAAAATCTTTCGGGGACGGGGAAAACGGGGATCCCCGTTCGGGGATCCCCGCGGGGAAATCGGGGAAACGAGGGGGGACGGCAACCGTATTTGACACCAACCGACCATCTGGTACTACCTTGAAAAATTTAAACATTAAGCTTTGCCCTATTTCAATGATGACAAAAATATCACTAAATAACGATTTTTAATCTATATTAATTCTACAGTCTCAGGTCAGCTACAGACAAGTTTTAAAATTTTTTTGGTCAAACGTTTGCATACCAAACCGTGAAATATAATACCATTATAGCTTTTTCAAAAATATGTTTTTTACAAAAAAAATTAAAAATTCATAAGAAATTAACAAAAATAATTAAAAATTAAAAATTTCTTCTTCATCCGAATTGTCATATGGTTCTTCTTCTTTTTCATCAAATATCAATGGCATCTTAGTCAATGTCTTCTTCTTCCTCAGTTTCATCATCACTATCAGAATCAGAATATCGATCCTCTAAAATCTCAAGCTTTTCTTCAACTTGTCCATTATATTCAATAATAACATTAGGAATTTCACATTCAATTACAATATCAATAAGTACATCTAATTGATCCTTGTATTCATCAGAAATTGCATCACAGAATTCCAACACAATTTTTGTATCTTTGTAATTCTAAAATTGAAAAAATATAGACGACAAAAAAACTAAATAAAAATGATAACTTACCATAATAAGATCGAACAAATCTTTGACTTTGAAAATTTCCGGGAGATTACTCAATCCAAAAATTTGAAGACTTTTAAAATTCTCAAGTTTGATCATATTCTTGATTGTTGCATGAGTAATCATAGTAAAATCATGTCCAAAAGTGCTATAAAATTGCAGTTTATATTTTTGTATTCAATCAAACAAAATTAAAATTACTATATAAAATTTTCGACATTTGGAAGAGCTTCAAGAATTGTTTCAAGCATAACAACACTTCCATTATTACCAGTAATTGTTAAATCTTCAAGTGCAATAGTTTTAACAGAGGAAACCAATCTCTTGAAATTATCAAATAAAACGTTTTGATGTTCAAGTGCAAGAAGATTAATATCACATTGATATAATTTTGAACAAATTAATCCAATAAAATTCGGGACATACATTTCATCATCATTACAGAGTTTATTAATAAGCCAAAGTTTACTTGTAATCTTGCTGATATCAACTGAAACACAGCACTGTTCAAAATTATCGAAACATTCCGATTCGTCATTTGAACAAAGTTTTGATTCTTCAAATTTTCCAACAAGAATTGAATTAATTTCAAAAAAATATTTGCAACTTTGAATCATTTTATTATAAGCTTTTGGAGTTGATGGATTCATTGCAGCATAATAAATGATATTTTTTGGAAGAGAAAAATTTTGTTTTCTTGGGAGACATTCTGGCCATGGAATTTTTCCATGAATAAAAGGATTGTGATAATTCATTTTTCTTTTTTGAACCTACAAAAATTTAATTTGGATTAAAAATAAATTTTGAAACAATTGATTTAATAAATCACGAAAAACACTGAAAGAGAAATAGTAAAGTGTTCAAGAATAAATGCAAATCAAAGAGAGGAATAGATTAAATTAACAAAGGTAGCAGGTTTGATAAAAAAAAACTTATATTTTGTAAATACATTTTTTAAAAAATGAATAAACAGAAAAAATGGACAATTTTTACTGCGATAAGAGAAGTTTCGAAAAGTCGCGATCTGTTTTAAAACATCTGCTGTTTGCGCATTTGTTAAATAGCAGACAGCAAAATCTTTGCTGCAAAGAAGAAAAAAAGAGAAAAAAAAGGCGCCAGTGTTTGCCGCTTTTGTCTTTGCTAAAGACCATTTTGTTATTTCAATTTTTCAAGGGGCGCCCCTTTTTGCCGGCAAAAACAAAAAGTTTTCAAAAAATTTTTTTTCTTAAAATGGTTGGAATATGTTTATAAACACCTAAAAACATCATTCTGATACTTTATTGTTGATAAAAAAAATTATATTTGCTCTATTTTGGAGTTTCAAGATTGAGCACACTATAAGTTTAATTGTATGACATTTTAACAGCTTTAACCATTTCACCCATTCGAATTGGTGAAAATAATTAATACAAAATTTTGCTCATTCTAACAGTGTTCTGCGGTGCTGGCGCGACGCGCCGCGCCGCAGTCGCGCCGGCTACTAGAAATTAAGTTTAAACTTAAAGTAATAATTCCACGTGATAGCCTTTATAGCTGAATATCTTTTACCAAAGTTGTAGGAAAATCTGTAATCTAATAGAAGTTTAAATGTAGCCGGCGCGACTGCGGCGCGGCGCGTCGCGCCAGCACCGCAGAACACTGCATTCTATCGAAAATTCGGTTTTTCGATTTTGATTTTAATCCTATAAATTTCGCAGAACTGTGGTTACAACATTTTTGCGGTTAAATAAAAAAATTAATTTAAAAATTTTACAAAATTCTCATATTTCAACTTTTTTTATTATACCCCAATAAAATTTTGGGGTACTCATTGACAAGTTCCAAAACCAAAATCGTAAATATATATCATAATTTATTTTTAAAAAACAAAGACAGATTAATATTATATAAAAAACGCTTTTAAAATTTACAAAGAAAAACTATAGGAATCACCACGAAAAACAAGTTGCACTTTTTACATACCAATAGAATATCGCTTCATTGATTCAAAAAGCCGATCGTCATCTTTCAATTTCATTTTTAAATCTTTTACTAATGATTTAACATTAACCAATTTTTCTTTTAATGAATCACATTCCATTTGAAGTTTTTCATTTGCAACATTCAAAGACTTCTTTTCATTTAAAAGATTTTTCATTTCTTCTTCTTTTTGAACATTTTTGGCATCTTGTTTGAGTTGTTGAATTTCTTCAGCACATTTGGAATAAAGTTTATTGATTTTTTCCATTTCTGCTGCTTTTTGATTAAGATTTTGTTGCAAAGTTTCTTTTTCTTCCATTAAAGCTTCATTTGATTCTTCGAGATTTTGAAGTTGAAGTTTAACATTTGATAATTCAGTTTTGCAAGAATAAAATTCCATTTGAAGTTTTTCAAAAGCATCATTCATTGTTTGTTTTGCAAGTAAAAGATTATGAATTTCTTCTTCTTTTTGTTGAAGCAAAATAGATACTTGTGGAGTTTGTTGTTCATCAATATTTATATCAGAATCACTTGTTTCAGACATAATTACACTTTCATCAGGACTTTTGAGATTTGATAGACGTGAATCATGTCCATAAATACCTTGTGCATGAAGAGATGGACTTCCACTTCGAACATTAATACTAATTTCATCTTGTAAAGCTTCAAGTTGACTTGTTAGCAAAGAATTATTGAATCGTTCATCAGAGAAATCATTGAAAAGAGTTTTAATATCTGTCCACTAAAAATAAGCATTAATGTAAAGACTGATAATTGAAAAATAGATAACTTACTTTTTCACCAAGTAAATCATTTGTATCATCAAAGTAAATTTTGAATTCATTTAGCTCTGCTTCAATTTCAGATTTGATTGAATAAAGTTCACGAACATGTGTAACAACAATACGAATCTCACCTTGGACATTTGATAGCAATTCTTTCACTTCATTTAATTCAACTGCTTTTTCATCAAATTCTTTTTGCATAGCTTCCCTTTCTTTTTCAAGTTTTTCTCCATTTCTTGTTAATCTATTTACAGTCTTTGATGCTTCTTCAATTTCTTCTTTTAAAGCATCATTTTCAACCATAACATTGGACAATTGTTCTTTGTATACATTTTGTTCATTTTGATATTTATTATTCATTCCAATCAAATATCCATTCATCTCCAAAAGATCATTGAATTCAGCTTCTTTTTGAACAATAACATTATTAACATTTTTCAATTCTTGATCCTTCTTTGTTAATTCTTGTTGGAGGAAAGTTTTTTCTTCAATTGAATCAGAATAAAGTTTATCAATTTGTTCCATTACAGTAGTTTTAAGTTCAAGTTCATGTTGAAGATCTTTATTATTCATCTTTTCCATATTTAAAGCTTTTGTTAATGCTTCAATTGAACTTTTTTGATTATCAGCAGATGATTCACGTCTGTATAAATCTAATTCCAATTGAAATTTACCATTTGCATCAATCAATAAATTCATTTCATTAAAAAGCATCTGAATTTCTTCTTCTTTTTGAATTACAAGTTTATTTGATGCTACCAAATCAGATTTAGCTTTTGATAAATCCATTTCAAGAGCCTTCTTTTCTTCATCATTAATTTTCAATTCAGCAAGTTTTATATCAAGATCTTCTTGTAATGCTTGATTCTCTTCTTCAAGTCGAATTTCATTTCTTGCATAACTGCTTACAACTTTCATTAAATCTTCATTTTCTTCTTTTAGTCGATCGTTTTCAGTTTCAACACTTGTTAATCGATCATTCTCAAGTTTAAAAGTTGATAATTGATCAATAACATTATCGTAATTTTGTTGAAGTTGGGTATTAGCTTCAGCGAAAGATTCATTTTCTCTAAGAACTTCATCATTTTGACGAACAAGATCTTTCATACCATTTATAGCTTTTAAAGAACTTTCTTCAGCATTTTCTTTTTCCTTCGTGAGATCATCAACCAGTTTATAAACCTTTTCTAGCTCTGCGGTTTTGGCATTTAAATCAGCTTCAAAATTTTCAGACTTTGCAAGCAATTTTTCTTCACTTATTGATTTTAAGGTAACAGCTTTCAATAATGCATCAGCTGTTTGTGAAAGTGTCAAAGATTCATTTTTAGTTTCATCATGTTCATCATTTTGACGTACAAGATCTTTCATGTCATTCTTCAGAGAACTTTCTTCAGCCTTATCTTTCTTCAAATAAAGAACAAGGTGATTCATTTCCGTTTTAAGATTGAATAAGTACGAAGTTGCTAAAAACGTAATATTATATATGTTTAATATAAAACTGAAAAAAAACAAAGCGGTGTAAAAAAACGTAAGCGGAAAAAAAGAAACAACTGAATTTGAAGCGGAAAAAATGTTAAAAAAGAAATTGCTTGAAAAAAGTTGTTGCTTTTTCTTTTTTTCTCGCGCGCGCGAGGAAAAACGAGCAAACATTTTTTAATTTTTTTTGTATGATTTTTTTGCGTGCCATTTTTTTATTACAAATTTTGTCTCTGACATTTTTTTGTGAATTTTATCAACAAAAGCTT
The DNA here is from genome assembly GCA_963922195.1 of Panagrolaimus sp. PS1159. Taxonomy (NCBI): domain Eukaryota; kingdom Metazoa; phylum Nematoda; class Chromadorea; order Rhabditida; family Panagrolaimidae; genus Panagrolaimus; species Panagrolaimus sp. PS1159. The sequence goes on from CAWUHW010000008.1 coordinate 1,550,474, forward strand.
AAAGCTTTTTTTATTTCTATTCTGCTTCAACTTTTTTTATCATTTTATTTTTCTTACATCTGAGAATACTGCAATAGTAACAAAACTGTGCCAATGATTCATGGCAGGGTCGCATGCTTTAACATTGTGAAATAATGATTATATATATGTATAACTTACTTCTAACAAAATATACAGTATAAGAACGATGAACGATAAAAAACAGGATGTTTAAAATATTATATCAAGTTTTAACAAGTTTCAAGAGAAAAGCAAAAAAATCCAATGTAGAAAACTTATCACAAATTTATTCGCTTTTTTCCGTATTGCAACATCCAAAATTCGTTAATGTTCACATTTTATGGAGATGAAGAAAGATAATAAAATTATTTTGCTATAATGTCTAACATGCAGATATGAATCCATCCACCTTACTTTACAGCTTGCTTAAAACATGATAAAATTGAACATTAAAGCAAAAAGATATGCTGTTATTTTGGTGGAATATATACTGTAGCATCAAAAATGGACAGTTACACAGAAGAATAAAATTTTCAAAAAACACCAAAGGGTCCCTCCGTGTACAAAAAGGGGAGTACCAGATTTCTTTTCTCTGTTTGGTAGACAGTCATTTTGAAATATAGTCTATTTTTGCTTATGTTCCCCAGTTTTATGACAAAAGATAGTAAACATTTTTTTTAAAAAGTCAAAATTTATTATTATCGTTTTTTCCCAAAAGTAAAATCAAAAACAAAAAAGTTAAAATCACCAGTAATTTATTATTAATACTTCTCTCTAATTAGTATTATATACATATATCACAATCAAACTCTATTATACATTAGTATATACAATTAAAAATAAATTAGGCCAAATCAAGCCAATAAGATTAAGCGCCATGAACAGCTCCACCACCCATACAGCAATTATTATTTGCACAAATTTGTCCTTCATCTTCTTCTTCATCTATTGTTGCAAAAATCATTGAATCATTACCATCATTTTTGATAAGTTTTTCTGCATGTGGAACATTCTTCCAATTTAATGCTGCCAAAGGAGTATGATCAGAAGGAAGCGAACAAAATGAATTCCATTTTTCACCATCAAAATATTCAACCGTTTGTTCTACATTATTTTGTTCACCACCAAATACAAAAAGTTTATCATCCCATACAGCAGCAGCAAAATTTGATCTAAAAAATATAGCTATAACAAAGTATGATAGTAACTTTAAAACGCTATTTCTTTTATTTCATGATAATATCACATTGATAGTAACACAAAAACAAAATTTGTTGATTATAATCGAAATTCATAATAGTACCCCTAAAATTCTTACCGTTTAACAGACATTGGTGCAACTTCTTTCCATGTTCCATTTGTACCATATTCCAATCTTTCAACATATGACAATTCATCATTTCCATTTCTTCCACCCAAAACATATAGATGTTTTCCAAAGATTACAGTTTGATGTGCAGAACGAGCATGAATAAGTTGTGGCATTAAAACCCAATTTTCAGAATATTTAGGTAAATATTCACAATCTTCAATTGAACGATCATCTGTTGCTCCACCAGTAACATATAAATTTTCACCATAAAAGACACTTCCAGCATTATATCTTCCAATTAACATTTTAGGTCCAGATTTCCATGTATTTTTAATTGGATCATATACATCAACATTCTTCATTCGGCTTCTTGGAAGTAGAGAATGTCCACCAATAACATAAATTCTTCCATTTGGTGATGCGCAAACGCTTGAATATGCACGTTCATGAAGAATTGAAGATTTACGTTCCCATTTAAGTGTTTGTTTATCCAATGAAAAGCAATCAGCTTTTGCAAATCCATTTGTTGATGGAGATGTATTTCCACCAATTTGATGAAGGGTACCATTTGAAACACAAAAATTTGGTACAGTTACACAAAAATCTGTATTATTATCCAAAGTTGACATTCGACAAAATCTTTTTCCTTCAAGATCAAGATACCATGCAATTGGATTTCGTTTATTATAAAGACCAAAAAAGATAAAAAGATTACGTGGAATTCTTCGTGCAAGATTAAATGATGGACCTTTGCAAACAGTATCAATATTGAAAGTATTCAATGCTGTCAAATGTGGAAGAATATATTTTGCCTAAAAAAGATTATTGTAACTTTTCAAAGTACAATACCCGTCGATACTTTGGTTCCAGCGCATGCGCTTAAAAAATGCGCGCAACATGCAGGGCAAATGAAATAAAATGATAATTTATCAAATTTTTTTTCAACAACTGCGTACTGTTGCATGCGCTGGAACCAAAATATCGACGGGTATTGTAAAGTGTTAAAAACTTACTCGATCCTTTTGAATTCGAAAACATTCAATAAAATTATTAACAATTTTAAGCATTTCATTTCCATCCCTTTTATTTTTTTGAATATAAAACATTACAATTGGAACCAAATCTTTTTCAGATTGAATATTAAGTTTTCGAAGCTTTAAAAGTTGTAATGTAACATTCAAAGGCATAATTTTAAATTCATTTCGAACATCTTCAGATTCGCCAAACATTGATGGAAAATGATAGCTAACATAATCAATAATCTAAAAATCACCATTAACAATGCTAACAACCAATAATAATAATAAAAAACTTACACTTTTATGTTGTCGAAGTGCTTTTGAATGATTCCAAATTTTTATGACATCAGATGGAGACATCTTTTCTTTAATTCCATCAAGGCAAACTTTTTGAAGTTGTTGATTTGAAATTTTTGTTGCAAATAAAAATAAATCAAGTGCATCATCCAAAGATGGAAAAGGTATTGAACGAAAATGAAAGAAATTCATTAGTAAAGAGATAAGGGTTGCAGGAATTTGAAGATCCATTTGAAATTGATTTGTAGAAGATAAGGAAGAATAAATTGGAGCATCAATCCAACGAGATTCAATCATAACTTTGTGACCATTGAAACTAAAAAAGGAGGGATTTAACATTTTAGTGCTCAAAAGTGTTTTTAAAGGGGGCGGACGTTTTGATACAATTTTGGAATCTTAGATTTTCGTGATTTTCAGGCAAACTGGGAGTCTAGAAACGAAAATGACCCTTTTTTACATTGTTTTTATCAAAAAAGATGCATTTTCGTTTCAAGACTCTCTGTTTGCCTGAAAATCACGAAAATCTAAGATTACGAAACTGTATCAAAACGTCCGCCTCCTTTAACCCAAAAAAATAAAATTTACCGATTGGGGTTCCAACCCACCAGTTGTTAGTCTATATCCGAAAGCTCTAAGGGAGAGGGGGGGGGGTAAGCTGAATGTGAAGCGGTTTTGATGTGCGGCATAAGATCAGAGGAAAAAACGTGACGGAGGGGGGGGGTTCCAAATTTGGGATTTTTGCGTGACGCTACGTTTGGACAATCCCTAACCATTACACTACAGACGCTAGACCATACCGGAACAGGGGGTCAGAAATCTGACCCCACCGACCAACCGACCGGCGAAGCCGGTCGGAAAAAAAACGGATCCGTTCGTCTAGCGGCTAGACGAACGGATCGCCAACAAAGTAGTTAACGAAGAGTCTTATTGATAAAACTTAAATGTTATGGCAACAATCAGCTATGGCACATAATACTTTTGGGGAACATTTTCTAGTCTATGTTAACCACATCTTGAAACTAGTTTGAAAAAACTTATCCAGTTGGATTCAAAAATGGAGCCACACCTGAAGCCATTGTTCAAACCAAAAATCCCGCAATGTTTGCAACCAATCCAATATAAAACCACTGCAAAAAAACGAACTTACATTGCATTATCAGATGATGTAATAACGGTATCAGTAAGAGGATCAATTTGTTCTGCAGCAGTAAAATCAGAAGCATCAAAGAAATTTTGTGCAATAATTTTGCCAATTAATTCAAGGTCGCCCATAATCTTCTTTTTGCCAGTTGAGTTGAGTTTAGTGTCAGAGAAAGAGAGAGAAGTCGAGATTCGATGAGACAAGAAAATCAATCAGTCGAATGAATGTTCAAACGCTGCCATCCTCTTTTTATAAACATCGGCCATGAATTATTTGCATCAAAATTTACATATTTCACATCGAACCGAGCGTTCACTTTTTTGGACCGAGACTTGGCAAAATGTTTAAAAATGCCAAGTGGAAAAAAAAGGAAAATTTTCCATAACGACTGAATAAACGCATTTTCCCCTTTTTTTCCACCTGGCATTTTTAAACATTTTGCCAAGCCTCGGTCCAAAAAAGTGAACGCTTTTCTTTAGCTCAGTTCGATGTGACTTAGTTTGTGAGAAAAAAGTATATGCAAAAATGCAAAGTTGAAGCAAAAAAAAGAATGTTGGATTACTTTTAAAAAAATAAAAAAACGGCAATGCACATAGGCATGGCATCGGGGCGACTTTTTTAATGCCCGGCCCGGCCCGGTGAAAAGAAGCCCCGGCCCGGCCCGGCTCGGGTAAAAATTTAATTTTTAGTAATTTTGCCTTGGTCCCCCCTGTGCAGTTTTTTTCAGAAATCGTGAAAATCAAGGCCGGGCCGGGGCTGGGGATTTCCGGGTTTACCCGACCCGGTGCCATGCCTAAATGCACATCAAATTTTTTGTTGTAAAAAAGAAATGTCTGGCAAAATGTTTTCCAAGGCTATGTGAAAAAAAATGTTTTTCGTTTTTTTTTTCATTAGAATTTCTATTTTTCTAACTTAGAAAAGAACAAAGTAAAAAAGTTACAAAAATTTACGAAAAGTTTCATGTTTTTAATTTTCATTTCGATGTGCACGATTTGTTGTATTTTTGATAATAACCTTAAAATCATACTTTTTGATTTTTTGTGTTATTATCAATGTGATAGTAACAACATTTTTTTAAAATCATTTTTTAGTGTTATTATCACACTTTGTCATATCATTGGGGAACACTTTGTCACATGATTTTTTTGATTGTAATCTCAAGATTTCGTTTTTGATTTTTTAGGTTATTATTCTTATGAATGTGATAGTAACAACATTTGTTTTGAAGCTACTATCACACATGGATCCGCATAAAAAAAAGTTATCAGAAAAAATATGACGTGTTTTTTCTGGTTACTATCACAGAGAAATGGTGAAAAAATGTTACTATCAATCACATAAAACCTATGTTCCTATACCCTTCCCATAATTTTCCTATACCCGGGAGCTACCTTATTTTAAGAACTTTATGAGAAGGTTATATGAATTTTTCATTTTTTTTCTATTCTGCTTCATCTTTTTTTATCATTTTATTTTTCTTACATCTGAGAATACTGCAATAATAACCAAACTGTGCCGATGATTTATGGCAGGGTCGCATGCTTTAACATTTAAATAAACGATTATGTGTATGTATAAGTTAGATAATTCAGTGATTGATAAAATGTGTCACGTTTGTGACAAATAAGCAAAAACTTTTGCATCATGTTGTGGAACAGAAAACATAAGCATTGACAAAAAAGGGAAAAGTGACAAAAGTTTTTTGTTTGCGGATGTTTGGGTGACTATAATTCTAACACACACAGAATAAACACAATTCTTATGTGTACACTGACCATTTGTTTCTGGTATAAAAATTCTCCAATTTTTTTCTATTTTCACTCATTTTTTTGTAACACAAATTTGTGTTACTTTTTTCTCTTTTTTTTGTTTTTTCGATTTCGTAATTCTTTTTGACCCACTTCAAAACACATCTTTTTTGTCATTATTTTCTGGACACCAAAAGATTCCAGTTACAGTATCTCTTCTTTTCGAATATGCCTCAATACAAATTACAGAAGTATTATTATGAATGGTAGCATACCGTTTTTTGAAATAATCATATTTCTTCATATCGCCACCATATTTATCATATTCAATTTTTGGAATTAAAAATTGCGCAAAATTTGGCTGATAAACTGGAGCTGGTGCTGGTGCTGGTGCTGTGTGGGGATTACTTGATGGTGCTGCAGCAGTAGCGGTTCTGGCAGCAGTTATTAAACTTTCATAGCTTGATTTGTTTGCGATGATATTTGTCAAAATATCACGTGCTGTGGACATTGCTGGCAAATACCCTGTTGAGGTTTGTGTTCCATTTGCTAAATTATTCATTACAGCAACTTTTGCAGGATCATCTTCAGCGGTAACTAATGTTTCGAATTTTTCAATAAGAATATCCATTTCATTCAAAACATGTTTGATTATTGTTTCATCACCTTGCAGTGTTGCGACATGTTGTTGGAACTGTGTTTGATCTTGAGGTGCTTCTCTTTTGTTTGCTTGTTCAGCATGTTTGATTAATCTCATCAAGTCACCTTCAAGCTGGTATTTCAATCTTGAGAAAGACATTATCTGGTTGAATTATGGTGATTCCCCCATGTAAAATTATTTGTAAACTGCTAGTGGTATATGTGGCCCAAGTAGATAATGCTTCTTTATTTAATGAAAATAAATGGTTAAATGGAAAAACCTTAAATAATTTGAAATTAAAATAAATTCAAAGAAAGTGATAAAAAGTTGATCGCGATATAATAATAAAAAAGATAAAAATGTAAAAGAGAAAAAATAGAAAATGAATGCGATCAAGAAAGAAAAATTGTTAGAAATAAAATAAGAAAATAAAATGATTGTTTAAAAGAAAGAATTTTATAAAAGTGGGATGATTTTTTAAGATAAAAAATTTGATAAGCTCTAAGAGAAAATCCGGAAGTGTAATATTTGAACAAAGTTCTTGACAGACAAGAATTTGAAGATCGCCGCTACGATCGCGAAGCCGAATGGCCAAAAGTCACACCTAGTAAGTTGAAAAATGGAAAAAAGCGTTTATTGTTTTTTAAAGGTTGAACCACAAAATCCTAAAAACAGTTTTTTAAAGCTTTTGTGGATCCCTAAAATATCAAAAAATTTTTCAGCATCAGATACTGGAAAAGCTCCATGGTTGGATGTTGATGATGAAAGAATCTATGAATCCCTTGCATTAACCCGGTATCTTGGACAAAAATTTAATTTAGCGGGAGAAGATGAAATGGAATCTGCACAAATTGATTCCGTTGTTGACAGTTGCAAAGATTTTTTTGACGAAGTATAATCTTATCTCTCCGTTAAAAGAGGTCGAAGTGAAGGAAATCTCGAAGAACTTCGTCCAAAATATGATGAAAGATGCAAAAAATGGTACACATATCTTCAAATTCGACTTGATAAAGCTAAAAGCGGATTTATCACTTCCAAAATTTCATGGGGTGATTTTCTTCTTGCTGATGGAATTTTAACGATGCAAAATTTTGATGAAGAATTCACAGGAAAATATCCAAAAATTGTGGAATACAAAGACCGAGTTTATTCTCATCCAAAAATTAAAAAACATATTGAAAAACGTGGTGATCTTCTTTATTAATTTTTTTCCTCATTTTTTTTATGTTGAAAGAATTATAATTTTTTTAAAAACTTTTTAAATGCTGATAGTAAATAATTAAATTAAAATGTTTTATGAATTTATTTACAATGGAAAACTGTATTTGGTAAATAATTAAAAGAGAAGAACATTTTTGTTGTTCTCTTTTAATTATTTAACGAAAAAGACACTATTATTATAAAATTGTAAAAAAAAAAACTGTGACTGAGGGCGTAAAACAAAATATGAACAAAAATCTTTTTTTTCACAATAGCAACCAAAAAACTCAGACATTTCATACCAGGGCTGTCCGGAACAAAAATTTTCATCCGGAACACGGAACACGGAATTCCGGATTTTTTTGTCCGGAATACGGAAAAATCCGGAACAATCCGGAACAAATTTTTTCAAACCCTATATAAAAGGCGAAAAAATTTTTTGCGTCTATTAAATATCAAAAAACGATCATAACAGGTAGTACTTTAAGAAAAGTGAAAAACTTTAAAGTAGAGAAGAAGTTTTGGTTTTTGTATTTATTTGTTTCTATTTAAAAAAGTAAGCTGTGCTAGAGTTGTGAATTTTTAACGTACTCCCCCCTTTGCCTGTTTTTGTTCCGGATTCCGGACCAAAAAATCCAGAATCCGGAACACGGAATCCGGAACGCAAAAAACGTCCGGAATTCCGGATTTCCGGAACACGGTCCGGAATTCCGGACAGCCCTGTTTCATACATAAAAAAATAGCCTTCAATAAACAAATGTCCAAATTTTTACTTTACTAATGCCATTCTGTAACTGAAATTTTAAATCGGCAGTTCTTTCTTTGTAAATCTGAAATTAATTATTTTGCTAATGCCATTCCATAATTAATTGATTGCCCGGGTTTAATACAAAATTTTAAATCCGGTGGTCCCTCAAAAATCTAAAAATCAAGTATTACTTTTTTCAAAGATAAATTTTATTCTACCAAAACATTAACCGATCCATTTTGAAATTGACCAATTTTTTCACCAGCTTTACATTCATGATCAACATCATATTGATTATATGGGACTGTTTGTTTACCATGGGATAAAATTGGATGGGATGGATTTTCCTTAAAAAATTTGCATTTTTAAAGTTTAAGGGCGACAATTGAGGTAATGCATTTTTCATTTTTATCGATTTTTTTTAAATGACATAAACCTGATGATCAGAATCTTTTTCTATCGTTCTTTTGCCTGATTTTCAGGTTTATGCCATTTCAAAAAAAAAAAACGTGAAAATGATAAAATTTATCAAACCGTCTGTCCTGGAAGTTTTCAGCTTTTAACGGGAGATTCCACGTTTGAACAAAATTTTTTTAAACGTATTTTCATTTTAGCGTAAAGTTTTTTGTGCTAAGAAAACATTGGTTAAAATTTGTTCAAACGTGGAAACTTTCCTTAAAAATAAAAATTTGCATATTTGCAGGCTTAACTTTAGTATTACAAAAAAAAGTACGAACCACATCAATAACAATATCTCCGACATATGTAGCTGCAATTGGGGTCATTGACATAAAGCCATTTTCCCAAATTCCACAAAGTGAAACTCTTTCATTGACACAAAAAACTCTTGGAATAAAATTGATAAAACTTGGCTCAACCTTAAATAAATCACCTAAAAAATCTAAAATTATTACAAAAAATTTTCTTTCCAAGACAAACCAGGATGATGAAAGATTTCTTTAATGGTCCATTTTGCTGGAGAATGAAAACTGTGATAACTTCCATTTGTTAAAAATATACAAACTTGATAAAGCTTTTTATTAGACTAAAATTTGGGAAAAGTTATTTGGGGTTTTCTTTAAAAAATACAAACCTGAAGATGTACAGTAACAGGTCCAAGGAATTCTTTTAAATCGAATGATTGTCCTTTTACATAAACAATTTTATCGCCTTCTTTAATTTCACCATAATGAACAATAACTCCATCAGCCGGGGAAACCTTAAAATTTTTTATATTAATTTTGTGATTGACAAAGCTGGTGTACAAAAACTTCATACAAAATAAGTTTTGACGGAAATGAATGGTTTAAAACATTTTTCATTTCTAACGGTTTTTAAGGAATTGCGTAAACCTAACAATCAGGTAAAATAACAATAGAAAAAGACCCTTCATTCTATTTCGAAAAAAATATTAAAAATGAAAAACAAAACAAATTGCCCGCTTTCTTTTAAATTTGAAAATTTGGAGCTGAATTTTGCGGTTACTTTTGAACGATAAAAGGTTGAAAAGTGGTACTATCAAATGATAGTAACAGCTTTTGAAAATTTATTTTCAAATTTATATTACTATCTTTTCCTCCTTCTTGATAACTTTCGTTATCTTGAATTTAAACATGATTTTTAAAAAATTAAAATTTGTTTAAAAATGAGTTAAAAATTGAATTGACAAAAAATTTTTTTTGAAAATCTGTTTCCTTCCAAGCAAAAGAAAATTCCAGAATTTCCTTCCCCGTTTTCTTGGCATTATAGTTATTTGGATTTCAAAAAGTACATAATGATTTTTGGGGGGAAGTCTAAAATTCGCTTCGTTCACAAACATTTTTTTTACTTAATTCCTTTTTTTTAAACTTGGTTTTTTGAAATCCAAATTTCCGATCTTTTATTTCAAATATATGTTTTGTGTCCTTAATTTCAAAGCTCACACAAAATCTAAAACTCACAATTGGGGCTTTACTAATTGGCCGAAGTCCAGGCTTTAATTTTCTATTAAACCATTCTCCAAATGTTGGATATTCTTCAAATGGCTTTTCAGCTTCCTCTTGTTTTGCATTATTTTTCCATGCATAAATTCCATATACAATTCTTCTCAATGGTCTTGGAATTGGAATTTTTGAATAATAACCATAAAATCGTGATAAAATATTCCATGGTAAAGTTGTATACCATTCAATCTATAAAACTTCTTTTATAGGGGGATTCAGAATTCCTCAATTGGAAAACTTACACTCCAATGCATATATGATCCACTATTCTCATTTTCAACTCGATGTTCAGAAAATAAATTTGTATAAAAATAAATTCCAATTGCAACAAAAATAAAAATGAGCCATTTTAAAAACCATCCGATTGGATGATCAATAATTGATTCAACAAAAGTGCCAATAAACCAACCAAATATTGTAGTTGTCAAAACTTGAACGGTGGTAGATTCAATTAAAATACTGACTAATTGATTACCAAATGTTTCCTTAATTTTTATTTATAATATTTTAAAGGTACCGAAACGTTTTAATACAGTTTTCATTTTAAATGTTTTTTTTTGAAATGGCATAAACCTGACAATCAGGCAAAGAAACAATAGAAAAATACCATAATCATCAGGTTTATGCGATTTAAAAAAAACCTTTAAAATGAAAAATGTATCAAACTCTCCGCTCCCTTTAAAATTTGTTGAAGAAAGCTTACTTTTGGAAACAAAAAAATAATTAATAAAAATATCAAAAATTTTTGGTTAAACATTTTTTAATCTAAAATTTTAAGTTTTAATTTTAAAAAAATTTATTTTGGATCAAAAGTTTTTTAGAAAACAAAAAACGCGATTGAAAAAATGTTGCAAAAAATAAACTTTTAAAAATCAGACTTTTCTTTTATTGCACTTTTTTAAAAGAGATCTCTGATGCATTTTTAAAAATAGGTAAACAAATGAAAAAATTTAGTGATCAAAAAAAGAAAAGAAATAACAACAAAAGTTATTGCTTTTTGGCTGAAAAAAGCGAGGGAATTCCCTATCGAACTTTCACGTTTAAGGTCCAAAAATCAACAAAAAAAACTGATATTTTTTTATGAAAGAATTCTTTTTTTCATTTTTGTTTATCCAAAATGCTCATTTTCACCTTTTGACCAATTAATCTTTTTAAAGAAAAAAACAAATCTATGAGTATTTACGGACTTATGTGTAATATATATACAAATTAGCGGTAGACAACAAAAAAATCTTCAATTTCTTAGAAAATTAATTGCTTCCACATTTAGTCAACCTACAGTAACCCAATTGCAAAAAATCGAATAAATTATAGAAAGAAAAAGTTATATTAAATTTAATACAAAAAAAGAGATTCACCAAAAAGTAAAGTTACACAAAAAAAGACAAAAAAAAAGCATTCAAACAATACCAATTTCATCAGTTTTTCATCTGATAGTTTCAGATTTAATGGTAACATACCATTTTTACCATCCATCATCTGATTCATTGTTATCAACATCTTTTTTAGATTCACCAAGTTCAACATTTAATACATTGATAGCAACTTCTTTAACGGTATAAATATCCTTATCTGATTTAACAGCATCGACTTTTTCATTTGATTCATAAAAACCATTTTTTCCATTTAAAACATTGATATCACCTTCTTTTTCAGATTCATTGACAGCAACTTCTTTCATTGATTCATTAATAGCAACTTTTTCATCCGATTCAGAAATATCATTTTTGGTATCTAATTCTTTTGCTACAGCATCTTTTATAGATTTATCGATATCAACTTCTTTTTCTGCTTCACTGACATCATTTTCATTCTCTGATTCATTGGTAGTAACTTCGTCATCTGATTCATACATAATAATAGCATTCTTACCATCCATTTTATCAGTAACAAATTTAACAAAAAGTTTTAAAAGTTCATCAGTTGACAATAAATTATTTGAACGAACTACAGTAGCCAAAGTATATTTCTTTAAATTTTCAAAACGAATATATGGGATTAAATCTTTCATTACTTCTTTAATTGATAATGTAACTCCTCGATCACTTGAATGAAGGCAACAAGCTTTTGCCCAATCATATACCTAAAAAAATATAAAAGAATAAAAGACTTTATATGTATGTTTAGAAGCAAACATACCTTTTCAAAAAGTACTTCTTCAGCATCAACAGAACGATCAAATTTAAGAATATGTTGAACCATATTTGTTGGAAAAATAAACCATATAATTCGAAACATATAAACTTTGCTAAAACTTATAAATTCAATAGCAGATGAACCAAGAGAAAGACATTTTTGAAAGAATTCAGCTAAAGCAGGATGTTTAACAGTTTCTTCAACAAATGATTGAACACTCCATTGATTAATATTAGCTTCAAAGAAAGTCATGCATTTCTTAGACAATGATGGAACATCATATTTTTTACCTGAAAAAGTTGTTTAATTTAGTTAAATGAAAAGAAGAATGTGGTAATAGTGATAAAAATGGAAGGAATAAAGAGCTATAGGATTTATTACGGTGCAGGCTGAGACTAACAAACAATGAGAGGTCACCGTCCACCACTCACTTTGCTGTAGTTTAAGAATCGGAATTGTTTAACTCAAGAATTTTGTGTTAATTTTGATCGCATTCGTATAATATAATACGATATTTAAAATCTAATTAAACTAACATTCTTAAAACTTTTTTATTTGTTTGTATATCGTATACTACTCCTAGCTGCGTGTTATCGTATACAGTATACGATAACACGCAGCTAGATTATAATTACATATTTAAATAGAAAAAATCTTTAAAAAAGTTTAATCACTCCAAAAATGAGCAAGATTTTAAATAAAGTATTATATTATACAAATTCAATCTAAAAAACACAAACTTTTTGAGCCAAAAATTCTGATTCTCAAAATACAGCAAAGTGAGTGGTTGACGCTGATCTCGCAATGGAGAAACATATGTCCTTTATTAATATGATCATATACAATGAGCGTAACTTAGACACAATCTATTAGTAAAGGCCCAATAGTAGTTTCATCCCGTCTCAAGATGCATCATGCAGATGAAGAAGTACAACAACCTTATATATCTCATCCGAAGCTACCCCATCAAAAAAAACTTACCAAGCAAAAACAATCCAACGAAATTTCCAGAAGTAATTTCACAATCATTTAAATAAAGAAACTTCAAAAATTGTTTAAAGTCATCCAAATTTTGGTCATCCAAAAGAATTCGACCATTTGGAATTCGTTCAGGATTTTCAATTCTTGCCTTTAACACTGACGAACGCATTTTAACAATTGTTTCATTTGCAAATACTTCCTAAAAATATTAATGTTAATATTAATGCAAACACATTCACTTAAAAAAAAAAACAAACCTTTCGGGCAACAATAAAAGTCAAATCATTATATTCTTTAGAATCATAAAAACCTTGAAAGATTGGCTTCCATAAAACAGAATCCATACTTGCTGAAGACATTGAAAGTTGATTTACAACAGACATTTTTGAATTTTAGAGTTGAAACAAGAGAGAAAAAAGCTTGAAAAGTTTTAAAAATTTTTTAGCAACTTTTTTTTTTGAACTTCGAACTCAAACAATTTCAAAAAAGTTTTCGTTTCGAGATTCAAAGCTTAGTTTTTTGCAACCAAAATGCCTGTTCTGAACAGTGTTCTTTTTTTTCTGTTGGTTTATTTTTGTTCTCATTTTTTCACGTCTGAATGGCGCAGTGTTAAGTTGAAAGACTCTCCCACTAAATTCATACCCCTATCACTCTGGCTTGCGTCAAAAAATTTTTTTTATCCTTTGAAATGATTTATTGCTGTTTTTCACATGAAATTTTTTGACTTGTACAGTTTCAGAGATATCCTTCAAACGTTTCATCCTTATATGACCATTTTAAAAAAACTTTATTCTATGATTGCAAAAAAAGTATCCTAAAAATTTTTTAATTCAAATTTGAAAATTAAATTTGTTGAAAAAGTTTCTGTTTCTTTACAATATTTATTGTCAAAAATCACAGCCGAAAATTACGTTTTTTAAAAGCTTTCTCTTTCTTTCTTTTTCTAACAACGTTTTTTTCTGTTTCTCCTCTTTTTTTTTTATTAGTTCATTTTTTGTGCTCTTTTGATGTGTCTGAATGGCGCAGTGGTTAAGGCGAAAGACTCTCCCACTAAATATTGTTGATTTTGATCCCTTATCGGCTTGTTAAAAAAAAATTTTTTTAAGCCTCTTAATTAGTTTATTTCTGTTTTCGAGTTTCACAAGAATCTTTATTTTTGTAACTTGCAAAATATGAGATAAATCTTTCATTGATCCAGATTTTATTTTTTGATCATAATTTAATGAACATTACATTATTTCATTTGATTAATTGTTTAAAAACATTTTTGTCGCTTATCCTAGTTACACTTTTGATTAATGCATTTTTAATCGAAAATTTAATAAATCCTTTATCTTTCAATTTGTAAAACAATCAAAATTAATATATGTGTAAAAAAACAATATTTATTTATTTTTATGTTTTTTTAATTTTTTGCCAGATTCATTTGCACGAAAAACATTAAATGAGCAAACTAGATCACGAGAGATATGCAAAACACAACCAGCATTTTCAAATTGTCCACAATAATTTGGTGCTGAAAAAATTGTCACTAACATTTTATCACCAAAGAATTCATATCCATCTTCAACGACTTGATGAGCCCGAACAATTAATTCAAGTTCAAGGATATCACAAAATTTTTGAAGTACATCAGGTCCAAATATTCTTGCGGCACCACGTGGAGATTCTTCATATCCGGTAATAAGAGGATCGGGATCCGACCATGTTCTTAAATATTTACATAAAACAAATTAATGCAAAATATAAAATAAGTAAACCTACAAATCAGCAAGAATTCCAAGATCCGGAATATCACATGGTCGTTCAATTTTTTCAAGCTAAAAAATTGGGGTTTTTGGTTATTTTTTATTTTTATTTCAATTTAATTTGTTTTTAATCAACAGTTGTAAAGAAATTTTTAAAACGAAATTATTTTTGGAACAAAAAAGAAATTATCCAACTTTTGTGTGTGTCCCCCTATAGCAGCTAAACTTTCCCGTTTTCATTTTTTCTCTTTGCAAAAATACATATTTTTTCTGTCTTTTCTCTTTTTTTCTTTTGGTTCATTTTTGTGCACTTTTTTTTCGCGTCTGAATGGCGCAGTGGATAAATAAAAGTCGAAAGACTCTTCCACTAAATAGAACCCATAGGATGACCGTTTTTAAACGAGGGTTCGTGCGCATAAAAAGGGAAACGGTTCCCACATGTAACTTTCAACTACGGTTATTGATTTTAGTCATCATTATAATAAATATTCCTTTTTAGTTTTTATAAAAAAAGTAATACACAAATGTTCAGGTAAAGATATGATGTCCCATTTTGCTACTAAAAAAAGTTTTTTTGCTCTTTTTTCTTTTGATTAATTTTTGAGCAACATTTTTTTGCGTCTGAATGGCGCAGTGGATAAATCGAAAGACTCTTCCACTAAATAACTTTGAGATCCCGGGATAAACCGTTTTTAAACGGGGATTTTCTGCGCAAAAAAGGGAAACGGTTCCCGCAAAATTTTTTTTGTTTAAAAGTTTGTAACTTTCAACTACTGTTATAACGAACCTGTTTAAAATCAGTTAAATCTTCACTAATTCCACCATGCATACATAAAATTCTTTTATTAATTCGTGCACAAAATGGCATACAATAAAATGTATATTGAAATGATTCATATAATGTTATAGAATATCTCTTCTTACATTCCATATAAAATCCATATTGCATATTTACCTTTAAAAAAATTTGAATATTAAAATTGAAAGCACTAACAAAGAAAAAACTTACAGGTCGAGATTCATGATTTCCCCGTAATAAAACAACTTCATCAGGATACAAAACTTTGTAAGCAAATAATAAAGTTATAACTTCAATAGAGTATGGACCCCTAAAATTGTTAGTACATAAAATTTACAGATAAAAAATTTTTACCGATCAACATAATCACCAAGAAAGAGATATCGATTTCGAGGTGGATATCCATTCAAATTAAAAATCGCTAATAAATCTTCAAATTGTCCATGAATATCTCCACATACTCTAACAGGGGCTTTAACTGGAAAGGTTTTTTGGTTAATGCAATCGTAAAAGAGATATAGTATTTACCTTCAATTAGAGTAGGTTGCATCCAAAATGTTTCTCTTGCTCGATAACATAGTTCATGAATTTCTTCTTCGGTAAATAATTTCTGTGACAATTCTGGCTTCCATGATTTTATAAGTCGATCAACAATTGATTGGAGCTTTTTTCGTACCTAAAATTGCGAAATTGCTGATTCAAAGGAATATATGAAGGCAAAATTTGATGGCATTTCGGATATAAAAATTTTCCGTTTTCAAACATTCTATTTTTATTTTTTCAAAAGGAAAAAACTTCTTTTAAATTTTTTTATGATTGAACTTGAAAATCAGGCAATATCGAAAGTTTTAAAAGTACAATAAAAACATCTCCATCAAATGCCTGATTTTTAGGTTAAAGTGTTTTGAGATATAAATTAAAAAACTTTTTACTTTATTAATTTGGTTATGTTGAATGATAGAATTTGATTGACTTGGATTTAATAATTTTTGGGATGTTTTAAATTGTGACACTTCTGGCTGCTGCTTTTTTTCGTCATTTCCTGGGCTTCGTGGAAATTCAAATGGATTCTAAAACATTAAATATATTTAAATAATCAAAAAACCATAATTAAGTTTTACTTTAATCACCAAGGTTGAATCAATAAAATATTGTTTTAAATCTTTGCATTCATTACTTTTTTTATTATATAAATTATTATTGATGGAATTTTCATAAGCTTTTATATGAAGGGAAATTGTGCTGCTATTGTTATCATTGTTGGAAGTTGAAAATTTTTCTGCTGATTTTTTAAAAAAATTGTAATCTTTGCAATTTTTGGCATTTAATGATGGAAAATTTATGTAAGATGGATTCCATGGATTAGAAGCAGCTTTGGATGTTTGGGAATTATTGTTATTTACAAAATCTTATAATTTTGTTGCTGCTGCAGACTTTGTTTAGTTCCAAAAAACTATAATCAATAATTTTACAACAGAAAAAAAAGTGTGGAAAAAAAATCTATTTACTGTTTTTAAAACATTTAACTCTAAACAAAAATTTGTAAAATAGTTTTTTGAGTTATATAATTTTTTATTTAAAATAAATTTTTTTTAGAAAAAAGGACGGCAGCAGCTTTTATTTTGTTTTACCGTAATTCAAAACTTTTTCATTTTTAGCACTTTTCACGAGCTTGTAAAATGCATCTGAAGAATTTTGGTTTTGATTCAAATTGAGATTTCTGTATTGGCCATTATTAAAACTTTTCTGTTTATCTTTAAATGGTATTGGATATTCTTTTGTTTTCATCTGAAAATATTTTTGAGTAAATAAATAGACATATCTAAAAAAGCAAATTGCTTAAAAACAATCTAGAAACACATGAAAAACAAAAGAAATCAATTTTGGGGAAGATTTTCATGTCTGCTAAAAAAAATTTTTGTGTTAAAATATATTTTATCGCATTTTTTCTTTGCTTCATTGACATCTTTCGTCATACTATTATCTGCTATTTTTTTAACATAAAGCCTTTTAATTTGTCAGAAAAAATGAAAATAATAACCAAAAATTGCATTTTTCATTTCACAAAAGATTGTAAAAGCATAATGCTTTTTAAATAACTTAAAAACCGTGAAAATATTTTAAATGATTCGATTATTTTTGCAATTTATTTTATTCCCGTGATCCAGAAGTTCTTTAAAAACAATAGAAATAAAAAGAAAACCTTGATTTTTGACCCTAGAATTTTTAGCATTTTTTACACTTTTAAAGAAAATCTATCCTGTTTTATTTTTTTCTGTTTTTTTTTTCTAAAAAAAGACGTGAAGTAATCGTTTTATAGAATAAATTAAAGACATTTGCAATAAAAAGTTTATATTTTCATTAACAAAACTATCAGAAATTAATTATTTCATAGAAAATCATTAAAAAAATTTTGAATCATCATAAAAAAAAGTATTGCAAGCAATAACAATGTTAACTCATCTCAAAAAGACAAGAATTAAAAATGAAATCATCGTTCGCAAGAAGCACGGTGAAAAGAATTAAGGTTTATGAATGTTCATTAGGATTTAATCAAAAGCCCAAATTGGCGGGGTTTATGGCTGGAATCTTTTTGGACACAAAGAACTCAAATGGTCCTTTCTGCAATGATTGCATGGGGGATCTAATTCAGCATTGTGTCCTCCCATGGCCTTGGGCAAGATTTCTTCAGATGACAATTTTAATGTGACAACCATTTTTTGATTTTTTACAATAAAATGTGTACGGAAAGATTAAAAAATGATAATCGATCGCTTCCTTTATAATTACATCGAAGATTGGTGCAAAGAAAAATATAGAAAAAACAATAAACTAAAAAACTAATTCATTTCTTCCCCACGACGGGGCTAGAATCCCATCTGAAATGAACGAAATCCTATGATCGTATGCCGCTTATGAGTTTTTCACCACCACAAACTTTAAATAAACTTTTATTTGGTCCTTTACACAAATGGAAGATTAATAAAAATGCAAACGCGTTTGTTAAAGAGGAAAGCTGAATCAGTTTTGATTGAATGCACCAGGAGAAGAAGTTTTTGCATCACCACCATTTTTTTTTGTTCTTTTATTTGCTTCTTCCATTTCTTTCGATGAAAACAAAAATATTGCCATTTTGGAGTCTATAGTGAAAAATGGCTCCATATTTTTTTGGTGAAAAAAGAAATATGGAGAGCATTCATGTTGAGAATTCTCCACACCACTTTTTTTGGCAAAAGGTCTTTTGCACATCTAGTTCATTTTTCAACAAAATATTCAGAAACAATCATTTGTGTCAGACAAAAATGTTTTTACTTTATTTCAAAAAAATATTTTACAAACAGACAAAAAAAAAGAGCTGGCAGCCGATTGCTTTTTTCTTCCACTTTCAAAAAAATGATGGTGACGCATTTTTATTTTTTCCATTTTTTGAATATTTTGTTTTAATGAAATGCAATAAAATATAATTTAAAATTAAAAATTTTCGGCTTACATTTGTAAATTAAATTAACAGAAAAACCGTCTTAACTGTTTAGAACTGGAATGTTTTATGCCGCTGGCATTATTTAATATAAATAAATTGTATTAATCAGTTAACTAATTTATAAACAAGAATGAAAATTTTTTTAATGGTGACAAGTTTCACAGTTTTCTGCTAAATTTATTCAACTCATGTTTTTTCCTGCAATTGTCATTCGCATTTGATATGTAACAACCAAAAATGATCTTTTTTTTTACAAAAAGTTGTAAAAGCATATAGTTTCAAATTTTCAATAAATTAAATTTAAAATAATTAAATTTAAACATTAAAAATATTTCATTGTTTTTAAATTATTTAAAAACAATGAAATATTTTTAATGTTTCGATTATTTTTGTTAATTTTATTTCCGAAATCAAAGAGTTCTTTAAAAACAATAGAAACAAAAATACAATTTGATTTTTGATCCAAAAATTGTTGGCAAATTTTACATTTCTAATGAAAATCCGTTGTGTTATAATTTTTCTTTATTTTTTTGTCTAAAAAATGTATAGATTGGTTTTTGGTGTGTATTTTGCAGTAATAAGTTTTCGTTAAATTAACAAAATTATGACTATTTCCTAGCATTGGCGTTCTTAACTTTTTTTAAGGTAAAAAACAATGTAAACGCAAACTTTTTTTTTACTATAATTGAGCCAAAAAAATTCGATTATATTTCTTAGGCTAACAAATTTTTTATAAACAAAAGAAAATGGCAGCCGATTGCTGCATTCAGCATTCGTTTCTTTTTTTCTTCCACTTTTAAAAAAAACGATGGTGGCGCATTTTTGTTTTTGCAGTTTTTGAATATTTTGTTTAAACGAAATTGCAACAAAATATAAACTTAAATTTATAATTTTTAAGCGAATTAAATTAATAAAAGAAACCATTTAAACGGTTTACAAATGAACCTCAAATCTACATTAGTAATTTCACATGCCAAACTCTATTTCACCATAAATAAATTATCTTAATAAGTTAATTAGTTTGCAAACAAAAATGAAAAATTTTTAATTGTAATATTAATAATTAATTGCTTAACTTTCACTTTTTTCCCAGTTTTGTTTAATTAATTTTCACAAATTTTTTCCTGCATTTTAAAATCTCATTTAATATATTTCTGTTTTTTAAACAATGAAAAGGGTTTTAAAAGAAAAATTAAAAACTATAAAATAAATATAAAATCTAAAGGTATCAAAAAATGCATTTTTTTCCTGCAATAAATAAAACAAAAAATGCACAAATTTATCCCTTTTTTGAGTCTTACCCTATTTTTGTGTTCCATATCAAAAAAAGGTGGCAATCGTTTTTCCGGCTGGTTTGGCTTCATTTATTTTTTTTTGCGGGTTTTTTTACTGTTAATTTTTTTTCACCTTTTCAACGGTGGCAAAAAATGGGAAAAAAAGCAGCGCCTTGTAATTAGATCTTTAGAATATTTTTTTTGCCTTCTAAAATGACCCGATATTGTTTTTGGCGGTCACTTCTAAAAAAGAGAGAGAAAAAAAGAAACAGCTGACGAATTGAAGCAGAAAAAAATTTGTAATGTATTTTTTTCCTGTCATGTTTTAATTGAAAGAAAAAATTAATGATTAGTTAAGTGACTTTTGGAATGAAAATTAAAAATCGGACGAAAGGTAGATTTTTACAAAAAATTCTATTTATAATTGTTGATTTTGAAATACTAAGCAGTAATCATAATAATTGAAATTACAGTAATTGCCTTTATGATGGCATTTTCCAATTTTTTTGTATTTCTCCGGGCCGGGGCTTTAGCAGAGCGGATGTTATAGTGGGGGTTTAAGCATGATGAAGGTCATTTTTATCAAAATTGTTCTTCGTTTTACCTATTTTAAACAAAAAATGAATTTATTTTTATTTATTTAATAGACTTTTTAATCAAATCTGCAAAAAAAAATTTCTTCAGGGGCCTTGGCGGGGCCCCAGTGCATCCTTTATATTCAGTGGAAGAGTCTTTCGACTTATCCACTGCGCCATTCAGACGCAAAAAGATGTTGCTCAAAAATGAACCAAAAGGAAAAAAAGAAGAGAGACAGAAAAAAATGTATTGTCACAAAGAGAAAAAATGAGAACAGGAAAGTTCAGTGCTACCCGGCCTTGCATGCTAGGGAAGAAAGAGAGTGGTTTATCCCTATTTTAACCCTAAGTGTTTGTGCAAGGCCGGGTATAGAGGGACTTAAAAGTTTGATAATTTTTTTTTTGTTCTATTTCCAAAAATAATTTTGTCTTTAGCTCGTTAAAAGTTTTTTAAAAATTGTTGATTAAAACAAAATTAAATTAAATTGAAATAAAAATAAAAAACAACCAAAAACCCCAATTTTTTAGCTTGAAAAAATTGAACGACCATGTGATATTCCGGATCTTTGAATTCTTGCTGATTTTTAGGTTTATTTATTTAATATTTTGCACGAATGTGTATTGTATGTAAATATTTAAAAACATGGTCGGACCTTGGAAAATTTAACTTTATTAAAATTCGGGAATAAAACATTATCTCGACCAGGTTGTTGAGGTGGTACAGAAAATGTAAACATACGATTATCTACATTTATAAAAGAAAAAAAAGAAAATTTAATGTAATCATGTATATTTTAAACGGAAAAGTTCAAAAGCCGATTCGGATCTGTTCAATGTTACTGTTAGTCTTAAATATTCAAAAAAAATGTCCATTAAAAATGCTAAATTTATTAAACGAATGGTTTGAAAAATGCCATATTTTTTTGCAAAATCAATCATTTTTAATATTTATTTTCACACTTTTTGTTTTTTGCCATCTTTGTGGGCATGAGAAAAAAACATTTTTGCTGTTTGTTAGAGGCAATACTAAAAATAACTAATAATCAATCAATAATTGTATTATTCAACAAAGCAAAAATCTATGCAAGTTTTGATTTTATTATTCTTTTTTTTAAGGTGTCGAAAGACAAAAACAACAAAAATTTTTGTAAGATTTTATTATGTTTCCTTGTAAAAATGCTGTATCATTTTATTTTTTCAAACTGTTGAAATCTGTTTTTTTTTGTGAAAGTGCTTTCTTTTTTTAAAAAAGTTTAAATATTTTTTATTCATTTTTTTTGAACATCAAAAAAGATTAAAGCTCGTTGTTTTTAAAAGTATGGGAATCATGAATGATAGAAAAAAGAAAAGAAAATGCAAGCTCAAAAATTTGGAACACAGTGAAAAAAAAGTGAAGGAAAAACATTGATTGGCAAAAAATTTAAGAAACAATATTTACAAAATAAAATTAATTTAAGCGTTCCCGACACGCATATTTAAAATGAGATCTTTTTTACATAAATTATAAACATACAACAAAGAAATGCAACTAAAGTACATCTAAGATATATTTAATCTACTCTGGGTTTTGTGAGAAAGAGAGAGATATATGGGATTTGATATATCTCTCATTATACATCTTCAGGTCCCATACATCCACCCCCGCCACGCATTGCAGAACAATGTTTAAGAGTTCCACCCCCATAGATCAATGGTGACAGACATTCACGATTTGCAAAAATCATATCATTTTGTTGTTGTTGATGAAATTTGGACAACGGTGAAGTTCCTGTACTATGATGATTAATATATCCACCTTGTGATGCAATAACATTCCTTGACAAGGTATTGTGTTCAGTTGATGCAGCCATATATGGAAGACCATCATGTGAAAGTGCATAATTATGATGATTTCGAAGTTGTTGATGTCTTGTTGATTTTATACAACAACAACAAAGAAAATTTTTCCACGATTGAATTGTTTTTATTGAAAATACCCAAACTCCTGAAGTCCAACCAACGATTAACATTGATGCAGTTTTAATCAAAGATAAAATTGTTGTTGTATCAATATTTTCTTTTATTTGTGCCATACATGGACATAGCTGAGATTGCTCCCAAATTGGTCGATAATGTTGTTCATAAAATATTGAAAGAATAACAAATATTGCAGGAATTGTGTAAAGAACCTAAAAAAACAATAATATTTAAAAAAGTTATTGAACATTCGTTGGGAGACCCAAAAATGGAAATTCACATTTTGCCAAAGTTTGAATTTTCGCGTTAAGACTGTTCAAAAATTATTTTAAGTCACTCAAAATTTTTGGATGTGTCTTAAAAAATTTTTGCTTCAACTTTTTTATTGTGGACTTGATAAATTCATTGTCCTAGGATTTCATATATCTCAATAAAACTTACCGAGAAGATTCCAATTTTTGACATTAATTGTGTCAATTTTGAAGTTCGATCAATTGTTGTATCAGCTTTTTTTAAGCTAGATCGAATTCCCCATAAATTTAAAAATCCAATAATTAAAAAGCAAACTCCAACAATAAAATAAATAATTAATGGAAGTAGCACAAAATATCTCAAATTTTTAACAGATGTATTTCCAACATAGCAAATTCCAGATAATGAATCACCATCAATTCCTTCAAACATTATTACTGCAACAGTTTGAATAAATGGTAGACACCAAGAAAATAGATGAAAATATGTTGAATATTTTGCAATCCATTCTGTTGACCAATTTGGTACAGCTGCTAATACCCATGTTAGAGAGAGAATAACCCACCATGTTGCAGCTGACATACCAAAATAATAAATTAAAATAAAATTTAATAAACATGAATTGGAAGTAATTGTTCCAGATTTAAGGATATTTCCATCACATGCAATTGCTTCATGTCCAAGATAAACACGAAGAAGAAATCCAATTGAGACCATTCCTTGACAAAGTGATAAAAAGAAGATTGGTCGTTCTGGATATGGAAATCTTTCCATTTCAATGAGAAATGTCAATGCCGTAAATGCACATAAAAATAGGCATCCACTTGCCCATGCTGTTATCCAATTATCCATAAATATTTGATCAGCTTTTCGAGAAAGTGCCGATGAACGACATGAATATGCACAATTTGAAACATTATGAACTTTATAATGCCCAAATTCTGTTACATGAAAAGGTTTTACACATCGGCATTCACATTGTGTATCAATAATATCAATTCCAATTATTGGCATTCCATCAAAATTTTCTTCATCAACAGAAGATTTGACATCCATTATCTCAGATGGATAATTCTTTGAATTCTTTTGTTTTTTATAAACAGTTTCTTTTGAATGTTGTTCAAAAGAAGATGAAGTTTCAGAAGTGGCATCTGGTGGAGCAGCACATATTTCACCCGTTTTACTTTGATCAGATGATTTTGGTAGGGTATCACATGAAAGTGTTACAGGCCATTTAAAACCATATTGTTGCATAATTGGTGCACAACGTTTTCGAGCTTCAATACATACTTCTCGGCATGGCATTACTTCCATTTCATAATTTTCTTGACAAATTGGAGTATACATTGCACATAAAAAGAATTTTAAATGTTTGTAACAGCCAACCTAAAAGATTTTTAAAATGTAATCGAAATATGGAAAATATCAAAAATTATTACTATCTCTCTATTTTGAATAGTAAAAAAAATATTGTAAGTTATCGTCAAAAAATTATTGCTATCACTCTTTTTTAAATTTATTCCAAAATGATAGTAATAGAAATATTGTAAGTTACGGTCAAAAAATTATTATTATTACTCTTTTTTAAATTTATTCCGAAATGATAGTAACAGAAATATTATAAGTTATCGTCGAAAAAGTGTTACTGTCTTCTTTTTTTCTTTTTAAGAGATAGTAACCCAAATTTAAAAAGTATCGCGAAAAAATTGTTACTATCACCTTTTTTCCCTTTCAAAAACCTACTTCAACCAGTGGATAAAATTGATGAACTTCAAGTCCAGCTTCTTCTTGCTTTTCATGTCCATAACTATTTGGAAATGCAGTCATATTATATCCAATCCCTTTACATAATGGAATTGTAATTGCTTCACATTTCTTTTTATTACTTCCCAAATTGCATAAAATTGTTGGAAGAAATATTATTAATATTAACAGCAACCTCGGAAGCATTGTTGCTGCTTTTTGTTTATTGTTTCTTGCGACTTTCCCTTTTTTTAAAACAAAAACTTTGAGAAAATGAAGGGAAGCTAAAAAACAACAAATAAGTTTTTTTTATATCATAAATAAATAAGTTACAAAAAATATAAAAAATTGAAGCCCGTCAAAAAAAACTCGAGGAAATAAAAAATAAAAAGTCAGTAATCCTTTTTGCAAAAAAAAACTAAAATAAATAAATATAGGAGATTTAATTGCAGTAAAAAAAAGTAACTTTGTTACTAAAAGTAATTTTTTTATTTCATTGGAGATTTGTTTTATAGTTTTTAGAAGAATGACGTAAAAAAAATAAAAAGGTAAAGAAGGGTTTTTTCAAAATGTTCGGTTTTTAAACTTATAAAAGTTTGCAAATAGTTCTTGAGAAAAAAGTGAGATAAAAGATTGAAAAATTTTGAGATTAAAGCACAGAAAGGGATATTTGATCATATTGTTGAGGATGTTCAATGGATGAAAATAAAATTTTAAAAAATTGTCAAAATAATGTTACTATCATTTTGAAGACGATAGCAACGGAGAACGTAAAATATTGCTAAAAAATGTTACTATCGTTTTCAGCAACGATAGTAATGAAAAAAATTGTTATTCTCTACAAAAAAAGATAGTAACTCAAAAATGAAATTTTTCATTAATATCAATTAATTAGTGTAAATGTTTTTTTAAAAGCTCAAAAACTACAACACCAATACTGAAAAACTTTTTCATTGCTAAAAGCAATCCACAAAAAACCTTTCAACTCTTTTTTTGCATCTTTGCCATAAAAAAACTTTTGTATAAACAAAACAAAAAAAAGAAGAAGGACCGATAGATGGCATTAAGATCTCTGTTCTCTCCACACTTTTTTTCCTTCCGGAAGAAAATATCAACAGAAGCAACAGACGAACAAAAAAGAGCTCTTAAAAACCCGACAAAGTTGCAACAAAGCTCTTAAGATCTTTTATCTTTTGCATAAACCTTTTTTCACACTTTTCAGTTTTTTTAAGGATACAAAAAAAGAAGCTGGGTCATTTCCGCAGAAAAAATAAATAAAGACAAAAAAGAGTCAAAGTTGAGATTTAAAGTCAACAAAATTTTTTTCGATGGAATGAAACCGAATGGTTTTTTGATTGTTTTTTGATAGACCAAAAATTAATTTATGGATAAAAATGTTTTTCAATCTTTGTTCAAAAAAATATCAAAAATCCAGGACTAAAATTTCATCGAAAAAGAACAAAAAAGCTTAATTCCCACACATCGAAACAAAAAAATTTCTTCAACTGAACCCGAAAATTAGAAGGTATCTAATTCTTTTCTATACTCTACAAAAAAGATTTTTTTGACTTTAAAGAAAAATAACAAAAAAGAGAAAGGATTTCGGATTTGACTTGAAATTTGATCTTTTCTTCCTTTTCCCCTTTGTCGTTTTTCCAAAGAATATAAAAATGTTTAGGATTTTTTCTCTCATTCTTTGAATATTTCAAAAGACTTTTGCTTCTTTTTTATTTTTCAACATCAAAACAATGCCAAAGAAAAAAACCACCACAGGAGGCAAAAGCAGGCATATACTTTGCATAAAAAATATTTTTTTTGACTTTAAAAAAATTTGTTCAAAAAATTGCTTGCTGAGAATAATAAGAATAGTAAAAAACTTTTAGAATAATTATTCCAAAAGTTTTTTGGATGCAAAGGTACGAAAAAATGTTAAATTAAAGAAGAAGAAATATGATAGCAACAAAAGTTGAAAAATATCGTTAAAATATTGTTACTATCACTTTAAAAAAAAGAAGCGATAGCAACAAAAAATGTTGAATTCTTACCAAAAAAGAGTTACTATCTCTTAAAAAAGGCAATTATTAGAAACTTTCATTTTTTTATCGAATTTGAAAGAATTTAATAATTTTTATAGTTAACAAATCTTTGAAAATCAAATATCAAAAATTTTTCTGGCACTTTTCCATAGAAATTTCCTTTTCCAAAAAGCCAAAAAAGCTACATCAACCAACCATCAAAAAATAGAAACCTTTTTTTATAATAAATTCAACAACATTGTTCCTCTCTTCTTTTTTTCCTTCTGTTTTGAGAATTGTTTACTTAAGGTTTTCAACAATATATATATACATAAGTAAGTAACACACAACAACAATGAAAAAAACGGAAGTAAACTCAGGTGGACATTGGCTACTACAACTAACAGAAAAAAAAATATATAATACAAACAAGAAAAACAATCGTCGTTGTTTCTATCACTAAAAGAAACACAGCAGCTTTGTCCATTTTTTTAAAGTAAGTACAAGTTTGTCATCATCTTAAATTTTAAGTATTTGTTTTTACGTGAATGCGCAAATGAGAGTAAAAGAGAACGAGAAAACAGATGAAAAACTTCAAAAAAGGATATAAAAAAAGTGGTGAGAAATGCACAGTCTTAAAAATAAAGAGAAGAGACATTAAAAATAACGATAAAAGCAAATTTTTGAATTACTATCAAAAACGATAGTAACCTAAATGATACGATATTTAACAAAACAAAATTACTAACATTACATAAAAAAAACAAAAGCCAAAAAATTAAACATTTTCAGTCACTTAAAAATTCCTCTTTAAAATCCATTATTACTTCTAAAAACCCTTTAGGCAAAATATGGGATATGTTTAATCCGACAGGTAAGACAAATCTTAAAAGTAAACAAAACAAATCCGACAATTTTTAAAGTTAGTCAATAAATGGACATACTTATCCAATCTTTTTTAAAACTATGTTTCACTCATTCAGATAAAAATCTATACATTTTCAACGGAGAGTTTCGGATAATCCTTTTTTCATTGTGATCTGAGAGAGCCTCTTTCTCTCTCTTCCTCTCTGTTAACCTTATATATTCTTGAACTTGAGTATATCGGTGATGGTGGTAGTAGTACCAGAGGTGGTATTAAAATAAGGAAATGGATTTGTAAAAGTGGATAAAGTTAAATGTCAAAATCAATAATGGATAAAACTTCAGAGTAAAGATTTAAACAGGTAAAAAAAAACTATTTTATTTTTTTGATTTGGCGCTAATTTGGCAAAAAATTTTTCCAAAAATAGACAGAAGCCAAACTTTATTACCCTCCAAAAAATTGTCAAAACTTCATTAATTCAAGCGTAAATCTCTCGTTTTTCTACAACCAAAAAAACGCGACTATTTTTTTTGCAATAAAAAAAACTTTTTTTCGTTTTTCAACGAGGCAGTTGCGTGATACTAAAAAACTACTTTTTTAAATCCATCCAAAAAATGCTAAAACAACATTGAAGAAAAAAATCCGAGTCAAAACAGAAGAATTTTTAATTAACACTTCATTTTTATAGAGATTCAATGAAGAAGAAAAAAGAAGAAGATGGGTGGAGGGATTTAAAATAGACTAGTTTTTGCCTAAAAAAGAAAAAAAAAGTAAAGTAGAACTTAAATTTGAATTCAAAAGCAATTTTATGCCAAAAACGAAAAAAAGCGATAGTAATACTTTTTTGACGATAGTTTTCATTTTTGTTGTTACTATCGTTTTTTCTCAAAAAGCGATAGTAACAAATTTTTGACGATATTTTTTTGTTTTTGATTACTATCTTAAGATAGTAATCAAAAACGAATTTGAAAAAATCTTTGAAGCAATACAAAAAAAGTTATTTACAAATTGGTTACTTTCCTGCTGCGCTAAAAAAAGGTAGCAGATGATGAATCTTGAAAGGGTTCATATATAAAAATAATTTGCATATATGAGCAAAAACAAAAGCTGTGAGATATTTTTTTTTGTCGTTGTACAAAAGTTGAAGGGCGGAGCAGTTTTTTTGGAAGACAATACCATTCTTTGTTTTTGCGCGCAGGCAGGAGGTCCACAAAAAAAATGATTGGGTCTCAAATGCAGGGAGAAAAACAATAGAGTCCAAAAAAAGAAGAAGAACATGTGTTTTTTTTTCGGAATCATCATAATTTGCTACTTGACCCTTTTCATTATTTCATGTTTCCTTAAAAGTGAAAGGAAAGAAAAAGAAAAAAGATGGCACAAAAAAGGTGTGAAAATGGATAAAACATTAATGTTTTTTTGTGATTGCAAAATGGAAAAGAGATAAAAGGACACAAAATGTTTTTCTTCCTTCCTTTTTGGAGTCAAGTTTTTAATGGAAAATGCGGCTTTGATGGCTTTCTTAAAAAAGGGTAAAATTGAAGAGGATTGGGAAAGTTGTTGGGATTTTTTGAGGATAAAAGCATAAGTGTAAATAACATGTTGTTCTTCAAAAAAGTTCAAATATGGGATGTTTTAAAGTTTGACGCTTTCTTGAAATTTGAAGTTTAAAAAAACGTAATTTTTTTTTGACCTTTCGAAAAAATGTCTTAATGCAAGTATTCCCATAATCAACTTTTTTGTGAACAAAATTTTATAAAACTTATTGTAGAAAACACTGTAATTCAATACATAAAAATAGTACAATTTTGACATCGTTTTAGGAAATGAAAAGCCAAATAATTTGAAGACAGTAATCGAAAATTAAGAGATATCATTAAAAATTTGTTACTCTCGCTTTTCAATGAAAAAACGATAGCAACAACAAAAATGAAAACTGTCGTCAAAAAAGTGTTACTATCGCTTTTTTTCGTTTTTGGCATAAAAATAACAAAAAATGTTTTTTTTGCTCAATCAACACAACAGTTAATATAATTGTGCCGTGCCTTTGGATGGAGCTGTGATCAGGTGATTCGCACAAACCAAAAAAGAAGCTTCTTTGACATAAAATGAAAGCAAATTACCCGCAAGAAAAAGCTTTAAAAAATGCAACAACAAAAGAACAAGAATAGAAAAGTAAGTTTTCCTGCTTCCTGCATATTTTTTTTGGCGGAAAAACAGATTTCCACAAAAAAGAATAACACCGAAAAAAGCGGTTGGAGGGCTTCTTAAAAAGCAGGCTGGCAATAATGAACCAAAACCAAAGAAAAGAAAAAACGTAAAAATGGAAACTTTCAAAAAAAGATTTTCTTCATCTTCTTTTGATGGCGGTAAAAGAAAAGTTCATTCAAGCGGAAAAGCAAGGAAAATACCTTTTTTCGTTGTTTTTCAAATCTTATCGTGTGCTATTTGGTATTTTTCTTGCAATATTCTCTTCTAAAAATGATGGTGGATGACATCTTCCCCCCAAATATCCCCCATCCATCCAAATACTTACTACTACTTTTACCCCATAAAAAAGTTAGGTGAATGACATTGAAATAACACCAAATGTGAGTGATTGTTCATTGACTCGAATAAATAATAGGAAAAAAAACTTTTATATAATATTATTTCTCGCGCAATGAATTTATTCAAGCGTTTAATAATTTTTTGGCAGAATCTCTTTTCCCTTCTGTGTTAAATGTTGCCATTGAACATTTGGTGAAATCTTTTTTTTTCTCTAAAGGCAAAAATATATGTAAATGCCTGCTGTTTTACTTCAATTGAAAAAAACTTTTTTCTATAAAAAGAAGGTATGTAAAAAACAAGTGAATAAAAAATAAACAAAAGAAAAAATCATTGAATGAAGAAAAAAAATTTGATCTCTTAAAACTTTTTTTTTATTTCTTGACAATGTTTTTCCCCCTACTGTGATTGGAACAATTAACACTAATTTCAAACTCAAGAAAAAACATGTCTCATTCTTTTGTTTGAATGGCATTAGATTTTTGGGTCAAGAGTGAGAAAAGATTCTTGAGGTTAACAAAAAAAATTGTTGGGAATGGAGTTTGCAAAATAAAGGCATCCTTGAACAACTTTTTCAACAACCATCAAATTGTTGCTAAATGTTTTTTTAAAAAACATAGACTTTTTGAAGGATGAGAAAATGATAGTAACAGAAAATGAAAAATAATTGCAAAGAATGTATTACTATCGGAATTCAATAAAGTTGTATTTTTAAAAAAAATTTAAAAAACTTTTTAAAAATTGAATCAAGGAAATAATATAGAGAAAAATATCAATAAAAATGAAACATGTTTTTGTAAAAAAGATAGTAACTTAAATTTGATAATAAACTCACAAAACTTGTTACTATCATTGATAATAACACTTTCGAAGATTTTATCGTTTGATAGTAACCTTAAAACTCAATTCCATAAATTTTACCTTAAAATGTACATTTTACGTTTTTAACATTATTTTTTAAACAACATTAAAAACAACTTTACATTTTTTTCATCAAAAAATGCAATGAAAAAAATATTATCAAAAGTTGTCAATCTTCTTCTTTGCATTTTTTGAGTGACCAATTTTGAAAAAAAGTGGCATAAAAATGCTGTCAATGACTTTTGACTGACCATCATCTTTTCTCTTCTTCTTCACTTTTTATATGCTAACCACCACAAATATATATATATTGCCTAAAGGGGGGATATAAAAATTGACTTCCATAAAAAAGAAGCAGAAGCCAAAAAAAGATGAAGCACAAAAGCGATGAAAGAAGTTTTTATTATATAAAAAAATGTTTGGCTTCCAAAAAAGAAAATAATAAAAAAGTTATGACTTTTAAATTTGCAAAAAAAAGAAAAAAAATAAAAATAGCGCTTTTTTGACTTCCAAAAAAAGCAAATTTGTTGAAAATTGGATTATGTTAAAGATATTTTTATAAATGCTAAGAGAAAAAAAAAGAATAACAAAGTAGTGTAAAAAGTGATATATAAAAAAATAAACATTTGTCAAAAGAAAAATGTGAAAGAAATTCAGATTACTGTCAGCGATAGTAACACAAATTTAACGGTGAATAATATTTTCAGTGTTACTATCTTTTTTGAAAAAGAAATTAAAAAAGTATTTTTAATAGCTAATTTTAAAAAACTGGATAAAAACACTGTGTGAATAGTGTTGAAACTAAAATATTAAAATAAATTTGTCGGATTTGAAAAAGAAGTGATAGTAACGCTTTTTTGACGATAACTTTCATCTTTTGATTACTGTCATAAAATAAAACACTAAAACTGATATTTTTTTAGCACAAAAATTTCAAAAAAAGGTAACGAACTAAATTTTCGCTCAAAAATGACTCTTACAGTACCAGAAGCAAAACTAGTTTTTTATTCTACCATCACTAATCCTTTTTCTTCCATTACCAAAAAAAACTCTTACAAAAATTATAAATTAATAAATTAAAATAAAATAAAATTATCCAATTTGTCAAAACATCCATAAAAACAAGTACATCAACAAAACAAAACAAAACAATAGAAAAGAATATAAATCAAATTAACGCACTTTATATCCCATTTTTTAATCCCTCCTTTATTCATTCATCCTCGTTATCCACTTTTTGTTTCGCGCACATAAATATAATTTTTAACATCTGTCAACAAAAAAAAAGACAATTAACACAAATTCTTTTTTCTTTTTTTTGTAACAAAACTTATAAGAAAAACAAGGGAGAGTTTTGACCAAAAAAATAGGGTAAAAAAGTGTCATTCAAAAAAATGAAATGAAAAAAGAGAAGGGCAAAAAGGCTAGAGAGGGGGGGGGGATGAGTTTGAAGCCGGTTGTCACCAAATTGACAAGAAATACTCAAGTTTTTTTCCTCATCTCTTTTTTGTCAGGACGTTTATTTTGAGTGATGATCTGACAAAAAGTATGGCATTTTTAAAGAAAAAAGAGAGTTGAAAAATGTTTAGAAAAATTAAGATAAATGAGAGTTTTGTGGTTATAAAATGTAAATAATTGCGAAAAAGATTTGTAAATAAAAATGACAAAAATGGGTGTTGAAAAACCTTAAAAATTAAAAAAAAAACAGTAAACAACGGATTTCATCAAAAATGTAAGCGATAGTAACTTAATTTGTAGTAATATAGTCAAAAAATGTTACTATCATCAAAATCTTGCTTTTAAATAAATTTAATCAGACTGTCAAAAAGATAAACCATTGATAAAATAAAATGAAAAATTTTTCATGATATTTCATCAATGTTTATAAAAATTTGTCTCTTCATTGCGTCATTTTAACAAATATCCGGTTAGATCAAAAAATATGTGATAGTAACATTTTTTGACGATATTATTTCAAAAAAAATTACTTTCGATACTAAAGTTTTTGACAAACTTTTGCTAAATACTAGATTAATTTAGCATAAATTTGTCGAAGGTAAAAATCAAAAGCTAAAAAAACAAACACAAACAATTTTGCGTTTGCGAGGAATTAAAATTTTTTGTAATATTTAAATTTTACAAAATGCCATAGCATTTCTCTACATAAAACAAGATCTCAACAAAAATCTTTTCTATCAATCTATTTTTGCCAGTATAAAAAAATTTACTTATGCAAATTTTAAAATTTTCAACAAAAGTTAAATGAACTGTCATCCCCCCTCTTTTTTCTAAAAATTTTGACAATGAAGATTGACACAAATAAATATGCCAAAAAAAACCCATACAAAATTCACACACAAAATAAAAGGAAACGGAAAATGAATATTAAAAAAAGGGAAAAACTTAAACCAGTTTTTTCTAAGCTATTCAAAAAAAGGAGGAAAAGAGGAGAGAATGAATTTTGCGCAATTTTAACAATTAGCCTTCCGCTAATGCAGTTATGGCACCCGTTCTTTTCTCTGTATTCCTTTCATCAATGTTTTTGGTTGTGCCACAAAAATCCCAAACAAATACAAAAGAGAAAAAAGGGGAAACAACAAAAACATGAATGAATGAAATAAATAAAATAAAATGTGAACACTCTTTTAAAATTCAAAGCGCGTTCTTTTTTTCTCCTTTTAAAATTTACTTTCTTTTATGTTATTTTTTTACACTAAAATGCAATAAAAATTATTTTTCACACAAAAACATGGTTTTTGAAAAACAGTTTCCGGG
The DNA here is from genome assembly GCA_963922195.1 of Panagrolaimus sp. PS1159. Classification (NCBI taxonomy): domain Eukaryota; kingdom Metazoa; phylum Nematoda; class Chromadorea; order Rhabditida; family Panagrolaimidae; genus Panagrolaimus; species Panagrolaimus sp. PS1159. The sequence continues at coordinate 1,584,566 of CAWUHW010000008.1, forward strand.
ATAAAAAAAAATGAAAGAGTAACAGTTGAAAATCTAACAAAAAGGTTAAAGGATTTTTGCTTTTAGCAAAAATTTTCTTTGTTAATTCTTTAAATTTTCAGAGTTTAAAAATATTTTTTTAAAATAGGTTCTAAACTCTGTGGAGTACAAAATATATGAAAAAGTATAAATATAATAATAACAATTTTAGTTACGATCATTCAATTTTTTAAGAAAATTTTTGTTGGCAGAAAAACAAAATTTCAAAAAAAATATCGAAGGTTTATTTAAAAGACGAAAACCACACTTTAAAAAAACTTTTAAAATTGTAACAAATGTCTTACTTCTAAAGTTTTGCTTAAAAACAACAATTAAGATACAGAAAACGAAAGTTGCAAAAATATGAATTTTAGTGAAAAAAAATTTAATTAAATGTTTTTAACTCAATACCATTGCTTTGAATATCGTGAGAATTTTTATATTTTTAAAAAAAGAAACAAAAACTCCAACGACATTTCATTTCTATAATTTCAACATCTTAAAGTTAAATTAACAAATATTTTGACACCAAAAAATATCAGTCATTTTAAAAAAACCTTTTTGCTAGTTTTAAACTGCTTTTAAGTAAAAAAAACATAAAAAACCTAAAATTCGTTTATTTTGAAAAAAATTTTAAAGTGAATAATAACTTTTCAAATAATTAAAACTTTTTTTAAAGTTTCAAAATTGCAATAAAAAAAAGTAAGTAACAAAATGCGCGAAAAAAAGAGTGGCAAAATTTGCATTTGAAATGAACAGAAAAAAGAAAAAAGAAAATGAGTGCAATAATTTTGCTGCTAAAAAAAGCAATGAAAGAAGAAAAAGGAACGAACGACGACATTTCAAACATGAAAAAAGGAAAGAAAATGTTGTGAAAAAATGGAGGAAGAATATTATTAATTAAGGCTCGTCGTAAAAATGCTTGTTGGAAGTTGTTGAAAGAGAAAAACGAAGAACTTTTAGCATACTTAAACATGCAAAAAAAGAAGGACGGCAAAAAAATGAAAAGAGAGAGTAAAAATAGTAATAGCCTTTAGGGTATATTTTTCGAATATTGCTTTTTTTGCAGAAAAAGTTTTCACTAAATGGCTTTTAGTTTTGCGTTAAATAAGTTTAAGTTCAAAAAGTTTGAAAAAAGACAAAAAATATTAATAAAAATATTATTAACTTTTTAACTTCAAAAAATGAAAAAAGTACAGTTTTCTAAAATCCAACAAAAATTTTTGCGAAGCAGATAACAAAAAAAGAGTGATTTTAACATTTTAAAGATAAAGTAAGATTGAAAAAAATGAATTTGAAAAAGTTATTAACAGCTGTTTGAATAAATAAAAACAAAACAAACGTTTTTTTCTAGCAAAAATCAAAAGTTATGATTGAATTCTTCAAAAATGTCTAAAAAGTTGCAAAAATTGTTTTTAATGGACTTTTTTAAAGGATAATTGAGATTTGATATATCTGTTTTTTCTCTGGCAAAAAAATTCTTTAAAACGTAAAAATAAATGAAAATCAAAGAAAAATAAAAAAGTTAATTAAGTTGATACTATATTTATTACAAATAATCAATTTTTCAGAAGGCAAAAATATGATTTTTTAAGAAAAAAAATGGATGCAAAAAACCTGAAAATTTCTCATCATGGATATATCAAATCCCGTTAATCCTACTTATACAAATTCTTATCTAATTTTTTACATATCTTTTTTTGTTTCAATTTTTTGCCTTTCAAAAATGTTCATCAAAAAAGAATTTTTGACGCTTAAAAAAGAGGCTATATTTTTTATAAAGAGATCGGAATGACTAGGAATGATGATTTTGATGATGATGAGTGGATCCGTCATATCTCTCTCCCTTTCCTCCCAAAAAAATAAAAAAAGCCTTGACTTTGGCTGACTTGGCTTTAACCATTTTTTCTCTTCTCTCCCGTTTCCCCCTTTGAAACAAAAAAAACATCATCATTTCTTTTGTGAACAGGAAAAAAAATAGTGGGATAAACTAGTTAAAAAAATGTTGCTTGAATAAATATAAAAAATAAAAATAAAAAACTATTGGCGCGCAATCGAAAATTAAAACAACAAAAAAAAGTATCTGTCTCGATTTTTGTTTCTTCCGTTTTTTTGTTGCGTGGTTTTTAAACTATTGTTTCTAAAAAAAGTTTTTTTTACAATATTTTTAAACAAACAGCAAACTTTTTTTTCTGTTAAGTAATAGTATTTTTCAAGTGATTGTGGGTAAATTCTAGCGGTACAAAAGTTTTGCTTAAACTCAGACATGAATGAAATCTTTTTCGAGTGTTTAAAAAAATGTGTGTCAAAAAAATGAGAAAAAGTTCAATCAGTTTTTTGACCCTTTTTTTGGAAATTTTTCTTGTTTGAAAAATGTCATTTTTAGGTAAAAAAATTTTTCTAATTGACATTAATTAAATTATATATTTTCTGGAAAATTAAGGTTCAAGGGTGATTGAAATATTTGCTAAAAATAGCGTTAACGCCTTTTTTTGCAAAAAAATAAACATTTTCATTAATTAAATTTTTTAACAAATTTTGAAGAAAAATAATTTTAACTAAAATTTCACAAAATTTTAAAAGCAAACAATCTAACATTAAATTTCTTTTTCAATGTCAAAAAACATTCCTAAAAAATGATGCCACAAATATATTTTTTTTGACAAATTAATCTTTTCAAAACATGTCATTTTTTGTTATATAATTTTGCAATCATCTTCTTTTTAAGCTACTTTTTTTATGTACTTTCGTAAAAAACAACATTTTTTTCGATAAACATTGAAATTAGTTGCATAATAATGCAAATCCATGAATTGGCATTCGATCGAAAATGTGGCAATCCAAAAATTATCTCATTTTACAAATTTTTAATGCATTTCAAATGAATTAATTTTGCTGCAGTGAATTATAATAATGCAGTGGTTTTTTATCGTTACAAAATTGAGCAAGGATTAACAAAAATCATCTCTTTTCTTTTTTCGCAATTCTTCTCTGTTCCGTCATTTTTAAGCGAAAAACATAGCAGCGAAAAAAATCGCAATAGCCCCCTTTCCTATTAACTGTGAAAAATAGTAGCAGCTGTGAAACTGTGTGTTTTTTTGTCTCGAGAGAGAGAGATTTAATTGCATCCAAAAAGAATGAATTGCGCAATGTTCTCTTTTTTTTCGAGACTTGAAAAAAAGTGTGAATCCACAAATGATTAAAAAAATGAGAAGAAGCTTTAATTGAAAATAGTAAAAAAAATGTTCTTCCATTTTTGGCAGCAGAGTTAAAAGCAGAGGCATTTTTGCACATTTAAACTCCAAAATAGGGTGCCATAAAAATTCATTTGGCTTTAATTTTGGAAGTCTTTGGAAGCTTTCAAAGCTGCAGTTTTTGCTGCAATAAAATGAAGGATTATTACTTTGGAAATTTGGAAATGTAAAAGTCCAGAAAAACGTTTTAATGGCTTTTGTTTCAAATGAAATTTACGTTTTTTCTATAAATTTAAGGAAAAAAAAATTCTTTTAATATTATAAAAATTTAATTTTGTGGTATTTTAAAACACAAATTATTGTTAAAACATTTTCAAATTTTCGTTTAAAAAAAGCAAAAACTCGTGTGAAAAATTTCACTTTTTTTACCATACATACAGTAATATTTTACCACTAATTAATTATTTACTTAACAATTAATAATTCATTTTTTAAAAACCATAAATTTTTATCAAAGAACATGGCTCTTTTTTTGAAACTTTTCCTTTGTGTTTTCATGGCGCAATTGGTTAGACGTCTGTCTCTGAAACAATTTTTGAAAGAGAAGAACCTAAAAAGTTCAATTCCATCCGAGCAAGTTGAAGCCGTTCTTGTTGATTTTCTGTAAATAAGAACGTTCCTAAACCTTGCAATAAAAAAGAATGTCTTGATATGAGGAGTTGCAGGATATTTATTCTTGCTTCTTTAGGAAATAGCCAACATTTTATTTTTTTTGCATTTTGCAGTTTAATGAGAAAAAGAAAAAAAACTGGCTGAATTTCTTAAACTCAAAAAAAAAATAGGTATCAATTGCGTTTTTTTTTTCATTTGCGAGAAAAGCTTAATTAAAACCGGTAAAGAAATGACCGCTTTGAAATTAGAAAGAAGCTTTTTCCGGAATTATAAGCTTATTAAAATTATGGAGGTGTTCAGTTTTTGAAAAATGTATATAAAAGTTGAAAAATTTAATGCAAAATTTGTTTTATGGTATTTCAAAAAATGAAAAGTTTTAAAGCTATTTTGTGAGTTTTAATTTTTTATGGTTTAAAGTGACTTCAGTGTTTCAGATTTTTTGCTTTATTTGGAATTGCAACTTCCCAATTACTTCCGGGACAATATTTTGCAACAGCTGCCAGCTTTCCGTCTAAAACTCCAGGAATACTTCCATCTGCACCAGCATGGGGCCCTATCCCACAACCTCCTCCTCCTCCTCCCCCTCCCCCGCCACCAGTTCCCCAGCCCCAACCAACATATTTAATTGCTTCACGAATTCCACCCCCAACGGCTGTTGCACCACCACCACCGCCTCCCCCACAACAACAAGTTTTTCCGATTGCTATTCCAATGCCCCAACCTCCACCACCTCCAATGCCTGCCCCACCACCACCACCTCCTGCACCAATGACATCTCTTAATATGAATGGTGTAACATTAAATTTGCCAATGAATGTTTTTGCTGCATTACTTCAAGTTCCAGGTGTTGGTAAAGCATTCTAAAAAATTTGCATATATCTAAGCATGTTTTATTTCAGCTCCAATTCTAACCCCACTTCCACCACCACCCCCACCACCACAAGCCCCTCCAATGTCACTTGCATATCCCCAACCACTTCAACAAGCATATCCAATGCCAATGCCACCACCACCTCCATGTTCAATGGCATCAGCACCATGTCCACCACCCCCTCCACCACAATATGCTCCACTTCCACCACCTCCTGGAGTATATCCACCCCCACCACCCGGACCAGCAATGATCCCATCAGCATTGGCAATTGCAGCAGGTGCCCCACCACCACCAGAAGGAATTAGAGCTGTACCACTTTATGCACAACCTTACGGATATCCCCGGCCTTTAACATATTACAAATACAAAAAACCTGCTTATCAAAGTACAGAAGAAAAAGAAGAAGAGGAAAACAAAAGTAACGAAAATCACTACCATTATTAATAATAATAAACTAAAAAAAGTATATTTTTTAATTTTATTTTGTAAAATCATTTAAAAAAGCTTTTAAAAATAAAATGATATTAAAATTTTTTTTGTTGTCTTATCAAAAAAATTTTTTTATCGAATTCACCTTTTTTAGGTGTAAAAAAAGTTGAAGTCGAGAAGGTGGCAAAATCCACCCCATTTTAGGATTTCCTAATAGTGGTGAATACATTTATAGGATATAACCCTATATTTAAGGGTAAATTCTAAATTCATGACTCAAAAAAGGTCAATTCTTTGTTTTTTTCCAAAAAAGTTCAACAATTTTTACTGTTTTTTGCCTGATTTTTAAGTTTATGCCCATTTCGAAAAAATTTTAAAACAAAAATTGCATTAAATTATCCCCCCCCCCCTTAAAATTTATGTTCATACACAAATAATTCCGCCAAAATAGCTTAAAAAAGTGATGATAAATGCATTCATGTATTAGCAAAAAAAGCGACAAATAAAAACATTGATTAAAATTTATTGTTAATAATTTACATCAAAATTGGCACATATAATAATAACTGACAAATCAAAATTACAAATATTTTTTGCTTAAATTTAATTGTCATCTAAATCAAAAGCCAAATCAAACATTAAAAGGAAAGATGGTAATGGAAGAAGAAAAAAATTAAAAAGAATGTTAATAATATTTTCATTGCCGAAGCCGCCCATAGAAGCAAGAACAAATGTAAAAAATTGTAAAATACCAATAAAAATTGTTAAAATAGCAGGAAAGATTTCATTTTCATGAAATTTTAATCTCATTTTTCCCATAATTCGTTGAACATCAAAAACTAACATTAACATTCGAAGAAATTAATTTAAAACACAATAGTTTCGATAAAATCCCTGTAAAAAAGTTAATCTTTAATGTTCAGAAACATTGTTGAATAAAAAAACTTACCGGAATATTAAATTCAAATTTTGCAGCAATAGGTGAAATACTCCAACATATTATTGATGCAAGATGAAATTGAAAACAGGGATGAGAAATCCGGCCAAAAAGTGCGGCCGGAAAAATCAAGGCCGGGCCGGCCTGCGGCCTAACATTTTCCGGCCGGCCTTGTTAAATTAAAAAAAAATTTTCTAGACTAAAATTTTTTTTCTAACATTCGAAAATATAGGGTTTCTCTTTGTTATAGTAATTTATTTAGGAAATTTTAACCAATTTTTCTTTGTTTTTTTCCCTTAAATGCATTTACGATTTTTTTGGTTCTTTTTTTAATTTTTTCAAAGGGTACCTTATTTGCTGTTTTTTCCTGTTAAAATATTGCGGCCGGCCGCGGCCGAAACCCAACGGCCTCGGCCGGCCCACGGCCGAAAAAAAGAAGCCGACCTGGCCTGAGGCCGGCCGCATTTCTCATCCCTGATTGAAAAGCAAGTTCACAAAACTTTGTATAATCAATTTTTGTATAAATTCCATAAAGAATAGAAACAATTGATGCCAAAATAGTTGAAATAAATGCAGCAATTATTAATGGAAGTTCAAAAAAGCTTAAATATGAAAAAAATCAATAAAGCAGAAATTACAGTAGAAATATAAAGTAGAATCCAATTCCATGATGATTTTTGTTGTAAATAATAAAATAAATTAGCTAACATAAACCATACAAGCCTAAAACAAAAATCGAATTTGTACCAAAACTGCAAAAATAACTTACTTTAAACACGGAAAAAATAAGGATTGAATTTCAACTAATAAATTTCGCCAATAAATAAACATATAATAATTAAGCATGCAGCAATGAAAAAAACACGTAGAATAAATTGTTTTCGATTTTGTGGTGGAGGTGTTTCAGCATTTTTGGCTTGATTTCCAGCTTCAGTGCTTATTTCAAGAGTGGCATCTGATTGAAGTTTCATTACAGGCAAATTTTCCGTCGAAATTTTTGACCGCCAAAATGTAGAAAAGAATATGAATAAAAACAAATTTTGTTGACTTTGTTATTCTTTGAAAATTTGCATACAACGAGTATTTGCATTATTGTATTTTATTAAGGTGCTGGCTACGAAGTGAATGATGGGAGTTGGATAATTAGATAATCAAGACGGCTTTATTGGATAACATAATTCACATACAGCTAATAAACACAAGAGCAAAAGAAAAAGGCGACCAGAATGAACACGAAAAAGTGATCAAGCGATCCTTTTATACCAAATTAGGGGAGACATTAAGTAACATAATGCCAAGCTTAAACAATGCAAGAGAAAAGGAACGAGAGACGAACAATAAAAAGAAGGGGAACTAACAATATACGTAACTTGCCCCACCCCCGATGAAATAATGTCCCCATTATTGAGATTTCTTTCCACGAGCATTTCTTTCAAGAGATATCTTTACACGAGCATTCCATACACGAGCAACAAGAGCATTTGTTTACACGGGCATTCTTTATCTTCATTGATGTGCAACAGCTTCAAAACCCCGAACATATTGTATCATGACCATATTATCAGCTTCAGAACATCCAAATCAACCGACGAGACATCGTGACAGTATACTGCTACCATTAAAAGGACATCCATAAAATAAGATGAGCAGCCGGACTACGGTAATCCAGATCATCCACCAAAAATATTCCATAATCACAATAAGCCAACATTATTTTCACCATTAACGGCATCGACTCCACGACCTAGTGAATAATAATAATCCTCCAAGTTTTAAGGGATAACTAGCAACCCCATCCTCCAAGTTTTAAGGGATAACTGGCAACCCAACCATAAAATATCTAATAGCCATCACTATTGATACACCCAAAACAATATCTACGAGCAATCCAAGCTCTTGATACACCAGCAACATCAATCCATCGATAAAAGAATCCATCCTGGGTTTGTGGATTACCCGCAACCAAACAAATACATATATTCAGCATCATCCAATGATGTGCAACAGTAAACAAGTGAAAATATAACTCACATATTACCGTCCAAGAGAGACTTCAGCTTTCAGCATATATCCAAAGAAATACGAGCATTCCATTATTGCTTTTCCCATCAACTTGATCATCCCATAAAACATATCCGCCGCGCCTTGATGGTGATTCTGGTGCACATCCATATAAAACACGAATTGAACATCCAAAGTCCAAAGACCAACCATTCCATGCTGCGTCTGCATCCACAAGCATCTTCGCTCCATCCATTTCTTACTTAACATCCATAAGATGATTCGTCGCAGACAAATGAAGAGAAATATAGGAATCCAGCTTGATTCAATCGTTGATCGTGCAATACCAAACAGCAGAGGATAACGACGGGTAAGGAGCCCTCCATATTAAGGTGCTGGCTACGAAGTGAATGATGGGAGTTGGATAATTAGATAATCAAGACGGCTTTATTGGATAACATAATTCACATACAGCTAATAAACACAAGAGCAAAAGAAAAAGGCGACCAGAATGAACACGAAAAAGTGATCAAGCGATCCTTTTATACCAAATTAGGGGAGACATTAAGTAACATAATGCCAAGCTTAAACAATGCAAGAGAAAAGGAACGAGAGACGAACAATAAAAAGAAGGGGAACTAACAATATACGTAACTATTTTTTTAACATAAACTCTTTCAAATTTTTCATCAACAAATTTATTATTTAAATATTAGCTAAAAACGAAGCAGGTATATTGAATTTTGAAACAAAGAAATTTTAAAGCTTATTTAATCATGAATTAATTTTTTTTGTCATTTTATAAACTAAATTTTCGTCAAAAAAAATTAAATGGAACGCAAAAAAATTTTTTATCAAAATGAATGAGGATGTGCTGACGGAAGAGTAGGATAAATATTTTGATACGTTCGATTTGGATGCATTTCTGCTGTTGGTAGAGGTGTATTATAAATTCGTTGTAATTGTGATTGTGACATTGCACTTCGTTGCCCCGTTATTCCATGAAATATCTTCATTGTATACCGGAAGTGCAACAGGGAAATATCACTGATACAATTTCGTTGAAAAGTTGGATTCATGTAATAAATCTGTCGTTGTCGGGGAAATAAATCATTTAATGGTTCTTGGAAATAATGTTGTTTTTGTTATTGTTGATGTTGATTATGGGGATGATTCGAATAAACTATTACTCCAATACTTTCAGTAATTGGATGGGTTTCTGCATTTTCTATTAACCATTTTCGAGCTTTTCGAATTACAAAAAACGAATATGCAGTTTATGGCATTTTATAGAAAAAGTCAACTTGGCACTTTTTAGGGCATGTCATGCCGAACATCGTGCCATGGCATTTTCGATTACAATAAAGTTAATTTTCGTGATCTCCGACCTCTATTTGGTCGAAATTGGGCGAATTAGTCTTCAAACTCAAAAAATGACACAAAATGTACAGTACATTTTCAACTCTTGAATTTTATTATAAACTATGTATTTTACATGTAACATTAAATAAATAAATAAATAAATAAAAAAAAAAGATAAACCAACATAATTTATGAAGTTTGATGAATAAAAATATCAAAAGTTTTTCGAGGCTTAAATTTTGATGCATGCTTGTATGCGGCTGCACAGGAATCAGCTCGACAGCAACAAATCATTTTATATTCTGTAAAAGGATTTATATGATTTCCACGTAAAATACAACGAAATTCTTCTTCTTCAGGTTTAAAAATTTCTTTACAAATTTGATATACATGCCAATCATAATGTTTCATACGATGATCTGGTTTTAAATGTGATAAATTTGGTTCACGAATGCATCCTAAAAAATAATAATATTAATGCAAAAAATATGAAATCTACCATAATACCAATATCAGCATGATGACTCCTTTCCATTCCCATAACACATGTTTGCAAAGACCCCTTTTCAGGATTTACAACACATTCATGCCTGTCATCATCTTCAGTTGTTGAAGGAATTTCACATTTTGATGATTCATTTTCTGTAACAAATTTTGGTGAAGTTTCAATTAAATGAATATTTTTAACAAAATTTCCATCATTGCATGGCTTTTTTGATTCAATATTATTTGATTTTTCCGTAAAATATGACGAACATGCACAAAGTCTTCCTTCATTATTCTCTTTTTCTGCACACCATTTTGTTTTAATTGATTGTATTCCAGTTTTTGTATAATTATCACCAGCCCATTTTTTCGTAAAATTTATTACTCGATATCCTTCTGTTTTTGAAACATAAAAGTCACTGCTATTTTTAACATTTGATGTGAGATTTTCAAAGCAATACATATCCCATGATGATTGAGTTTCATTTCCATTGTAACATAAATACTATAAAAAAAAATGATTAGAATACTGTAACATTAAACTACCGTATTATATAGCTAAATGCCATGGCACATTTAAAGTGCCGTAACATATTTAATTTCTTAATTCTATATTAAAAATCCTAACCTGATTTTCAACCTTTTTTCGAGTTTCTTCAATAATTGTTTGATTTAATACAAAATCATCACATCTTTCTTCATTCATTTCATTTTCTCCAGTAAAACATTTAAACATTGCTACAGTTGGACGATACCAAAATGGAAGATCTTTTAAAGATTCTGATCCTTCACATTCTTTTACACGTTTATCTTTTCTATTAAGTTCACCTTCAATAAAAATAAGATTTTTAGAGTTATCATTGAGGAAATTTGTAATCTTATCTTTGATGGATTCACTGATTCTATAGTTTTCGTCTAAAATGTATTTGTTTTAAGAAAAGGACTTTTAAAATTAAAAACATACCAATTTGAATATTAACAAATTTATCCATAACTTTATCATAAAAATATATGCAATATTCTGGATAAATGCCATTATAAGAAAATGGTCTTAAACATTTTTTAAATGGTTTTAAATTATCCTAAAAGATTTTAATGATCAAATGATATCACATTGTTTGTGCTCAACAACGCGTCGTCACTCGAGTGACACAATCCAATGAACTGCATATAACAGCTGATTCGAATATTAACATCTGAAGAGCCAGATATATGATGCTAAGCTACCATCACTGTTTTAAACGTACATCCCCAAAAAGCAAAAATAACTTACTTTAAGTTCATCAAAAACAAAATTTCCATAAACTGAATGAATTGATAAAATTTTATCTTCGGAAGAAGAAGATGCATCCAATTTTCCGAAATATTTAAATCTGCAACAATAAATCAATTCATCATCAATATCCGTATAACATTGCCGTTCAAAATGTAAACAATTTTGATTCATTGGAATTTTATTAAACATTTCTTCACAAATTTTATCATCATTTTTAATTAACGAAATTGAAGTTTCAAGTTTTGGTTTACGTTTTGGACGTTTAACACTTATTCGAATATGGCATTGTTCTTGGAGTAAAAGATTTTCAGCATTTATTCGTTCTTCAATATTTTCACTTTCTTCATATTTATTTAAAGTTTCATTAACAATAGTTAATGAAGAATTCATTGAAAGTTTTGGACATGTAAGGCCATGTCCAGTTAAATTTCCAATTGCACTACATTGTTCTCCATTTTTATAACAACAACAAAAGAAGTGCATTGTTGTTAATGAAACTTTTACAGCACATTCTTGATCATTTAAAATGTTGGTATCTGATGTTGTAGGAGAATATGGATTCCATGTATAACTATCACCACATGAATATTCAGAAATACTGTAAGAAGGTTTTGCAAATGTTCCACTTTCTTGTGTATATTTATAAGTTTGATTTACAGAATCCTTTACAATTGAATGATGTTGAATGTAGCAACGTTGAACACCGAACGGCATTGGAATCTAAAAAGGTGATGAGGCATTGATAAACGTTTTGCCGAAAACAGAAAAACATGTTGAAAAAACATCAATCTTTGTTTTAGCTTATCAACCTTATCTTAATTTAGTTTTTAAACTAGCAGTTATTCCATCAATTTTAAGAAAACTCACATATCTTCCATAACTATCTTTACATGTAAAATTATTTGGTTGTGGTTCTCGATACCATCGTTTTGGACGATTTCTTTCAAATGATTTAATATAATTTGATAATAATTTTATCTTCTAAAAAACCTTTATACACAAAAACCATAAAAACTGTAAAAACTTACATCTCCATAACTTTCATTTGAACATTGAAAGATAATTCTTAAATCTCCATCTTCAATTACAGATTCCCATTTTTCATTATTTAAAGCCGTTGAATATCCTTCACAAGTTTTATTAATCTTTTCAGCAAATTTCTGGTCCAAAGTTGTTGAAAATCTTGTTTCATTTTTATTAAAAACTATTGCAAAATATGTTGCACCAGATTTTATAAAAATAAAAAATAAAAATGTGATAAAAAGATTTAAGAATTTCATTGCGAAAAATGAAGCACCATAAATTGAAAAACAAAAAATAGTAGAAATGAATATTTTTTAAATGTTGCGGCAAATATTGCATAAAATAATAAAAATTTTCATAAGAAAAATTGCTATGTTAATTTTTGTACACCTTTTTTTCTTCATAAATTAGTAATGTTAAAAAATGTTGTGTAAATTTGTTTTTTAATGAAAAAAATTTTATTTTTTCCTTGTCGAAATTGAAATTTTGATTTCTCTGATTCATGGCATAAATTTTTTTATTTGCACTATTGAAAAAAAAAATTATCCCGCAAAATTCTGATATTTTATGATTGAATGACAATAACCGATTTTTGGCAGAAACATACTTTTTTTTTACAAAATAATTTTATGTTGATATATTTATATCCAAATGGACGATTTTTTTTCAAAAGTTGTGCCTCCAAAAATGTTAAAACTTGATGAAGATTTTTTTGATGAAATTTGCGATGAAATTATAAAAAACGATAATGAAGAGGTTTGTGCTTTTCACGTATTCTTAAAGTTAAAATTTACTTAACTTTTTAGCATAAATCATTATTAAATTTTATGTTATCAGGAAAAAAGCCTTTAGCTTCTGCTTTTCGATGGTTTAGTACTTTAAATATTCAAGATGTTCAAATTTCTGGTAATATTTGGATTTTAAATAAAAAGATCCAAACGTATTTTGAAGACGATCGTTTTTCTTTCGAAAGAAAAAAAGATGTTTGTTTTTTTTTCAGTAAAGTAAATTTAATAGTTTAAATTTTAGTGGATTTTTGATAATTTTCCATTTATTAAATATATCTCACTTGCATTTGTTGAAAATGTTAAAGTTGTTACACTCCATGATGCAACTCCAAAATGTTTTGCATTCCTTCAACAGATTACAGGTTTGTGGATTAGTTTAATCTTATCTTAAATAATTTTTTATTGTAGATCTAATAAGACTTGTTATAAAAGTTTCATCTGTCAAGAAATTTAAAGAACTTTTACGTGCTTTAAAATCTTTAACCGCTGTTGAAGATTTTAGATTATATGTTCCACATGGAACTGTTAAAGTAAGTTTATCTTTAATTAGCTTTTGTGAGACATTATATATGTTGTGTCGGATTTGGGGAACCGACTACTTTCGTTCCCCAAGTCCGACACAACATATATATATATCCACAATAAATATAAAAAATACACACATTTTAGTTGTTTGATCTACTTAATTTTAATATTAAAAGAATTACCTGTGATTTGTTTGATATGGAAAAGGCTCCAGTTTGGTAATATTTTTCTGTTAACTTTGTTCACTAATGAAATTTACACTGAAAAAAAAGACGGGTTAATATAGCGACCAAATGGTGGATAAATTATCCACAATTTTATGCGCTCAAATTCGGATATCCCGTACTTTGAATATGCGCTGCCTGATCCCCTAATTTGTGCAAATTTAACACTGTTTTAACGGGAAAAATTAGCCACCATTTTTACGGGGAAAAAATTACCATAAAAAATAGGGCTAATTTAGCACCAAAAATAGGGGAAAGCCAACCCATACTTTTGTGGGAAATAAAAACACCATTTTGTGCTAATTTAGCACATTTTTACGGGAAATGCTTCCCGCATTTTACGGGAAAAACTTCCCATAAAATACGGGAATATGAAAATGATGATTTAGTGCGAAATGAAAAAAAAAAAATAATGTTGAGTTGTTGACATTTTGAATTGATACCTGAAAGACCTGAAATGTTAGTATTAAACACGACCGAACTCGAACTCGCCTTCCTTCGCACCCCTCTGCATGCAAGCTTAACTCACTAACCGCTGCGCTACGCTGCCTAACTGATAGAGCTCTTTTTTTGTCGCTTATAATAAAACGACCATCTGTTTTCGCATTTTTCCTGGTTTTTGTATATAAAAAATTATGAGGATTCAGAAAAAATTATTAATAATTTTTTTTGGATTCTGAATCTGGATTCTGGAGCCTTCAGAATCCAAAAATAGGATTTTTTGTTGAACGATTTTTAAAAAATCGGGTTGGGGTAATCGAGTATGGAGATCACGATGAAATATTTTTTGGGATTCTGCAATTATGTTTCCATTCTAATTATAGTAATTAAATGTTTTAATTTATTTATGGTAATACTTTTTAATTGCTTGTGCAGTTACAGTAATAATACTTTGTGGTAAAGTTTATTGAAAAATGATATAAAATAGTGCATATGGAAGACGAATATACTTATGCTTATAAAGTCTCATTGTTTCTTGAACAAACAATTCATCAGGTGTTTTTACAATTGTTTCAGGAGTTTCTTTTACTGAATAACAATATCTTTTTGGATCAAAATTTTCTGTTTGCATTTTAAAGATTAAAAGAATTCCATCTTCCCGAACATCATAAATCCTCCCAAATAAAGGAATATTGTTTTGACATTCTAAAATCACATATTCATTTCTCTTAAATTTTTTACGTTGTTGATTTTTAATAGTTTCATTAATATAATTACCTGGAAAAGTTGAACATTTTAATAATTCAAAACAAATGGGTTTTTTTACCAGATTTCATTTTTGTTAAAATTTCACAGAAATAATATTGATTTTTTGTTGCTAAAGTCATGCAAAGGCTTTTGAAGCATCTATTAATACCAGAATAAATTGTTGACGGTTGATGCTTAGCTTCAAAACGCATTGCCCATGAATGACGAATTGCACCATATTTTCGAATTATCATTGGATAATGCAACATGTAATGAGGTTTAATTGTTAATTTACCACCAAGTTGTTTATATGAAGTTAAATATTCTGTTACTTTTATTTCCAATCGTTGCAACATGCTTTCAGTTATTTCAAAAGACATCAAAATGTCAAGAATTTCTTGAAAAACCAAAAGCATTTTCCAAGCTTCATTATCATCGGAAGGATTCAAATCAGCAAGAATTAATGGCAAAAATCGAACAAAATTAAGCATAGTTGATGCTGTCATTCCTTTCAATTGTTCACCCAAATATTGTTGCTGAACTGGCCTAGGAAGATTTGCAGCTTCCTTTCCATGAAAGGGGAAGGAAGAAATTGCATTGTAAACGGAGGTGTAATTATCAAAAGATGTCAATAATACAGGAAGCATATATTTCAAATGACCTTCGAATAGATCATGCATCATATCGACAGAGGGGCAATCTTGAACATGAAAATGATCCAAATCATTCAAAGCAGATTTCTCTTTTACAAAAACATTTTCATTGTCGTAACTTTCCACACTTCGAATACGATCTTCTGTCATATGAAATAATGAACATACTTCTTCATAATTGAAAGTACAAATTCGGCATGCATTATCACCTCGAAAGTATTCCTTGTAACCACCAGATTGATTTAAGCCGAGGTTATCACCGACAATATTCAACAATAAAACTTTAAAATGATGATCGATGCCATTAATATTTACATTAATTGTTAAATCTTTAAGTTGATTAACAATAGTATGGCGCAAAGTTCCATGGAAATCTTCTTTTAAATCTCTGGTAAATGCTAAAAAAAATAGAAAAATATGATCCGTCATTGATTGAACCATAAGAGGTAAATTTAAAATTCGAAAATAGCAGCCAGTAATATTGTAAACAGACGCCGTAGATCGCTGTAAAAACCAGATCACGTTTTCCCAAAAAAAGGTCGTTACAGACCTATACCGATTTTGAAAAATATTCACCCCTCAATTCTAGTATGCACCACGTTCTGCTTTTTGACCTTGAATCCATTTAACTCGAGAAGATCTAAAACATTTATTTCCTTAAAATTGGGAAACAATATAAACATACGAGCTCTTTTCATAAAGTTCATGAAGAACTTTTGTATCTTCTACATATAACAATTTATTGCTTATTAAATCAATATCATCATCGCTTCTTGTTGTTGTTTCTCCTTTAATTCTTTTAATCCCTGATGCCTTTACAAAATCACTTCTTCTTTTCTTTACTCTCTCATCCAACTTTCCAGATCCTGATTTCAAAGAAATATCTTGAAATATCGATGAACACGTTAATTCGTCAAGCATTGTTCCAAACGATCGACGTTCTGCAGCACTAACTTGAAAGCTGCAAATAAAATATTAATGCAGCACTAATTTATAGATTTGTATAATTTGGGGGATGCAACAGACATTTGCCAACACAATGGCAAACGTATGTTATTATAGCCTCTTAATTAATGTAATGAAAAAACATACTCAGGCTTTGTTAATGCAATAAATTCCATTAGACGATTAAGTATTTGTCTTTCAGCTATATGTTTAAGATGTTGATGTTTATTTTCACGTAAAATAACAACGGAAGTTTTAGCAACCATATGTTGCCCAATAAATTCGTATAGATCATTCTAAAAGTTGGCTTACCAAAAAAATCTAAAAACTTCAGAGACAAACCCCATAAAACAATAATTTTTTGGGGGAGGAATAACTCGCATAACTTCTTTCAATAAGTTCCCGATTTGTATGGTAATAAAATCTTATATAGCTAATGGAATTATTACCGGTAGAATTCGTATTTTCTGTTGGTGTTTGAACATCAATATGTTCAACAGTTGAATGAATTGATTGGGAAATTATTTGCTCTTGTTGTGGTATTGACGATTGTGGTTGATTGAAAGAAGGTCGTGGTTGTTGATACCATGGTGGTGGTTGCAAATATAAACTTTGAGATTCATGGGGATAATATGTTAAATGTCCAGAATTTGGCATTAACGGTTGTGGTTGATTGAAAGAAGGTGTAGATTGACTTAAACTAGCAGAAACATTTGGAAGACGAATCTGTGGTTGTATATAATTTCCCATAATATGTTGAAAATTTTGATTGTGAAATTGTGGATTAAAATTTCCAACACTTGTCGCTTGATCATTTACAGCTACAGTGGATTCATTAGTATTAAGCTGACGTTGATTTGCTACAAATTGTGAAACTTCGGGAGGCTCAGCTTCACCACTATCTTCCTGTCTTGAAAATTCAAATGGGTTCTAAAAAATAAGAATAAAAGTTTTTTTATTCATAAATCAAATAATTTTTTTATTCATATTTTTACTTGTGCATTAAATGTTGAAGTAGGATTAATTTGTTTCTGTTTTTGAATTAACAAAGATTTTTGAAAATTTTTATTAAAAGAATCAGATGACCCTTCATTTGAATTTTCATAAACAGAAATATGAAGGGAAATGGTGCTATTATTTGTAGCATTTGAAAAATCATTTTTCTTCCAACATTTTTCATTTTCACCATTAAGAGATAAAGTGTTTGAGTATTTGGAGCACAAATCTGTCACGGACGATTTTTTCCATGTTTCTGATTTTTCTTTTTCTTCATAGCTTTCAGATACTGTATAATCTGATATTTTATTTATTGTTGCTGCAGTCCTTTGATACGGTAGTTTATATTTAAACCAAAGATATATTTAAAGATAACTTTTTTATTTTATATCGGTTTTCATTTAGTTTTTTATAATCCTAGGACTGCAACAATATTTGTTACCAATTTTTTCATTGTTATATGATTTGCTATTAGATGAAATTGGAAATATATTTAACCCTTTTAAATTTTGATTTAAATTCAGATCAGAATATTGAGCATCAGTATCAGCGTGACAAAAATTAAAAGATTTATGTTTGTCTTTGAAAGACAAAACATTATCTTTTGTAGTCATCTGAAGAACAGTTTTATAATTAATTATCAAATAAACTACAAGTAAAAAAAATAATAAAACAGTTAACTCTATTAAGAAAGTTAATGCAGCAAAGGATTAAAACTAAAAAACAGCAACACTAAAAATAGGCCACCGCAAACTATAGTTAACAACTAAATATTGCCCTAAAATTTTGGAAAGGGGAAATAGAAGAAATAGAAAAATCAAGAAAAGATATTACGCAAATAATCGGTCCCATACGCAGTTGGTTTCAGCGCCGCCCTTTCTTTGTTTTGTTTATGGAATATTTAGCGCAGGTTCACATGTATTTCTTATAAGAATGACGCAATACGAATTTCATAAACGGTGTCTGTTAACGAAATCGAAGTGTAAAAACATTTTAAAAAAAAACATTTAAAATTAAATAATAAAAATCTTCAATGGATTAATCTTTTTATTAACTTAATAATTAATAAATTTAAATTAATTAAATTATCTTTAAATTTATAATCTACGTGAATGTAAAACTGCACCTATACAGTATTAATGCGAACATAATTTTCCCCTAAAAATGGTGCTATTTTTTCCCCCACATCAGTGGAAAAATTTCCCCTAAAAATGCACTTCAATTTCCCATAAAAATGTCTATTTTTACACAAAAAAAAATGCTAATTTAGCACCAAATTACGGGAAATTTTTCCCATAAAAAGGGTGTTGTTTTTTCAATTTCCCCCAAATATCGGGGAAATGTTTCCCCTAAGGCATTTGTGATTGTGCTTAAGAGTTTCCACTTTTTTTTCAGTGTATTATTTCAGCAAAGTTCGCAACGATATTGAATGTAAGTTAAATAAGCAAGTTTTGAAAAAGGACAACCAGAATCTTTTCGATATTTGAAAAAAAAATTAGAAAGCCTAATCAATAGATGCTATATCTGTAGATAAAACTTGCTAATAGCTCATCTGAAACATTAAATTTTATTTTTTAATCCGTTAATTTTCAGCGTTTCATTTATTCGAAGAGAAAGTTCCAAAGAAAAATTTTATCTTTGAACCACAACATTTTAGAAATTATAAAAAATTATTACCAAATTCTGGTGTTCGTTTTTATGTTAATCATACTGTAACAGATAAAGATCTCCCTGAAGTATATAAATTTTTTGAAAGACAAAAAAAGGATATTGAAGTTGATATTGAAATGATTGTTAATATTACATATTATAATTTGGCACCAATTATGGAAGTAATTTATCTAAATCTAAACTTTAAATGATGATTTTAAAATTGTTTTTTTAGTCAAAAATGTACAAAGAACTTCGAAGACTTGCTTTTAATCCTGGCGTTATTTATGAACCCTTTCATTTAAAAGAAAATAATTATGGTATTTTTATGTTTTATACATATGATTTTCCACAAAGATTAGAAGTAGCTAAAAGTAAATGGAATCAAAGGTATACATTTAAAGGGAGGTTCCACGTTCGAACAGACAATTTTAACCAATGTTTTGTTAGCACGAAAAAATTTATTTTAGAATAAAAGTGCATTTATGATGCCAATATATTTTTTAGAACAAATTTTTTTTACGCATTTTTCTAAGGTAATTTTTTCCATGCTAAGGAAACATTGGTTAAAATCGTCTGTTCGAACGTGGAAACTCCTTTTTTAATTAAAATTTATTTATCCTCTCTGTTTTAGAGTTATGTACACAAAAACAATTCCAAAAAAATTTCAACATTTACTTAAACCCGAAGATTTTGTTATTGTTCAAACAAGAGATAATTATAGAAACATTGTATTATTTAAATTTCCATGGGATTTGCCACTTCGTGTTTTTAAAAAATTTTATGGAAAAAAGGTTGGAGTTCCAGATAACAATCTTCAATTTTATTTTTATGGTTGTCCAATTGGATCTGAAAGTGATAATAATACAATGAGAACATTTCAACGTTTCAAAAGAGGAGAATTAAATTTACCAAATATTATTGAAGTTGCACCTTTAATGTACGGTTAAAATTATGTTTTGTTTGATTTGTCAATTTTTTTATTTAAATAAAATATGAAAGTATTTGTTGCAAGTACATAAGTCGTAATCAAGAAATTACAAATTTATTTAAAAAAGAGTTTTGTAAATCCAATTAAATGCCTGATAAAAATTTTAAATTGAAAATTTTCTGCTGCTTTTTTACTTTTTTCAAAACTTGGTAAATCTTGAAATTTTGCAGAGAAATGTTGGGCTCAAACTTATACATGTATTTTTAATAGATAATTACATATTTTTTAAATGATACTGTAGCTGAAAATTAAACTTTTAATGACCAATGGCAATCGAAAATTTTTCTAAAATGTTTTTCACAAAAATTTAACGACTATTTGTAGCTGATATTTGTCTAATATGTATTCTGTTGAAGTTATACGATCAAAACCATACCGACATAAACCAGGTAAAATTATTCTTGATGCTAAAACCTTTGAAGTTATCAAAAAACAACATATTGATCAGTTTTGATTTAATTTATATTTTGGATATATCATTAATTTTACTTAAAATATTTTATGAAAAAAATGTTGGAGATTTACAAGATAGGCTTTGACATTATTTTAATGGCCGTCAAACTTGCTTTGGCAATGATGCAATGATAAAAAAAATGGTAATTCTCAACCTCGACAATTTATTTATGCTCTTGCTTTCCTTTTTGGATGAACTTTTATTATTGTGTTTTTCTTTAAATTTTTTGGGACATCCTGTAAATAAATATGTTGTTATATTTTTTTATGCTTTACGCTTTCCCCTTTTAAAGACTTTTTCATAAACTTTAAACTTTCATTTTTACCCAAAAAAAGACTATTTTTTTGAATGACCTTTGAAATGGGAAAAATTAAAGCAGTTTTTTTTCCCTTAATTTTGCTGTTTTTTGAACTGCCTTTTTTTCTTTCATTCGTTTTTTTTCGCGCAGGTCTTTGTTTGGGAAAAAAAGAACTGAAATTGAGTCTTTTTCTTTGTGTCTGCCTTTTTAAATTTCGTTCCTAAAATTTAAATTCAAAAAAAAGCGGCATTTCATTTTTTTGTCTTTAAGGTTTTTTAAGGACACATTTTTTTTATTTTCGCGCACCTCTCTTTTATTTTGCTTTCCTATCTTTTTTTCCATCTCAGCTTCTTTTTTTTTTGAACCCCATAAATTTTTATGTCCTTTTCTTTCTTTCATTTTTAATTTTAAACGTCTTTTGCTTTTCTTTACTGCTTTTGACTTTGGATGGCTGGTTATTGCTGGTTGTTGTTGGTAGGAATAATAGTAAGGAGTTCGGTCTCCCTTTTCTTCTTTATTTCTTTTATTTTTTGAGGCCCAAAAAAATAAAACACAGACTTTTGACTTGCATTTATAAAAACAAAAAAATTTTTTTTGAGACCAGCTCTTTTTTTCCTCTTTGTTGTTTATTTGTGTCTCACTCTCTTCTATTTTCAAAAAAGACCAAAACATATTTTTAGCACATATTTTTAAAAATAAATTTTATTGAGATTTTTTTAAAAAAACAGCTTTGTTTTTTAGGTATCTATAAATTTTGAATTTTACAGTATAAAAAGTTTGAATTTTGTCTTTTTTTTTCACATTTTTGCATTTTTATCAAAAATTTGAACCATTTTTGCTCTTTTTTCATTAATTTTGATTATATATTTTTGTAAAAATATTTAACTTATTTCATTCTCAGAGATATATAATGTATGTCTGTGAGCTTAAAAACGGGATTAAAAAAATCTGGATTAAATGTGTGTGTAATCATAACTATAAAAAGGTTCTTTTTGTTTTTAATGATACAAAAACGCTGTTTAAGAATTGAAATTGTTTGAAAAAATATAAATTTATGCGTCTATCAGTTTTGTACTTTTTTTTAGCAGAATTTTAGTTTTTTTCTGATGTGGTAATAATTTTTTAAAAGTGCAAATTGTAAAAATTCCAAAAGGGTATCATTATCTTCAAAAAAAAGCAATTATTTGCATTTTTTTTAACAATTTATTTGGTGCCAGGTACTTTTTAGATGGGCGAAAAGTGCATCTTTTTATGCTTTTTTTCATTCTGCAATTTTTTTCTTTTTTCGGGATTTTGCTTGGTCAAATTTTTTTCCAATTTAATTTAAACATATATTTTGTTATGCCCCATTAGCCTTCTTTTATAACTATAAAAATCTAAAATCATTCCATATCCAATTTTGACTTCTATTGAGAAAACTGTTTTCGTTTTTAAATCGAACCCGCAACGGTTCCAAAAATAAAATCGGTGAATTTCTTGAATCACCTTGTATTATACGCTCTTTTAAATATACTTAAAGCCTTATTTACCAGTATTTTTCTCTTTCCTTCCTGTATTTTTAAACATATGTTTTGGTATGCCCCATGTAGTCAAATTTTTTAAAATTTATAAGCCAAACTTACTGCTTTTAAACTAGCAACAAACAGCAGCTGACCCTTAACGATCTTTTTTCTATTTCAATCAATCAATAAAAATGAAACGGCTGCAATTGCTCGCTTTTAAACTTTTTTGCACACTATTTTTTCTTGCAAAACAAAAACTTGTGATGTAAAAAATTGTTTTTTCCCGTTTTAAAATCATTGCTCGACCACCACATTTTTTTATGTTTGATTGAATAAACATTTTTTTGTCCCTTTCCTTTTTTTCTTTTTTACTGATACCAAATATATCTTACAACTGTTTGATACATAAAATTTCGTGCCACCTTAAAAAAGTTCATCAAAAACTTTTGATTGATCAATTTTTTGTCTTAACATTTTTAAATACAATTTTTTTGTTCTTTCAGGTAATCAAAACCAAAATAGAAATTCATCCATCGGAGTCACTTCTTCTTTTCTTCTTTTTTTTCCGGTTTTTTGACATATGATTGAAACGTGGACCATCAAACCCATCACCACCAGTGCTAAAACATCATCATCATTTCCATCATCATCGGCAACAACATCATTGACAAAAAGAATTATTATTCAACATCAACAACAAATAATAATGTCTGAACCAATTCCATCCTCAACAACAGCATCAGAAACATCATCATCATCTGTAATATTACGTCCACGACAAAGTCAATGGCCTGCAATTTCAATGGAAGATGCTTTAAAGATTGTTGTAGAAACTGCACAACCAATTGTATCAAAATCTGTTCCAGCAAATTTAGTTCGACCTGGTATGGTTTTATATGAACCGGTAATTGCGAAAAATCCAATTCCACCTGCAAGAACTTCTATCAAAGATGGGTATGCTGTTATTGGTAAGCTTTTTTTTCATTGATATAGGATAAGATCAAATGGTGTAAAGGTTAAATAATTTTTTGAAAGCTTTTTTGGAGAGGAAAAAATTTATTTGTTTGGTTAAAAACAACGTTTTTGATAGGTTTCGAGTTTGAAAAAATACAAGAAACAGCAATCAAGCGAAAAAATAATTTTGTACTTTGTATTTTCGCTTGTTTTTTTAATCGAATTTTTTTCATGTTTTTTTTTAGTAAATTTATTTTCGAAAATGAAATTTCATTTTTTTAGTGTTTTATTTTTATCAGGTCGTTCAGAAAGTTTTGTCATTTTTTTCCTTGGCTAGAACACTTTGCAAAAAAAATTCAAAAAATGACAAAACTTTCTGAACGACCTGATAGATTACTGTACATGTAATATAGTGTCATTAAAATGTAGTTCTATTTCTTACACCTTGCATTTTCAGCTTCTGATGGAATTGGTGATCGTGAAGTAATAACTGTAACAACGGCCGGCTCAATTACAACTTTAAAAGTTACACCTGGAACATGTGCTCGTGTTTCAACTGGTGCAATGATCCCAGCTGGTGCAGATGCTGTTGTACAAGTTGAAGATACAGAATTAATCAAGCATAATAATATTGAAGAACAAATTATTCGAATTTTAAAGCCACCAAAAGAAAATCAAGATATTCGTGAAATTGGTTCAGATGTTTCAATTGGACAAACACTTTTAGAAAAACGTTGTATTCTTGGTTCGGCAGAAATTGGAATAATTGCTGCAAGTGGACAACGATTTATTGAAATTTATCGAAAGCCAAAAGTTTGTGTTATGTCAACTGGAAATGAATTGATTGATTGGACAGCTGAAGAAACACCAGAAGGAAAAATTCGAGATACAAATCGTCCACAACTTTTAGCCCTTTTAAATGTTCATGGTTTTAAAACTATTGATGGTGGAATTGTTGGAGATACGTAAGTTTTTTAAGCTTTAAAGAGATTTCATTTATCCATCAGCGGATATATAAAATCCAATATATGTATATGGATATATGAAATCTGTTTTTTCATTCTCTTTAAATTTTAGACGTGAACAATTAATTCAATCAATAAAAGTTGCCTTTAAATTTTCAAATGTTATTGTTATGAGTGGTGGAGTTTCTATGGGTGAAAAGGTATATCTTATTTATTTTCCACCTGTATCCAAATAATGCCTTTTTTAGGATCTCGTAAAATCTGTCCTTAAAGATGATTTTGGTTTTACAATTCATTTTGGTCGAGTTTTTATGAAACCTGGACTTCCATCAACATTTGCAACTGGAACATATGAAAACAATGATCTTCGATACATTTTTGCTGTTCCTGGAAATCCTGTTTCTGCTTGGGTTGCGTGCCAGCTATTTGCAATTCCAGCACTTCGAAAACTTGGCGGTTATCAAAATTGCTTTCAAACAGAAATTAAAGTTCGCGTAAGTTTTTTTTATCTCCAATGGGATTTCATATATCCCTTTCAAATACGATTTCATATATCCTGTAACTTTTTAGTTAGCTGAACAAATTCGTCTTGATTTACGTCCTGAATATCGTCGTGCATGGTTATCCATCACTGATAATTCTGATAAGCCGTCAACAACATCTGATGCAAATGAAAATATTCCATTAGCATATTGTACCTCACATAATCAGCTATCTTCTTTCATTTTATCAACTCGTGGCGCAAATTTATTGCTCAAACTTCCTTCTAAAACTGAATCTCAACAATTTCTTAAATCTGGTGACATTGTTTCTGCACTTGTTATTGGACAACTTTAAATCTCATGTTTCAATCTTTATGCCTCAACTTTTTTTATTTATCATTTTTTTTCTGCCTTGCATTGTCATGGGATTAGTTATTTCAAAAGCTGTGGTGAATTGGAGAAAAATTTGCATATACAAATATTTAAGGAAAATTAATGTAACCCTTTTTTTAAATATTTATTTTTATAATTTGGTTACTGTAGTTTTCTTTGGACTTTTTTATGCAAATTTTACCCAATTAAATCACAGCTTTAACAAATCTCAAAATTTTTTTATCAGGTTTTATATTTTCTAATTCAGGACTTTTTTTATTATTTAATATTTATTGACATTTACATATTTTTGCACAGTTTTAATAAACCCATTTTTGTTTTAAAACATGTTTTTTAACTTGAAAGAAGCAAAGCAGCATTTTTAATTCTTTTTGAAGTTCGAATCATTTGATTTCGACGAAATTGTTCGGGCGAATATTCATCCTTTTTTGTAAGCAATTTTAAAAAGTTTGTATTTTTTGAAAGAATTGTAGCACCTCGAAAAGCTGCTAATGTAAGATTTGGATAATCCGGATTTTGTATATCCGCATTTGCAAAAGATACATTGAAAGAAGTTGTTTTTGGAAGAGCTTTAATCATTTCATGTTCAAATCTTTCTTTAAATCCTTTCATTTGTGCCGTTCCACCAGAAAGTAAAATATTTGCATACATTGAATCTTGAAATTGTAATGGCACTTTTGAAATAATTTCCATAATAATTTTTACAAAATCAATAGAAAACCAAATTTCAGAAATTTCAAAAAAAATTCTTGAAAAATTTTGTGATTTTTGTTGTTCAATTCTTTTGAACGCATTTCCCGTTGCAGAACTTCGACGTCGAAGGAAAAGTGGCGGCGGCTGTTGAAGTTTTATACTTTTATTAAATTTTGACAATTCTTTTGTTGAATCTCTTGGAACATAACACATTTTTTCTTTTATTTCATCACGTTTTAATTGTAAATTTGTTGATGGAAATGTAAAGGAATTTATTTCAGATGAAAGTTCAGAAGATATATCAAATCCCGAGATTTTAAAATGTGTGGCATATTGTAAAAGAGGTTCACCATTAATTACAGGAAGAATTTCTGTAATACTGTGACCAATTTGTAAAATAATACCCGTTTGTTTTCCTAAAATTTTTCAAGTTTTTATTTAATTCCAAAAATTAAAAAAAAATTTTTGAAAACCAAAATTAATTATTTTTCAAGAAAACTTTTTTAAAAAAATTTGAATTTTCTAAAATTTTAAAAATGCAATAAATGTTTATTTTTTTTGCAAACTTTGACAATGTATAAAAATGTCCAATTTTGTCAATCTTTCAAATTTGTTTAGAATATCGATTGATAAAAAAAGATTAATTTTTTTTTTATTTTAAGCTAATGAACTTTTATTTAATTGCTATATTTATGTGATTTTAAAGGTAACAAATAGGATGACATATTTTTCGTTTTAATTGTTTTTTATTCAAAATAACATGAACTTGGCGATCAACGTTTTTTCTATTGCCTGATTTTCAGGTTCATGCCATTTTGAAAAAACGTGTTAAAAAGGAAAAATGTATCTTTGCTCCCTTTAAGTACTGCTTTTTTAAACACATTTTATTTGTACTTTTTTCGTTTTATTTATTATCCCTTAAAAAATTAATACTATAAAAATTTACTATTTTCAAATATTTGCTCAGAACGTTGTATTTAAAAAATTGGAGCGGATAATGCATATTAATCCGAAACAGTGTCTAATCTACTATAAATATTAATTAAAAATACCGAAACTGAAATGTTCAAATTTTTTGCACAATTGTTTAAACAATTTTTTATAAATAATTTTTACCTGAATTAACAAATGATAAAAATGCATCAGAAATTGTACAAATTGAATGAAATCCAAGTTTTTCAAATAATACCTAAAAAAAGTTGTGTCAGCTTTTTTTTCAGCAAAAATATTAATGACATTGACAATAGAAAAGCATATGACTTTAAAATGAGTGATTCATTCATTCAAAGAACTTACATGCATTGCTTTTTCTTTGTCATCTTCGGTTGCTGCAATTGATTGGGTAAAAATTATTGAAGATTTTGAAGAATCAATTTTTTGTTGATTTAAAAATTCTTTTATTTGTTTTTCAACAAAATTCCAATTTGTAATAATTCCGCGTTGAAGAATTGGCTCAAAATATGCATTACAATTAAGGGTTCCACTTTCTTGGATGCTATAGATTTCCTTAAAATTTATAATTTTTTGTTGATTAAAATTTTTTTAATAATTGAAAAATAAAAATTATTGTCTCGAACATAAAATCAGTATTACTAAATATAAATTCCGGTTTTCCGTTAAAGACCAAATTTCGTTAAAACGGAATTTCACAGACACCGAAAAAAATGTTTTTTTTCGCACAAAAGAGCTTACTTTCTTTTCATAAGATAAAATTTCAACTTTAGGCTTCTCAAAATCTGATGTTCCAATTCGACAATTTTTTCCACCAATATCCACAATTACACATTTTGGAGAAGTTTCATCAGGTGATACCATTATTTTAACACCCGTTATAGCTCTGACAAAAAAAAACAACAAAAAATGAAAATAGTTCCAAAGAAAAAATGGGTGAACAAAGAAAAAGAAAGTTTTTATTGCTTTTTATCAGAAAAAGAAGCATTTCTCATTTTTTTGACACAAGTTTTCTCTTTTTTAACCCCCATAAAAAAATTGATTATCAATTATTTTTTCTTCTTTTTGAACACCTTTTTTAAGGGGTAAAAAATACAAAAATGGCAGATGTTTTTGTGCAAAAATATTTTACGAACATTACCTCAAACAAATATTATGTTTCGCATTCCGTCAATGTTCTCGTTTATGCTCATCTTCATTTTTTCATACCACAAATTTGCATAAAAACATTTTTATTTTTAGCCCTTAAAATTTGAAAAAAAAACTATCAAAGCTTTAATCATCAAAAAATTTTTAAAGCATTTGTAAACTGAAAATAAAGCAAAAATCATTAGAAAAATTTTTGTTTCACCATTTTTAACAAAGTATAAAATACATTTATGATTTTTTTTATTATTTGCCTTGGTTGCAAATTTTCATTTAATTATTACAAAATAAATTAATTAAGAAAATTTTATTATTTTAATGAAAAAAAAAAGTTCAAAGCATTTGTTAATAGTTGAGATAAGTCATTATTTATGTTAGCCGCCGTTCTTGGCAAAATGTGTAACAACCGATTCTTTAGTTTTGTTGTTGAGTTTGTTTTATAAAAACGTCAGTCCATCAAGTTGAACTGGTCGTTGCAACTTGGAGCTGTGATATTTTGTGTTTTGGTTTAATTATTTTATTATTTAATAAAGGTTGTTGATTTACTCCTTTGTTTTGGTGTTTATCCATTTGGATTGGATTTATTTAGTGTTGTTTGGTCGTTTGGGGTGATAGCTGATCTGTTGGTGAGTTATTTTTCGGGTTTTTTTATATTATTTTTGGGGATTGGGTTTAGTATTTTTATAGTTTAGGATTATTAAATATGAATATTAAAACCCCACCATTACTATCACGGGCGATAGGATCCAAGTTGGAGGGCCCGCGCCGTCGCCATGACGATTCCGATAAAAGGCATGCCAACCTTTTAGAAGAACAGCATGGTTACATTGGAGATAAAGGTATATGCAGCCGATTGAAAGCAGATATATATGATAAAGATAAACCTACAATACAACCAACAGGTGCAAAGATTATTAAAAGCGATTATGATAATGGTTATGCAGATAGTAAAGGTGGTATGCCAAAAGGTGTTGAACATACACAACAACTTTGTGCAGATATATATGGGGTTAATAAATTTGAAGATACAGATGGTCCAACAAATGTTGCACATACACAACAAAATGGGGGACATATGTTTAAAGATAATCAAGGTGCTGTTAAAGCTAATACTGAATGGGCTTTGATTGGCAATCTTTTTGGAGATGATGATGAAGCAAGATTAGACCCATTTCAGCCAACAATTACTGATCCTACACATCAAGATCCATTAGATGATGATGAGGAAGAAGATGATAAAGAGCTTGATTGTAATCGGGAACCAAAACCTGATGGAATACAAGTTGCTCGTAATATTGTTACTCAAGCTGAAGAACTTCATCAAAATCTTAGTTCAGCTATTGAAGTTGCCAATAAGAAATTAAAGGTATTAAATAATGCTTGTTCTGCTGTTTCGGATGATTTAATTGAGGAGCTCCAAACAGTATTGATTGATCAGATCGATTATCTTTTTGATGGCATTAAAACGAGAGAAGAGGCACTTGAAGTTTTACGAGAGCGTGAAGAAGCAGCACAAGCAAAAGTTGCTGAACTCCAGGAGAATAGCCAAGCTGCAGCACATAAACCGGGATTAAGCAATAACATTAGTAAACAGCTTAAAAATTTGGGGTTTAATAATGTACAAGAGCTTATTAATAAATACATGAAATTTCAGGATCGAGTACAAGTGATTGAAAAAAATTTCAAAGAAACAGCACCACCATCTCGTGCAACTTCTCAATTATCAATTGGAAAAGCAGGATGTCAGAAATCGATGATGAATCAACCATCTCAAGGTCAGTTAACTTCTTTTTTACCAAATGGGGTTACTGTACCACAAAGCCGAGTTTCGCTGCCCATGCCAGAGAAGTTTACTGGTAAATCAAGGAAAGAACTGGAAAGATTCTTCAATCTATATGAAGCAAGTTCGCAAAGCAAAGGTTGGACTGATGAAGATAGAGCAATTTTTTTGGGCAGTTACCTTCCAAAACTATTAGTATATCATGATAATTTAAGAGAGCGGGGCGCAAGTTATACTGAAATGAAAAAGGAGCTGCTTGCTGCAATGGGATCTGATGGTGCTATTTCAACTTTTTATTTGCGTACTGAACTTGATAGGATTAAAAAGCCACCAAATAAACTTTATAAATCTTTATTTGATGAGGTTGAATTACGTGTAACGGAAGCATTTGGTAATGATGTTGATGCACGGGAAAATGAATTGAAGAAAATCTTGCTTCGGTTAACAGAGGAAGATTCAGATCCTGTTTACCGTAGTATCGTTCTTTCGAATGTTACTGCAAGTTACTATCAACTAAAAGAGCTTGTATTAGGTCTTGAATCTTCACAAGTATTCAGAAATAAAGGTGATAAAGCTGAGGTTAAAACTTCGAGCAATACAAAGATGCCCTTTTATAAAAATCGATCAGATAATCATGTAAATGCTGGAGGTTATCAAGGGAGATCAGATAGTCGTGGAAAGGTTGATGAAAAAGCAAATCCTCGGGGGTTTGGTGAATCACAACAACAACGAGAATGGAATCCAAATCGTGCTGGTAATGGAGGTTATGAGAAACATTCTTATCATCCACCAGTTGTTAGAAGTTGCTTCATTTGCAATAAACAAGGACATATTGCAACAGATTGTACAGAAAGGAAAACTGGACATTCTAATGTTGTAGATCTTGAAGATGTAAAGTTGTATGTTTCTGGCATTACTGAAATTGGTAATGTTGGAGTTGAAACGGTTAATGTTGAAAGTGAACCAATGTTTGGAAAACAAGCTGTATTGGATGTATGGCTTGATGGTGTAAAAACTAAGGTTCTAATGGATTCGGGTGCAAGCACCTCGGTGATCAAAGATACTGTAGTTGGTCATATTCTTCGAGCACGTGATAAAGATGGAAGCTCAATTGTCCAATTACCTCAAGAAAGTTATGTTCATAAAAGACTTCTTGGTGCTGATGGAAATCCGTTGATGGTAGTAAATTGTATTAGGATTCCAATTGCTTGGGGAACAGGTCCTACAAAATTTGCAAAATTTTTTGTTGTTAAAGGTTTACAGCAAAATGCATTAATTGGTACCAATGTTATTCAAGGTGATGATAATTGGATTAATGCTTTGACTTTCTCCTTGAAAAGAAAAGAAGTAAATGTTGCTCATTTAGGAGTTGTCTGGGAAAGTCAAGAACAAGCACCACGTGTTGAACAGGTTGGTCATAAAGTTTATGCAGAAACTACAGATATAACACCTCGTACAGAAGCGTTTGCAAAGGTAAAAACTCCAAGAATTGGTAGTACATCAGTTATTGAAGTTAAAAAGGATACATTAGAAACTGCTGATTTAAGTGGGACACATGATGTTACTGCAGTGGAACATAAAAAGGCTGGTATAAAATCAAAGGATAAATGTTTATTTGAAGTTAAAGCTGAAGAGAAAAACATTAGTAATTCTGTTGAAGATCATCCAAAAACACCATTTGGATGCGAAACTGTTGTTATTGGTGGAAAGAATGCCGAAAAATTTGCTCGAGCAAATGGCCTTAAACATTGGACTTTAAAAGCTTTGAATGATTATCGCATTCACTATAAAGCTATATTTGGAATTGCTGTTAAGCGATTGATATATTTTCCCAGTGGAGAAATCTTCTTTCGTCGTGAAGTTAAATTTGATTCTATTGTTAATCGTGAACTTAAACTTCCTTCTATTGTTAATCGTGAAAGTAAATTTGATTGTATTGTAAATTGTTTATTAAATGATGTGAATCGAATGTGTGAATTCAATAATATGGAAGTGATCGTGCTACCAATATTTCGCCATTATGGATATGCAAAACTTAGTGAACAACTTATGTCGTGGTACAACGAATGGAATCCTCCTCTTGTTGGAAATAAAGAAGCTATGAAACTAAAACTCTTCAAGTGCATGAAAGCAACTCTTGGTCAAGATTCAACTACTCAATTCGTTGATGGCCAGGGAATTATTACAAATGAAGGAGTTCGAGCTCTTGGTGAATACATTGAAAACCTTGGTTACTCATTCAAAAATCGGGTCAATGTTATTGTGGAAAGAAATAAGAATGCTCCACATCATGCTGAATCGTCAAATCGTGCTTCAAACGCTCAATTGTTTGCAAGTCATCGAAAATTTCAATCAAATGATCGACGTCGAAAATGGTCTTCAAAGCCGCCTTTCAATTATCAAATTCGTGAAAGACGTCAAAATGGTCAAAAAGAATTTCGTGGATGCCGCTCATTCAATAATGGTCCAAAAGAAATTTGTGGAAAAATTCAAAATGGTCAAGAAGAAGTTCGTGTAAAGCCGCCGTATTATGGTCGTCGAATCTTCTATGGTAGTGGAAATGCTCAAGCTCGTGGAAACACTCATGCTCGTGGAAATTCTAATGGTCCTGAAACTCGTGATCGCCGACAAAATCAATTATCGGGGACGATAATTCGAGGGGGAAGGGGCAAGTTGAGATAAGTCATTATTTATGTTAGCCGCCGTTCTTGGCAAAATGTGTAACAACCGATTCTTTAGTTTTGTTGTTGAGTTTGTTTTATAAAAACGTCAGTCCATCAAGTTGAACTGGTCGTTGCAACTTGGAGCTGTGATATTTTGTGTTTTGGTTTAATTATTTTATTATTTAATAAAGGTTGTTGATTTACTCCTTTGTTTTGGTGTTTATCCATTTGGATTGGATTTATTTAGTGTTGTTTGGTCGTTTGGGGTGATAGCTGATCTGTTGGTGAGTTATTTTTCGGGTTTTTTTATATTATTTTTGGGGATTGGGTTTAGTATTTTTATAGTTTAGGATTATTAAATATGAATATTAAAACCCCACCATTACTATCACGGGCGATAGGATCCAAGTTAATGCTTAACGTGTTCCTTTTCATTGTTTTCCTTCTCTAAAACATCTTCAAATTTTGTGCAGCAAAATGAAGTCGCTGCAACTTGAGTATCAGAGTACATTCCATTAATGTATTGACAATTATTTTGTGTTGTAAATGGAATTCCTTCTTCCATTAAAGTTTGACCATTTCGATAAAGAATTCGACCAGCAATCAAAATTGGAGAATATCGCTCTGTTGTATTTAATGCTTCAATTTGAAACAATAGCTTACTATCACCATATGGAATCGGGAAAGTCAAATTTTCAATTGTTGTTTCAAATCTAAAAAATTTTACTTTAACTTTGTCAAAAAATTGTTTAAATTTACACTTCATAAAAATACATTCCATTTTCTCCATACATAACGTAATCATTTGTAGGCCCAGACAAATCCCCATGTGCAACAAAATTTTGTCCAAGTTTAGTGTAATTAATATTCGACGTAAAAAATATGCTGTAATTATCATCCATATTGTATACGGTTGTTCGAGATTTAAATGCTGTACATTGTGGAGTATTTTTAATTGAAATATCTTGAATTGGTTGAAGAGATGTACAACACTGTGTTACATTTGTAAATCCGTATGAATCTATAAATTGTTCCTGTTAAGCTTTTTTTAGTCAGTATCAAAAAATTAGTTTTAAACGTGTATAACTTATAAGAAAAATTTTTTTCAAAAATGTCGTTTTAATGGTGCAGTGGTTAGCGCGCAAGGCTTTGGACCCGAAGGTTGCAGGTTCGAATTCTTCCAAAAAAAATTTTTTTTTAAAAGTTTTTCAATAATTTTTTTAAAACGAAGAAAAGACTTACTGTTTGCTCCAAAATGAATACATTGCTTTTCATTACTAAACATTTCACCAGTCATAAAGCTTAAACTTCCTTCATCAACTAATCCATATGCAATTCCAACTTCTTGAACACCTTTGCCTTGAACGTCTGCTGTAATTTGAAAGAAAAATGTTGCATTTTCAATTGGAAATATAAGGGTATCTGAGAGATTTGTAACGCAAATTGAATGACCAAGAAAAAAATTTTGAAAAATGCAAGCATTTTGAAATTTGAAGTTTTGATTTGATGTAAGAGACATATTTGAGATGGAAACTTTATTTGAGGCGAGAGTGAAGGTTGCAACCATGGAAACATTAAAATCGTTATCCAAAGTTTTAAAGTACGTTTCAACTTTGTTACAGCTTTGTGGAGCCGAAGCTGAAACAATTAAAAAACAGCTGCAGCTTAAAACAATAGAAATCCAAAGTTTATTCATTTTTAAAAAGAGCTTTATTTTTTGGTATTTTTAAGGTACTTTTATACTAATTTTTTTAATCAAAAATGACGTTAATTTTTTGATTTTTTGGACTCATTTCTAATTTTCGACTGATAAAGAATAAAATTAAGCTTTAGTCCAAAGCACTACGTGCAAAAATCAGCCGATAACGATAATTTCAAACAAAGCAACGTTGCAAAAGCATTTATCTCGTCATTGATAACCTTTTTGATTTTGTTGGCCGGATGTGGAATTAATGCGGTCAATTTTTTTGACATTATCGATTTTTTTTAAGAATGATGCGTTTTATATAAAAAAATCATCTTCTTTTAAAAATACGGTAAAAAATAAATGTCATTTCAAAGGATTATGTAATTTTTCAATTAATTAATATTAATGATATTATTTATTTTTACAAATTTACCAGTTAAACATTATTTCAATATTCATGAAATTGTAATAAAAAGAAAAATTATGAAATATTTTAAAATGATAATGATAAGAATTAAAAAGCATTTGGAGCAGCGTGTTTTGTGTTTGGTGTAATTTCATTCGATGGTGGCTTGTCTCTTTCTTCTTTAGAGCCTAAAATGTGACTTTAACTTTTTTCATTTGAAAAAGATTTTTTTTAAGTGAATTTCAGCTAGTACAATTCAAATACAAAATTTTTCAAAATACTGCTGTGATTCACTTATAGTTAAGCTAGAATTTAAGAAAATAAAATCTAACTTACCCCAGTCACCTCGTGTTTTTTCGATTGATTCATCCGTTTTTTGATTTTTTTTTATTTTTGGATCTTCACAGCCAGCTTCATCCATTTTTTCCACAATAGATTTTTTCTTAAAATTTTAACAAAAAAAGTCAAAATAAAACCTTTCTTTAAAAAATGTTTTGACTAAAATAATCAACAGAAAAAAGCACGTTTTCTTTCTTCTTTTTTTAAGAAATTAAACATCATAATTGTTTTTGGTAAACAAACAATTTTATTGATCAATTAAGGCTGGAAAAAAATATGTTTTTTTAAAAACAATGCAATTTATCTTTTTTTTTGAAGAACTTAATTTTGCATTCAACATTTATAAGGATTTTGTCAACAAAATAACAAATAAAATGGCAAAGAAAAAGAAAAATCATTATACATAAGAAAAAACAAGTTTAACGATATTTTGAGATTTCTGCGTCTTGAATTTCACGCATTCTTTTAAGTGTTGATTCATAATTTTTGGTGTAGTAAACGATTAAAGGTGGAACAAAATAGAACGTTTTTGTCTGTAAAATTTCATCAATTACTTCTTGCAAGCGAAAAGTTTTAGATGTGTCTTTCGAAAGAATTTCTGATCGATAATAAATGAAGTATAATTTTTATTATGCTATAAAATTATAAGTATAATTTTTACAATAATCAAAAACAAACCTTTAAATGTTGATAAAATTTATAAACATCAAAATCATTTGGGAGATACAATAATTCAACTTTTTCAATGGTCCTACAAGCATTTATGAGATTATCATGGCTTTTACAAGTGGCATTCCGAGGATGGCCAGAAAAATTTCTAAAAGACAAATTTAATGTTGTTAAAAAATTGCTGAATATAAAACGATAAAATATACAAGTTTTCATTTTTTTCCATTTACAAGAAATCATCATCATCTTTTGTAAATGAATTCAATAAGCACGTCTTTCTGACTCAATAAGTCCACACTTTTTGAGTCTTATTGAGCAACTAAGACGAGCTTATTGAATTCATTTACAAAAAATGATGATGATTTCTTGTAAATGGAAAAAAACGAAAACTTTTATATTTTACCGTCTTATATTTACTTACATAAAAACAGTCTTTGAACTTTGGAACAATTCGACGATATTTTCCAGCGGAACTGGTTCATCATTCCCATATTTTACAAAAGACCAACAAAGGCGAAATTCTTTTACTCCTCTTGAAAGAAATTTGAGTTCATCGAACGAAAGAAATAGATCCCGAAGTATTAATAATTCAACACTGTATCGATTAATTTTTTGAATGAAATTAGAGGGAAAATTAATGAAATTTCTGCTTCCATCCATAACTAAATTTCCGTATGCCCAAATATTGTTATGAAATTTGTCAATATCAAATTTTTTCTTATTATGCAAATACGTGCATTTATGACTAGTTATATGACTGCTTTCTTTGACACAATATTCCCATTCCATTCCATAAACATTATTATGATAGAAAATAACAATGGGAATCAATGGACGCTTAATAAAAAATAATTTACAGCATCGAATTAATTTACCGTGAAATGCTGGATTCGTCGAAATGTATTGCAACAATGAGTATCGAAATGGCAATCCTTGGGATAAAGATGATTCTTGAAATGTTTTTGAAGCCTTAAAACTTATTGGAATTGAATTCATTTTTGAAAATAATAATGTTGCGATTGTGGATGTTTTTAAGCACACGTTGAACTAAAAAAGAACGATTAAAAAGACTTGTAAATTAGATTTCCAAATTAACAAATATTTAGTTGCACGAAAAAAACCACAGCGTTATAACTTAAAGATTTGTTTCTTCTTTAAATTACAAATTTTTTTTTGACTAAGTTGTAACTTAAAGACAATCAATCGAATGATTACGTTCTGATACATATATGCAAATGAAATATTTCGTCTATAAAAAATAATAAATGGGTTACCACTGACTGGTCTGTGCTCCGTTCTCATTGGTTTAAGGGAGGCCTGAACCTCCAAAGGTACACCTCTCAGGCCAAAAGGGAAGATTGATTAAATAACCCTGGAAATATGGAAATAATAAAAGTTATGAATGATTTTTTTTATTGAACAATATTTGGGTAAACTTTTGTATATACCGTATTGATTTTAAATTCCCGAATTTTGTGAATGGAGTGTATATTTAATTCTCTCGATAATCACCCAAAAAATATAAGAAATTTTCAAGGAAATTCGCCGCTTTTTTGATTTCCAGAGAAATAAACGACCATAAATCTGAGTTTAATTAAAAAACCATTTTTATAATTGTTTTCAAAAATTTACGGATTCCAAAAAAATGAAAAATCCTCAGATGAGGTCAAAAGATGGTATTTAGATTAATTTGAGGTCCACCCTCACCGAACCCATTCATCCACCATTTAGTTTATCCCGAACATAAATGCATATTTTTGCAAAGATTAATACAGTGAGGAAAGCAAAGATACATGTTTTGCAAAATTTTTTTTCTTTTTTTATATCTTTTTTTTATCTTTTCATGTAAAAATCTCAGCTAAAATTGTTAGATGAAAATGCTGACAGAATGAATACGTAAATCATAGATGTTTGTTGAAAGTGAAAACATGTGAAAATCTGCATAAATGTGAAACAACCTTTATTTAAATAATTTAACAAATAAATTTATTAAAAAATTTAAAAACAACAAAAATAATTAAAGCTGTTGTGAATAATATTTTGATGGTGGAGTCCATTTTAAGCAGGTTGGATCAACATGAAGTTTTTCATTTTTATTTTTAAAATACTTTTCAATTGATTTTAAAGAAAGGATAATTTTTACACCACCTCCATCCAATTGTTTTGCAATTCCAAATGTTTCCATTGTATTCATTAAATCATCACGACAAATTCGGGTACGTTTAACAAGTTGCTTCAAATTAAAATTAATATTTACTTCTTTTTCTGAAAATCCTTTTACGCTTTCAATTGTTCCATCATGCTTAAATTCAGAGAGAACTTCTTCAATAATTGCATATAACCAATATGAACGATATGATAACTAAAAATATGTTTTTATTAGAATGTATGTAATAGAAAAATACCAATCCCAAATCTGATAGCGGCTTTTCAGGTGAACCAGTTTTTTCTTCAACTTTTGAAAGCAGATAACTAAATTCAATTAACAGAGTTCCATATCCCTTCTTTTGAAATTGTGGTAAAACAAGAATGCATGAAAGATTGTAATTTTCTGGAGATCTTTTATCCTAAAAATGCCAAACTTAAAAGGAATATTTATGTTCGAACAAATGATTTTAACCAATGTTTTCTTAGGACGAAAAAATTTACCGTAGAATTAAAGTGCGTTTATGATGCAAAAATATTTTTGGAAGAAATCTTTTTAAAAACATTTACCGGTAAATTTGATCTTCGGTAAATTTACCGGTCGAATGGTAATTTTACCGAAAATGCAAAAAATGCCTCCAGCATCCGAATTCACCCAAATTTAGCTTGGAAATGACTTTAAAAGTCTAAAGAGTACTTAATAATTGAATTTTAAGTGAAAATAAGTTATTTTTGACCAAAGTGATAATTTTTTTGATTTTTCATTGTCGCTTTGAATAAAATTTCGATCTTCAAAAACGCAAAAAACATGATTTTTAAGAAAAAATGAGCTAAATTTTTAGTATATCCGCTTCTGAAGAAATTTTTAAGAAAATCAATTTTGGAAAATTTTCATTATTTTTCTAAAAATTTTCTCATTTATCCTACACACAAATGTTTTTAATTTATAAGTAAATTACCCCTCTGTAAATTTACAACCGACCAACCCTATTTATAATGAAAATATATTTTTTAGAAGAAAGAAAATTTTCATAATAAACAAAATTTTTCGTGCTAATAAAACGCTGATTAAAGTCATTTGTATGAACATCGACACTCCCTTTAAGAAAAGAAAGACAAAAAATGATAAACGTTTTCTACATTAAACCTATTTGAAAAAATTTATAACTTACCTTTGAAAAATATCCAACAATATTATAAGTTCCTTCTTCAGATTTTTCACATAAAATATAAAAATAAAAAATTTTTGCATCATAATATAATTCTTTATGATCTAAGAAAAGTTTTGAAAGTAAGCATAAATTCATTGCATATACATCCTCATGAGTTCCATCAATTTCAAAAAATGCCAAATTATCTTTTTCATAAATCTTTAATCCTGGTGGTCCAAAAAGTGGACATTTTTCCTAAAAATATATAACTTAAAGATATATCTATACAATATTATTAAAACATATAACTTTAAGATATAAAAATGCAATACCATATGAGAAAAGAGAGATTCTTGTGTTGGCAAAAATGATAAACACCAACTACAAAGATATATGCAGGGTAAACGTGTAAAAGATTGTGGATATGGTGAAAAATACCATGGAATAATTTTCCAACCATTCAAACAAATACTTTCAATATTTCTTCGATCTTTTTCATCTTCCAATTCATTTAATGCTAAAATAAATACATTGTTATTTGTCACACAGTTTTAGCAAATCATACTATCTTGATCAAAACTTTCTCCTGAAGATGATTGTTTTATAATCCTTTTCAAATCCAATGATTCTTCATTTAACCATTCATCTACAACAAGAATGAAGTGTATTAAAGGGAATGTCCACGTAAATGGTTTTAACCAATGTTTTCTTAGCACGGAAAAATTCACTTTTGAATGAAATGCGTTTAAAAAAGTTTGTTATAAAACATATATTTGCATCATAAACGCATTCACATTTTAATATACTTTTTTCGTGCTAAGAACACTTTGGTTAAAACAGTTTGAATAAACTTTTAAATTCCTTAAAATGTTAAAAATGTAAATACATACCATATCGACGATTGTAACCAATAAAATGAACATAATAAAGATAAGAAGGTGGATAACGTTTAATTGAACGAATTTCACCAAGAGCTAAACATAAAGATATATGGAAGATGCTTCTTTTTTAAATAACATACCATAATCATTCTTATCTTTCATTTTTGCAAATAATCGTGTTCCAATATTAACTTTTGGTGTAACATTTTTAAGCATTGATTCATTGTTGGTTTTTTGGGATATACTAATTTGTGAACAATCATGTGCTGTTTCAGATTCCGTAGTTGGTCCTGAAAAATATCAATGTATTGATTAAACAATCAGTAAAAAATCCAAAATTTTTCGAAAAAATGCTTGATTACCTTGTTTTATTGCTTGTTGAAGTGGATGTTGTTGCATTTCAATTGAAGAATGATGTGGGATTTGTTGTTGTTGTTGTTGTTGTAACATATTAATTTGTTGCTGTTCATTAATTGATACTTTATTAGGATTGAATAAGCATTGTGAAGCTTGAAATTCAAACACTTCAGGTTCTGATATTTTATCACTTTGCTGCCTTGGAAATTCAAATGGATTCTATAAAATATAATTTTATTGATTGTTTTATTTTTAGATATTACTTGAATAATTAATTTTGAAGTACAAATTTGCTTTTCATTTTTTATTGATTCAAAAATACCATTTTTTATATGTTTCTTATTTTTGCCACCAAATAAATCAGATGCAACAGCTTCAACTGATTTTTCATAAGCAGCAATATCTATAATAATTTCAGCAGCTTCATTATTATTAAGTTTTAACCATTCCAAAGATTTATCCATTGAAAATAGATTTTTTCTTTTTTTACAATAATTAGATACTTTAGAATCTGGTAGTTTAATTGTTGCTGCAGTTTCCTCTGCGAAAGATTTTTGGCACGCATACGTTTTGTCGATAAAATTTACATCAAAATTTATAACAATAGCCTCAGGATTGTTAATTGTGTGATTCAACATAATATTAACGTTTTTTACGTTTTTGGGAAACTGCAGCAGCTATAATATTACAACAATTTTTATCGTTAAATGATTTGCTACAAGATTGAACAGGAAATAAAATCGGAAATATGTAGCTTTGATTTAAATTTAAATTTAAATGTTGATTTCTATGATCAGTTGGAGAATTATCATTTCCAAAGCATTTCTGATTGTCTTTGAATAACATGAATTCATCGTTTGTTGCCATCTAAATAATTAATTTTTAATCGTCTATAGCATAAAAAATTGGTAAATATAAAACAAGGGCTTTAAAACATAATATTTTTTAATTTAATTTTTGGCTCAAAATAAATGAGAAAAAGCAAAGTTTGTTACAAACTGAATTAAACGCTTTCTTCTTCCATAAATTTTAAAAGCAAAAAATTGCTGTGAAAACTTGAAAATGGATAAAAAGTAAGAATGATGTAATATTATTGATTTAAAACAACATTGCCTTTTGGAAACGCTAAAACAGGAAGTTAAAAAAATCTTGAAATGACCGAACGCCTAGACTTTTTTCAAAAAAGGAAAAAAAGTCGATCGCCGACTCTTTTCTTCTGCAGTCATTTTTTAAAAATAGACACTTTTTTTCAGCCGTTCAAACACTTTGCGAAAAAATTTTTTGAAGGAATTTTTTGATAAACTTTATTTAGAAGTTTTGAATTTCACGATACTGTATGCTACTTTATGAGTATTGAAAAATAATTTTATTTAATATTTGAACTCTTGCAGGTCAAAACTATTAAAAATGAACGTAAAAGTTTGTCAAACAGTTGATTTTTATTTAAATTTTTTTACAATTTTGGTGATCGTTTTTTGTGACCTTTGAAATTTGCTGTTTTTTGTATGAAAAATGCATAGAAAAATGTTAGAAGTTTAAAAAACAAATTTATTCACGATGTTCATTAAAATCTGGTAATAAATAAATACTACTTTTTCGATAACTTGAAGAACGAATTGAACGAACAGAAGCTCGAGAAAGATTTCTTCTCAAATTTGGTCGATCTTCTTTTTTCATTAAAAATGTTGAAGAAAAATCTGGGCGTTTTGCTAAAATTGTTGCACCCTTAAATGCTGCCAATGAAATATCACATTGGATTAAAGAGATTTCAGATTTTTCATTTGTTGAAGTTGAAACATATCCTTCTTCAACATCATCTTCTTCTTCAAAATCATGGATATCAGTTGCAAAAGTAACATTAATTTTTGAAAGTTTTGGAGAATATCCATCAATTTCAGCTGCAAATCTTTCTTTTAAACCTTTTAATTTTGCCGTTCCACCAGAAAGAATAATATTTGAATATAAAAGTCCATGATATCCCATTGGCTTTACAGATCCAATCATTTCATAAAGTTGTTCAGCAATGCCATAATCTTCTTTTTTATCAGCGATTGAAGGTTCAAATAAAATTTCTGGTGCTTCAAAAATTGCTTTGGATGAAGGCTTTTGAAGTTTTTGATACATTCTTGCAATTGGAGAATCTTTAAGATATTTTAAATATTGGGGAGATTCTGGTCGAATTTCTTCTTCAGAAGCATGCTTTTCTTTTTCCGCTGTATAATCAGATGCAATAAAACAATTTTTTTCTTTAAAATTGTTCAATTTTTGTTGAGCAAATGGGGAAGTTCGATCAAGGTCACATGGAAGTTCAACTTCATCAATTAAAAGCTTTGATATATCCGATCCACCAATATTAAACCATTTTGCTTCAGAAATTCGAGGTTTATCGTCAATAATTGGCAAGAATTGTGTAATACTATGTCCAAGTTGAACAATACAACCAGTTGATTTACCTAAAATCCATCAAAAGTATATCATGCGAAAAAAAAATTATAGTAAATTTTGTTTTTTGGTAAAAATTTTTTTACAAGTTGTGCAGCGTAGTGGCTAGTGAAATTGGTTGGTAGCCGGTAGGTCATGGGTTCGAATCTTTTTGGAAATTTGGGAATTAAATTTTTTCGTTGTTCTCCGATTTTCACGGTGGAATCAGCTGTTCAGTCAAAAAATGCTTTGGCATTGTGTTTTTTTTTTCTTTTTTGTT
Organism: Panagrolaimus sp. PS1159; assembly: GCA_963922195.1. Classification (NCBI taxonomy): domain Eukaryota; kingdom Metazoa; phylum Nematoda; class Chromadorea; order Rhabditida; family Panagrolaimidae; genus Panagrolaimus; species Panagrolaimus sp. PS1159. The sequence continues at coordinate 1,627,415 of CAWUHW010000008.1, forward strand.
AAAAAAAATGAAAAAGTGAGCATTATCTTTTACGACTGTGTCTGATTTTATATTAGTTTTTTACATGCATTTTTTCAAAACTCTCTGCTATCCCACTCAATTTTTTATGCTGATTAATAATATTAATATAAAAAGGCATAAAAAGTTAATATAAGATCAGGCACAGTTGTTAAAGATAATGCTCATTTTTTCGTTTTTTTAACAAAAAAAACTAAAAGAACACAATGCCAACCCATTTTTGACTGAACAAAAAGAGTGGAACTGTTTTATCATTTTTAAAGTCCAGTGTAAAACTAACCTGATGCAATAAAAGATAAATATGCATCTGAAGTGATACAAACTGAATAAAAATTGAATTTATCAAATAACATCTAAAATTGTTAATTTCTTTATTGAATTAAAAAAAGAATAAAATCTCTTACATCCATTGCTTTATCTTTGTCTTTTTCATTAGAAGCAAGAGATTGAGTAAAAATAATTGAACTTTTACTTGGAACAATATTGAATGAAGTTAAAAAATGTTGCATTAAATCCTCAACTATGGACCAATTTTTTATTATTCCATTTTCAACTGCATTTTCATACCATGGAGATTCTTCTACCAAAGATTTATTTTTAATTGAATAAAGTTTCTAAAAATGGTAATTTTGTATTTCAAAAACGTGATACTTTTTGAAATTTATTCTTAATTGTTAAATCCTAAAAAAAACTTACCTTTTCAATACATGGCGAACAAATTAATAAAGGTATTTCAGAATCTGATGTCCCAAAACGAATTTCATGTCCTCCAACATCCACAATTATTGTCGTCAAAAAATCTTCCATATTTTTTAATAAAATATTTTCTTTTTAAATCAATTAACTCTTTTTTGGGAAACAAAAAAATGGTTAAAACTGAAAAAGTTAAGCCATCATTTTTTGACTTTTATTTTGGGTACGCTTTCTTTCTTACGCACATACATTTATTTTGATGAAAAATTACTGATAAAAGAGCAAACAAAAAAGAAAAAAGTGTGTTTTACCGAACATCAAAAAAATAGGGTATGAATCATTAAAGAAACAAAAAGTGAAATTCAGTGTCATACATTTTTAAATATGACGTAAATTTAAATGTTAAAAAATTTGCTGCAAAAAAAGTGTATGATTGAAGCAATAAAAAATGTAAGTATTACTCAAACGATCAACATTTGTTCTGAGAAAATGAGTAACTTTGTTTATCAAATTTTTTATTATTGTTTAAATTTAAAATTAGGCATTATGAAAGTGTATTACAGTGGCACATTTTTTATCAACAAAAGAACATAGACATTTTTGAAAATTATGTTTTTTACTTTTTTTTTTCAAACTTTTTGCTGACATTACATTAAAAAAAAGGTTTAGAAAAACATTTTACCATTTCAAGGTAATAACAGAAGTAAATGATTTTTGACAATAGTTGCAGAAAACGATGTAAACACATTTCAGTGGCATACAGTCAACAACAATGATATTGATTTCCGAATTTTTAAAAATGTTTTCGTTTTTTGTTATGAACCTTTTTTAATAATGATGACAAAAAAACGTTTTATTTTCAACTTCTTGAAACCGATATTTTAGCCTTTTCTTTTAAGACTTTGTTGTAATAAAATGTGAGAAAAATAATAACATTTTTATTAATAATTGAAAAGCAATATGACATGAGAGTTTTCTCATATATCGAAATTATTTATCATTATGATTGTTTTGATTGCATACAAAGAAACAGTTTAATTTTAGAGAATCCAGAAAAATCCATTTTTGAAAATTCCTGTCATTCATTTTTTTACCTTGAATTTTTTGAAAATTATTATTTTTGCTTGGGCATTTCCAATAAAAAAATTTTTGAATTAAATCTAATTGTTTCAAAAATTTAGATTTTCTGAATCTGAGAATTTGAATTTGAATTTTTTTATTGACATAAAATAAGTAAGTTTCAAGTTATGTGAAATAATAATTTATCTGTTTTATGTATATTTGGTTAGATTCTGTATGACACAAAAAATTACGATGACTGAAAAATACTTTATTTTTAGCTTCCAAAAATACGACAAAAAATAATAACGCAAGTTCTGTTTTTTATTTTCCCATTTTAAATACAATTTAAAAAACAACTTACTAGAGCCCTCTTGTTGACTGTCATCAATGATATAAATGTTTGAAGTAACATTCAAATTTTTCTTTTCATTTTTAGTTGGAAGGATTTGTTTCTCAAGTAAAAGCTCCGGATTATCTCTAACTTCTTTGACTTGAACAAGTTTTTTCGTACCTATAAATTACAATATTTAATTGTTTTTCGCTGTAAAGAAATGTCACAACACTTTTTAATTTCAAAAAAAAATTTAACTTAAGAAATTAGTTCTGATTCCCTTACAAAAAATTTCAAAAAATTTATTACCTTCAATTTGAACAAATGAAAAAAAGCAGCAAAGTGCCACAAAAAGTAGCGGCGACTGCTGCATTTTTTAAAAACACAATATTATTTCCTTCTAATTTTTCTCCTTTTATATCCTTCATTTTTAAGACACTTTTATAATTAAATGTGAGAAAATTAATAAAATTTTATTTAAAATTCAAAAAAATTGACATGAGAATTTTCACATAAAACAAAAGCCATAATTATTCTTTTAAAATTTACAGTTTCAACAAAATTATTTATTTTTTGAAGGAGTATTTGCTTGATTTTTTACAGCAGTTTTTGATTTCTTCGAAAATAAATTTTTGAAAGTTCCACGTTTATTCCATAAAATATATCCTTCACCGAGTCTAAAAAAACAGATAAAAGTATATGAAAAAAAGTATAAAAATTACCCCATAACAAATAAAATTGGAATTAAAAATGCACAAACAATTCCAAATTCTACAGATGCTGAAGCTGATATTTCTTTTTCTGCAGGAATTTCTTCATTTAAAACCAAATATGATGTTGCCTAAAAAAAGAGAGAAAATTACGTTATACAATAACCATCGTAAAAATATAATTTTCAAGTTTTGAAAGAACAAAATTAATAAACAAATTTTTTTATTCAAGAATTAAAAATTCAAATCTCAAAAAAAATTCTGCAAAATTTAGATAAGCCCGAAATCAAAATTTCGCTGAATTGATTTCGGACAGGAAAAATTATTTCAATATTTTGATTCAGATTTCCATCTTTTTTAACCAAAATAGTGCATTTTAATATTTTTTAATATTATCACTGATTGATGCTTATTATATAAAAAAATTTCGTTTACGGTTTTTTTTAAATGTCAAAATAAACGAAATTATGATTTTTCGGTGTTGGACACAAAAATTATTTTGATTTACAAGAATTCTGGCTCAAAGACATTATTAGCAAAATTAGGGGAGTTGTTAAAAATTGATGAGTTTTTACTGAAGGTTGCTTTTGATAAAAACGACCAGAATTAAAAACCCAATTAAAGCTTAAAAAAACCTACCAATTCCAATTTTGCATTTTTTAATTGAAAATGAACATTAAAAGTTATTTGATTTTCATTTGTTTCAGTTGTAAAATCATTTGGCAGCGAACATCGAGCTGGAAATTCTTTAAATCCAAAAGTTCCAATTCGAAATTTAAGAAAATTTTGATTTGAATATCCAAAAATTATGGTTTCATTTTGAAAAAATGGAAATGAATATTCTAAAAACTATGAAATAATGATAAAAAAAAAGAATATAAAAAAAAACAAACGATTATGATTAAGATGAATTTTATTATTTGAAAAATAAAATTTCATTCCACATTCACCAATTTTACATTCATAATGTTTAGATTTAAGTTCTTCAGTTGTTTGAAAGCAAAATGTTACACTTAAAAAATTAAACTTTTTATTTTTCAAAAATATAAATCAAAAAACAATACCTTCCATTACTTTTTGAATTTGTTTGAATACGAAAAAAGAAAACATTCTCATATGTCGGATATCGAACTGTAAATTCACCACTTGAAATTATCATCCTTAAAAAAGATGCATTATTTTATAAAAAATACAAAAAAAACATACTTTTCACCATTTTTTCCAAACATAAATCTTTCTTTTAAAGGATTTAATAAATCTTCATTTTTCTTTGGGATTACAATTGCATCATTTGAATTAATTGAAGCACAAGAAAAATGTTTTAGATTAAATAAAATTAAGAGCAAAATTATCGTTGATTTCATTTTTTTGAGATTGAAGAATGATGGAAAAAAAGAAAAGCTTTAATTTTATTATATGCAAATTTTGATTTATGTGTCGAAAAAAATGGCAACAATTAGACCTCCTTTCTTCTTCTAGTCTTCAGAGATGACAATTTTTCTCAAACTTAAAAAAATGGCAACTGTTAAGAATTTCTTCTGTTATAACGCTTATGAAAAACTTTAATACCGATGATGATGCAGATGCCATATTTCTTGTTCATCATCAAATAAGTTGTTTCCCTTTGTAAAGCATTAAACGATAACTGTTTTAGGAAGTTAAAGCAGATAAATGTATTATTATCAAAAGATCTGAAGTTCTTAAAGCTGTGATTAGGTACCTGCATATATTTTCTCTGATCATCGAATAATCCGTTTTCATAATCACTTAATATCGATGTAGAAAATGTCGAATACACAAACGCCTTTAATTTGATTTTGCCTAAGCAAAAAAATATGCTACAAAATCTCCAAAATTTGTTTTCCCAAAATCAAACTCAAGAATATTTACAAAAGTATAAAACAACAACAAAAATTTTATGCACACATAAAAAAGGTTAAATAAATGACTAAACAAAAATGTTAAAAAAGGGTTGAAAAAAATGATAAAACAAAAAAAAAAAGAAATTAAAGAAAATAGATTCAATCACTGTCAGACGTATAATCAGAAACATTACTACCATAATTCACGAGCACGTGATGGAAGAGGTTTTGGTACATCATATCCAATACGATTAAGATGACGAACAAGATATTGAATATAGAGATCTGCTGGAGCTAATTGATTTGGATAAACAATTTCTGCCAATAAACGAATTGAAAGATCACCAAATTTCATATGTTTTACAATTGGAGATAAAACTTTCTTCATTCCTGTTGGATTAACTGCAATATTTTGCTGTTTACATTCTTGTTGTCCCCATTCAAAAATCTAAAAAGTTTAATGTAATTTTATTCCGTTGAAAAAAAGCAAACAAGATTACCTTCATAAGAAGTCGATCTTCATTTAAGCCAGCAGAACGTGGACAATCCTTGGCAATTCTTTCAAGCAATTCTGCAGAAATTCGATTATGACTATTTCGATTGTAACCAACTGTTAAATGATAAACAATTGATTCAAACATTGTTTGAGAAAGCTTTTTAAAGCATATTTGAATCATTTCAGGACATGTATCTTCATAAAGAATAGCAAGTTCAGAATATCCAAGGATACCATTAATATGTTGACATTTATCTTCAACACGTTCCATGCAATATTGCTTTAAATATGGAACAAGATACATATCACCTAAAACAAATGTATATAAAGTAATGAAACATATGTACAAAAGAAACTTACTCATATGTAATAATGCTCCAAGATTATTATATCCAACATAGCATTTATCAAGATACAAGAATTTTAAAAATTCTTTAAAATCTTCAACTTTAATCTTTTCATCAGAAATAACATGTCGGCCATCTGCAGGTGCCAAATCAGAATTAATCATAGCTTTAAGAGCTTCAGTTCTTTTGATAATAATGCATTTATGTGCTTTAACTTCCTAAAACAATTATAATTAAATGTTTTACAGGGATTATTACAAGTTAAACAACTTACTTGTCCATGAACAAGAAAAATGGTATCAGCATCGTCATCCGTATTTAAGTAAAGTTTTTCATAAGCATTATAACAGAAGAAATTTTCATTGGTTGCCATTTTTTAAGTTTCAGAAAAAAATTTGGTTATGAAAAAATGAAAACTGAAAAATGTGTTTAATGTTTTACAAAAAGGCTAACTTTGTTCTCTCGCACGAAATCGTGTTAAGAATCAGCAGGCTTTTAAAAAAGTAGAGGAATTTCACATCAAAAAAGTTACTGTAAACTTTTTTTTAAAAGTTTGGCAAAATGTCTCTCAGTGCTGACTTTATATTTAATTTTTTTTTCAAAGCTCTTTCACCAACAAAAGTTTTAAATCTGTATCAAAACTATTAATTCTTTACACCTTTAAAATAATGTCTGCAGCTGATTTTGGTCGGCTTATTCATCTTGCTAAAAAACGTGAACGTGAAAAAGAAGATTCTGAACGACAAAAGGCAAAACTTGAAGAAGAATGTAAACGCGGTAACTTTAATTTTTTGTACTTTCTTTTTTTTCTTACAATATTTGTTTTAGTTCAACAAGAAATTAGTGAAAAGTTTACATCAAATGCTGAAGAAAAGAATGATGAAGTTGTTGTGGATACCCAAGGTGGATTGGTTACACTTGGAGAAATGAAGCAAAAGAATTTGAAGAGTTTCCATGCAGGGTTTGTTTTTTTTGCTTATAGTTCTTTAATAACTTATGGTTTTAGAGATGATGTTATTACTGGAAAGAAAGGTGAAGCAGATCGAAAAGAAAAAGAAATGAAAAAAGAACGGGAAAAGAAGGTTATACAAGTATGCAAACTTTTTCCTGATTACTGTTTACATTAATGATGTTTTTTAGAAAAGAATACTATCATTTAATCCAGATGAGGATGACGAAGATGAAGAGCCTATTATAATACCAAAGAAGAGACTTGGCATGGATCCATCAGTTGATACATCGTTTTTACCTGATCGAGAACGTGAACTTGAAACAATTAAGTTAGTTTAATTTTTTCGTATTACGGTAATTAATAATAGTGTTATAGGAAGAAAGAAGAACTTGTAAAAGAATGGCGTGAATTACAAGATAAAGAAAAGAATGATCAAATAAATATTGCATACTGTTATTGGGATGGATCTGCACATCGAAAAGATATGAAAGTAAAGAAGGGTGATACGATTACACAATTTATTACTCATGCATTGGAAGTGTTAAGGAAAGAATTTAGTGAATTAAAAGGTATATTGAATAGTTTTTTTCTTATTCTTAAATCTCTATTTTTAGTGGTATCGTCGGACAACATCATGTTTATTAAAGAAGATTTAATTATTCCACATTTTTATACGTTTGTTTTATCTTCTTGTTTTACATTTCTACTATATTAATTTTAGATTTCTTGACTTCGTTGCAACAAGGATGATGGGAAAAACGGGGCCACTTTGGATATTTGATGCTATTGGTGAAATTCGTTTACGACAAGATGCTGCTTTAGATGCGGGTGAACCACATCCTGTAAAACTTGTGCTAAGAAGTTGGTATGAAAAGAATAAACATATTTATCCTGCATCAAGATGGGAAGCATTTGTTCCAAAAAAAGAATATCGAAGAACTTGTGATGATCTTACTGATATTTAAAAAAGTGTATTTATTTTTATTTAAACATATTTTTTATAAAATTATTTCATCTTTTGTTTGTTTTCGCTGCTTTGATGGAACACTATTTGAATACGTTAATGCTGTTGTTGTTGGAGCAGTGAGTAATATTTCTGGAAGTTGTTGGTGGGGGCGTTGTGATGATGGAAATTTAACGGATTGTGATTTTTTTCTGCTTGGTGGAGATTCTGCTACAGTTTCAGAGATTCTTGAATCACGTTTAAGAAGTTGCATATCAAAAGTTGAATCCATTCGTGGTTTTCGCTTTTGACATTTTTCACGTTTTATTACTCGATGATGTTTTCTTCCAAGTTTAAGGAAAGGAATAAGCTTTCGAAGCTTTTTTGAATTGGAAAAAGCTCGAATAAGGAAATAGCAAGCAAATGAAGCGATTGCTAAAGTAATGCAAGACATTGTAAAAATGAAAGTTATATTTAGCTAAAAATTAGATTACATCATTGGTGGAAAGAGTACTGTAAGATGTGTTTACCCGACAACAATCAAGTCCACAACATTTTCCTGTTGAACAAATAAATAATATATCAATACTGCTATCATCAATTTGAAAAGTGTGATAAATATCTCCAGCAGATACTGTAGCTCGACAAATGTGTTGTTCCTATAAAAAATTTTTTTTTTCAAGTTTTAGATTAAGTTTATTTGACAAAATTGAATTTTTCATTTCAACATTTTTTTCGAAATGGTATGAACTTGACAATCAGGCAAAAGAACAATAAAAAAAGACCCTGATCTTCAAGTTGATGCCAAATGTTAAAATGTAAAACATATCAACCCTTCTATTTCCTTTAAACTTACAAAATCTTTATTATTTGTAATATTATCATCATCAATACTATCTCGATAATAAACTTGTAACGGACGTGCCATTAAATGTATTATATTTTTATCTTTTAACTCTGTTTTAAATTCTAATAATAATTCTGCAGAATTTTCTGTTTCAATTTTTTGTTTTTGCCATAAACTAAATGGCCATGAACCTTCAATGGCATTTGTAGAAGCAATATTTATTTCAGAAAGTGATGGAAGATCATATTGATCAAATGAATCAAAATGATTATTTGAATCTTCAATATTTGCTTCAAATGAATATCCTTCAACGCAGTAGTACCTGTAAAACTTGGGATAAAATTGAAGCAGGGATATAGTATGCCATAGCTTCTTTTAAGGTATACTGTATTTATTTTATTGACTAAACATTAAATTGTTTTTTAGTGGACATTAAGTATACTTGCTTAGGTACTCAAAAACTCTTTTACAGTAACCCAAAAATAAAAAATTACCTGTAAAAACTTTGAAAATTCAACCCGAACATAATAACCACAATTTGAAATCCTTTAACCATTTTTTCAACCTTTTCTAACAACAAATTTCAAACATATTTGAAAAAGAAAAAAAGACTTTTCTCGTAAAAATTCAATTTCACTTTTTCTTTGAAGTAAAAAAAAGCTAAAATTAATGTCTTTATGTTCCTTCACTTCATAAAAAACAACAAAAGAAAAAACGGAAATTGACTTTTATCCAACCAAAATTAAATTATACTTTTCAAAGCTCCTTTTTTAGCTATAAATCAAGGCAAATTGCCGTCACTTAAAAAAATTTGATTCAAACCGTTTTTTATAATAGCGATTAAAGACATTCTTTCAAGAAAAAACAAACTCAACAACAAAACAATAACAAGAAATAAACAAATTCTACCATAAAAATCTTCAATGTTCCATTGTTTCTTCTTCAGCTGCTGCTTGGGTGTATGCCTTTGATCGTTTGAAGGTTTCAAGTTTACGTTTAATTTGTGCAGCAGAATTTTGATAAATATTTAAATGATCTCGTGCCATTGCATCATAATCTTCACCATGTCGTCGAAGCATTTCAGTACAAAATTGAAGATCTTTTGGTAATAATTTTGGTTCACGTTTTTTCTTCTTTTTTGATTCTTCTGTTGTCTTGGCTTCAACTTCAAGAGCTTCAGCAACATGAGCCTTTGCAGCTTTTTGTTGATTGATACCACCTTTTGATAGAGCATCCGCAAGCTTTTCAGCTTCCATTTCAGCAGCAAATTTTGTCTAAAACAATAAAGTATTACATATAAAAATTTGTATTGCCTAAAAATTGCATACCTTTGGCAATGGAATTGCTTTATTCTTATTATATACGAGTCCCATCGATTCTAAATTGGACTTGGTACTTTTCTTTGTATCCCATTCTGCAGAAATTGCTTTGCTAAAACAATATTTTGTTTAAAGCTGTTAAAAAATGGGATAAATAAAAACTTACACATGAGTAGCAGAGTTTTGCTTCTTCTTCAATGTCTTTTTCTTTTGTCGAACTGCTGCTGTTCTGGTACGAAGTTTTCCACCTCCTTTTCTATCACGTTTATATGATTTTGGCATTGTTTTAACCTAAAAAATATAAAGTTAAAGTAAAATATTGTAACAAAAACTAAAAAAATTCATGATCAAAAAAAGGTAAAAAAAAGTTGGATGAATCAATGTTCGGCGTTCGTTCTGCATTTTGCCAAAAAAGATTGTTTTTGCATTTGCGCAAAAAATTGCAGCTACCGTTTTTGATTTTTGTGTTGAATGAATCAACACTGTTGATCGATCAATTTATATCTTTTCAGCAAAATCTTATAGTTTAGTTTTTTAAATGTTATAAACTGTTTAAACTGATAATACTAATGCAATTGTCATAAATGCTTTTTTCTAAAAACTGAAATTAATATTTGCTCAAAGCTTTTTTAAAAACGTATTAATGGCTTTAATCTTGTTTTTTAATTTATTTAAAAATATATGTTTATCTATTCTAATAAATTGTCACACTGACACTGGAAAAAATAATCATCAGTTAATTTTAAAAAAGAGATTGAATGGATTCGGTAGACCCATGGCAAATTAATCAAAAAAAAAACATCAAATTAAAAAATATGTTGAAAAATGACTAGCTAGTTTCGACGATAAAATAAACAGTTAAAACATGCATTCCTGTTTTTTAACAATTTTATGCTGCTCGATTAACTAGGACAACTTTAATACAAGCACATTTTGGAACAATAAACAACATTCTTTTTTTTGTGCATCCCTTTCGACTTCGTTACAGAGGTGTGTGACACATTTGACATTCTTTTGGAAGTTCATCCGCTAAAATCATTAAAAGTGCTTCCATTTTTGCTTTATTTTCAACTCGAATTTCTTTAACTAAATTTGAAACTTGGTCATCTTTAAGCAATTCTGTAATTATGCCAGCCGTATTTCACAGATCCACCGGATCTCATTATCCAACTTAAAAAAAATATTTTATCATTTTTTAAAGGAAGCGAAATCACATATACATTTTTCATTATTTTTTTCGAAATGCCATGAACCTATTTTTTGATCAGGGTATTTTTTTGTTGTTCTTTGCTTGATTTTCAGGTTCATATAATATCAAAAAATGTTAAAACAAAAAATATATCGCTCTCTTTAAAGTTGTAATTTTTATTCAAACTTTTCAGACCAATATTGTTTTTTTAGCTTTAAAGGCATTTCAATCCAACCAATTCGAAGTCCAGGAGAAAGTAACTTTGAAAATGTTCCATTACTAATTACATGTCCAATTTCGTAATCTTCATCTTTTGGATTATCATATGCAAATAGCCTTCGATTCACTTTATCATTATAATGTAAAATATTATAAACATCATCACAAAATACTAAAATTGAATATTTTCTTGCAAGTTTTATGATTTTTTCACATTTTTCGGAAGATAGTTTGGTTCCAGTCGGATTATGATAATGTGGAACTAAATAAAGTGCACAAAGAAATTTTTGATTCATTTTTGCTTCTTCACATTCTTTTATGGAATATGTTGAATACCATTTAGTTTCCAAATCTTCCAAATCAATTCCATCACTTTCATTTTTAATATCTCGAATTGGAAATGAAAATGAATTTTTAAGCATTGAAATTGCAAGAAAATAACTTAATTGTTCTGCCCAAATTATTGTTTTATTGGGAAATATTTGTGATAATAAATATATAAATCCTGATGTTGCTCCAGCTGATAACACCAAATTATCACTAAACTTAAAAATGTTAAAATACATAAAAATATAAATTACCGATGAACCGGTTCACGATATTCTGCACTTAAAAATGAACTTAAAGCTTCCAAAAATTCTGGGGGACCATCGGGTGTTCCATATTGTAAAAGTTAAGCATTAAAATTTAACGTTTTTTCCATTGAAATTTTTGTTGCATTTTTCATTGTTGCAACCTTTTTTTAAAACATGTGGTCCTGGAGCTCCAGCATTTAGCATATATTTACCCGTAAATGTTCCATCAAAAAGTGTTACTGAACGAGACGTTGAAGATTCCATAATTGAAAAACTTTTAATATTTAAATAAGAAAAACAATCAGTTTTATCTCAAAAGCAAAAGTGAGAAAAAGAAAACAATTTTTAGTGTTGCAAAAAAGGGAAACAGCAAAAAAAGAAAGTTGTAAAAACAAAAAAGAAAAATTATTGGAAACAAAAAATGTTTTAAAAAATTTTATTGGGAAAAGCGTCCATTGTTTTTGCATCATTTTTTAATCACATTTTTTGTTACAATCGGTTTTAAACACACATTATTTATTTTTCAAATTAATTTTATAAAAAAAGCAACAACGAAAAAAATAAACCACAAAAATTATTTCAAAAACCAACAAAATTATTATTACTCAATTCTACCATCACCTTGGGAACCACGTGCATTTGCTTTTGCTGGATTTTTAAAAATGACATCACGATATGATTGATTTTTATAGCAATCGGATTTAACAAATGCAATTTCATCATTTTGAGGTTCACGAAGTTTCTTATAAAGTAAAAGGCGTCTAAAAAATTATATTCATTGAAGACTTTTTCTTTGTTGTCTTCTTTTTTTTCTTACCTTGAGCCTTTATTTGTCAATGATTGTTCACAATTTGCAAGCATTTCAAGCGCATCATGACGAAAAAGAACATCTTCGCAATATCTGAAAAACAATGGAATAAACAAAATTTTAAAACAAATCGATTTACAAAAGCCTCAGGTTTCAGCTAATCAAATTAAACAAAAAAATTTCCTTGTTCCAATTTGATCAGCTCAAAAAATTTTCTTGTAAAAGCAAAAAATGTAAACATAAAAAGCTCAGAGACAATCCCTATTTTTTTTCTGCACCCGATTTTAACATTGTTCAAAGACGGAAATAGAAAGATGTTTAAATAAAAGAAACAGTTCCGTTCCTGAAGCAACATACAAAACAATGGATTTCTACAAACAAAAAAATGCCAAAAATAATTTTTAAGTATAAAAGGAAAAGGTTTGGCTAAAAAAAGTATGACATTTTTAGATTTCTCTTTTTTTCATTTTTTTAATACTAATGTAAAGCTTCTTTTTAGGAAGTTCTCAAATTTGCGGTCAACTTTTTTTTATTACGGACAAAAAAAATGAATTCAGCTTTAAATTTGGCTTATTTCTTTGCTGTTTTTAACATTATTCAAGCAGGTAATATTATTATATTTGAGTTACAGTATACCGCTACTATTCCAAAAAAATATTTTAGTACCTGAATGCTATCATGCTTGGAGTGAAATAATTCCAGGAAAAGATTGTAAAGTTGCTGAAGATTGTGGTGAAGCAACAGCAGATTGCATTTTTAGTGTTGCAACAAATTCTCGAATTTGTTGTAAACCAAAAAGTGGAGCAACTCTTCCAAGTTTGTTTCTATTCCCCTTATGCCCTAATTTAAAGCCCACCATTTTATAGCATGCCTTTCTGGAATGCAAATTTTATCAGTTGGAAAAAATGGTGGAATCGTTTGTGAATCAAAAGATCAATGCCCAGATGGATTTAAATGTGTTGAAAGTACAACAAATTTTGATAAACTTCCAGGACAAGGAAATAAAATTTGTTGTAAATAAAAAAATTCCAATTACTTTTTTTAAAAACTACCGTATGCTTTTGTAAAATAAGCCAAAGTCCGTAATATTAAATTGTAAATAAAATAAAGCTTTAAATTAAAAAAAAGTGTCTTACGTTGATTTAAGAACCGGAAACCAAAATGCAACTCTTCCACCAATAGCCAAACGAGCAGCAGAAAGATTTAATAAATCCAAAAAAACTTTATTAAGACTGTAAAGAGTCTTTTCAGGATAATGATTATCACTAAAATAAAAATGCTATTATTTTTTTTTCAAAAGTTTAAATTAACAAAACTTACTGTGCAGAAGATGGAAGAGTCCAATGTTCTTTTCGAACTTTATTTCCAACTATTCTACCCTTTTCACGAATTCCATATGGAGCTTAAAAAACGCTTTTTAATAAAATTATAAGTGTTCAAAAAACTTACGATCAGCAATAATTGCATCAAATCGAGCATTTTCTCTCCAAAGTCCAAGTCGACTTGCATCACCAATAATAATATCACCAAAATATCTTTGTAAATTATAGTGTATAAAATTTGATGCAACATTTTGCTCTTTTGTAAGAAACTTTTCACCTTGTCGTGCAGATTTTTAAATCCATTTTTATTTTTATATATTGAATTTCAGTTAGCATGGACTCGAGGAGTTTCAATTGCTGGATTATTGCTGACATCCGCATATTATTCATATGTAAAAAAATCAAAAGTTATTGTATATCCGGATGGATATACAATAACCTTTTCATGGCAAATCTGAAGCAGAGTAAGCTTTTATGAAACTTTTTATTTTTACAAGTAAATTTTATTGTTTATATGGAAAAAAATTTATTTAAATAATCCGAAAAAATTTTTAACTAAAATATTGATTTTTATAGCTTCACCTCTTGCAACCTTCACCTCTTGCAACCTTCACCTCTTGCAACCATATAATTTATTTCTGTTCCAATTACTGTAGAACCAAAATGTGCTGCAGGTATTAAAAGTCCACCTGAAAAAAAAACATTAAAATTTGAACAAAAAACTTAGAAAATTATTTTATTGCTGAAAACTAGCATTTTTACGAATTTAATTATATATTTTTTTGATTTGAAATTTGATTCTCTTCTGTTTCTGATAAATGCTTATAAAATAAATTTTTAACTGACCTGTTCCAGAAAAGGGATCGAGAATAATAGAATTTGGTTGAGCATGTATGAGATTTGCTTCTAAAAAAATTAAAACTAAAAATTCAAATTGATTAAAATAAAAACTTACGAATAAAAGCAAGTTCAGGATCCATTGTTGAATTTCCTATATATTTTCGATCTTTTAAATTGTAACGACTTTTAAGCAAATATTGTCCATCACCAATTTTTCTTCCAAAATATATTTTTCTATTTTCTGCGAGAATAGTAAGAAAATCTTCAATAAGTGTAAATTCATGTTTTGGATTTTCAAGAGAAACAGGAGCACGATCATTTTTCAAAAGTGGTGTAAAACGCTAAAATAACAACATTAATAATGTTGTTTGAAAAAAAGAGACATACTTCACGAAGTTTTGTAATTGTATCAGAATCCAGACGTTTTCCTTGTGGTCGAATTTGAAATTTCCATGTTTCTACTTCGTTATTGTATACCTAAAATTTAATTCAGTGTCAAAAAAATCAGATGAAAGAAACAATCAGCGATTTTCGAATAAAAAATTACCTCAAAAACTTTAGAATTTTCACGCATTTTTGTTTCCATTTCATCCAAATCTGGTGCTTCAAAAAATAATTCATATACAGCTCTGAGAAATGTAGTTCTACTTAAAATTTTTTTCACATCATTTTCATTTTTGTATTAAAAAATATGCAAATGTTCCTAAAAAAATTAATTCCATTAAAAAAAGTGTTGACAAAAATTTTTTATATTTCATTCACAAAAATTAATTTTTGAAAGAATGTTCCTTTTTGTATTTCTGGCTTCAAACATTTTATTATTTGCTGTAACGACTTTAACTTTATTTAAATGTTCAAATAGACAATCACCTTCAAAAGAAAAAGAAGCTGCCGCAAAAGAAGCTGCATCAAAACTTTCAACAGCAACTAAAACAAAAACAAAAAGTACTCAACCATCTGGTCCATTACCTTCATCTTCAACAGCGCCATCAAATGTCAAAAATTCAACGGCAACAACTTCAAATGAAAAGGTCGAAAAAGTTATTATTGCAAAAACTCCTGGTTCAAAGGTTACTGTAAGTGAAAGATTTTTATCATTACACTTTTTATATATTTATATGTATTTTTTTATAGAATGAAGAAGATGGAGATTATGAAAATCTAACACAAGATGAAAATAATAAAAGTCATCATCCATTAGTTGAAATTGTTCAAACTCCTGGTGGTCAATTTGTTAAAACAACTCCTTCTGTCAAAGCTTAATTCTTATGCCTGCTTCTTAATGATGTAAATATTGAACTGATATATATGTATATTTGTATGTGATATAATGATATAAATAAATACTTACATTTGTCAACATTTGTTTTTCATCGAATGGAATTTGAAAGAGATCACAAACAGCTTTGAATTCAGCAAAACAAAAATTTGGATGAGTTTGATTTTAATCTTTTTTAAAAAAACAAATAAAAAACGACGCATTGTTTTTTGTCGTTTTATTGGCGGTGGTGATATCATTACTCTAAAAAATCGTTTGTTAATTAGAAGATAATATGGATTAGTAAAAGCTTGAAATATGGCACTTGAACGTATTAGAGAAAATAGGAACACTTTTGAGAACCAAAATAGCTGTTTTAAAAGCACCTTCAAAACTAATAGATAACATTGCTGCAAAAAAGCAAATATTGTAAAAAAACACTAAAAAAATCTAAACCATTTATAATAAATGATTTATTTAACAAAAATGCATGATTAATAAATAATAAATAGCAAGAAAGATTTATGAAAATTTACAAAAATAAAAAAGCAGAGATCATTATTTAATCGAGTTCAATAACACTATTATCAATAATACGATTATTTGCAACAATATTAGCACGAGGATAATGATATTTTGACCATGTTGCATTTAAAATTTCATCAGGACCAGTTGTTCTTTTTAAAAAAGTTTGATTTGACATTCTTATCACTAATACTTGTTCACCTTTTAAAAGCTTTCCCGTTCTACCATCTGTAGTTGGTAATTCAATGTCTAAAATGCAATTTTTTAAAAAAATGTAAGAATCAAAAAATTGAAAAAACAACCTTCATCAATTACAGTAACAGTTTTATCATGCGCAACTTCTCTTATTACAGGTGCATTATTCAAACGAAAAAGTGATACATTATTTTTTCCATGTAATGGATGATAAAGTGGTATTTGAAGTGGTTGTTGTACAGGTGCAGAATTTGAATTAGCTATTTTGTATCGTAATTGATTTAAGCTGAGTTCCGACTATTCCATTCCAATTTGAAGATATCTTCTAAAAAATGTTTATCCTATAAATATCTAAAATATGTAAATTAAAATACTTACAATCATCCCTGCTGCCATAATTTTTTGTTCATTGTATATTCCTACCATTCCTTCATAATCAGGTCTTCGAGGAATATTACTACTTCCATTATATGTATAAGGTTTAGGCATATTTTGTAGCATTGTCTGGAACTAAATAAAGTGCACCAAGAAATTTTTGATTCATTTTTGCTTCTTCACATTCTTTTATGGAATATGTTGAATACCATTTATTTTCTAAATCTTCCAAATCAATTCCATCACTTTCAATTTTAATATCTCGAGTTGGAAATGAAAGTGAATTTTTAAGCATTGAAATTGCAAGAAAATAACTTAATTGTTCTGCCCAAATTATTGTTTTATTGGGAAATATTTGTGATAATAAATATATAAATCCTGATGTTGCTCCAGCTGATAACACCAAAGTATCACTAAAAAAGTAATAGAAGATAAAAAAGGATAAAAAAGATTATTATTATTACCGATTAACAGGTCCACGATATTCTGCACTTAAAAATGAACTTAAAGCTTCCAAAAATTCTGGGGGACCATCGGGTGTTCCATATTGTAAAAGTTCAGCATTAAAATTTAACGTTTTTTCCATTGAAATTTTTGTGGCATTTTTCATCATTGTTGCAACCTTTTTTAAAATTTGTGGTCCTGGAGCTCCAGCATTTAGCATATATTTACCCGTAAATGCTCCATCAAAAAGTGTTACTGAACGAGACGACATCTCGGAGACGTCGTCGTTGACATAATTGAAAAACTTTTAATATTTAAATAAGAAAAACAATCAATTTTGTTTTAAAAGCAAAAGTGTGAAAAAAAAACAATTTTTAGTGTTGCAAAAAAGGGAAACAGCAAAAAATAGAAAGCTGTAAAAACAAAAAAGAAAAATTTTTGGAAACAAAAAAATGTTCCAAAAAATTTTATTGGGAAAAGCGTCCATTGTTTTTGCATTATTTTTTAATCACATTTTTTGTTACAATCGGTTTTTTAAAACCGATTATAACATAATTTCATTTTTAGTTGATCGATATCCTTTTAAGCTAACAAGGTTTTCTGGAGATGGATATTGTTGTCATTTAAGTCTTTATATGCCTGAAAACATGAAAAGAAGATTTTTATTTTATTTGAATTGGGAAAATTTTGATGAAAAGTATTTTAACACTTTGAAAGAAAGAAAAATAATTGCCGAAGAAGTTTCAGCGCATTTTGATAAAGATAAAGAAGAATTATTTCAACTTAATTCATTAAATTTTATTATTTCAAAAAAAGTTGAAATTACATTTGGTAAAAGCTTTGATTCAATATATCGCGACTCTCAATTTGCCTGAAAATCACGAATATCTAAGGTTTCGAAACCGGATCAAAACGTCCGCCTCCTTTAATATTTTAGTGATTTTGAAGACATGATTTGACTTGAAACTGTGGTAACAACCATAAAACACAATGTTCATCAATATCAAGTTCATTGATTTTACATTTATTATTTCAAATAAAAACAAATAAATACACAAATTTTTTTTAGACATTTCCATCAAATGCAAAAGGATTTTCATTTTTTACCCTTGGCTCTGCTTCTCCATAAATTGCAACAATTTGTTTCCATCTTTCATTTTCGGGAATACTTTCATCTTCAATAATTTTTGAAATCATTGAAAATCCATCATCACCTCTTGGTGGGGATCGTTGTGGCATTCGAGATGGAGGACGGGTTGGTTGTCGGTGAAGAAGTTGTGGAGGTGGCAATGTTGAAGGAGATGATATTTCAGCTTGATATTGTTGTTGACTCATAAATTGTTGATAAAGTTGCTTAAGAGAGAAATATGGCTATTTTTTGGTTATATTAAAAACCCAAACCTGTCGATCTGGACTTAAAGTATTAACCAATTCTTGAACATGTTGAACTTTGGCATCATAGGATAATTGAGGTTGCCTTAGAATACGTTTAAACTAAAAAAATATGTGTTTGCAAAAATTTTTGAAATGCTCTTTAAAAAATGTTTTTTTAAACAAAAAAAAAATTTTCATAAGAAATTTAAAGGAAGGATCAGGGATTGAAAATGAGGCCGGCCGGCCTCGGCCCGGCCCAGCCCCGGGCCGGGCGGGCCTTAGTAATTCTAGCCCGCGGGCCGGCCGGGCCGCGTTAAGAAGCCCGCGGGCCGGCCCGGCATATTTTTCAAATTTTGTTTTTTGGTAGTTTTTATGTTTGTGGTGTGCGCAGTACGCACTTTTTCTTTTCTCATCACTATGAATCATTGTTATATTAATTCATATTGATGAGAAAAGATGCAAAAAACTATTTTTTGCAAGCTGCAGGTTTCGAAAAATATTCTAAAAAACTTTTAAAAAAACTTGAAATATTTTAGGGCCGGCCCGGGCCGGCCGCGGGCCGGCCGGGCCGAGGAAATTCCAACGACGGGCCGGGCCGGCCGTCAATTTTTAGGCCACGGGCCGGGCCGGCCGACTTTTTCGGCCCGATTTTCAATCCCTGGGAAGGATATGGCATTTTCTTAATTGTTTTGTTTTTTTCAAAATGGCATAAACTTGATGATCAGGGTCTTTTTCTATTGTTTTTTGCCTGATTTTCAGGTTTATGGTATTAAAAAAATGTTAAAATAAAAAATATATTAAACCTATCGCTCCCTTTAATATTTTTTTCTATCACTTTTGCAAAAATTTCTAAAGTTTTTGAAAGAATTTTTAGATTCACTTGAAAACATTAAAATTTGCTTGTTTTTTAGAAAAAAATAAATTTAGTTTTTTAAAAACATCTGCAAAAATAGTACCTCATTAATGACCTCGATTGGTGCACCTTGTAAAAATGGTGGTAATGATTCAATTTGTGGTTGTTGTGTTGAAGTACTACTTTGTAACTGCTGTTGTTGGGCAATTTCATTTAACATTAATGAATTATCCCTTTTTGTATTTCCAACAGAATTTGGCAATTGTTCAGAATTAGAATCCAATAATTTTTCTGTAATCGGAATTAATCCACCTCCATTGAAGGGTGTTGAAACACTTTGTTCATTCTTTTTTTGTCCACTGAATGAAACTTGAAATGGAATTGAACGAGATTGTTGTTGTTGTTGCTGTTGAAAAAGGGGATTTGATATATCCGCTGAGGATTGCGAAATTCCTTGTGCTCTTTGCATTGGAATTGAAAGTGACATTTGTGGTGGTTGAAACATTGCCATTTGTTGTTGCTGCTGAATTTGTTGTTGCATTTTCATTAACTGATAATTTGATAAAAATGGATTAAATTGTTGTTGAGAATTTATTGGCATAATTTGCCTTGGAAAATATTGTTGTTGTTGTCCTTCCACAAAATTCCAAACAGTTATAAATGGGAGTAAAAATAATATAAATAAATCCATTTTTGTATATAAATTAAATACAACGACAAAAAAAGTGAAACACCCGAAAAAAAAATTTGTTGTTAGGCAATTCTTTTTTGGAATCCTCTTTTTATATATTCCAAAAAAATATTTCAGGTAACGGTGACCGGTTTTCTATTTTGAAAAATTTTGTTGAGCAAAAAAAGAGATAGAAAACAGATGAGCCATTTCTGCTTTTTCCTGCTAAAAAAATAGAATTCAAGTTCATTGACTGCCAGGAAACTTGATTTTATTTTGAGAGCGAAAGCTGATTATTATAATTACATATTGCTTTTAGGAGGGATTTAAAAGAAGATATCACAAACGAAAATTGTGTTTTATTTTTAATTATGATTAAAGATATTAATTTCGAAAGAAACTGATTTGAGTGAAATTAAACGTTTTGAATAAAAAAAATATTACAAAAACTTGGAAAATTCAATTTGCAAAAATGGAATATATTTGCAAAATTAAAAAATCAGGAAAGCCAACCAAAAACTTTGAAAGCCGATTAAATTTTACTTTTCATCAAAAAAACAAGTTATTTACGCAATTTTTGTTCAAAACTTTGTTAATCTTTGAATGGAGTAAGCTTTTTATTTTAAATGTTTTTAAGCAACAATCTGTATAAATAATTTTAGAATTACTTATAAATGTTAAAGATATTTATTACAGAAATATACTGTAGCGGTAAAAATATTATAATATTGAATAAATTATAAAACATTTATTGCACAGCAACAACAAAAAAAACCAATCGAATAAAAATACTCGTAACACATTTAACACCAAAATTTAGGAACTGGACGATTATATAATGCAAGATTTTTACCATATTTTGTAGAAATATTCTTATCATCTTCTATATATTCAAAGACTTTAGTTGGAGCAGATACTTGATCAATGCAAAGTTCAACAAAACCAATAAAATTTGCTCGAATTTCTTCTTCCATTACTTTAAGCCTTTCATCTTGTTCAAATAGCGGAATACTTGGATCTTTGAATTGATTACATACATTTTTGCTAAGAACAATGGCATCCTTTTTACATTCTGTAAAAATAAATTTTTGTTAGCAAAAAATCTTTAATTTATAAAAATGCTTACGCTCTTGTGTAGTATCTTTATTCAATGATTTAAGAGATGCAAACATATCTGTGAGATCATCGTCTTCAACATTTTCATATGATGGAAGATTATCCAAGTAATTCATGTCATATACCTAAATAAGATCATCATAAAGGTATAATATAGAAAGTAAAAAAATTTACCTTTGCAAGAAAGCTTGGAGTGTTATAAATTGGTGATCTTCTTCCTAAATATGAACTTGCTTGAGATTCTGTTTCATCTTCATCATCTTCAAAACTTGCAATTGTTCTTTTTTCCTTTTCTTTTTCTTCTTCCAAGGTACTTTCTTTTTCCATGATTATATAATGTTTTAAAAAGTGATGCAAAAAGTTCTACCTATAAATGGTAACAAAAAGTTATTAATAACTAAACAATCGTTAAAAAAAACAGACGACATTTTTTTCATGCAAAAAATGCAAAAAGACAGAGCGGAAACGTGCATGTTGCTCGCAAGCTTTGATTTTATCATCGCTTTTTTTCGAAAACATTTTTTGCTCATTGTTTTTTCTTTTGTTAACAGCTGTTGTACTTTTTCGCGTTTTTTGTCTTTTTAAATTTACCACTAATTATTTATTATTATTTTTAGCACAATTTTGTTTTATAAAAATGTTTGCTGCATTCCGATCTCCAAAGAAAACTTCTGAATTGGAGCCATCTTTAATTCAACAAATTGAAGATTATGTACAAGCTTCTGTTGTATGTTTTATATCTTGTTTTTCCCATATTTGTACTATTTACTTTTAGGATAAACATTTTGCTGGACTTGATGCAAAAATTGATGGAATCTTTGAAGTTGTAAATAAATTGGATGAAACAACTCGTTCAGAATTGCGTGAAATTAAATCATTGCTTAATCATCCAGAATCTGAAGCAACAAGTCAAAAATCTCTTGAAACTCCAGATTTGTTACAAGTATCATCACCTTTTAGCTTTGATGCTTCACCAAAAGATGCTCAACCTACAATTGGCAAAAATCGACTTCTTGCTTCCTCAGAAATGAGTTCTCCAACTTCAAATGCAGATGCACCTGAACAAAAATTCTTGTATTTATCTAAACCATTTGCAACTTCTCCTGCATCTAAAAATAATGAAGAAAGAAACTTCCTAAAAGTAGTCCTTCAACCCCACATGCAAGTCCTTTTGAACCTTTAAAGGAAAGCGAAAAAGAAAATGAAAAATTGGTTGAAAATGTCGTTGAAGAAATTCGTAAAGAAAGAGGTTACACCTCTGATGATGCAATTTCTGATTCTAATGTATGTTTACAATGTTAGAAAAAAAGTTATTATCGATCTTTTCTTAGGATTCCTTTTCATTAACACAACAAAATCTTCCAATTGTTATTACACAGTGTTCGCTTGATAGTGAAAATGAATCGATTGATGCTGATACAGAAGATGAAGAATATACTACTCAAAAATTTGTAAGTATATTATTAACACTTTTGTAATTAATAGTTCTTTAGAGCATTGTTACTGCCAATGACGAAAGGAAAGAAGATGAATCTCAACCAGATACTGTAAAAGTTCCTGAAGAAAAACAAGAAGCTATTAAATCACTTGGAGAAAAACAAGTTGCTCAATTTGATACTGTAAATGTTGATGAAAAAT
The DNA here is from genome assembly GCA_963922195.1 of Panagrolaimus sp. PS1159. Taxonomy (NCBI): domain Eukaryota; kingdom Metazoa; phylum Nematoda; class Chromadorea; order Rhabditida; family Panagrolaimidae; genus Panagrolaimus; species Panagrolaimus sp. PS1159. The sequence goes on from CAWUHW010000008.1 coordinate 1,650,396, forward strand.
CAGAAGTTGTTTTATTCAAGCATGAATGTAAATTGTATACATTTGTTAATGAAAGAAAAGAAACATTGTATTTTGGTTTGGGCGACATCATGATTAAATCATTGGTTAATCAAAAAAAATCTCATCAAGTAGATATTGTTTTTGTTAGACATAATGATCAACGGATTTGTGCAGATTTTACAATTAATGGAGAAATGTTTTTGACGGATAAAACTGATGCAAAAAATTGTGGAATTATAACATGCAAGGTAAATTGTTGTTATTTTTCTTGAGTTTTACCATAGTAATAATATATTTTAGGATAATTCTGATGATGTTGCAATACCAACAATTTTTATTATTAAATTTCGTGAAAAAGAATCATATGATGAATTTAAAAGACTTTACAATGATGCTGTTGAAAATGTTCGTGCATTTGTCAAACATGATCGTGAAAATGAAAAATTAACAACGTCAAAGTTAATTGCAGAAGCTGAACAAATTGGTGTTCCATTTAAGCGTTCACGGACAATTCAACAACCACCTACTGCAACTATTGGATCTGTAAAAGCTCAAACATCTTTTTCATCTTCATATGTTTCTCCTCCGCTACCAACTCCATGACGTCCATCTCAAAGTGTTCAAATTTCAGATAATGCTGAAGTATCTGATGATGGTTTTTAATGATTTATTTGTACAAGATACTGTACTTCTGTTGATATTAAGTCTAGATTTTATTTTTTTCCGTTTTGCTAATCATTTTTTACTTTTTCGTTCTTGTTTATAAATCGTAATATAATTTATTCTTACTGTAGAAGCTGCAGCGAACAAGTGCTTGCCATTGCCTATTTATGTTGCTAAAAAAAAGCATAAAAAACAAGAAAAATAGGATAAAAAAAGCGTTATTAAAAGTTTAAATGCCAAAACAAATGTATCTGTTGAATCAGAGTTTAAATTTTTTTTGTTGTTGCTTTTTAAAAATTATTTCATTTAACTAAAATATAAAAGAAAAGAAAACAATGAAAAACAGAATAATAAAAAATTCATGTTTTGCTTTTGACTAAAATTAACATCAGCACTGCAAATACCATAAATTGGATTTCGCAAAACCGATAAAGAATTACAAATTCCACAATTTTTTTGATTATAACAAATGCTTAAAGTATTTATTTTTTCAATATAACAACCATACGTTCTTCCACAAGAATTTGTTGCAGCTTTTCCAAGGCATTTTGCATGAGCTTGAAAAGAGGTGCATGAAAAAGGGTCATACGATGGACATAAGCTTGTTGAATATGGACATGCTTTTTTGGCTACTAAAAATGTAAAAGATTTTATGATAAAAAAATTAGAGTAAGAATTAAGGAGGGATATATATTTTAAAGAATTTTGTGCAAATATTTGAACGTAAAAATCAAGCAAAAAACTTCAAATTTTTTTGTTTCTTGTAAAAAAACGTGTTTTTGCCTGATTTTCATGAATAATTTTTATCAGTAATGCTAAAGTTCAAACAAGAAGAATTTCTTTATCAATACTTTCTTTAAATCAAAAATTTTTCAAATCCAAATTTTGTTTTTTTTTGATTTTTCTATTTTGACATTTTGGATTTCATAAATCCCAACTAATCCCCATCCCCTGTCACCTACTTCGATTTCCATCCCCACAGGCATAATCAAATTGTAAATAATTTGCAATAAATTTTCTTGCTGAATCTTCAGTATTTGCAAATGGAACTTTCACAAAATTTGGAGTATTAAAGCATCGTTGAATTGTTGAAGCATCTAAACATTGATCCAATCGATCTTTTGCAGAACAAGCACGTCTCAAATTTTCTTGTGAAGAAAATGCCAAATTTGCATATTTTTCTGTTGCAAAATTATATGCTGTTATTTGTAAAGCTTGAAAAATGTGTTGATGGTAGCATTGTGTAATTTTCTTAAAAAATAAAATTTTGAGTTTAAAGCAAATAAAAAGTATTCTAAAATTTTTATAATCAGAAAAAAATCGTCCAAAAAAGTTTAAAAAACAAAAACTGATTTTTTTAAAAGTTTTTTGATTTGCTGATAATCAAAAAAATTTTTATTTTAAACAAACCTGAATATCGTCAGAATCACAAGAACTCTTTATCAAATTTAAAAATGAAAATATAATTATTGATAGAAAATAAAATTGACAATTCATTTTGAAACTATAAAATACAAGAATAAACAATTTTAAAAAAGCTTAAACAAAAAAAATGTGTTAGTTAAAAATCTAATAAAACATCTGTTTTCGTCAATCAATAAAGAAGAACAAAGTTTTGCTCGAATGAAAAAAAAACAATTTTTAAAACAACAAAAATATATATTTTAAAAGAAACAAACAAACAATGGCAAAAAGAGTGAAAAGAGTGACACATCCAAAAAATATTTGAAATAAATGAAAAGAAACTTGTTTTTTTTCTTTGAAAATCTTTTCTTTTTTTTGTTTGTTTCGAACAAAAAAAATTTGAGGCAAAAAAAAGAGTGTCAACTGAGGTCCTTTGAGAGAGAGAGAGACTTCAATTGAGCGAATTTGGGAGGGTTTTTTTTGATAAGCCTAAAACAAAACATCAAAGTTCAAAAAATGCTAATTTTAGAGTTTGTCATTTTTTCAGTCGTTATTCTTTACTTATCGATTAGAATATCAACGATTTTACTAATAGTAGCATATGTTTATATTTTTGTCATTGTTTTTTAAGAAAAGTGACAAAGTGTGAAAGAAAATTTTTTTTCCAAAAAAGCAGGCCAAATAAAAAATAAATATTTGAATATTTTGTTCATATTCACGTTTGAATCAGATGTTCATTCAAAAAATGGCTTGGCATTGTGTTCTTTTTCTTTTTGTTTTTTTTGTTTAAAAAATTTTTTAAAAACGAAAAAGTGAGAATCATCTTTGACGACTGAGCCTGATCTTACATTAATTTTTTATGCTTTTAATGCATATACATAATTAATCAGGGAAAAAAACTGCGTCGGATAGCAGCGAGCTTTTTTTAAAAAAGTATCTGAAAAACAAAACCAATCTATATATTACATAAACACCGTGATCCAAGGATATACATTTTTCAAGCTTTTTTGCTTCATTTTTCATTATCCATTACCAAATATAGCTAATTTATACAAAAAATATGATGTAAATGGTTCAAATAACATATAAATGTCTTTAGAAACAAGGATTTGAGCAGCATCATATATACCCATAAATCACGGTGTTTATGTAATATGTAAAAACAACCATAAATAAAACAACAAATACATTCTGGAGCATCCCCACATGATTTCTAAAAGATATAATTATTAAAATAACGTTTAAAACAAAGAAAAATACAAACCTGATCCAAAAACTTAACCTTGATCGTCTGCTTCTTCTTGACCGAATATCTTCCAAAAACTTCATTTTTACAAGCATATACTGATTACTTTACCTTTACAAGGCTTTTATTATGCTTTATAATGCATTTTAAATAAACATTATGTTATACAACTTAAAAAATTTCATATCTTCTTTACCCTGCTATTATTGGTTCTGTTTTTCAGATACTTTTTTTAAAAAAGCTCGCTGCTATCCGACGCAGTTTTTTTCCCTGATTAATTATGTATATGCATTAAAAGCATAAAAAATTAATGTAAGATCAGGCTCAGTCGTCAAAGATGATGCTCACTTTTTCGTTTTTAAAAAATTTTTTAAACAAAAAAAAACAAAAAGTAAAAGAACACAATGCCAAGCCATTTTTTGAATGAACAAAAAGAGTGGAACTGATTCAAACGTGTATTACAAAAACGTAAAAATTGCCTTTTTTATACATTTTAATGATTTGACAAAAATTCCTATAATAATTATTACCTTAAAGTTAAAACATGTAAAACATTGACAATATAAAAAAATATTTCCAAAAGACTTTTTTTGTACCTCATCAATAAAGAAAAAAAATCAAGATGTAGCGATGAAAAAAGTTAAAGTCCCAGGCTGGCCTCAGCCTGGTCTAAGGCATGAAAGGTATGGTGAAATAAGACCTGAACTTTCGAGGCTGAAGGCCGCTTCAATTCTTCTTCTTTTGTTTTCGTCTGTTTTAAAATGTTTTTTTGTATCTGAGAATTTTTGTTGAAAAGAAAACGCTCAAGAAATGTTAAATAAATGCCGTTTTTGGACGATATTTGTTTTTTTTTTGCTTTGATATGATACATTTCTTCCTTTTTAAACAATGACTTATTGTTTTTTTTGCTTACTGCTAAAATATTATTCAAACCTTATGTAATAATATTTGACAAGTTAACAAAAAATGTTATAACGTTTATTATAGTGTCAGTAGAAACAGCTAAATCAAATTTATTTTGTTTGTTAATACTTTATTTATTTTGTTCAATGTTTAATCAACATTTACAAATTGCTTCCACAGCACTTAGCAGATAAACAAAAAAGCTTCCAAATGTTGTTCGAAATTACGAAATAAATTGCAAAATGAATTTTGCACATCGCTGAATCAGCTATAAATATTTTCAACGATATTTGATCCCTTTCTTCTGTAAAAAAACAATTCCGTGCCTATTAAAAAATATTTTTGGTCACTAGATCGCTTTTTTGTTTATTACATAATTTTTGAATATTGGTCCCTTAAAAAGCAGCAAAAAAAGCATACATATAAAAAACGAAGCAAAATATTTTTTTGTAAAAATTTATACGTCGAACTGAGCGTTCACATTTTCGAAATTCTATTTTCTCATTTCTTCTGTTACCTTTTTGTCTGATTTGAATGCCCGGTACAAAAAAGTGAACGCTGTTCTTCAGCTGAGTTCGATGTGTTTAGTTGTGCTTTTAAATTTAAATTTGCTAAATCAAAAATAAAATTTTCTAATAAATTTTTTGCATAAATTAGCATACTAATTTTTTTCTCGTGTACGTATTATTTTTCGGATCTGGATAAAACAGACTTCATTTATTTCGTTTGTTTTTGGCTTTTTCAATCAAAGCTTGACTCAAAAAATGAAAAAATAAAAATAACTTAATTGTTTATTTTTGTGAGTTTTTGAACATTGATGGTTTAGAAATAAATGTAGTACAATAAAACTCATTTTAATATTTCTTAATGTTTTCTTTTTTCTGGCCATTTTATTTTCTTCAAAATACTTGTCTATTTTTTGATGCTTTCCATTTTCAGCTTTTTTTCAATGTCCACATTTCTTTATTTTTTCTGCCGCAAAATTTTTTTTTCCTTTGGTCGATGGTCTTTTATTTTTTCGTAAATAACTTTCAAACAACAACAAAAAAAAGACGGAAGAAAAGAAAGAGAAAAGGAAAAAAAAAAGTGTTCAGTCCACTATTTTATTTTTCCTCCCTTTCGGGTGCGCATCGATTCATTTTTTGTTTTCGTTTTTTACTCATACTTTGTTTTTAAAAAAAAAGCAGCCTTTTTGAAATAATTTTGTTAATTTTTTTTTAGTTTTTTACACAAATTTTGCTGTTTTTTTATTTGATTAATTTGTTTTATCTTTGGAGATAATGTCGGACGATACAGAATGTTGTGGTATGGAAATTAAGGTTTGTTTAAATTAATCGAACATTTTGGTTTTTTTCATGGCCTTGAAAATTTTTTTTCGGAGTTTTGTATTTTAGTTCTTCATTGTTTTATCACAAAAAAGTACTTTTTTGTTTAAAATCAATGATTTTTCGCTCTCATTAAATTTCGTATCGTTCGTTTCCATGACAATTTTAAATCCCTTTCTGGGGATCAAAATTTAAAAAAAATATTTTTCGGTTAATCCTTTTCCATTTTTGAAAGTGAAAGGAATTCTATCTTTTGAACAGTTCCAAAAAAATTCCTTTTTAGAACAAGTAAAAATAACGCTATTTTTTGTGTCAAAAATAATTTCTAAACACCAATAAAAAGTAGTTTTATTCCATGTTATGGGATATTTTGGGTGTTAAATTATTACCGTATTTTTTGGAAACCATAACCTTATAAATTTTTTTTTGTTTTTTAGAGATGTGCAAAAATTGTTGCAATAATTGGTATTATTTTGAGTGTTTGTTCATTCAATCTTATTGGATTTGTTATTTATGTTTTGGTTTATTTGGGAGTTGACAATAATAAACCGGGATATTTACTTCCTGCAAAAATTTGTCTCGTAAGTTTTTTTTTTCGATTTATGCGTTTCACAATTTTAAATGGAGATTAAAAATGAAAGGACAAAATGAAATGTTTTTTTTTGTGAAAAGTTTTAGTGTTTTTAAGAATTAATTTTCGTTCCCTTTTTTACCAGAATTTGGGTTGGTCATTTACCGGTAAATTTGATCTTCGGTGAATTTACCGAAAATGCAAAAAATGCCTGCAGCTTCCAGATTCACCCAAATTCAGCTTGGAAATGGCTTCAAAAGTCTAAAGCGTGCTTAATAATTGAATTTTAAATGCAAATAACTTATTTTTGACCAACCAGATCATTTTTTGATTTTTCATTGTCGCTTTCAATAAAATTTCGATCTTCAAAAACGCAACAAACATGATTTTTAAGAAAAACAGAGCTAAATTTTTAGTATATCCGCCTTTGAAAAAATTTTTATGAAAATTAATTTTGGAGAATTTTCATCATTTTTCTAAAAATTTTCTCATTTGTCCTGCACACAAATGTTTTTAATTTACTGGTGATTTACCGGTATATTTACCACCGACCAACCCTAACCAGAAGACGTAACACTTGCGTTAAATTAAAAGCCTCTGCATTTTTAGTTGATTGTTTTGGCCCTTACAATTATTGGTTTAATTTTGGTTGGAATTCTTTTGGTTGTTGGAATTATTGCATTTCAAGATTCTCGAGTTCAATCCTACACAAATGAATATAAGCCATATGTCAATGATGTAATTGAAAATGATTTGGTTAAAACTGAAATTAAATTTAATGGTTTGTTTTTCTTGCCTTTTTTATTCTTAAAACTAAAAATGATTTTTTTAGCATTGAAATTTGGAATCTCACTTTTTACTGCTTGTATCACATTTGGATATATGATTATTTCATATATTGTTGTCAGCAAAGCTCGTCGATTCATGCTCAGTGATTCTTCAGCTCATGTCAGTGCTAATCCTGGTGAATACAAACAAGTTTATGTTCAACCATAATTTTGTTTTTTTGGCTTTAAAAAATTTTCTCAAAATAATCGAACTCATTTTTTTCTTTTTATTAATTTTTTTGACTTTTCCTAAAATATGTATTTATATTTAAATTTGTTTTGCATTAATATGTGTATTTTTGTTTCCTAAAATTGTTTAAAAATTTTTTCATTTTTGTGTTTCTGTTTTTAAGTTGTATTCCAATTTGAATAAATAAAATTTTGAAAAAAAAAACGATTTCGGAAGCAAAAAAATCATAGAAAATGCAGCAGGTAATTTTTCATAAAAATCTCGTTCAGTTCTCATTTGTTTTAGATACTTTTTATAAAATAAATTTTCGTGGTAATAGAATTTTGCATTCGTCGAAGTGATGATTTTTCGCTTTTAAAGGCATGTGTTGCGACTCATACGAAAAGTTGCCAGGTTTTATCAGGGAAAAGCGCGCGAAATTCAAAAAATACGTTGAAATTTTTTTTGCAAAAAAAAAAACTTTTTTTGCAAAAAAAGTTTAAAATTTAAAAAAAGCTTCGCATTTTTTAAATTAGAGAGCGGCAGCCAAGTTAATTTCAGTACTGTATTCTAACCAAAAAAAAATTGAGATTTGCTAAAATTTTTATTTTGACTGCGGCTCTCCATTTTTAATCCAAGCTGCTTTTCATATTTTTTTATCAGAATGAAAACCGAAGAGCTTACAAAATTAGCATTTTTATTATATGCTTTTCAAAAACAAAATATGAAATCAGTCGTAAAAAATACTGCCACAGTTTTTTACAAAAAAAATGCATAAATATTTTTTGTTGTTGGTTATTTTAGTGAAATTTGCTGAAATTTATGGATTTAATGAAAATGTAAGTCTTTTTTAAGTATTGAATTTGAGAAAGAATGACGCTCTTTTTTATGAGTTTTTTTAATGCTCAATAAAACTTTCGATAAATTAATTTTTAGAGACCTGGAAATAGTGTAATAACTCCACCAGGAATGTTTCCATTTACAATTAAAATTGGATGTACTGCAACAATAATTTCAAGTCGACATTTGCTTTGTGCTTCACATTGCTATGGATTTTACGCTTTACGAGCTTATCCAACTCGAACTGATACATATATGTATATGTAAGTTTTAAATATTTTTTTTATTATTGGAATCATGTCAATCATTTTTTAGATATAATTATAAAGCTAATGATGGTGATGAAGATAATATTGGAAAACATGGTCATAAAATTAAATTTTATTTTCCATTAAATGTTTCAACACATTTTCATGATATTATGGTACTTGAATATCCAGAAGGAACAAATTTTACAGAAATTTCTAAACCTGTTAAACTTGCAAAAGATTATATTGAAAAAGAAGGTGATGAAGCATATATTGCTGGATTTGGTTTATGGTGGGAAAATGGTAGGTATCATTAAATTTAAGGGCCAAAAATGAAGAAAATTGGGTATTTGGCTAGCATATAAAGGGATTAGTTGGGAGTTAGCACTTATGGGAGGTTCATTATTGCTCTAAAAAAGCCAACTCCCACTCCCAACCATGGCCGTATTTAAGGAGCATTCGGGGCAGGTTTCCGGAAGCAGAAAAAGTCTATAATAAACTCAAAATAAACAGTCTAAATTATTTAGACTAGACCTTTTTTTCTGTGCAAACAAATAGACTTCCCAGCCTTCCATGCCTACCAAGGCATACCCCTTCCCCTAAAGTGCGTGACGTCACGTCTGGATAATCCCTAATCTTTTGCCGACGGCAGCAAAAGATCAAAAGTGTTACCTTCTCTTAAAGGAGGCGGATGTTTTGATACAGTTTCGTAATCTTGGATTTTCGTGATTTTCAGGCAAACTGAGAGTCTTGAAACGAAAATGACCCTTTTTTAAATTTTTCTTATCAAAAAAGATGCATTTTCGTTTCAAGACTCACAGTTTGCCTGAAAATCACGAAAATTCAAGATTACGAAACTGTATCAAAACATCCGCCCCCTTTAAATCAAAAATGCCCATCCCATAGTTTAATTCTGCCTACGGCCTTGTTCCCAACTAACCCTACGCTAGCCACATACTCAGTTTTCCTTATCTTTGACCCTGATATTTTTTAATACCAAATATGGATTTTAAGGTACTGAAACAAGCGGCGGATCGGATGTATTACGACATACAAAACTAAAAATAGTAAAAATTGATTGTTTTGGAACTTATAGAGTTTGTGGTGGAAATGCAACCCATCGAGCTTTTATGGGTGATAGCGGTGGTCCAATGTTAATTCAACGAAATAATCAATGGTATCAAATTGGTGTTTCTTCAGGATCAGGAATTATGGGTGGTATGTTTTTATATTTAAAGTTTAAAATGCATCAATAGTGTAAAGACAAGATAACCGTTTTTTAGACAGCCGTACTCGAATATCATCATTTTGTAATTTTATTGAAGAAGTTACAAAAAATGAATCAAAATGTGAATCAATTTTTCCTGAAAGAAATAATAATTATTTTCCAATTAAATCTTTTGAACCAATTTACAAAGGTCAATCAACTCCAATTGGATTACTTAATTTTGTCGTTCCATTATATAATTATTATTATAACCAAGGTTGTACTGCAACAGTAATTTCAAAGCGACATCTTTTAACATCTGCATTTTGTGTTTATCGAGAATGGTGGGCTGAAAGCGAAATGATTCAATTTACTGAACATCCAACTTATAAGTAAGTATTTACTTTATCAATAATGTATATATATATATATATATGTGGTAAATGTTTTATAGAACAATTATTGGAAAATTATTTCCTGATTTTCGTACAAAAAACATTATTCATTCAAATTTCAAAAATGAACCAATCAATGTAACTGCATATTTCCCGTTAAATTATGTTTGGCCATGGCAACATAATATTGCCGTTATTGAATTTCCTGATGGCACAGATTTTGGAATTAAACCTGTATCTTTGGCAAAAGATTATATTTCAATTTATTTGGATAATTCAACATTTATTCTTGCTGGATTTGGATTTGGGCTAAGTGATATTAAAAGTAGGTTTTAGATTTTTTTACAGGACAATTTTTACAATACCATGGGAGAACCACGGATGTGCTGTCATTTTTGTTTTTGATCTTTGAAGACATGGGCTTCTTGCTTTGGGTTTCAGAGACTTTAGACAGTTAAACCGTTTTGTTTAAATATACTATGTAAACAACTGTTTTACAGATAATGTTCAGCATACTGAAGAACCACCACCAATAATGTTACATGATTTTGCTTTACCAATAACTCAGTTATTTATTAACAAAAGAGGTACAAATTTTTTGTTAACTATTGTATTATATGCTTTATGCATTTTTTATAGTTGAAAATGACAATCTTTCACAGGCTGAAGGAGCTCCAATGTTGTATGAAAAAAATGGGAAATTTTATCAAATTGGTGTTAATTATCATTCTGGTACACCAAATGGTAAATTTGTTTTATTATTTTTTGTAATTACATTATTTATTGTTATTATTTATAGGTTCTCGAACATCTGTTGAAGGAGATTGTGAATTTATAGAAGAAGTTACAAAAAATGAAGTCGAATGTGAATCTGTTGCGCCAATTTATATTTATCCAACATCAACTGCTTTACCATCAAAACAAAGTAATACTGTTTTTCAAAATGTTAATTCAAAACCTTCAAGTATGGCATCAAAAATTTCTTTTGATATGAAATTATTAATTATTACTTTAACAATGTTTTGTATTTAAAACATTTTTTAACATGTATGTTTTATTCGTGTTTCAATTTATAAATAAAGTAAGAATTTTTTAAAATTAATTTGTATAAATTTTACCGTAATTTTTAATTACAGTTTCAATATTTTATATAAATTCTTTACTATTTTTTTCGTTTGGTAAGTTAGGTGAGATTGTTACTTATTTATTTATGTTAGCCGCCGTTCTTGGCAAAATGTGTAACAACCGATTCTTTAGTTTTGTTGTTGAGTTTGTTTTATAAAAACGTCAGTCCATCAAGTTGAACTGGTCGTTGCAACTTGGAGCTGTGATATTTTGTGTTTTGGTTTAATTATTTTATTATTTAATAAAGGTTGTTGATTTACTCCTTTGTTTTGGTGTTTATCCATTTGGATTGGATTTATTTAGTGTTGTTTGGTCGTTTGGGGTGATAGCTGATCTGTTGGTGAGTTATTTTTCGGGTTTTTTTTATATTATTTTTGGGGATTGGGTTTAGTATTTTTATAGTTTAGGATTATTAAATATGAATATTAAAACCCCACCATTACTATCACGGGCGATAGGATCCAAGTTGGAGGGCCCGCGCCGTCGCCATGACGATTCCGATAAAAGGCATGCCAACCTTTTAGAAGAACAGCATGGTTACATTGGAGATAAAGGTATATGCAGCCGATTGAAAGCAGATATATATGATAAAGATAAACCTACAATACAACCAACAGGTGCAAAGATTATTAAAAGCGATTATGATAATGGTTATGCAGATAGTAAAGGTGGTATGCCAAAAGGTGTTGAACATACACAACAACTTTGTGCAGATATATATGGGGTTAATAAATTTGAAGATACAGATGGTCCAACAAATGTTGCACATACACAACAAAATGGGGGACATATGTTTAAAGATAATCAAGGTGCTGTTAAAGCTAATACTGAATGGGCTTTGATTGGCAATCTTTTTGGAGATGATGATGAAGCAAGATTAGACCCATTTCAGCCAACAATTACTGATCCTACACATCAAGATCCATTAGATGATGATGAGGAAGAAGATGATAAAGAGCTTGATTGTAATCGGGAACCAAAACCTGATGGAATACAAGTTGCTCGTAATATTGTTACTCAAGCTGAAGAACTTCATCAAAATCTTAGTTCAGCTATTGAAGTTGCCAATAAGAAATTAAAGGTATTAAATAATGCTTGTTCTGCTGTTTCGGATGATTTAATTGAGGAGCTCCAAACAGTATTGATTGATCAGATCGATTATCTTTTTGATGGCATTAAAACGAGAGAAGAGGCACTTGAAGTTTTACGAGAGCGTGAAGAAGCAGCACAAGCAAAAGTTGCTGAACTCCAGGAGAATAGCCAAGCTGCAGCACATAAACCGGGATTAAGCAATAACATTAGTAAACAGCTTAAAAATTTGGGGTTTAATAATGTACAAGAGCTTATTAATAAATACATGAAATTTCAGGATCGAGTACAAGTGATTGAAAAAAATTTCAAAGAAACAGCACCACCATCTCGTGCAACTTCTCAATTATCAATTGGAAAAGCAGGATGTCAGAAATCGATGATGAATCAACCATCTCAAGGTCAGTTAACTTCTTTTTTACCAAATGGGGTTACTGTACCACAAAGCCGAGTTTCGCTGCCCATGCCAGAGAAGTTTACTGGTAAATCAAGGAAAGAACTGGAAAGATTCTTCAATCTATATGAAGCAAGTTCGCAAAGCAAAGGTTGGACTGATGAAGATAGAGCAATTTTTTTGGGCAGTTACCTTCCAAAATTATTAGTATATCATGATAATTTAAGAGAGCGGGGCGCAAGTTATACTGAAATGAAAAAGGAGCTGCTTGCTGCAATGGGATCTGATGGTGCTATTTCCACATTCTATTTACGTACTGAATTGGATAGGATAAAGAAGCCACCAAATAAGCTTTATAAATCAGTATTTGAAGAAGTTGAACTGCGCGTAACTGAAGCTTTTGGGAATGATGTAAATGCACGGGAGAATGAGTTAAAGAAAATTCTGCTACGTTTAACTGAAGAAGATTCAGATCAGGTTTTTAAAACCATTGTCCTTACAAATGTTGCAGCTAGCTATTATCAACTTAAGGAGCTGGTATTAGGTCTTGAATCATCCCAAGCAATTAAAAATAAAGGTGAAAGAGCCGAAGTTAAATCTTCGAACAGTTCCAAAAGGCCGTTCTTCTCAAATCGTTCAGATACTCATGCATCTGGTGGTGGATACCAACATCGATCAGCTAATCAAGCAAATGCTGGAGCAGAAGTAAAGCCACAACATCGAAATTTCCCACAACCAAATTCAAATTACCAACAAAATGGTTTTGGTAGTAATCGGTATCCATTTCCCAAACATTGTTACAACTGTAATAAAGAAGGTCATTTTGCACGGGAATGCACAGAAAAGAAGCCCTTAAATGCAAATGTCGTTGGTATTGAAGATATGAAGCTGAATGTTTCGGGTATTTTTGAAATTAATAATGGTGAAGAAGATACTGTTGGAGGTGAACCGATGTTTGGAAAGCAAGCACTGTTAGAGATATGGATTGATGGCGTAAAGACAAAAGTTCTCATGGATTCAGGTGCAAGCACTTCAGTCATTAAGGATACAGTAGTTGGTCATATTATGAGGGCACGTGATAAGGATGGGTGTTCGATTGTACAATTACCTCCAGAAAGTTACATTCATAAACGACTTATTGGGGCTGATGGTAATCCTTTATGTGTTGTAAATTGCATTCGGGTACCGATAGCTTGGGGAACATGTCCTACAAAATATGCAAAATTTTTTGTTGTTAAAGGTTTACAACAAAATGCTTTAATTGGCACTAATGTTTTCCAAGATGATGATAATTGGATTGAAGCATTGAGTTATTCTTTGAAAGGAAAGCCAAAAGAAGTTCAACAAGTTGGAGTTGTTCAAGAAAGTCAAGCCTTAGCTTTTATTAATCATGTTGGCCATCAAGTATATGTTGCAAAAACAATAGTTATACCACCTCACACAAAAGCATTTGTAAAAGTTAGAACTCCTAGAACGGGTAGTCCGTCATTCATTGAAGCTAAAAAGGTTGGAATGGAAAGTGGAGTTTGCAGAAGTCGAGGAGGTGCAGCATGGATGGAGTTCAATAATCAAGGGAATGAGCTGGAAGTTATTAAACAAGGTGAAGTTATTGGTGAAGCATGGCCTACAAAAGTTATAAGGGAATTACCTGCTGAAGATCATGAAAAGGTGGTTGTAATTCAGTTGGAAGATGAAGGGCGTTGTGCTAAAGTTAAGGAGCTGCTAGATTTAAGTGCTCCAGCTTTTTCAGCAGAAGGAAGAAAGAAATTGGAGGAGTTAGCTGAAAGGTACCATAAAGCTTTTGCAGCATCGGATGAAGAATTTGGAAAAACTACAGTAACTGAGCATGTTATTGATACAGGGGATGCAAGACCAATCAAGCAGCCGGCAAGACCAGTACCTGTTCCAATGAGACCTGAAGTTAAAAAGCTAGTCGAGAATCTATTGCATCAACGAGCAATTGAAAGAAGTTCTTCGCCGTGGAATAGTCCTGTTGTTTTGGTATTGAAAAAAGATGGTACAATAAGAATGTGTGTTGATTACCGTAAATTGAATGCAGTTACGAAGAAGGATGCTTATCCTTTACCAAATCAGGATGCCTTGCTCATGAGTTTGCGTGGTAAAAAGTATTTCACAGCATTAGATCTTGCATCGGGATATTACCAAATCCCTATGGCTGATAAAGATAAAGAAAAAACTGCTTTTTCTGCACTTGGTGAACTGTTTCAATTTGTCGTCTTACCATTTGGATTAAGTACTTCCCCTGCTTGTTTTAATCGTATGATGCAAGAAGTTTTTGGCGATTTGATGGGAAAATCAATTTTTGTATATCTTGATGATATTTTGCTTGCTACAGAAACTGAAGAAGAGCATTTAGCGTTATTTGAGGAGATTTTGAAAAGAGTAATAAAGTATGGTCTGATGTTTAAACCAAAAAAGTGCGAAATTGGAAAGATAGAACTTTGTTATCTTGGGCATGTTATTTCTGAACGTGGAGTTGAATTGGGAAAGGATAAGGTGGATAAAGTTAAAAATTTCCCTGTACCAAAAACAGTAACCCAAGTTCGACAATTTATTGGACTTGCCTCATATCATCGTAAATTTATTCAAGGTTTCTCCGTTATTGCATCACCATTAGTAGCATTAACGAGAAAGGATGCACAATTTTGTTGGAGTGAAAGTGAACAAGCTGCATTTGATACGTTAAAGGAAAAATTGATTAGTGCTCCTATTTTAGCTCAACCGGATTATGAAGCGGCTATTGGAGGATCAAAACCTTTTATCATTTGGACAGATGCATGTAAAACAGGAATTGGTGCTGTTTTGACCCAAGAAGGGATTGATGGACGACTACATCCTTTATTTTATGTCTCCAAAGCTTGTTCTGAAGCGGAAAGAAATTATAACATTACTCAACTCGAAGCCTTAGCAGTTGTAGTTGCAATGCGTAAACTTCGTACTTTTATTATGGGAGCTAAAGTTGTTATCAGAACTGATCATCAACCACTTTTGGGATTATTTAAAGGTGCAAATTTATCTCCACAATTGGTCCGTTGGGCGTTAGAATTGCAAGAATATCGAGATGTTAAGCTTGAATTTGTCAAAGGAAAAGCAAATACCGTTGCTGATGCATTAAGCAGGTGTCATAGTAGGTCAGATTTTGGTGAACATGTTGAAGTTATGGATTCAGTTGTCTGCACCGTTCAGGAACAACATGAAAATTGGTTTGAAATACTTAAAACTGAAGAAAGTTGGACGGAAATTTGTGAGAAGGTTGCAAAGGAAGGTCGAGCATTGCAGGGAAGAAACATCTTTGGATTTGCAAATGATAGCTTAGTTAAGATTGAAAAGTTAGGACTTGAACGGAAGGTGGTACCTATGGAAAAGCGTAAAGCGTTATGGGAAGAGGTACATTGTGGAAAGCTTGGTGGTCATTTTGGAGCTAAGAAATTAAAGCAAATTATAAGTGATCGATATTTTTGGCCAGGAATGGGAAAAGATATTGGAGAATGGACGCAAGGTTGTATGCAATGTTTTGCTCATCGGAGTCATAGACGTGATCGTCCACCACTTTGTTCAATTAAAACTGAATTTCCAATGCAAATTGTTGGAATGGACCTTGCTGAGATGCCAATGAGTGAAGAAGGTTACAGGTATATTCTCGTAATAATTGATCATTTTACAAAATTCGCTGCAGCTTGGCCATTGAAAACGAAAACAGCTGAAGAAGTTGCCTCGAGATTTCTTGAAAATTGGTGCTTACGAGAACAAAGATTTCCGTATCACATTATCTCTGATATGGGTTTGGAATTTGATAATAAGTTGATGGAGAGGGTTACAGAACTTACGGGAATTAAATCCGTCTTCTCGTGTGGCTACAATTCACAATTTAATGGTCTATCGGAAAGATTTATCCAAACATTAAAGAAGATCTTAGCAAAACGAATTAATACTGCCCCAGAATGGAGTTCAGTTATTCCATTTGCTCTGTTTGCATATAATACTGCCCCACATGAAGCGACGGGTGAAACTCCACATTTTCTATTACACGGATATGATGCTGTTATTCCTAGGGATATCGATCCAACTGCAAAACCAACAGTTTATCAAGCTGATATTGATGAATACAAACATCAAGTATTGGAAAATCTGCACGCATGTCAAGAGGTCGTAAAAGGAAAGTTGGAAAAGTATCGCTTAGCAATGGAAAAAGAGTATAATAGCAGAAAACGTACGTCAGAAACAGAGATTCGGGTTAGCGATTTGGTATATGTTGAACTACCAACTGAAAGATCCAAAAATGCGCTCAGTAAACTAGCGTCTCGATGGGAAGGTCCTGCTCGGGTTATTGAAGTGGGTAAAACTCATGTTAAAGTTAAAGTTTTACAAGGGGGTACTGTTAAAGAGATCCATTTATCTCAAGTTGTAAAATGGAAAGGCAAGGAAAGCGATGCGCAGGTTTTGAAGGGAACAACAACCCGTAAAACAAGGAATCGTCGTGATATTAATGTTGTAAATTTTAGCAAAGTGGTTGATTATGGGCAATTAATGATGGACGGGTATTGCTGCAATGATCCTGAATGCGAATTGTTAATTGGAGATCTTAATCCTGCATCGGCATTTGCAGATGTAAAGGCTAAATCTGTTATGGACTTGGCGGAGAAGACTTATATCGCTGGATCAACAAGATTCAAGGTTGAACTTAAAGAAAAGTGCCTTCGAGAAGGGGGTAATGACCTTGATGATGAGGTAATTACTGCCCCAAAGAATTTGATCCATGCAGCTTGGAAAGTTGCCGTATGCAAATGCCGACATCGTCGGAAGGCATTCATGGAAAATGTTGGGAAACCTTTGATGAATACAAATGTTCAAGATTTGGAAGGAATCAATAGCATCATGGCATTCGTCACAAATGCAAAGTTTATGCCTTCTGGAAAATCTGATACTGTAGTAGCGGGAGGTGAAAACGCATCAATCATTGCTCGAGCTATGGGGGCTCAACATTGGCCAATGTTGTTGCCGGATGACTACATTCAAAAATCAAAAGTAATCTTTGGTGGTGCTGTCAAAAGAGTGATCTACTGTCCAACTGGTGAACTGTTCTTTCGCTACGACTCGAAATTCGCTGAAGCCACAAAAATCTTCTTAGAAGCATTGGAAAATATTGCTCGTCACAATGATGTTGATATTTTGGTTCTTCCAATCCTTCGAAATTGCGCATTTCCAGATATAAATCAAGAACTCAATATCTGGTACAAGGAACTGAAAATTCCGCAAAATCGTGTTTTAATTGGAGGAAATCAAGAATTTGATGAAATGAAACTCATTCACTGGCTTAAAGCTACTCCACTTTCTCAAACAAATGTGAAATATGTTGATCATCAGGGCATCCTTACAAAAGATGGTGTTCAAATGCTTGGAGAATACTTGAAAAACCTTGGTTATTCCTTCAAAATTAATGTCAATTGTTTAATGGAAAGGAATCAAGATGAACGTGAAATATCTTCAAATGGGTCATCAAAGAATTCAATCATCACTGGTGCTTCAAAAGATCGTCTTCGTGAGTGGAATGAAAAACCAACTTTCAACTACAAATCTCGTGAAATACATCAAAATTCCTCTGAAGAAAGTCATGGAGAAAACCAAAATGGTCAAGAACAAGTTCGTGGGAATGATCGTAGAAAGCCTTATGCTCGTGGAATTGGTTCTGGTCGTGGAAGTTATTCTGGTCGTGGAAGTTATTCTGGTCATGGAAGTTATTCTGGTCGTGGAAGATTTGCTGCTCGTGGAACGTATCATGGTTATTCAAATTATGGTCGTGGAAAAGGAAAGCAACATGATTTTAAAAATTATCGGGGACGATAATCATAGGGGGCGGGGGCGAGTTGCGTTAGGTGAGATTGTTACTTATTTATTTATGTTAGCCGCCGTTCTTGGCAAAATGTGTAACAACCGATTCTTTAGTTTTGTTGTTGAGTTTGTTTTATAAAAACGTCAGTCCATCAAGTTGAACTGGTCGTTGCAACTTGGAGCTGTGATATTTTGTGTTTTGGTTTAATTATTTTATTATTTAATAAAGGTTGTTGATTTACTCCTTTGTTTTGGTGTTTATCCATTTGGATTGGATTTATTTAGTGTTGTTTGGTCGTTTGGGGTGATAGCTGATCTGTTGGTGAGTTATTTTTCGGGTTTTTTTTATATTATTTTTGGGGATTGGGTTTAGTATTTTTATAGTTTAGGATTATTAAATATGAATATTAAAACCCCACCATTACTATCACGGGCGATAGGATCCAAGTAATACTAATAATTGTTAAAATTAAAATATCACAAGTATTTTTTAAAGTATTAAAAATTTCAAAAATGCTAAAATATGGCTTTTTGAATAATGTTTTCACATGATTTCTTTCATTCGTTGCAGGAGTTGACATGTTTTAGCATCCATTGTGCAAGTATTGCTTCTTTAAGAGCTTTGATTGGATTCTTATTTGCAAATTCATGAGCATTCTTTGCTTCAGAGATTAACATAGCTGCAGAAAGTCGTGAAATCATTTTAGGTGGATATTGATATGAAGTTTGATAAAGGAATTCAGATTCCAAAATACTTACAGAATCCATTTGTGTTAAAATTTCTTCAGTGATTAGATTCAACGATGGAGTATATCCTTTTTTTTAATAAAGTTCTTGATAGACGAATTTGATTGAGTTGCGTTGAAAAAGGTTGTAAACATGTTGGACATGAATAATTTAATTGTTGCATTTGGCTTTTAAGACATGCTGAATGAAAGATATGCCAACATGAAAGTGAAACAGATTTAAATCCTGCAACATCTAATAAACATATCTTACAGCATCCAATTCGTGGTGACATTCAAGATAATATAAATAATAAATTGATGAAAGTGGAGAAAACAATGGAACCAACAACAGCAAAAAAAGAGTGATTTTTGTTTTGTTTTTTTTTGCAGCAAAAAAAGCGTTTGGCATTTATCCATAAAAAAACAAACACTTTTCTTTTATCTCAAATTTTTACTTTTACTTTTTTTAAAGAGCGTCCTATTTTTACGAAATTTGTTATTAAATTAAATTTGTATTTTTATAATAAAAATTTTATTTTAAGATTATTTATACTAAATGTATCGAGTGATTACATAACAAAAAAAATAACAAAGTTTTGCCATAATAATTTAACCGCTTATTTTTGTTGGAACATTTATTATAGTTCTACTTACTCCTTCAGCAGTTGTTGTGGAATCTAAACCGATGATATTTTTGCGACATAAGATTTTCTGCAAAAAACGTTTTCGATACGTAACAATTACGTAAATTGTTACTACAGGATTGAGGGCTGCCGTCCAAGGCATAAGAAATATCATAAAAGTGCTTCCAAATGTAAAACCAGGAATTTTAACCCACGTTCCAAGAAGATTTGAAATTTGTGGAATAAATGACGTTAGAAATGGCATTGCCGCCTACAAAAAAAATGAAAAAAATGATCTATTTAAAAATAGTCGTTTACCTCAATGAAAAGCATTTTGTTAAATTGTTTTTGAATTTGAAGGGTTTTTGGTGACATTATTGATTGATTCTTCCGAAAATGCCATACAAGTAAAAAAATACACAATCCAATTATTGAATAATCTATGGAACTTCCTATAATTGAAATATAAACATATCTGGAAACCATTTCCAAAGGTGATGCCAAAAACATTGGCACAGCTTCTTTTTGATAAATTGTACTACTATTTTTGAGGATTTCTTTGTACATTTCATAATTGTCATTGGGAAAAAAGTTGTAAAACCATACAATTGAATATACGGTTGCAGGTAAAAGGCAAATAAATGAAACAATAAAAACAGAAAATATTCCCATGGTTTTATTTTGACAAATAAGTAAATATCGATAAATAAAATGAATAGCTAAAATATTTTCAACGGCATTTGTGAAAAATGTTGCAAGGGTTGTAAAGCATGCTGCAGGTTTTACTGGCAAAAGTATGCCAAAATTTGTTTTTGCAAAAATATAATATACTATTCCACCGCTAATTATTCTGCCCTAAAAATTAATTTTATGTAAAACGTTAATTTATAAGTTTTATAATATTTAGGGATATCCAATGTGATGCCAACATTCAACACAGTAATTTAATTGGAGTTTCTTCAAGTCTTTTTTTCAAAGCCGTAAAAATAGAACTTTTGGCATTATAAACATACATGAATTGGGGGTAAGTATACTTGGGGGTACGACCGACCGACCTCGAAGAGGTCGGTTTTTAAAATTGTGTATGGTAAAAAAAGAAAAAAATTGTCAATTTTCTCCACGAAAAAATTTTTTTTAACTAATTTTATTAAATTTTTCATATTAAAAACTGCTGTCATATAAACAGTGTTCTGCGGTGCTGGCGCGACGCGCCGCGCCGCAGTCGCGCCGGCTACATTTAAACTTCTATTAGATTACAGATTTTCCTACAACTTTGGTAAAAGATATTCAGCTATAAAGGCTATCACGTGGAATTATTACTTTAAGTTTAAACTTAATT